>JAYKKI010000013.1:8785000-9985000 GCA_039881145.1 Druceiella hillmani
ACCTATACATGACATTTGGCAAGAAGCAAAGTCTCATAGCACAAATCAAGGAAAAAATCTGAAAATCGTTAATTTGTAATTATCTCACATAAACAATTTTGTTTTAAATGTGCGCCTGTGGCAAACTAAAATTTTGTAAATAGTTTAATAAAAATATTATGTACCATTAAATGTTTATAAACGTGTATGGAATCCTAGTACTACGAGTTTTAGTTAGTATGGGATATAGATAATATGGAGCCATTTTCTAGCAGAGACTTATCCATTTAAATATTAAGTATCAATGTGCATTATCTTATAGTATAAATGATGCACCTATATATATATATATTCAACGCACATCATATGAAAAGGAATGATTTAATTAGGGACATTTTCTTTAATGAGCTTTTCTTTACGAACGAGATTTTCTTTAAGCAATCCAATGAAATGCTTCTCAACTAAATATTTACGAAAATAAAATGACCTTTTATAGAGATGCCCTAAGTATTATGAGCATTTAGATTAGAATACAGTTTAGTGTATTCTAATGTGCGCCTGTGACAAACTTACTTACGAAAGCTTTTTCATCTTTTCCAGTAAGTTATTTTACTGTTATAACACAGTTACTCTTGACGTATAACCATGTTTATGACACAATACGGGATTGATTGATTTAATACTGAGTTGTTACTGTGTCATATTTTGTCAGTGTAATTCACGGGTTGTCCCATTTTTATGAAAGTTTTGCATGGCATGACTTCGGACCGCTTATAACGATAATTAGGTTTAAAAGAAATGGAGAAACTTATAGATTTGGAGTGATTTTGTTTCAGGGAAAGAATTTATTTACATAATTAAGTTAACGCTTGCGCATCCACTCATAATTTATTAGGTCATCATATGAACCTTGAAAAGATTTTGTCACAATATCTGGATGCGAGATATTTTTAGGAAATAAGACATTAGAAAAAAAAGAAATTAAAAATTAGAAACTAATAGGTCATAAGGCAGTACTTTAAAATGGGGTGAAAGGATGGATGTACATAGTAATGGTAAAGCTAGAGGATAAATTTATCTTCCTTTCAGACTTCCAATCCTATCGGAGGTTCGATGATATCATATATATCCTTCTCGAACCATCTGATTTAAGAGCGAGTTTGTGTTACAGCCAAAACTGTCCGCCAAGTTATTTAATTGGGAGTGCCGTCGCCAGCGTATTCCTTTTGTCTTGCAATCCTTCTTTGAATAATAAGCAGGAAGATTTTATATTTTTGTTTCTCATGATGTGTCTGAAGTAAGTCAATTTTCTACCCTTAATGGTTTTCATAAGCTCCATTTCATCTTGAAGCTTCTGTAGTTCTTTTTTATTTGCTATGATATTTCCTAACCATGGTAGTATAACATCGAAGGCTGTATATTAGCAATGAAAATACGTAGTAGCGTACTACTTTCATTCTCAGATTCAGATTAAGAGTTTTATCATACAGCATCTTGTTTATCCTTACGAAAGTTAAACGACTCATTTTGGTATGAACTTCAAGTTTTCGTGCATGTCCTCCACTTTACTTGATCCAACTTTCCATACATTTAAATTTGGTGACTTTCACGACAGCCTCCGTTCCACAGATAAGTATGTTATCACACTGAAAAATATTGGAGATTAATATAAATTTTAATTATGTTTCTTTCATTTTGGGAACCACATTTTTGTATTAATTTGTATTTATTTGAATTAGCAGACCATGACACAACGTGAGGGCACCAAAGCAATATCAGCAGCACACCCTATATATTAGATCGTGTAGATTAACGATTTTAGCAGGGTAGCAATAAAATGGTATTGAAATAAAAACGTGAAAAAGATTTAACTTTTTTAAAAGTCAATTAAAAAGTTGTTGACAATATCAGCTATTTTGCTATAAATAAATAATTCATTTAAATTCACTAAATAAATTCTGATAAAACTTCTTATTTTACAGTTGCATACAGAGCTAGTATAACAAATATTTTATACGAACGTGGTAAAGATTCTTTAAAAATAACTGATATTATTTATAATCAGATATAATTGGGCGCCCTATACCAGCTCTTTGGTAATAGCTGCAAGCATTGCCAACACTCTGTAGCACACCATACTGCGTCCATATAGGGTTTGCTATACAAATATCAATATATTACGTGTATATATATATATATATATATATATATATATATATATATATATATTGAAATTATTACAAGGGGTAATGAGTTTTAGTCAATATTCTAGGTTAGGGTTGACTAACTAGTTTATTTTCTCTACTAAATAACATATAGTCGTCAAAAATGATTTTAGGATTAGTTATCCTAAAATTTCCATCTCATTCACGCAACATTACATCGCCTTGTAATAATCTCTTGCTCAAAGGTCTAAGCAGTAATTTGCAAGAATAAAAAAATCGACACAATGGAAGGTTTCAAACCAATCTTGTTAAATTTTTTGAGTCATGATTTTTTTACTACTTATAAAATTACCTCGATTATAGTTGTATTTTTCAGAATGCGCTAAGCCAAATAATTAAAATTCCTTAAAAAATAAAATAACATTTATAATCAAACAAGATAAAAATTATCTTCATAAATGTAAATACATTATAGTAGCGATCCGCCCGGCTTTGCACGGGTGCAACGTAGTATTAATGTAGTGTAATTGTGGAACGATTAATAATATTATGATTAATAATACTCGTATTACAAGCGCCATCGCCGCCTGCCGCCATCCGTGCATAGCATCGGCAAGGCGAATACTGATTTTTGGTAATTTTAAATCTGTGATATCTTCTAAAATATTAATGATAATGATTTGCTGTACCGAGCAAATTTTATCCATATTAAATGCCCAACGAAATAAACTTATTTAATTAAATAAAGATTAATACAATATTTATCAAAATAACTTCGAAAGTAAAACCTACAAAAAAAATTAATAAAAATGGTCATTGTGGGTTACTCGTAGGATATATGCCAAGCGAACTGTTTTGTAGATATTTTTAAAATACAAAATTCCATAGTACAACATTTTGATATATCTCGTTAAGTTTAGTCAGCGTTAGAAATGAAAGCGCCCAAATCTTTTTTCACGAAATATTAACTTTTTTATATTTCCTGTAAATATAACATGCATATATTATACCAACAAACCTTCCGGAATAAATTATCTGAATGATAGTCAAACCGCATTAAAATCCGTTGCGTAGTTTAAAAGATCAAAGCTTACAGAAAACAGACAGTGATCAGACAAGTGATCTTGTTTTATACCATCTGAAGGTTTTGAATATTATTAATAAAAAACAACACTAAATTCAGTACATATTATTTTTAGTACGCTTACAAAAATGTTTTGTTTATATATATATATATATATATATATATATATATATATATATATATATATGTGTGTGTGTGTGTGTGTGTGTGTGTGTGTGTGTGTAGAGGTTAAATTGAAAAGAAAAAATAACCTTGTCTAACATAATAATATAGGTATAAGATTTATTGTTGGTACCACTGAGGATATAAAATTTTTTTTGTTTGTTACGAACACGCAACGTAATTGACGTGTGCCCAAAGAAGAAGTGGAAATGATACGTGAACGAAAGGTAAAGAACGAACATAAATTTATTTAATTTAAATTATAACTTCGTACATTCTGAAGCTATACCACATCAAAATATTGCAATATTTTAAAAATTTATCAAACAATTAGTTAAAAAAATGAACTAATTTGTTGAGTACAAGTGGAATAGGGTTGAGTACTCGCGTACAATATTTAAGGGTGCATAGTATTTAAAATTGTTTGTAAATATAATAATATTATTTTTCGTCATAATGACCGGTTGGAACCACAGAGTGGCACTAAAGAAATCGACCGCAGCGCTCGCTGTAGCAGAAATAGAAAAGTCTGAAGGCACCTACTAAATATTATCATAGATATTATAATTTACTTACGTGTATTGTCATGTTTACTTTTGAAACCAGTGCAATTTAGCAAAAATGCGAATTTCATTGATGTTTTAATGAATGAATATATATAAAAACGATGTTTTAAAAAATGGATATAGGTCGCTATTATTTTATTACGAAAAATTGATTGGGTAAAAAAACTACAGAAAATAGCACCTCTATCTCTTATATTGTAATTTTTTTTGCACTATTTTCGCCTTAAATTTATAATTAGACACTACACATTTAACAAATATATAAATATAAATGGTGATAATAAAAGCCGAAAAAAAGAATTTAAATAAGAAAAAAATAAAAGCTTACAAAATTTTAAAAATATGTTTTCTGTCTGACTTAATATCAACAAAGATATTCGATTCTACCAATTTTAAAAATGTATTATTAAATCTTTAGTTTATGTTATTTTTTAATTATAAATTAATAATTGGGGACAAATACATTTTAACGACAATGAAAATTTAAATGTTTATCAGCTCAAAAAAAAATAATTTAAAAATGTGTATATCATAAACTTAATATTTAAACGTCATAATTATTTACTTTTTTCATACTTTGTAAATTTTTATTATTATCATTTCTCAAAATATTATTCAAAATTACAAATTTAAAGTGAAAATAATGAAAAATACTTCAGCTATAACAAAATAAAGACATTTATCGTAAGTATATTTTTTGAAAATAATTTTTGCAATACCGAGTCGTATTTTTTAAATACGTCACTTGTTATTAACTTAAAAATAAGATCACTAAAATTAGCATTTACTGCACTGAACTCATATCTAACTTTTTATGCATTATGAGCAAATTTTCCATATTTGTCACGATAATTATTTTGTATTCAATTGTAAAAATACTTCAAGACATAATAAATTCTGCTTTTACAGATTTGTAATATTGAATTAGAAATTAGATAAAAAAAGTAAATGGACAGCTGTGGTTAAATTATGGTTAATGCATTTATTATGTTCCTTATTTTGACGAGCTGATGAAAAGGATAATA
This sequence comes from Druceiella hillmani, assembly GCA_039881145.1. NCBI lineage: Eukaryota > Metazoa > Arthropoda > Insecta > Lepidoptera > Hepialidae > Druceiella > Druceiella hillmani. Next base: position 8,789,982 of record JAYKKI010000013.1, read on the forward strand.
TATATTCTGGGTATGGATAACCAAAATTGTGTTATCATTCGTTAATAAAAGAATATATTCAGATATTTTCTGTTATCTTTTTATTATTCATGTAAATATTTACCAGAGTCGTTAATTTGAAGCGTACTAATAAAACTGAAGCGCCTGTAAAGCTGCTGACGCTAGGGAGCGCTGATATCACGCACCCAGCCAATAATATTGCTTACTATAAGTAAATTAATATTTGTCTAATATACTTTCACAAGCGTAAAAAATATACTGAACAACTAAAAACCATAAAATTTAAACTTTTTGCTATAGTTTTCGTTTTCGTTATGTTGACTTCTAGTAATTCTACTTAATATTTTTTTTGTTTTGATTTCATCAGTTTGGAGAGGTAGACGAGGGCATATTTTTTTATGGACCTTTTCAGCAATATCTCTTAACAGTGTACATGAAATTAATCGTGCATCATGTAGGATACATAATATAAAAACAAAATAAAACAATTTTGCAATATTTTCTTATCCTTTGACAAATTTTCACATTCATTTTTTAAAGTATTAATATGACTTTTTTTACAAATTAATATTTTTGTGTGTTTATACAAGTGTAATAGTCTAAGCCAAAATGTTATCGAGAACAAAGGCTGTCAGCTATGGACAGATGGACGGACACACGATTAACTTCATAATGGTTTAATTTTTTTCTTAATAAACCAAACGCTCCTTTTTTTCCTTTTCAAAGGGACATCAACGCGGCCTATCGTCCACAACTTTAAAGGCGCTTCAATTTTACTATGAGCGTCAAATTAACGGTTCGTTAAAATATTATGTGAATAATATAAGATATTACACGATGATTTTTCTTTATTTTTGTTTTGTTGTCAGTTATGATATTTAAATTCGTTATCGGAAATCTATAAAATTTACATTTGATGTAAAATTTCCGATTCGGTAAAATAATTTTTTTTTGAAGTATATTCTCAATAAATGTGTAAAAAGTCGGATATGAAAGAATTTATTAATTTAATTGAGAAAAATTATTTAAAAATAAATTAGTCAAAACATTTTCGACTATTTTCACTTCAAATTTACAACCCGATGTTTTTGTTTTTATTTCTTATTCAAACTTTATCACTGACATTTTTATTCACTTGTTCGTTGAGTGTAAAATATCTAATTATATATTTAAAGTGAAAATAGTAAAAAAACTCTGCAATTAAAATATAGAGGTATTTATTGTCATTTTTTTTTTCAAAGATATTTTTTTCTAAAAATATAATCGCCATTTAGCTCTACTCTTTTCGTTTTCGTCGTTGTTAGCTATATCCTTTCATTAAAAAAAAATTGAATTTCGCATTTTTGATAAACTAAACTTGTTCCAAGACTAAGAATCACAATGTATGGAAGTAAATTACATTGTCTAAGATAATATTTGTCGTCAGCCTTTCGATCTTTCCATTTCTGTCACAGCAAGCGCTGCGGTCGATTTCATTATCCCCACTTTGTAGTCCGCACCTAGTCAATAAAAATTAATGATAAATAAAACAACATACGTTGTATCTAATATCCTAACGCCCATACGTTACGTCTAAGTTCCTAAACACTAGATTTTGGCTACTAATGGTGGTAATTATATGACCCATTGTATTTGTCGTATCCTGACAAAAATTTAATCAATCGAGAGTATTGTTTCTTATGGAGTTCATAATAAGTCTTGAGTGTTGACTTTGATATCTTTATAATAGGCTTATGAAATCTAATAGAGTCATTTAATTGAGTATATAAACAGTAGATTTGAAGCAAAATTGAAGTTAGTAGGACGTAAATTTTGGACCTCAAAAAATACTAAACAAATTAAAATTAAATCGAAAATAGATCCAAAACGAACGAATAATTTAGCCAGTTAATATAAAGTTTGGTCTTATGACGTTTTCATGGAACCAATTGGTTCCATGATGCTGTTTTAAAGTTAAAAATACTCAGCAGCTTTCAAAATAGTAAATAACGGACTGGAAATTCGAAAATAGCAGTTGTGGTTACGTTCTTTCTTGTTTTTTTTGTAAACATGAACAGAATTTAAATTTCAAAATATCTGTACATGTTAATAAGGCAACTGATGACTTTAGAGACCATCAAGAAGTATTTTATATTAATTTCCATAAAATTTGTAAGCTAAATGTTCTGATACTTAACAATTGAGCGAAGAAAGTAGAACTAATAAGCTTTTTTCACATTTCTTACATTATGTATGTGGGGACATGTTAGAAAAGATTGGTATAATAAAAACAGTATTTATACACACTTCTTAGCAAAACGAAAAACTTTAATGCAATTAGTTAAAACTAAATTTAGCCACACGATCCGTATAATAGAATATTAGCTTGACTTAAATTGCACTACCACTATATGCCATCTAATAAGTAGAATATGATGTATAGAAAAAAAACCTTAAAATACTTATACCTCTATGTGTTAGTTTTCAAAAACGTGGATGATGATGGTATTCCATATAAAATTGGAAAAACTTTAAAACATATATACTTAAGGTGGTTCTACGAAGTTTCTTGTTAAGAGGACCATCGATTAACTCAAAAGTTAGTAGAAGTACTTTAAAACATAAATATTTACACAATATTTCAAGTATTTTAAAGGAAAAAATGACTAAAGATTTTCATATTTGGAATAACACATACGAAGCCAAATATGTCGCAAAATTGTTTAGAACAACTATTAAAGATATCAAACAACCGCCTGGGTAAATCGGCGGCATCCACCTTCACAAGATTTCGTTCTAATGCTGCTGATGAGGTAATCAGATAGGTCGGTCGCTGATGGTTTTAACTGACATTGGAACTATTTTCATACTAAGCTATTAAAAAGATATTCAGTGATTGAAATCATCACCCAGTAATAATTTAGTTTATATGTGTGTGTTTTAATGGACTTCTATACTTGATGCTGTTGGTTAGTAATTAGTTTTTCATATATATACTAATCACCCAACCAATTACCCCGCTCTCGCTTAATATTTCCGCTCAGTTTGTGCGCTCTCACTAAAATGTTCGTACAGTGATTGTTGATGAACAAAGAGAGATTGAGCAGGTCACAAAATGATTTTGAAGTCCACTGAAGCACCTGATTGATTATTCTTTAAAGTATATGCAAATAAATGATAAAATATTAAGTAAGATACTGAATGATATAGCTGCAATTCATTAGATAAGCTGATTTTTGATAGAGATCCAGAATCATTATTTCGCTGTTTTAAAATAAAATCAATTTACACCGACAGAGACAGCATTATTTACACCAAGTGCTAGACTTCTAGAATCGTCGACATTTACATACATTCATTCCTTATTCATATATTATATATTTAATAATAATATGCTCAATATCTAACCGGATAGTAAAAAATAAATATTAAATGTACATACGTTGTAAATATTAAGACATATATATGCATATGTCCTTTTCGAAATGTTCCTTGAAGTAGTAGTCGAGCGCGTGATAATTTAAATAATTTAATGATTGCTTTTGAATATTCTAGAAGGTTCTTTAAACTTTATTTAAATGTAGATGAACATAAATAAATTTAAAGTGTCTCGGCTTGGGGACTTATCGAATTGAAATGATGAGTGACTATAATTAGACGGATATTTTGTTGTCCTTGACATCAAATTGATTCCACGCTGCTATCCGTTGTGTCTAAGGTGGGGAGTATGCAGAGTTTATTAAGACACTTTTAAGCGCGGATACGGCGGTTTTAATAACTTCAACTCAGCAAAGTTCCTTGAAGTTTGAATGCACTTGAAGATTCGCCCGAGTAGCCATTTTACTGAGAAGTGTCGTTCTCGATGAGTAGAATTAGGAAATTCTCTCAGGGCACGGAATTAGGTTCTTACCATTTTGTTTTTTTGTGGAATTGCTTTAGATACTTCCGTAACAAGTTTTAACCTGGACAAATTAGAATCATGTTGTATGCAAATTGATGGTTACTTCCTGATTCTCATTTGTCCGGGTTACTACACCCCTTTAGAATGGAAGCTACGTTCAAAGGTTTCTCTATAAGAAAATGCCCTGAAGCGATGTCTTGACTTGAGTCAGGAACCTAGTAAATTTATCGAAAGTTAGTGAAGTTCTGGTCGGCGTCCATCAAGTTTGTCCCAAAAAAAACTTTGTGTAAAAGTAGAGACTTTATCTCCCCAAGTAGGTTTGAAATTAGTCAGCTCTAAAACAAACCATTCCCCAAGCTCACTTTCATTAAATTTCAAAGTCGGTAGTGAAAAGGGACAGCTGGTAACTTATTGTGAAAGCCAAATCCGATAGTACCATCTCCTTGAGACATCCCCTTGAGATGAAACCTGCGAGATTGTTATCATTGCAAAGGTGATGCCAATGTGCGTGTGATAACTTTTCCTGGATAATTGCGATTCCTTTTCATATGTAATCTTTACAGAATAATATTTGCTTTTGAATAAAGTAGTAAGTAATGGTAGAGTCTATCCAAAGGTGTATTGTTATAGAGTCAATATTTAATGTTTCAGCAGTAGCTCTGAGCTCATTTGTGCTCGTTCGATTTTAATATCCTTCTTTTTGCAGCGGTAGATCTTTGGATTGGCAAAATCTTCGATTTCAAGATCAGTAAATTGGTCGAGCTTTCTTTTATATTCTTTATATCTCACAGACAGATTACAGCTCTGAGTATAGCATTAGAGGTTTCTTGAATATTTATTAATTTGAAGTTAGCCGATAGTTGTATCCAGGTTGGGATAGTAATATATGCGATGTTTAAGAGCGAAAAAGCATGCAACATCTATCGATAGTTGAGTGGAGAGGGGGTAAAAGTTGTTATTAATCGAGATTTACTGACCAGAGTATTTTTGCATATACTGAGTAAATCCATCCAAATGGGTTAAAAAGTTTAGGGGTGCGTATAGGAATGTTGCATTTAGTCGCAATGACTGAGTTCTTAACAGAAGCTAGTCTTTTCTGAGAGTCTTTTTTTAAATAAGTTTTTTATGAGATTTTCTGAGAGCTCTTTAGAGTGGGTCACCGTCAAAGAAAAGGTTTAAATATTTCACTGTACTCCATAGGAATGTTATCTAATAGTTCCTCGTCATTGTATAACCAAACTGTACGCTTTAAACAATTCAATCGTTTGCTAATTTTTATTTTACCCTCAGTTAGGAAGAGTGCATCTAAGAGTGCAGAAGATCTGCAAAATAAAGACGTTAGCATTTGGAGAAATGGCATGTCTCGTCTTTTTCTAATTAACGAAGAGTAGGTAATGCTAGAAAAAGAGCTGGTTGAGTGCTATATGTGACTGTTGTGAGACAGTATTCTTGGGGAGTATAGCTGTCAGACTTTTCCCAGGATATGCATTGATAGTCCTAGTAATCTTCATGAACCATAATCTGACGGATCATCTTAGTGATATCAGCTGAAGATGCATATTTAAATGTTCATCATTGCACAACCAGTAAAGTTGATGAGTAGTTTCAGGCCTTTGGGAAGGTAACAGTTTAGCGAGCGGAGTTGGAGATTTGGTACCTATACTCATGAGTCCCAATACTCCGTGGTGAGGTAGATAAGAGATGTGACTTGAGTTTATAATGGCAGAGGCCATTTCCATATACCCTCTTTGAACTTCTTTATAAAGTAAATATTAACATTTTGCATTGTCGAGTCATTTGAAACTATTTTTCGTGGCATAGAAAGGTATTAATCTTTTAACGAAGTAGGGATGGTAGCATGTAAGATGCATATTCTCGGACGAAAAAAGACATGGTGGTTCTAGTCGTAGGTGACTTTATTTCCATCAATTTACGATTTTTTAATGTATATAGGCCAAACCAGTAATGGCAGAGTCTTTTTCTGTTGTCAAAAGCCCTACCATTTTGCAGACTTTGAAGAAAAATTAGTGTAGACAGTGATATAATATTTTCAATTTTAGCCGTAGGTGACTTTGTTTTCATCAATTTACAATTTTTTAATGTATATGGACCAAACCAGTAATGGCAGAGTCTTTTTCTGTTGTCAAAAGCCCTACTAGTTTGCACAGACTTTGAAGAAAAATTAGTATAGACAGTGATATAATATTTTCAATTCTAGCCGTAGGTGACTTTGTTTTCATAAATTTATGATTTTTTAATGTATATGGACCAAACCAGTAATGGCAGAGTATTTTTCCGTTGTCAAAAGCCCTACTAGTTTGCACAGACTTTGAAGAAAAATTAGTGTAGACAGTGATATAATGTATTCAATTGCTATGTGAAAATGTTGATCGGGCTTGTGGCGATATTTTGGAGGGTGTCATACTAGATTTTTTTTTCATACTGTCGTTATGCTCTTTTCACGCCAGTTATAAGCGGATTCTTTTAGTTAGGAAAGCATACAAATCAGTCCACATAGGAGTGTGAATGATTGTTTCTGTCTCATCCTACCACATTAATTATTGCGGAGTCAAGTTTTTTCAAGTTTGCGGAGTCAAGTTTGCAACTTTATTTATTATAATGTTTTTTTAATATAATTTCAATTTAAAAAGTTTTGTCAAAATTACAATTTATAAATTAATAACTTTAGTTAATTTGTTAGTAAGGAAAGCATCGAAATCAGGAGTGTGAACGATTTTTTCTATCTCATCCCACCACACTAATTGTCGCGGAGTCAAGTTTGCAACTTTATTTATTATAATGTTTTTTTAATTATAATTTTCATTTAAAAAGTTTTGCCAAAATTACAATTTATAAATTAATAACTTTAGTTAATAATATACATCGGTATAGTTTTTATGAAAATGTAGCAGTTAATTTTTTGATGGAATACAATGTTTTTTTATATCATTCCCGATTTTTAGTCCTTCGTACTAATTTTTTAGACAATAATACCGATTTTTCTGCATATCAGATCTGGTAGAGCCATGTAATAACTTTATATTCATAACGCTTTGATTTTTAATCCACGATTTGGTAGGCTTAACTTTTTAAAACATTAATTCTATTACATAACTTTTTAGAAACCACACCAGTAAACAATTTGGCTAGAACATCTCACATAGGAACTGAAATTTTCCTTTTCTCTATATAAAAAAACTCTAAAATAATGACTGAAGTTAAAATGAGACAAAAAGGAATGATGTACAAATGCACTGTATCCATAATGGTTTTGTTGCAAATCACTTGGCTGCAATCAATTACTTTAATTTTAATTTTATATTTTATTGAGTACATAAGCTACTCACTAGCCGACTAATGACGACCGTTGGTCAAGAATTTCTGAAAACTGCAACAATTACTACATTTGCTTCTACGTCACAATAGTGATTTCTATTTATAAATGAGAACTTCATACTATTGGTTGACGGGATGCCCTAATGCTTCATGAGAGGGAAGATTAAAGCAGCTATAAAGTCGATCAATTTCAACTGATAATTCATTGTTAAGACTTGAGGTTAAGAAAAGGTTTTCCAAGGCATTGTCTACTTGTTTATGCTTTTCCTCATAATGTGTCATCAAGCTATAACATGCCTTTTAGAATTTTTCGTTAGTGACAGAGACATACGTAGTGGGGTAGCACTGCTCTTGTAGTATCCATCAAAAGTTAGTGGGTTAATAGGTTTGAGCATCTGATGACAGAACGTGGATTCGGATATGCCCAGGAGGTTGCCGTGAAATAAGTCATATACTTCCTAGAGGCTTGGCTTACTGAAGAGACTCTAGTAAGTCCACCATCGCTTTTTGAGAATCCAAAAATGCATCGAGGAATGTTTTGTAGAAAATATATTTAGAATAGAGCGTGGAATCAATTTTTGGTTTCAAATCGTTCGATACATCAGCCCGGTGCGTGAGTAGGTCTCTATAATAACCATCGAAATATCTCCAGTTGGTGCGCAAAGCCGGGAGTCTTCCCTGATCAGCTGCCGTTTAGCAGTTGCACAAGCTATCCTCACGGAGAGGTTCGCTTGCTCCTCCCTGAGCGTATTGATAGATCTGCTCGTGATGATGATATATGATAATGAATAGACGATAAGTACGATATTCGGGTGAGACTAAATGATGATTGTTGAAGAACAAAGATTGATTGAGCAGGATGTCATATAATGAAGATGAAGTCCAATGAAATAGATGATAGATTATTCTTTAAATTATATATATATATATATATATATATATATATATATATATATATATATATATATGTTCGATTCCGGAAACATCTAGTAAATAGAGGTCGGACGCGTTATAATCGAGTTGAAGATTCTAGAATATCCTTTAAACTGTCTTTGAATACATGTAAATAAACAGATTGCAATAATGTCTTAGCTAGACGATGTGTCGAGTATTGGTTTGCAATGAGAAGTGACTACTGCTTGTCGGAATAGTTAATGATCTCCAATTCAATCATCTGAATCAGTTATTAGTTTTTTAGTAGCCTAATGAGAGAAAAGCTACATAGTCTAACTAATTAGCAATCAATTAGTAACTAGTTAACAACATTAGCTCTACATGCAACTTTGAAATCAAATGCAGTTGCGTAGTGGGAATTCTTAATTCATTAATTTTTATTTAATTCAGTCATTCCTGTATACATTTAAAATAAAATTATATTTTTTCACAAGTTCTTGTAGAATATTTTATGGTTCCTACGCTATCGCTACAAACAAATTAGAAATATATGGTAGCGCTTATTGGTAACTTCATGTATACTCTCCCCAGCTTGATTAATTGAAGCAAAAAGAGTTAGAACTAGTTCAAAGAAATTGTGAAATGCGAATATAAATTAGGATAATGTAAGCTACGTATGGGCAATCCGTGAAAATATACCCGAAAAATCGAAGAGTGAAGAAAATAGGAATTCTAAAGGTTATCACAGGTATACTAAGATATTATATATTTTCAAACTTTTGTGTATGTTAATATCACACACGTACACATACACATTCATGCACGTGCATAAATACACACACACACACACATACGCACACACTCTACCATTCATCACTAAAAGTGATGGAAGTCCAGTGTATTAGCATGGAATTCAAATATTTGGGTGAAAAATAAGGCTGTGATAAAACTGAGTTTGTTTCTTTTCGTCTTCGGACTTTTGGAGATAGCGTTTCGAATTCCTCATCTGTGGGTTCATATATATATATATATATATATATATATATATATATATACATTGACATATATATATATATATATATATATATACATTGATTGTTATCTATTTTCATAAGACAATCTATTAAAAAAAAATTATATCTGTTGAGAAAAATTATTCAGAATTACAGGAAAGTGTAATTATTGTGTTTTAGTTGTATTCATATTTTTTACATATTGTAACTCTTTTTTCGTCTTACGTTTTTATTCATATTCGGAAAAAAATTTCGGTTTTAAATTTATTGCGAATATTTTATTTTGTTATTCAAATGATATTTATTTACTTTTTACCCTGGTTATTTCTACTTCTATATATGTAAAGAAATATAATATGTCTAAGGCAGTTTTATTAAGGTTGAGTAATAAAATTATTAATCCTCATAATATTCGTATTCGGTCAGTCCATTTATCAGAACTACACAATTTGCTATGTGAATGAGATTTTGCAAGTGTATACTTCATGCGGAGATCTAATTAACAGGTAAAAAACGTTTGAAACGTACCTCTCTGTACGTGTAAACCATTAGTGAACATTTTATCCTCTCACACCATAGATTATAGTATAATATTATAGGTCTTTTAAAATGAAGTTAATGTTACATTTATCATATCATTAAGCTTCAAAGCTAGATATACCTCCACATACAACTCTGCTCTACTTATCTATCTACCAATTTTTACCAGTCATGAATTTGAAAATTCTCAATAATGTTATTCGAATGGAATTTTCAAAAAAGATATTGTGATTAACGTGCTGTACCAATATCAGAAAATATAAGCAACAATGACTAGGGTTACCCTAGTGTAAACGCGTTTTAGCACTCGTTTAGTCATTATTTTAATTAATGAATTAATTTCGAAATAATACAATATGTTGTACATTGTAAAATATTTCGACAAAACGGACGAGAATGTGTTGATGTGAAAAATGTAGATGTTCTGTAAAATTTGTTTGGTGCATAAATACTTTCTAAGAAAATTGTTTGCTCTATCTATCTAGATAATATCTTATTCTTTAGTATGAGATTTATTAAACAATTCGACAATTGTAGTATTGCAAACTGAAAGAAAAGGCAGGTCTAAAGGAAAGACAATACTGGTGCCACAACTGAATTAAATGTATTAAACAAAGTCATCGACCGAACTATGACCTTTTGTTCAAAACAAACTCGCAACCGTATATTTAGATTTCAACAACATCGTAACCTGAAAGGGTTACTAATGCAAAGCGTTAAATAAATGATAAACCAAAGGCAAAATATTTCCGAACAATGTTTATTTCAATAACATGTACTTACGTTATGTGTACTTACGTTACATGTACTTGCGTTATCAACACCCGTATCTAAACGAGTTTTTGAGCTTAATGAGCAGTAGTCATAACAACATTAACGTAATTGGGATCGTGTTATTGAAATAACATTTATGAAGCGAGCCTAAAGGGGAGTTAATTTTAACCAAACTCATAATTTTGAGAAGCAAAGTGACATTCAACATGTATAACAATCTATACTTGTTTACGATTTTCTTGTTAGGGCATATTTCCATCTGTTCTTTCACAGCCATCAAGTTTGCAAATATGGTGAGAATATATTTTTGTTTTCAAATATGGTAACAATTGTGTCTGTATATATAGTGGTTTCAAACTCAACGGGGATAAAACTAGATTTTCGAATGATCTCTGAAATAAGAAGTGCTTATTTTAAAAAACTTTCTATGAAATTTATTTAGTGGAGAAAGACACTTTGTGCTCCTAACGCATAACTAATGACTAAACTTCGTATTGTAGGTATATTATCTATACAAAATAAATAGTTCATTAAACTAGTGATATTTATTTATTAAAGGGAAAAGCTTAAGGTTCTAGAGCGTAAATAAAGGCTTAACGTTAAATTTGTATTGAAGGTATATTATTTATCCAAAAAGAGAAATTCGTTAATTAAACTCGTGATATTTATTTCATAAAAGGAAAAACGCCGAAACTCTACAGCATAACTAGAGGTTCAATGTTAAAATCGTATTATGTATATTTATTATGTAGGTTTATTATCATTGCAAAAAATAAATTAGTTCGATAAACTCGTGACATTTATTTAATAAAGGAAAAAATCTCGAGGCTCTAAAGCATCACTAGTGACTAAATGTTAAAATCACATTGTATGTATATATTATCTATTAAAAAAAACTATTTAGTTCAATGAACTCGTGGTATTTACTTGTTAAAACGAAAATTACTTATTAAAACTCGATGCTCTGAAACGTAACTAGTGGCCAAACGTTAAAAACGTATTTATTATTTCGTATTTATTATTTATTAAAAGTAATTAGTTCATTAAACCCGTGAAGTTTATTTGTTAAAGTAAAAAAACGCAAAATTCTAAAGGCTAACTAGTGGCTAAAAGTTAAAAGCGTATTGTAGGTATCTTAACTATTGAAAAAAAAAGAAATTCTTTCATTAAACTAGTGACATTTTTTTGTTAAAGAAAAAAAACTTCGCGACTCCAAAGCATAACTAGTGGTTAAACGTTAAAATCCTATTGTAGGTATATTATCCATTGAAAAAAAAGAAAATATTTCATTAAACTCGTGACATTTATTTGTTGAAGGGAGAAAACCGCGGGAATCTAAAGTATAAATAGTGGCTAAATGTTAAGTTCCTATTCTAGATATATAACATATTGAAAAAAGTAATTAGTCCATTAAATTTGCAATATTCATTTGTTAAAGGAAAAGAAAATCTCTTGGGATAAAGCATAAATACTGGTTAAAAATAAGGCATTACTTTGCTAAGAAAATCATATTTTACTTTGCTTTTGAAGTCCATATATTATCAAAGCTTAATTCACTTCAGTTAGATATAGATTCCTCGCGTATTTTCCGGCACAGCATTATTATATTTTCTGCTGTATTAATTCGGTCGTAACTCATTTCGTATAAAATTAAAAAGAAGAGTATATATTTTATATATTTGTTTATTTTTTCAAAGGCTCACAAAAGGAATCACATTCACCTAAGTATGTTAAAAAATGTTAGAGCATAAAACAGAACGTGCTCTAATCATATATGTTGTGCAATGTTCTAATCGTAAAATTATTATAATATTTATATGTCAGTTTTGAAGATTAGTGGTGTTAGTAAATTTAGCACATAAAGTGTTGATCAATTAGAAATTTTGGTTAATTAATTTTTTTTTAAATTAAGAAAGATCAAGGGAAGACAGTTGGAGCTGATAAGGAGTAGGGAATAACTGCCCACAAGATCATTTTATTTTTACCTTTTTTTATAGAAAATCCAGAAACTCAATCGACTATATTATTTTTCGTAATATTATATAAACTTCTCGCGCTTTTCTTGTCGCCACATTTTGTACTATATACAAAATGTGGCGTTCAATATTCTTTTTTTTGCAATTGAAATTCGGCAATTAAAGGACGAACAAAATATGAAAATTTCCCTTACTTCACGAATTTTATTTACCACAAAAACTGAGCAAATATATACTAAATATATGTATAAAAATGAATGGAAGTGTACTCTTTTACGGTACAACCAAGCGTTGGTTCCAATGTTTCTAAGAAAGAATGTTTATAATGCAATAATCCTCATCAATCCAACTTCATTTATTCAAATCAGAAGAGAGTCAGTGAAATATATTCCATGTCAAATGAACGATATCTTGTAAAAGTACTGTTTTGCTTTCATACTACATTGGGAAACTGACTTGATGCTTTGGGAAAAATATGGACTTTTTAATATAGATTTTTGCAAAAAGGGGGTCTTACTCTAAAAACTGTATCATTTTTTAAATTTGTTTAAATATTTATTATTTTCAAAGTTACTTTTGAAAAATGACATTCATTGCCATTCATTGGTTTGTTCATATCTTTATGTATATATATATATATATATATATATATATATATATATATATATATATATATATCTTTAAGAGCTCGCAGTTTTTGTTCAATATTGGTGATTATTTTGTTGTCCACCAGATAATAAGCTTTTTGATTTTCACAATGATTTGTCGAATAGTTTAAATATTCTACTTAACTTTTTTTAAGCTCGGGCACTGTTCTCAGTCTGCATTTTGCGATTCTTGCCATTTTCAATTCTTCTTGTAAACTCACTTTGATCATAGCTGTTAATTTTTTCATAATTTTTAACTTTCGTGTGCAAATAAAATATAGTCAAATACCCTGTGACTATATTTTTTTTATTACTAAAATAGATATATAAATAATAATATTATTTATATATCTAATAATATTTGTAATCATATTAAAAATAGTGAAAATAAATATATCGTGCGTAGTACTTTCATTACAAAGTTATAACGACTTGAAAACTGATGAACTACGATTCGCGCGAAAACGCCCTAAACTGGCTTATGACGTCACTTGCCAGTTATTTAGCATTTATTATAAGGGAGTTTCTTAAATATTTTTAGTATATCGTTAAATATTGCGTTTAAGAGGTATTTGGACATTACATTTTTCTCATTTCTTGTGTGGAAACTAAATTCATGACAACTTTTTCAATTTAATGAATAAAAAATTCACACTTTTTCCTATTTAGAAGTTTCGATTAATTGTTTGTAATATGGATTAATTTTTTCATCAAAAAGGTTTTTTTAAACCTACTCTACAGTTTTAAAATATTTTTACATAAAAATATGGCCATCAGTCAAATACCCTATCAAAGAAGCGCAATACGTGCACATTTGGTTTCACCAACGTTTATGATTAGTACACGGAAAATCTAGAAAGCCATAATCGTTTTTAGGTTTTCTTATTAATAGATCCATTTTCTTAGGTTCCTTATGTGCACATTAAATAATTTATCACTCCTTGTAAAATAAGATGAAGAGACTGTTATTGTTAGACATAGGACAATACATTTGAGTACTTTATTACGATGGGACAATGGATAAGTTTTGTTTACACCACCGAATTTATTTTTTTTTCTATACGTATAAATACACACACACACATACATACACATACTTATATATTTATATATATATATATATATATATATATATATGTATATATATATATATATATATATATATATATATATATATATATATATACATACATACATATATATGTATGTATACATAAAACTGTAAAATTGATGTGTCAATACATTGTAAATATTTCCGTAAAAATACTTTAGGGTGATATAATGAAGGTAATGAATCAAATTATATTGTTTTGGGAATTTTTCAATGTGTATCTATAAGTTTACTTATTTATTCACGCATTGGAAAAAAAATGGTATTAAGTGTTTGATATAACATACATGCTTGCTGCTTAATCGCAGTCAATCCACTATGAAAGAGCATATCTAGAGTTACAGAAATTTAAAATTTCAATACAGAGCAAAGTTTAATTTTATAATTATTATTAGAAATCGCATTAGGAGTATTCCAAGGGGGTAAACTGATTATTTAATATCCTGAAAATTACAAAAAAAAATGAAAAAATACAGCCTACCTATATTAATACATCCTGAAATTCAACAAATATTGCTGTTCAATTTTTCAAAAACGCAGGCGAATATATCAAAATACTTGAAGATTTAATTTTCTTCTGCCAATATAACTAATTCATTTAAAATTTGACAGATGACGTTATTCGTTTTTAAAACTCGCAAGTGAACTGTGTGTGCCAAAGCTATTTAAACAACTGAATTTACGCCGCAGCTTTTCCGATTCAGCTACTGAATGCATTCATTTATATTATCAAATATTTTGGAAAATTTCTAATTTTTTATCTGTTGATCTAAACAACATTAAATCCGTCGTGCATGAAAAAACTAGGTAGTTATAAAAGTCCACGCGAATGAAAAATACGACATGGGTTATTAAGGCTGTGAAAAGCCAATTTCGAGGATTGCAAAAATTTTCAGCCGTTTGCAAATTTTTTAAACAACACTTTATTAAAATCATGTAAACGAAAAAAAAATTATACAAATTTTGAAACGTAGAGGATATTAAAAAGTAGAGTGACTATGAGATTAAACCTGTTTGTTTAAAATATTTTCTTCGTGTTAAACAGCTAATTTTTTCTGATTCTTAATATACGAAATAAGTAAAATATTAGATTCTACATTAATTACATTGTATCAAAAAATTTTACTGCAGGGTCCATATGAAACGAAGTTGAAGCAGCTCATCGACTGTCCCTTGCCGCCATCCGCCTTCGACACGGAACACATAACGGCACACAAATTAAGCATTTACAAGACAAGTACTGGGATGGAAGCAATTCGAGGTGAATTTACCGTACCGAAAACTACTACGTTTAAGGTAGTCCTTCTTAAATTAATCCTTTTAAATTTATTTAAAGAACCTATTAGCGAGGCACACTTTAAAAGATCTAATGTAAGCGAACTCACAGCATTTAACATAGACGACATACAGTTAATCAAAAAAAATATTCGGTCACTTCTATTGGATTGGCTAATAAGTTTTCAGCCCTGAGTTGTCGTCAACAATTTTTATTAAAAAATTTAATGTTACACTAAATTTAATTTAAGTATGCACTATTATTATCTACTACTTGTCGCCCTCTAGTTGGTAGTGATAATATGCCTTTGTGGTAAAATTCCGTAAAATACTGAAACTCGTGTTTCTCCGACACCCAGCCATTGACATTTGCGTGTATGGTTAACGTCTGTAACCCACTTCTCATCGCCAGTTACTAACTGATTCAGCCAATCGAAGTTACGTTTCAATGTTAATAACTGTTAACAAGTATTAACTTTGCTCTGAAAGTAATATGATCACAACTCGTAGGGTATCCACATACCATGTTTTGAAACTTTTTACAATTCGTAAAATGTGTTTCTATGATGCCATGACTGCAATGCAGCTCATTTGCCAATTGATGAGTTGTCAGTCGAGGATCTTCCTCAATTAGGTGTCGTAATCGTTCAACATCCATTTCAACAGGACGTCAGGTACTGGGTTCGTCCTCAGAATCGTAGTCCTCATTCCTGAACTTTTAGAACCAAACATTTCCCATCACATACTTGCTGTGACTCGCCCATCGTGACCCAGGTGAAATCAGGCCATAAAGTAATAGAATCCGTATTTGATATCGATTTAAATCCATTATCTTTTATGTAATTCAATTGAGGCTTCGACTCTGAAGTCTGAGTCTGGTCTATTTATTCCCTACAGTAAAACTTTCTAGAAATTTCGAGAATCTTTCTAGAAAAGTCCCGAATTTGTGGCTAAAAACTTACTAGCCAAAATAATATTAAATTTCAAATATACACTCATGCTACGAGTGTGTGATTATGACACCGCCGGCGCTAGTTTGACACTTGGGAAAATTGCAAAATAAAGTTTAATTTTCAATATAGTTATAGAAATTGAATTGGAAGAAAAATTATATTTCCTAACATTGTTTTGCTTCGTCTATAAAATTTAAATATTTGTTTAAAAAATGTTAAACAGGAACAAGTTTTCTTTTTTAATTAGATTTGAATTCATTGAACACCTCATTTTAATTATTTAACTTTATTATAAGATATGTAGTTATCAGATGTTTAATTCTGTAATATAATATAAAGTAATTTGTATAATTCTAATCCAAAGCATCGAGCAATTAGTATCAGTGCTAGCTTTTTAAAAATAGGTATTTTCGTGGTCAAAGTTTTTCTTCGCATGTAAAATTACACAAAGAAAAAATACAGAGCCTGATTACTTACAAATTTTTTTTCACATGAAATGAAAAATAAGACCAAGAGGAGTGGAATTCGTACTGAGAGGGTTCCATTCCTTTTTCCTTTTAAGGTCTTTAACCCTCATAAGATCATTCAAGTATCCGCCTGTCTATCACAGCCATTTTTCAGAGAAATCCTTTGGCGTAGAAACTTAACAAAGTAATTTACCTGCACACACCTCAAGAGTTAATACTAAGGATATTTATGTGAAAATTTCTGAGGAGGCAAATGAATTTTGAATGAAAATTGTTTGTGAAAAATATAAATAATCACTTTTTACATTTTAATAGAAACACTATGTACTTACAAATGTTTACAAGAATTTAAGTATTTATATGGTACCCTTGCAGTGCCAGTTCCACACGCGCTTATTTTTTTTTATTTTAGGTTAAATTTCTTGAAAAACAAACAACAAAACAACCAATTTTTTTGACAATTCAATTCAATTTTATTGCTTTTCTTTAATATTTCACAGGCCAAAGTACAAACATACTTACTTACCGGCAAAGAATACAAGCTCTTTCATAAAATGGATAACTTGAACTGCGACCATATGATTGTGGGTTTGCTGTATTCCCTAATGAACGTCACCATAACAGGACGCCAATGCGTGCTACAGCCGGTGAGATACTTTAGAAATCTTTGTAAAATAATGGTACCGCAAATATCATCGAAGTAAACCTATTACGGTACGAGCATTCAAATTGAAATTGAAGTGAAAACGCTTTATAGTTTACTCAAAACAATATATCATTCAAATCGACTTACAATACTTCTGTGGGATCCGTGTTGAGTATGAAAGATGTAAGACAGATGCAGATTGTTATAGAAAAATTGGGATTTCTAAATATAAAAATAACCATGAATATGCCTACGTTGATAAAAGTAATTGAAATAACTATGTATAATATGTTTTAATAAAATGTAGAATACTCTGATAATTGTAGATAACATCGCAAATACTTGTAAATAATATAATTTTTGTTAACATCTTGCTTCTGACCATTTCATGTTTATCCAAATGGAGATGGAAACATTAATTGATAACAATCATAGAGGAATTCATTTTATTGCCTTTCGGTGAAAGGGTAACAGGATATATTGCAGGTTGTGTATTGCATTCTCTTATAAAAATGAAGTCTAATGCTTATGCTGGTGCATTTTAATCACCGCTGCCAAAGTATGACTATTTAATTTTTAAAAAAGATAGATAAAAGATTGTTAAAATTGTACATAAAATGATAAACGAAAGATCATCCTAATTTTTAGATATTGCAACATTAGCAAGCATTCATTAATATTATGATATGTTCCTACGAAAGTTCCAATTCAGATACAAACAGATGATATTATACCTTGTACTATGAATGTAATTCTTTTTAGTCATCTTCTCGTCACTATAAATAGCATCCATTTGGAATTGCTGCCTCGTAAGATTTTTTTGCTCCTTTTAAGTTGTTAGTCTTGATCATGACGAACGGCATCGTTAAAGTTCCGAGCACTTATCCAGAAGGTCTTTTGGTTTTTTATCGCTATTTTACCCATTGCGAATAGCTTTTGTAGCTTACTTTCTTTCCGTTGAGCTAAATAGTCACGATATACCAGTATTCTTTGTAGGCAGATGATGGATAATATTGGTTTTACGTTCAGCTCTTGGAATATGGACACATTAGTTGATATAATAGTTCTAGATATCCGTGGTATTCTGAACCTAAACCATTTTGAAAATTGATGCTTCGAGTATGTACAGAAATAAAACATACCAGGATTCTTACAAATTTTTGGTACTTTGCTATTTTTAGAATAATTATGTAGCTAATTTTAGCTATGTTTCGTCACTCCAGACCTTTTTAGATTTAGTCATGCTGGTTTTGGACATTTGTTTTGTCCTACATATTTTCGATTCACATCCATCCTGATCACTATATATATGGATGTAAAATATATAAACTGGTTTACTTTTTCGAAATGTTGTAGAGAGGTTGGGGTAGGAAGTTCGTTTCCTGCACTGGCTATCATAATTTTTATTTTGGCTCTATTCACGCCAAGTCTAAGGTTTTGGTCTTCTCAATCAGCTCTGTTTATGAGCTCTTCCATTTAATATTTTGAGGAAGTAACCCGTGTGATGTTATCAGCATATTGTAAATTGCTAATTTTAATGAATTAAATATTTACATATTCATTCTATTCAATTATTAAAATAGTTCAAAAACAAATTTTCCAAAATGTTCAAGTATTTTCTTCTAAAATTATACATATTTGAAAAAGTAACAGTCTATCGAATACAATATAATCGCAAAACTATTTTTATAAATTTTCTTCGTTACGGGCTGGTGCTAAATACAGGCTTATTTATTCATAGCGCTGTGTTTGCCTTGGCTTATTTCAAATAACGATTATTATTTTGTAAACAAAATTATTTCATAGAACATTTAATTCGAGAGCTTTAAACGACTATACAGTGATAATCATACAAAAAATAATGTAACCAAATTTATATAAATTTTACAAGTTTTTACACATTATAGGCTTGTACTAAAGACAGGCTTATTTATTTATAGCGCTGCATTTGTCTTGAGTTCTTTCAAATAACGATTATTCTTTGTAAACAAAATTATTTCATTGAACATTTAATTCAAGAGATTTGACGACTATTTATAAAAAGAACAAAGTTTGAATGTTACCTCTCAAACAATAATACAACATTCATACATCAACTTTCCTAAAGCGCATACTTTACTAGGTTTATATATACTTTTGTACCCAACTTGTTAGCATATTCGATGTATTTGTTGCCGGATTAGAAATTTCTACATTATTCTTAAAAATTCCCAAACTGTCATTTACCGTGTCGACAAATTGTCGTTTTTACTTATCTTAATTCTACAATATAAAATGTGCACTATAGTGCAAACTACTTTACACCTCTGTTTCATGATGGCCTAGATAAAATAATTTCTTGTCTATCTTCTATTCTTACTTCTAGAATTACGATTTTTATTGTATAGTGTGAGTTTGGATTTGCACTATTCTAATAAATACGTTCCACTAATGACCACATTGATGTTTCATAATTTTTTTAAATAGCTGACTTGGTTATAAATTCATAAAGTTTTTCAAAATGTTGATAATAACAGATAACGTAGAACACAATGGCTTTTATAAATTTTTAATAAACATTACTGAACAAAAATTGTCAACAAATAATTTACATTCTATTAAAATTCCATTCCCAAAAGAAAGAACAGGCTTTTTAGTCAAAATACTAATTTTACAAAATTTCTTCAAAATATTACTTTTTAAAATTTGTATTCTTAATGTAATACGTATTATGTATGAGCAAGATTTCAGTGTATGATATTAAATTAGGTTTTGTCCGTAGTGGATTTTGCGATATGACCGAAGATAATCGATCGTACAAAATTTAGCCTTTAAGGTCATTAAATTTCACTCACAGTACATCTTTGTTACCGATGTTTCTATTTTTTCTTTCTGTTTTCAAAAAGAAGCCGATTATTTAATGAGGCTAGGTTATTGATGAGGAAAACTGACCATGTAAGACATAATCCTCTCTGAAAAGGCGGACTCATTTATTTTTAAAAATTTGAAGGACAAGGCATGGTCATCCATACTTACATTGCTTTTAAAACGTTCTTGATAATTAATGTTCACATTAAATAGAACTAACTGCTTTAATTGCTGATTAATTATTTTCTTTTATAGTAAGAATTATCTGCTATAAATTATATGCACTGTGATACACATGTGTCAAAATATCAAAATCACATGCCACTGGAAATGTTCTAATTATTTTTCCCATTCATCCCTTATAATGTATATATAGCTTTTGTTATTTTATTTTCACATAAATTTTAAATGTCCTGAATATGCACACCCTGTCCTTTACGCAGATGTGTAATTAAACTATATTAATTTTTGGAAATAATTTTTTACAGATTTGGATTAGGTCTTTCAAAGTTTTATGGCCAGTGGTTGGAACTAAACATTAATATGTCAGCTAGTTGAATTTTTATAATGGCGTCCTTCAAAATTAAGAAGCTTCTGACGGATAAATAAACATATCCACCACACTGATATACGCACATGCATTACATTTTCATTCTACGACATAAACAAAATTAAATCATTAATTTAAAACAAAAAATCTTCCAGGCTAGGTACTGCTTTGAGAAGCTCGACGTGGATTATCTGATACACGCTCTAGTCGACAAGTTGTTCTATGGCCAACTGCGCTTCGACGTGACCTTCTTCACTGACGTTGGCGTCACCATGTGCGTACGCCTCATCGCGGAATCGAGGCCACCAGTCGATAAAAGCTACCTGAAGTCGAACAAGGGCGGAAAATAAGAAAATATGATAATTAGGCAATTAAAGTTACCATTGATTTTCTGTTGCTGACTGATCTGCTCTGGAAAAATGCGTTATGTCGCTGAATTTTAAAAATGTCTTACTAGCAAGAATGGTCTGAATAATACGGTATTGACTGAAGATATACAGGTAAATTATTTCATAACATACTCATATTTATCATTCCAAACGTCTCTCCTAAGTACCATGGACTTGTGATTAAAATATTTGTAACTAATATTCGATAAATTTCTTCTGAAATAAATAAAGATTTTTTGAATGAGATAAACTTTATTATTTACGCAACATTAAAAAGTAATGAGTATTTACTGTGAATATTTTACCCTGTTACTTTTTCTATTTCGTAAATAAACTGTCCATTTCCTAGTATTAGCCATAAATAATAAATACCATCAAGACCTTAATTTCTTCCATACTTCTTCAATCCGTTTGTTTGCTGATGTGGAATCTATTAATTCAATTTAAACAAAAAAAATTGCAGTGAATACCCATTTGTACTGAATCCTTATTGCAACTTATCTTCTTGGCAAAATATTTTAAAAACTTTCCAAGACGTATCTATAAAAGCTGTTAAGTACGGGCATAATAAACGTATCTATAAGGCCGTTACGTACTGCCAGGATTCATTATACACATATTGTATAAATTTGGCTACTTCAAGTTCGTCGTCTCATTGTATCACTGTTAACTCATATGTTTGTCCAACAAAATGTTTCTATTTCTCTTCCTAAGAAAGAAAATGTTGTTTAATTATAGCATGAAAGAATAAGAGTTGCTCCACTAGATGATGTAAATTTAATCTGGGATCGGTCCTAACTATATTTCTAAAATCATTTTCGACTAAATGCGCGCGGTGGTTTCTACTTAAAATAATCGTTTAAAATTATTTTCATTATGGTCCTACCTCCGCATGATCACTAAATGTTTCCGCTTCGTTCGCCAAGCGTTATAGATCGTAAGGGTCGGCGGAATATCGACGTATGTATTTATGATGATTAGTCAATAAATAAGCCTATCTCTCTTTGTCTTACACGTTTAAGATTTATTCCCAAACATACTGCTCTGCTAAAATAAATTGTAGCGTAATTTAAAATGTTATCTTCCTTAAAGTATGGGTTTTCTAACACAATAACTTTGAAATCGGACGTGCAATTCTAAAGATTAGCATGAAAATCAGCCTTTTACTCTATGTACCAACTTTTTACGTCTATACATGCTATTTAAATTATTATTTTTTATCTAAATGCCGATTATACCATAAATGTTATCTCTGTCTGTTTTCATCGTTGTTTCCATCACATAATTTTTGTGACGCTAAAGGACCTGGACACGTACATACATACATATATATATATATATATATATATATATATATATATATATATATGTATATATATATATATATATATATATACATATATATATATATTATCGTATAACATGTGGATTTGACGGTTCGACATTAAATGAAAAGCCAGTCACTACTAGTTCTCATTAGTACCATAAGTACTTGAAACTAGTGAAATAAACAATTACGCCAAGAACAATAAGAAATTTCTAACAAATTAAATAGGATTTTAATATAAACAACATGTAAGCACCATGTGCGATGTTTACGTCACTGACTTTTGCTCGGCGCGCGGTCGCAATTGAATCAAACAGATTATGTTCGAATAAATAAATCGAAAAACGCTTTTCGATTTCCCGGGAGACTCGCATCGTGTTATGACTCTTATGACACAGGCATAAGAATTATTTTACTATTTGCCCATAATTAAGAAATAGTGTAACTTTATGTGAAGGGGTGTGCCAACGTATATTGGGCTAGCGAATTCTTGGTGAAAATTCATCGTGTTTGAACTTTTCCTTTAACTAAACGTCTGAATTAAGTTAATTGGTTTTTGTTGTGCGGTTGAGGGATACCATCCAGTAGGTGAGGCTTCATTTAATGTCGAGGGGTGAAATTCACCTTTTATGTGGTGACAGTGATATTACCAAACTGTGAGGTATTTTATGAAAATTCTGTAAAGAAATATATGTCTCGTCAGGAATCAAAATGAGAACGTCATGTTTAAACTAACTACAGTCGAATTAATGTATAG
Source organism: Druceiella hillmani (assembly GCA_039881145.1). NCBI lineage: Eukaryota > Metazoa > Arthropoda > Insecta > Lepidoptera > Hepialidae > Druceiella > Druceiella hillmani. The sequence goes on from JAYKKI010000013.1 coordinate 8,813,364, forward strand.
TATATACATTATAGAGAATAATTTGACCTGACGATGGGTTTAAGTTGACAATCATATGGTATTTCTGTCCTTAAACCTTGAAAACTGGCAAAAAGTTTACGTTTGCGTATTTTCTTTTCCTCCCAATGATGTAATATGAAATAAAGTATTATATTTTTGTCCATTATTCCAAAAATGCGCAGACAATGAACAGTTCATAGATTGTTTATAATCTGTGGGGGACCCTGAATTTCGGGGATAACAACTTTTCCCGCGGCATATACAATCATCGTTACATTATATTATAAAATATTTGCCAATTTTGCACATTTATGGGCTAGGCGGAATCAAAATCTCCATAATAATTGAAAGTTGGCCAAAGCTTAAAATTTGATTTTGCACTCTAGACATGTGTGATCGCCCTAACCTCTGTCTCTAAAATGTTCTCTGCCCTAACGGAGATTTCTAAATTCTCTAACTCGCATTTTAAACGCACATGTTGGGTGTGGCAGGTCAAGATTACCCCTTATCATTATTATTATATTATAAAACCAATATTCATCCAGATATGATAGGCTATTTACTTACTAGTGAGAGAATTGTTTAAATTAGATCAATAATTCCCACGCTTACCTTTAATAAAAACTAGCTCCCAAACTTTGCTTTTTTCTTTTAAATTAATTTAGATAAAATTCTGAAAATATATTTTAACAAAATTTGCAACTTTTTTTTCAATTAATATAAAGAAGAATGCACGATAAACGAATAAGAAAAAAATATTATTTTATTAATATTACCCATGACTTCATTCGTATGAACATTATGAGTTGTTTAGACAGTTTATTTAGAAAAGTGAAGAAAGTGTAAATATGTATAATTAATCTAAGGTTTTATTGTTGCACCATTGAAATGCTAGAAGATGTTATAACGCTAGGAAATTTTTTCTTAGCGTGTTCATTACAGAGCAGAAAATTGAAATGCGATATAAAGAACGGCTGAAAAGGTAAGTTTTCAAATTATTTGACCCTTTTCTCCTTGTATTTTTGAAATGCAATTTTTGAACGTCACATTAATTTAAAAATCGTGACTGAGATCTGAATTCATTTAAGATTTAGCTTAATAATCTTATAGACACAAATAGTTATGTTGGTATTTAAATTATGAAGATCGACCAGACTAGGAAGGAAAATTTCAATATTAAATAATTATATTTAGAGTTTTTTTATCAATTCTTCAATATGCTGATGGCTATGACTGATTATGGATAATATGGATTTAGTATCGTTAAAATAATTTATTTTTATCCACTAGGGCAAGACTGGAAGGAGGCGTTAGGGTTTTGGAAGTGTATGTATGTGGGTATGTGAATTTAGATATTCACTCCTGGGAAACAAACTCTTGGATCAATTTTAATAAATGATGTATCTTTGGATTAATTTTATTACAGATTATTAAATTTTTTTTAATAATTTATAAAATTTTATAATGTCCACGACACACGGAGAAAAAATTATGACAAGAAACAAAATTTTTTTCGGATTCATTTTCATATTATTTTAGACGATAATTTTTCTTGTCAAGGGGCATAATTTTTAGCCATTTTTTATTATAATTACTGTTAAAATTAAGAACACTGAACAAAGATTTAACATTATGAGAAAATCACTTTTGATTATAACATAAGATTTAATAGCGCTTTGCTAATTTTTTATTAATGTCAGTAGCATTTGTTTTATTTGTGTTTAAACGTCTGCAATTGTCCCATTCTACTTTAACAAATGAGTTATGCTGTAAATTATTTTGTTTCTTATTATTTAAAAGGCCGTTTTTAATAAAACATAGGCTAAAGCTGTCTGAACACATTTCTTTATTCAAGATTCTGCGAGTAAACGAAATTACACTAATGCTGTCTTACTATTATTCTATCTTTTCAACCACACTTGATACTGATAACGAGATGTACAGATTTAGTTAAATGTAACCGTCGCACATTATTCTTGAAAAAATGTTCATTAATGTAGACTCTAATGCCCATGTGTCTACGGCTAGTAGAATTAGTACAAGTACTCATTAATGAGGACTCCAATGGTTATACGTCTACCGTAGTCGTTAGATTAGTACAAGTAAACTAAAATATACTGATGCTATTGTTCTATTTTTTCAATCATACTTGACACTGATGATTAGTTACACAGATTTACTTACATGTATCTATTGCACATTATTCTTAAGGAAATCTTCATTAATGAGGACTTTCATGGCCATATGTCTACCGTGAGTAGAATTAGTAAAAGTATTCAGTAATGAGTCGTATGCTTAGTGCAAGTAAACTAAAATACACTGATGCCATTGTTCTAGCTTTTCAACCACACTTGATACTAATGACGAGTTGCACAGATTTACTTACATGCGTTCATTTCATATTATTCTTGAGAAAATGTTCATTAATGATAACTTTAATGGCCATGTATCTACCGCGAGCAGAATTAGTAAAAGTATTCATTAATGAAGACGCTTATGGTCGTATTTCTACCGTAGTCGTATATTTAGTGCAAGTAAACTAAAATACACTGATGCTATTGGTCTGTATTTTCAATCCCACTTGATACTGATGACGAGTTGCACAGATTCACTTACATGTATCCATTATACATTATTCTAAAGAAAATGTTCATTAATGAGGACTTTAATGGCCATGTGTCTATTGTGGGTAGAATTAGTAAAAGTATTCATTAATGAGGACGATAATGGTCGTATTTCTACCATAGTCGTGTGTATAGTGCAAGTAAACTAAAATACAGTGATGCTATTGTTCTATCTTTTCAATCCCACTTGCTACTGATGACGAGTTACATAAATTTATTTACATGTATCCATTTTACATATTTCAAAAAGAAGTATTCATTAATGAGTACTACCATATGTCTATTGCGAGTAAAATTAGTAAAAGTACATGAGTAATTTAAATACAGTGGTGTTACCTTTCTTTTTCCTTCTATGTATTTACCTTTCGCATGAGTGACATAGATATACTTATATGAATCCATAGCAAAGTATTTATAACATAGAATGCAATGTCACAGTAGATTACTTTTCCATTCATAATATACATTTGGACCTTCCATACAAATGCAATTTTGTACGGAAAAGATTAATGAGAAAAGATGATGAGGATACATGTTTGCACCTTTTCTTTCCGAAACATGTATTTGACCGTACTATCCAAACATATATATATATATATATATATATATATATATATATATATATATATATATATTTATAAATTAAATTTTAATGGAGAAGGTGAATAAGAAAAGGTCATGACAACATATATTCGCGCGAAAGAAATTATATACCTTACATGCTTTATTTATTATATTTTAAAATTAGTCTAAGTATCAAACTTAAATGCGGTCATAATATAATCAAATAAGGGTAGATAATTACTATTTCGCTTAATTTTTAAGTCAAAAAAAGATACATGTTTTCATACACCGAATGATATAATCGGTTTAATCATGCCTCCTGGGATTCTTAGTTGACGGTACTACATCAACAGTAATACGGATACACATCACAGAACCCAATTTTGATATAAAGTTGACGTCAAACCGAATAGTTCCATATATAAACTTGCTCACTGCAGCATGAATTATGCGATTGACGTCAATGTTCTGAAAGCTGTAATTGCCCTGAAACAAAATTGAATATTTATAAGTCTTAGATTAAACCAAGTAACAACTAAAGATGCAATTAAAACAGACGCGAAAATTTGGATAGCGAAGAAAATGGCTTAAAATTTGATTTAGTTTAAAATTGGAATGTGATTTTCACCTTTAAACCTGTGAAAATTATTTCAATGACAATTATACTACTAATCTACATAATTACTAGAGTAAACAGTTATATTATTGAGTTTTAGAATCTATAACCAAAAATATGTTCACAAAATCTTAATTGAGATAACATTTTGCTTTTTGGTACCATATAAATTTTCATCATTTTCGTGAACAATGTTTCCAATACCGCTTATGTATGAAAAAGTTGAGTTTTTTTTAATTACATTGAAATTAATTATATTTATTTATAGTGTTCTCACTATGGAAGCGATACAAATTTCTGGATAGGATTTTTTCTTAATTGCGTGCCGCGTTTTCTATGGTATTAGAAAATTAACGGTAAAATATTCATAAATGTTTCTGTTTTTTTATTTTTTATTACAAACAAGTAATAAACATTATATCGCCAATATTTATCGATATTTACAATAAACACCTTGCTTTTGTATAAATATATTACCGAGAATAACTTCCATTTAATTTTATTACATACACCAGAACATTTGCATTGTACAACCTCATATAATAACAACAATTGAATTTATTACCCTCACTAAAATACTGGTACATTGTATAACACTCGGAAATATAATAAAACCTACACCGCTCCCCTACAATAAACTCACTAACATACGCAGTGGGAAAACCCACGCAAACCAGGCTTCCGCTATTGTACTTCAAACATAAAAATGCTGTTGGATGTTCATAAGAGTTAATCTTTGCTAATAGCCCACCTGAAGATGTTGTAATACAACGAAACCCAGGTCTTGGTAAAGAACTTAAAGAAAGTAGAAATAATACTACATCACGTAGTTTCATTTAATTGTGGATAAACAACTTGATTAGATATATTGAAGTAATTCTATTAAACTTTCTTTTCCTTGTCAGTAATGAAAATTTACTAACAGGATAAATTTATGGAGGCATAAATGTGCTTAAATATTTACCTTAAAATAAATATCTTTAAATTAACTTCAAGTATTTGGCGATAATGTGAAAATTATTTGCTTAATATCAAGATGAATTTAATACGAAAAAGATTTCATTTGACGATTTTTTATTACTTAAATTGTAGTCTTAATCAGAAATAGAACTACGATAACTTTGTATTTTTCAATGAAACCCTATCTTACGCTACTACATGCAACTGGTTTAATGAGTTTAATCCTGGTTGTACCAATCTCATTGATGATTTCCGAGAGGAAGTGCGACAAATGAAGATAATATCAAAGCTACGCGATTCAAGACAAAGATTGACAAGAGGGCAACAATTCACCAAATTCGAGCAAGTATAGCCATTGGCTTAAGTTAAGTAAAAAAATTCTACATAAAAAAGTCGGCACCAAAAATCATAGACTATAATACTACATATCTAAAAAGCAATATTAAGGTATGTTTAATTACAATATTGTTTAAAAAAGTCCCATGGTTACATTACATTTTGTTTAAATTATTGTTTATTATCAACAAATTAATTATAATACCTTTTTTATTGAGTAAAATAAAATTTGTTTCAAATTTGAAGAATGAGAATGAAAATAATATTAGTATAAGTGGGATAAAAATAAAAAAGGCTATGTTCGAGTGACCATATTTCGGTAAATTTTTAAGCAAACAATTTTTCGACTTAGCATTTTAAAGAAATTTTGTCCACTTTTTTTTTGTGAAATAATGGCCATGCTTATCTCAGATCCAAAAACAAGTTAGAGGCCAAAAAACAAATTATGTATTATTGTTTTCTTTTTTCTTTTTGTTATAACATTTTTGGCACAAAAATTGTTTTTAAATTTTTTGAATAAGCTCTTTTGAAGGGAAATTCATTTCTCCACAAAAATTTTCATACGAAGTATATCAAAATTTTGTTTCGTTTGCGAGGTATATTGAAAAAATTGAAGTGTTCATTTTAACCCCTACCTCCAATTTCCACCCTCTAATTTAATAGTAGTCCGTGGGTTTTTCTCGTTTAAAAAGCCAAGAACGTCTTAGTTCCTTTCTATATGATATAATCAATAGCTTATTAACTTAATTTATCTTCTTAACATTAGCCAGGTTCAAAATCAAGAGAAACATTTTGCCCAAACAAGATATTGTTAAATATTCTACCTGCAGTTTCGAAACTATTTTTGTCAAAGGATCTAACCCATTCTTGACTAATTTTTACCTTCTTATTCACGTATATGAACTATTCTGATAAAATAGTTAAATTGAAATTGTTATGTATCCTGAAAATAGGTAAAAAACTTTAACGATTATATAATAATAGCACAGAAACTAAACATGTTTTTCCATATAAAGAGCTAAATAGGTTTATTTTTATAGTGAAATTAAATTAAAATATTTATGGGAGTCTCGTCATTATTCTTACCGACTTTATAAAGCAAACTCCCTTGTCCATCGTAACATTCAATAAATTGAAAATGGTTTTAGTGAGTGTGTTGTTGCAGTTCACATTATTCATCTCAAATGTCTTCACGTACTTGCCATCATGCGATAAGTAGCTGGTTATCGTAGCCTGAAATTGAGAAAGAAAAAAGAACTGTCTCAAGTTTTGGAATTTAATGTTGTCCCATTTTTATATTCCAATTTGATAAGTCACCACATTTCGGTTGGAGCAATTAAAAAAAATCATCCATTTTATTCTTATACTCCTTGTTAATGTGTTTGATCTATATTCTGCATAACTTTTATGAAATTTGGTTTGGTAATTTGAATAATATGTAATATATATAGGATTTAAAAGCGCAAAGAACATAGCGGTATTTTTTCCTCAAATATCAAGGATTGAAAGAATTTTCTTTACAGACATGGAAAAGAAAAAATAGGGTTTTATAAGGATTTAGATTTATTACAAGTTCATAGGGACCGATTTAGGGGATAAAAAATCTTATGGGATTACGGCATAAATATTTAAAAACAGTACACATTTATGAAATTATGGTTCGATTAAATGTGGAATACATAACTTTAAAAGAAGTGATTTCGGAATTTCGCGGATGGTTATCGATAAAATTTTTTGCTCGTACCCTAAGAGGGTACGGCCAACAGAATGGTAGTAGTCCAGGAGTACTTGGTCATATCCGTTGCAGTTTTCTAGTATTGCTGGTAAACATGGATTGCGTTGGTAAATTTCGTAATAAATATTGTAAAATTAATACATTTTCTTTAGGATTAACCACGTGTCCTTTTTTTGCTTTAACTGTATTATTAGATACCTCGTTAAGCTATTTATGGGTAAGATAACTAAATTAGTTTGTCTTAAGAATTAAGTGATTTGGTATGACGTGAATCACTCGTATGTATGAAGAATTCCATATTTATGTTTTATGTATTTTTCAATAAGAAAATTGTGCTTATATATAAAAGCCAAATACAACTCACTAACTGACTTGTCACGAAATATCAATGAGTACAATGTCGAAAAACCTTAAATTGGGCCTGTGTGTTTCTTTTGGCGTTCAGATGTTTGCTAGGAAAGGATTTTTTGAAATTCAATACCTCAAGGTGTGAAAATGAGAGTGGAAAATTGTACGGTGATTTTGAAATGTTTAAATTAAATTAAAATTTCTAATTAGATTTTTGGAGGATATAGATAAGCACTTATTTCGACATTTCGTGAGATGTCGAAATAAGTGCTTATAATGATTATTTAAAAAGCCCTTTTTGCCCGACAAAACCTCGGCGGGCAGCTCTTAAAGTATATTTGACAAAACGAATTTAATGGGTGTAACCAGAATTGAATTTGAAGGAGAATGACGGCAAAGTTAAATTAAATCTTTTGTTTATTGCCGATATTTTAAAATGTCTGAAAAAATATTGATGAAGATTACTGTACAAGCAAAGAAATAATTTATAAGAGAAAATTGTTACACAATCGGTAAATATCAAATATTTAGGATCTTTTGCATCTCTGTGAAGGGTCGACCTTTCATGTGCGCTAAATACAGAAATAATTTTTCATGTATTTTCATTCATATTAGATTTTAGCCTCCATTTGACCTTGTGATGTGCCAGAGCTATAAGATTTGTTTTTTTTTGTATCGGAAAAAGCTTCAATAGTTTTTATTTTTAAGTTTATTTACATCAAAATACATAAAAAAAACTCTTGTAAGATTACATATATTTTGCTCAGAAACCGTTTGACTTAGAAATTTGAAAAATCGCAAAGTATTAATACAAATATGGAAATTCAAATCGCAAAGTATTAATACAAATATGGAAATTTAATCATGTGGAAATATAATCATGTGGAAATTTTTAAAGAAGTAAACTTACTTAAGTACTTCTTACTTGAAACTTTTTTTGATTTCATATAGCCTGTGGGTACATCATTTGAAAGATCGAATTGTGTAAATTTTTAAATTATTTCTGAGAATTTCTTGTACAATAGTTCTAAAAATAACATGAAAAATTTCCGCGCAAAGCATGACATCCACCCTCACCTTCCTTCAAAATTACTGAAATTATAATTATCAAAAAAGGGTAGCAAGATCTACAAAAAAATTGAAAATACTTTTACGATAAATTACAAAAATCATGAAATTATGCTTAGAGTAAAACGTGTTTGAAGTATACAGCCGTGTGTTATGTACAAAATATGTATTCTACATTGCAAAATAACATTAAGAGTTATTTGAAAAAGTTATATTGTTTTTTCCACTACCTTTACGCCAAATATTATGTGTATATACATCCTATAAGCATACTTTTTATATAGCACCAATAATCTGTCTCGTTCACAAGCCAAAGAGGCTTCGCTTAATTGTCACGACAGACAGACAATCAAATATGGTCTATGTAAAATTGAAATTGCTTCATTGCAGATTTTTTATTTCAACACGTTATAAAACAAATGATGTGCAACGAACAGCATATATGGTATAGAATTTCGTACATGTCTGAATATCGAATATTTTCCAAAATATTATACACCTCTCAGTTTTGTGTGACTGACAGGGTTACAAATTTTTCTCCTCAGAATTTTATAACTCACGTTAGTAAAACATCTGTGTATAAAAAATATCTAGTATCATAGTTTTTTAAATTATTATTGTGATTTTAGTACATAACTTATTAAAATCATGGCTGAAAATAATACAATAAGTTTTGTTAATAGTAATCTACTAATTGAATACATATTTGTAACAACCATATTTTAACTAACAAATTGGTTAATTTACAAGGTTCTCTTTTGGAATGGAATGTTTATTGACGCAATCTGACAAGTGTAACATGATAATGACAAAGGCGACTATTACAGTAAATTTAGGTAATATCCCGTTTGCAGGATTCGATTTTTCCTGATACTCCAGTCACGACAATGAGTTGTCAGTGTAGTAGCAGCCGCGTGTAATGAATGCAAATTGTTCCATACCCATACTGATGTTAGATATTACTCCGTTCTAGCATTAGATGCTAACATTGATGTTGGTATGTGAGAAATGTGAAATAACACATTATTAATTCGTTATTTGTAATTGTTTATTCGACAATAGTTTTCTGTCTTTACATTATACAAAGCAAATGTGTATACCATTAAAAACGATATTGTTTAATTACAAATATCAAGTAAATTGTCACGTGAATCTATAGGGGGTGGTATCTTTAGTCACTGTAAAATGATTGAGAATGGATCGATCTTTGAGGGTTCACAAAATATGTTCTGGAAAAAATGGAGGTAAACGGCTCATGGAATAGCGTTTGTTTTAATTCTGTAGGGTAGAAGTGCTCGATAGTATATACGGACACTACGTAGTAGCACGACAGTACGTAGTAGGGCGGTAGATAGGGGCATATTTTGAAGGTTTTTTTATTTTGTATGAGTCAGTTCTTAAGAGATGACTCGAGTGGCAGCATGGCAAAAGTGTATCTTTATTCATAATAGCCTATTAATTAGCAATTTCACAAAAAAAGACTTCCCATACTATACCTAGATCTACTTTTTTAAGGCTGACCCAACGGATGCCATAGAATCGGGTGGAAAGTGGCGAAACTGTAATTGCTGATGTGTGCATGTAAATATAAATGCTTTATTGACTTTTATAAATTATAAATGATGAAATAAATATTACCACCTGGTGGAAAATTGTAATATTATATAAATTAAACAATAGATAACAAGTTAATTCAATAAATACTAGCAGATTTATATAAAAATCTTGATGATTTTTACAGCAGATGCTAATATAAAGAATTACATGAAACTTAGCAGTTTCATTCAAATTCATCTAGTAATTTAAATGTGATACGAGTAAAGATACTGCAAAAATATTGTCATAAATTATTAACTCCTTTTTACTTTTAACAGTAGTTAAAAGTAAAAAAAAATGTATAATATTACACTCGGATTGTATTATAAGGCTCAATTAATAATGAGAAGTGTCACGTCCCGTTATCACCTGTTCTATCATTTCTTCAAAACTTATTCCATGGTAAAAATTGAAAAATTCATTTGAAGTGAACCGAGCAGCCAAAAAAATATGCTAAATTAAAAAAAATCGGTAATAAAAATGATATACTTCCTAAAAAATCACAAGACGAAATAAATTGTCTAGTCAAGCCGAATTCTAAAGTATTTTCTCTCCAATGGTTCCTTTATTTTTGAGGATAGTGGCTCTTTCTTGTTGCGTCAATCTTTTCTATCGGCCACATTCAGCGACTTGGTGTAGTGTCGCATTCATTGACATTTGCGGTTCTTCTTACTTCCGATCAGATATCATGGTTAGACCTTAGGGTCTTTGCCTTCGATTTGACCAAAGAATATGAAATCACCAAATTACCGACATCTCCAAGGGAAATGTGAAATAAATATTAGAGTATCCCATATCGACGAATTACTGAAGGTTTAGATTTACGTTCGACGTGCAAATTCATTAAAATCGATATGTAAGTGTCCAAGGAAGCCAGTACCACATATCAAACACATAAATTCTGTTCCTTTTTATCGGCTCCATTTTATTAAAATTTTGTTCTTATTATCAGTTTCTTTTCATCTGCTCATTTTAATTTAAATCGACACTAAATTCAGTCGATTTTTCATTCTAGTTGCGAAGTTGAATAATATTCATTTTCATCTATCAAATAAACTCATATTATCGTGTAAAGTGTACGAATTTTGTGACTTTTCCCTACTGTATATGCACAGTGATAGATAGATGCTATCAACTAGAGAAGGGAAAGTTTTATTCTGTGATAATAATTATATCGATATTACGTAATTTTTAATAGTTACACTACAGTCATATTCTGCGAGCAACACATCACCTCTCATCTTTTCTGAGTATCCATATATTTTTTGTACCTTTACTATAACAAATTTATTTGGATATAACGAAAGAGACCAACAATTTGGTTCAAATTTCATAAATAAATATTTAATTAAAATCTGCACTGTAATACAAATTAAACTTCTTCCCTGTGGGATTACTGAAGGAAGTTTCTAGTCTTCTTAATTGTATTTCAATTATTTGCTTGGTAGGTTATCGTTATGAATAGTACTACGTGAATGTGGTTAAGATAAGAGTTTTTCGTATATATATATATATATATATATATACATATATATATATATATATATATATATATGTATATATATATATATATATATATATATGTATATATATATATATATATGTATATATATATATATATATATATATATATATATATATATATATATATATATATATATATATATATATATACTTACATATATAGTAGTATAGCACACATATTTTAGTCTATACACCAATCGATTCAAGAATTGAGGTGCAAAGAAAAACTACTGTAACCAATGCAATAATTGACGACTGCGGATTTAAAGTGCTTGACGTGGGAGTCAACGACCGACAGGCGTTGTTACCAGCGGCCGCACAAAGGAATCGAATCGAGTGTAAGAGACGGTTGGAATTCACTTCGAACCGTCTCTTACACTCGATTCGATGCCTCACAGGTAGTACTTCGAAGAAGAGTTCCAGTATAGTGCTTTCAATAATTTAACGATTAATCAGGTAGTACAATCAAGATGTAATACACAGAAAAATACAGTCCACGACATATGACGTCCACAACAGGCCACAAGTATAGCCGAAACTCAGACGAAATGGGTAAAGCTATTCATTATCTTTAGGATTGAACGGGATTAGGGTATTCAGTCGCCATATTAGTTCAAGAAAAAAATTGAAAATAAAATACTTTGTGTGTTTTTACAAAAAAATGGTAAAATATTATCTATACCCTTTTGAGGAAAAAGAAAAGATTTTTTTCAGTTAACCTAACTAAATTTATTTTAATATCATATTCAAACTCATATTTAATCTATTTATGTAGAAAATAAAATTAATGTGGTCACTCCTAAATTTGCAGTTTTTAGTAAAATGTCATAAAAATATAGATTAAATTTACGTTATTTTTGGAAATTAAGATTTACAAAAAAAAAAACAATTAACCAAACACCCTATTGAGCGAGAACCTGAATTAAAAACAATAAAAAAGATATTTATATTCCTCGTCACAAATCGTTACTTGCTTCCATAATCGATAGTAGCCAGCCATAATAATAAGATTTACCTTGAAAGGTTGACTACCTTGACGTACGGTATATACGCCATTAAGGCGATTAGATCCGTCAGCAGTTTTGGCAATTTGTATACTATATTTGCAAAGATGTTCGCGGTCCAGCTGTGCCTCTGGCAAGTGACAGTCTTCTATTTTCTTCAGTTTTGTATCGAAGGGGCCCTTGAATACAATGATAATTTCAGATTTTCTTAAATATCGATTTAATAAAATACTTTTAAATAAAATAAACTAATTATCGGTGAAAAGAAAGAAGAATCGATAGTTCCTCGATTATCACAGTTTTATTATAAATATTGTTTGAAATTTGAATGAAAAATTGAAAAATAGTTCAAATTTTAGCCGCGTATTTCCAGAATAAAACAAAGAATATTTAGAATAGTAATTAAGGTAAGTTAAACTCCACGAAAACAATATTTTTTCTATTATACCCATTATTCAGTGAAGTAAAATGCTTAATCTTGCAACTTTTATTTAGGCAAATAAAGTTATCTTAACTTTATTGTGGTACTTTAGTGTAGTACTTATGAAAAACATCGAATGTTGTACGTTTTGAAATGTATCTACTAAACTTTGCAATATTGCCATAAATTACAAATTTTTCTTATTTTTTTCGGTATTCTTTTATTAAGTTAAAGGGCAATTTTTTGCTTTAAAAGTGCTCTTTGTATGCTAGGGAAGGAAGGGATCTTTGTATGCTATTTAGACAAATTAATATTTGTGGCAATATCCATATACTTGCGCAATTTATGGAAAATTATTTTCAAATGATCAGATCGCGTATCTTCAATGGCTATTGAAAATATATTAATCATAATATTTCCATGATGTACTACTATACAAACAGCTTATTCTTTGGGTTTCTAATACGTATTTCTCTTTTCTCTACGTAATTAAAATGCAAATTTACACTATTATGCTACAAGTACACTCGCTAGTAATGAATATTTTTAATAAAGTTGATTTCAGGCAATATTTACTGAAAATTTATCGTCAACGGAAATTAATAAAAACTATTATTCGACTTGTTCTATAGTTTACAATTAGTGTAAAATGGTTAACAGACACGCAGCCATGATAGTGTTTTTTGTTTTTTCTTATGGTGTATCTTTTAATTTTAATTATAACGGACAACTAGTTATAATAGAATAGAATTAAATTATATATCATTCGTTGAAGTTAATTCCACAATAAATAAAACAAGTGATTACTTAAAAACAAACATATTAGAAGATCATGGTGGTTTTTTAGATAGAGTGTTCACAAAAATAAATATGTAAAAGCTAAAAACATACTCACTACATGTTTTGCCTTAATAAATTGGTTGCAAGCCGATTTATTAATAATTATGAGTAGTATAATCCAACAAATATTAAAAATCATGGTATTCCCTTAATAAAATTTAATTAATTTTTAACGTGCAAAATGTATCATGAGTAATACTTAAAAACAAATATTGGAGAGAGCAAAACTGATGACGGGCACATCATGTAACCTTTATGTAATTTAAATGACCCTGTATGATTTAATAGTTAGTAAATAATGACTCTATAAACTCCTACAAATGATTCTAATTACACTGGAAATAATGACACGAGAGGAAAGGACGTTAAAATAATATATTCATATAATAGCGGTAGTTAATAAAACATTAGCATTGTTATATTATAATCGTTGACATCAACAAATACGATGAAAATTGTTTTATTAACTCACAATTAAGTTTAAATTAATACATATACATTCTTTGTTTGTTTCCATAATAAAGATTATTAATCTACAGCAAAACTATTTTAATGTAATGAGTTTATAATTCTTGGCTGAAGAGAAAATTACACAATGAATGTCGCATGAAAGAAAAAAAAATTAAGACAGGTAAATGGACACTTAATGATCTTCGTTTTGACTTACGTAAAGAAATAGATGTTAATATTAGTTTCCAAACCCAATATAGGCAACAAAATATTTTGTTACTCAAGAAAATTTTTTAAATATATGAGAATAGTAGTGGAAAATGAATTTTTCTCTGTGAAAATGCTAAGTGGTAAACATTATTGACTAGTGATACCATTGACCATACATTAAAAAAATTATACACAACAAAACACAGAACACTCGTTACATTTATATTAGATGCAAGTCCAGAAATATCGAAATTTCACATTAAATGAGCCCTTTCCAAAGCTTCGTTTTCATAATTTAGAAAGGCTGCAGCTTTTGTCACTTCTATTTTCGTTGTAGCTTTCCTTTTAACAATATTTATTTGTAAGCCTTGAACGGATACTTTGCACAATTGTAGCATCTGCTGTTACAACTTCGCTTTTATCAAGCGTAATAAGATGCGCGTCAGACCGTGCAGTCCTTAACACACTCTTGTTTTCTTCCCTTATAATGCATTTTGTTAATACATATTTTTGTAATTTATTTAATCTCTTGAATTAATATTAACATTTTTCATTTAACATATTAGCTATTCATTATGATGTATTCCCACTCAAATAGAAAATGTAGATGAGCAAGCTCGAAATAATAGTCATAATTTACACGTTGAGATATACACAAAATTATTGCAATCAATGCACTTTAGAAAAAGTGTGTTCTTCATTATTTTTCTTTATCTCATTTAAAGAAAGCTTACATAACATTATTTTGGGCGGTTACAAACCTTTTTTATTTTACAAAAAATGTATGTATCCTTTCAATAAAATATGTTCTATACCAATTGAATTTTTGCTAAGAATAATTTCTAATTGCATTTTTTTTCTAATAATGTTTGCCATTTTTTTTGTCATTAAACATTAAATACTAAATTATTAAGAGAAATTGATAAACATAAAAAAGACTATGATACCTAATAAAAATTTTATAAATTGTGAGGGAATATGTTTGACAGTGTTGTGTCAGTGTAAAAGCAGTTTTAAAATTTATTTTTTTCACATTGATTCCGAGCGCCAATTACTTAATACGTTGTTTTTATGCATGTTCTTTCGTTAAAAAAAACGATACAAAATAAAATTTTCGTTACAACTGAAGCTCACCTATGCCGAAACATTTAAGTTTTGTGATAGTGTTCAGATTAAATTTACTCGCGATAAGAAAATCGAAGGAAAGTTGTTATGCATACACCACACACAGGAAAAGTGTATGATATCGGAAAATAACCGAAAAAGGAAATTTTACAAATGACGATTAAAGAATATCTATATAATCGTGAGCATGCCAAGATCTTGCACAAAATTTACTCTAGATAGCTTAGTGTAGCATATCAAATCTTATACTAACGAAATATTGAACGTGACGAAATTATTGGCACATTCCGCATATTTACAAATATGAAATTTCTTGGGGAAAAATAATCATTACGTAAAGCGAGTCTAAAGTTACATATGTTCTGAAAAAAGTTTTTTCCTAATTTGAAAGAAAAAGAGAGGACAAAGTAATAGTTAAAGAAAGACTATTTGCGTGCTACGGTGCGGTATTAATAATTACCCTAAGATTGCCGGCAACGCATCATTAAGCATTAGAAATAGAAACGACTTATTGATATTTCCTGTTTTATAAAGGAAGTTTTTAATATTGTTATCTATAGGATACTTACTAGCAACTAGCAACCCATGAGCCGTTGTTAAAAATGAGGGATCTAAATCCTATTTCAAGTATTCTTGCAAAAACTACTAAAATCATGACAGGCCACGTCATTAATCATTTGTGAACAAAGGCTCTTAGTCAGAATAGACAATTACCAATTTTTGACTATACTCACTACCAATAAACTCAGTTTAACTTAATTTACTGGTACCTTATCTATAACCGCTTACCAATTTTCTACTGTTCTCACTAACATGACAAGCGACTTAACCTAACTTACTGTTTCACTTAATTATCTCTAACTGCTTGCCAATTTTCTGCCATACTCACTATCAATACATGCAACTTAATCTAACTTATTGTTTCACTTATCTATAACAACAATATTGACCAATTTTCAATATTACTCACTACCAACAAACATGGTTTAACTTAATTTATTTTTGTACTTATCTATAACTGCTTACCGTTTTTCTACCATACTCACTACCAATACTAGCGACTGAAACTAATTTATTGTTTCACTTATTCATAACTACAATATTTACCAATTTTCATAATTTTAATTATTTTACAATATATTAAAGTGTATTTTTCAAACATTACGAACGTTTAGTTTCAAGCTTGTAAGATTTATGAGATTATAGAAGAAACATAAGACGTCTATAGGGTTGTGGAAACTAAATTTTGTTATCATTATTTAAACAGACGTCATTTTAAGTTTAACGATTATTAATGTTATACATATATTAAGGAGAATTTCTGAGAAATTATGCGCGTAAGATTGAAATTATGGAACAAGACACAGGACAACCTTAGAGTTTCTCAAAAAATTTCCATTATTTAATCAGCCGTTGCTCTGAATTCGTTAACTGTTATTCGTTGTCATCAATTATTACTTTTAATTTAGAAACTAACAAATCAAGATTAATTACTTTTCAAGTGATACCATCTTTTACTCCATCACCTCCTTTCTGAGATTGATTGGAGTAATTTACGCTCAATCGATTATGTGAATGTCGCCGTCGATTTTTTCTGGAGCCAAACTCACTCTTGCAACAAATCATGTATTATTCTGAAGACTCAAAAGTATGCAAAGGTATAATACACAATCTGGTGTAATAAGCAGTTAATTGGCGAAATTATTTTTATCGAAATTGGAAGCAACAACGATCAGCTAAGAGATGTTTTCTTTGTTTACATCTTCTGTCAAACGCGATATAAAGTATCTTAGAGCTGATTAATTTAAAACGTTAAAATGAACTTAAAAAAAATGTTAAACGTCTTGGTCACATATAAGCGTCCACGAATTTGCTTTATGCGAAGGCAGGATCATTCGCGGTCCAGTGGCTGCCAAAGCTTTTGGAGCAGTATACTGTCCGAACATTCCTCGAGTAGACGTTGGGATGGCAAATTCTTGCGACCGTTGAAGTAATACGTGTCGCTGATTGAGTTTTGAATGATAACAGCCGCTACTTGAACTTTTATATATATATATATACATATATATATATATATATACATATATATATATATATATATATATACATATATATATATATATATATATATATATTTATATATATTTTGTGTTTCAATAATTTACTAAACCAAATGAAATTAAAATATAAGTAGTAGGGAATCCACTTCCAGGATAATTTTAAAGAATATTTTCGAAGAAAAAAAATTTATTTCGTTCATGGCGCTGAAACTAGCACACCAAACTAACAGATCAAGTTTCTAAGTGGGCAAAAACCGTCTGTACGACTGACGATCGAATGCATTACGTGTAACGCATTCATAACGATAAATATTAGCGCATTAACGAAACTCAAACTTACAGATTAAGCCTGAGTACAAAAATATAAAACGACTTCAAAAGATAACGATCATACATTTTAATAAATTTACTTTTACTGATCATAAACGAATCACATTCTGGGTGACCGCGATCAGATGGTTAAGCAGTTGAATACTGTAGAAAACTGGAGAGTTCTGGTACAATTGGGTTCTAGAGGGGCTATAGCAAAAAGGGAATAAAAACGCGAGTGCGAAAAATCCTCAAGCACGAAGAATGAAAGTTTACTTACGTTTATATGGGGCATATGAGTTTTCCTTTCACTAGCTGGTAGACAAATTTAATAAGTGCAACGCCTCTCCTGATTTACAAACAATGGAAACCTAGCATTACTATGAGGAAATTGTTAGGAAATAGGAAAGGAAAGGAACTACACTCTCAAATATAGATATTGGAGGAACGTCTTTTGTACATTTACAATCATCAAGTTGCATTTGGCTTCTTGTGGATTCTAAATAATTGGGCCGCATTATAATCGGCTTTGCATTAATGGAGAGTATAGCCCAATGACGGCGTCATGCTGTAGCTGTTCGCCCTCTGCTGCATCCTTGACGATTGTAAAACAATCTATAATGTGCGCGTATAACAATTAACGCGCGATATACATTGCGTGACCTATATTGTTTACCAGAATAATAAAGACTAGAGGACGGGGTGTAAATCCTGGTTCTCTCCCGCTTGCGTAAGTCTCAGATATAAAGTTTCCCCTTCCTACACATTGCTTACTTTTTGCAACATATGAAAAAAAATCGTAAAGGTGCATCCTGTTTTGCCAAGGCGATTTATTAAGATATCATTATCTATATAATCAAAAGCTTTCTGGTAGTTAAACTATACTACATCTACTTGAAGCCCGAGGTCAACACGATAGGACACGTAGTCAAGGAGACGTGCAAGGTTGATGATAACAGAACATCCAATATAAAATCTATGCTGTTCATCATATATTTGACTTTTGTAACTTGAATAAATGTTGTGATATAAAGCAAAGTCAAATAATTTAGCTAATGCGCAGAGGAGTTAACTCTTGATGTCGTAGCATTATTAAGTATAGAATGTTTCCTGGGTAACTTTGCAACGCAAGCGATAAGTGCCAGTTGATATCGTGACTTTAAAGATATGTTTCAAATATTACATAAATATATCAGCGCAAGCCGCTATTTTATGCAATATTTGAAGCTTATCTTTAAAGTCACTATATCAACTGACGCTTATCGCTAAATATATAACCGGGTATTGGTAATCCGACTTATCTCTTTAGCTAAAAAAAAGAAGGTTGAAGTGAATGAATACCCTTTTCAACTTTCAAATAAAATTTTAACATTTCAACATAATATTGCAGTAGCATTTTTGGATTTAAAATTGTTTTCTTCTTTTAATGAAGCCCCCGCCCTGAAAATTAAACAAACTGAAACATTTTATTTTTTTTTACTTGTGATAATCTCCAAATGGGTTGTGGTAGACTTTTCGAATAGGTTACAACAGTATATGTAAACATAGCAATGGGGTAATACGACAATACATATTCTATATCAATTTTAAAGACAATTTAGAATAATGACACATAAATTACGATCTTAAAATTCTTATTCTATTGTTATTCTTCTTCGTGTACACATTATTTTTTAGCGGCTTGATATCAACATGAGCACTTGCACACAGTGTTACACCGACCTCGTTGTAGAAGCTAATATCAAAACGGAGCTGGCCGTAGATCATCTTGTCTACTAGCGCGTGTATCATACGATCGATATCGAGATTATCAAAACGGTAGTCACCCTGGAACGTTGTAAATAAATTTAATTTAACACATCCCAAATGTTCAGCACACTAAAGAAAATCAACTAAAAGAAAAATATGCCGATATGACGGAAATATTTTGTGTTTCCATAAAACACAAAATATTTCCGAATTTAATACTTCATTGTATTCTTATGCGTTTGTAGAAAAAGTAACATCATTTTCTGTCGAAATAAATATTTATTTAAGCTGTGATTTTAAAATAAATCCCTAATTTCAAATTTAAATTAGCAAACCTATAAGAGGCGTGGCCTCATCAAATAGTACTCTTGTACCAAAATATCCTAATATATTGAAGAACCTTTTTAAGTAAACGTGAAAAATGAAATTAATAAATAAAACGTAACAGCGGCTATTCATTTCCAATAACAACTCAAGCATACCTCGTTCGTAGTTCTGAAGTCGAACATTGATTAAAAATAAATCAAGCTAAGAAGGAGCCATATCCGACACAAGGTTGGAAAAAAATCAATAGATATTAAAAAGTAAAATTGTACATAAATACCACTTATAGAAGAATGTTTTTTTTATTAAATGATATTTGCATGATTTTTAAAAAAAACTTCGTGTGAAATGGACGGTCTGCGAAAATCTATTGGGATGATTAAAAAAACATTTA
Source organism: Druceiella hillmani (assembly GCA_039881145.1). Taxonomy (NCBI): domain Eukaryota; kingdom Metazoa; phylum Arthropoda; class Insecta; order Lepidoptera; family Hepialidae; genus Druceiella; species Druceiella hillmani. The sequence goes on from JAYKKI010000013.1 coordinate 8,833,621, forward strand.
TTAGATTGGTATTAGGGATTCATTGATTTTAACCTGAAATATTTTTTTATAGATCAAATAGTTCCTGAAAGACGTTTGGGTGTGTATTTTACTATTTGCATAGTAAAATACAAACCCAAACGTTTTTCATCAGGCGTTTGGGTGTGTATTTACTATGCAAATAGTAAAATACAGGAAATTTTCATCAGTTTGTTTGTTTATTTGCTAGAACATCACAAAAAAACTAACGTGTTAGCTTGTAAATTGCTTTCACTAGAATGGTCGTGTGGTTCAGATTAAATCCTTTCCTTATATCAGATTCCTAGGGGATTTTTATTCGTCTATAAGTTTTTTTCTTATTCGCTGGTTTATTTACTGTATTTGTATCCGCGGTCAATTATATTTTTGAAACACAAACATTATTACCAGAGAGATACTCAGCGACATCTATAGACAATTTACGCAAATGTACAAGAAATTAAGAAACTCTAGTTAAAATACAAGAAATTAAGGAACTCTACATATATGATAGATAAAATTAATATGAAAATATTAATAAGCCAATAAAGACTTACAGCAAGTTTATGCAACAGGTACGCAGATATAACTTGGCATTTTTAATGTAATTAAAAATAACACTAAAATAGCTACTAACTTTTTCCAAGTAACATTCACCCTCGGGCATTGTAATGTTCATCACTTTAAATATCAAAACAATGATTACGTGGTCACAAAGTAGCTCGTCCATTTCATGCATTTTCTGGTAACCAGTACTCGCATTCAGGTATGAAGTGATCCTTACCTGCAATCAATTTGATTTCGTCTTAACAGACTTTATATAAAAACAATATTGTTACATTCACCTTTTTTGTTTATACATTATTTACTATATATGCTTCTAACATAGCCGTATTGGTCGCTAGCTATATTACATTGACGTATCCGACCTTCCAGTATTGATTTGACTGAAAATTGTTTTAAATATTACCAGATCTCCTTACTAAAAGAATAAAGTATTAAGGCAAAAGACAAAGGATATATCGTGATGAAATATATGTTATGTTCGTATTTTGATTATTCCCGTAACTAATATATATTCGTAATGTATTTTAAATATCCGTTATAATAAATAGTTCAGCTCGATGTTAACCAACTCATCAATATAGATAAAAAGTTTAATCTCATGAATAATAAGAGAAGTTGATTCCTTCGATTTTCGAAAATGTTTTAAAGTAGAAATAGTCCATTACATTAATTATGATTTTATGAAAATAATTTTCTCATCCCATCAACAACAAATAAATAAAGTCAGTTATAATAATAGACTTGTTAGGTGTACATAAACCCCTAACTAAGGGGCTTTTGTACATATTTTGACACATATAAAAATGGAAACCAAAATTGTTCACAGTATTTCTATTAAACTATTTACAATTATTAATATTATTTTTTACCATACAAATATATTTTCCACAGCCGTAAGAATATTTTTTTGGTAAACTTAGGGTCAATTCTAATTAATATTGTTTTATATAATATTGAATTTGATAGTGTGGGAGAGAAAGAGAGAAGAGCATATTTTTTTGAATATTTTCACAAATATTTTGTATACTATTTTATGTACAAAATTCTAAATATAAAATAGGCTTAAAATTATTAGAATTTCCTGAATTATGAAAAGATGTAACTTTTTTTGACAAATAGATTATTTTATTTGTCCTTTATAAAATGTTTACATAAATATTTTTGAATGTTAACATGCTTCATCACTATACCGAATTTCAGATTTTCATATAAAACGGTTTCTGGAAAAAAATGGCTGTGACAGACAGAGAGACAGATAAGTGAACGATTTACAACGGTTAAAAATCCTGCAAAATAAGCTTAAAACTTTAAGACATGTACAAAATAGGGTTGGGAAATTGTTGATATATACTAAATTGAGGATACAAAATTAATTGAAGTAATTTGAAATGTAAGTTTTATTAATGCTTGTATAACTTTTTCTTTTCATATATTTCAAACACTTGGTTGATAATTACAGGCGTGGAAGTGATTGAACTTGGTTGGAAATTACAGGGATGGGGGTGGGACGTGATTATATTGAAATAATAATGATAATCTATTTAAGAAATGGACAAAAAATATTACCCCCCCAGTTGACATGTATACTTACATTCCACTTTCATTAGGATTTATTTCCTATGCGTTTCGCTACATATTAATTCAGATGTTATTATAAAGCAAATACTTGTAATATTTAATTTTCTTAAGTGTGGAAACAGTGAAGCTGTTATAAGCGGATGCACATGACAAAATTAAACATATTTTTTGTTCTAAACTTTTCTAAATTCGAAATACAAAAAAAAAAATATGTTTGTTGGATGGATTTCAGTTATAGTATTTCGACACAAAAATATTTAATTCTTTCTCATAAACCCACATTATTTTTAATACCTTTTTGATACGTAAAATACAAAATAAAAGAAAAGAATAGAAAAATCTATTTAGAAAAATTAGCTCGGATTTTGATCAATTAAAAAAAAACACAGATTCAATTTTAATGTAACATCTCAATAACACAATTTTTCACAAAATTCGAATTTTAATTTTTGCTCTTAATGGAATTAGTACAACAACTGAATATGATAGTCAATAGCTAGGTCATCAAACTTCTACCGCATTTATCAAAATATAATTTCTTGTTTTAAAATATTCCATTCTGCCAAGAATGCTGGTTTCAAATATTCCACGCTATCAACTATAACTTTATATAAACTTCAAAAACACATTTGAAAAACGTGAATCCAGTCAAAGCGTAGAGGACATTAAAACAAATGTGCTTTTATCTGTATATAATTTTCATATTTTAAATATTCAAGATTGTACGTTAAGAAACATTTCTGTAAGAGGTTTTCCAAAAATGGCAAATTACCTTAAAATGTACACTTGTCGGTATGTTGAAAGTACCACGAACCCTCTCCACCCCAGTGCTCGTGTTGTAGATGTTGAAAGTATATGGAGAAGAACGTTTAAGATCACGAAGGTGATTTGGAAGGTGACAGTCCCTGATATCCTTGAGTTTCGTTTCAAATGGTCCCTGAATAGCAATATCAAAAGATTTCAATTTAATTATAAAATCCTTATTTGCTATGGATCTACTTTAAAAACAGATTTAAAAAGATGTCTTTGAAAATTTTGGTTTTAGGGTAATTCCCTTCTTAATTATTAGAAGAAGCCTAAATTTTTGAAGAGTAATAATTGGCGCAACCTTGGGATATTTTGTATTCAATTCAATGTGTTAATATCTTATGTTCGTGGCTCAGCTTGCTATTAGCCAAAACTAGCTACTTGTGTGGGTTTTGCTATGACGTATTTTTTAGCTTTGATTGGACATAATCTTTGTTCACCACGTATTAAAACCAACTCCACGAGCTTCATATTCTCAAACCATACAGAGACTTCATGAAAAATGTTTTATTTTATTTTTGCTATTGAATATATTTGGCGTTAATTTTGTAGAAATGCATTATTCACAATTAAATGAAACTACGTGATGTAATATTATTTCTACTTTTTTAAATTTCTTTACCACGACCTAGGTTTCGTTGTATTATAACATCTTCAGGTGATCAGTATACAACATCTTCAATCTTTGCTAATATCCCACTTGAAGATGTTGTAATACAACGAAACCTAGGTCGTGGTAAAGAAATCAAAGAAAGTAGAAATAATACTACATCACGTAGTTTCATTTAATTGTGTATTTTTGCTATTAAACTACGAAATGAAATACTAATCCTACTTTTTGCTTACAATATGTTTCACTAATTTTATGTGAAATTTGTTTCACTAAGTTAATGTTTCACTATTTTCTCACTCAACCATAATGATTGGTTTTGAAAAATTGGTCATGTGGTAAGATTTTATAGTAACAAAATAACAACAGTAAAGTTTAAAAAATAAAAAAGATAACATAAAAATAACAACACGAACTATATGGAAGAGGGAAAGAGAAGAGCGCAGAAGGATTAGGGTTTGGGAAGGAAGAACTTTTTAACTCGACCGTTGAAAATATTTATCGAGGATATTTTTTAGACCTCAAGATTCAGTTGATTCCAAAATCTTGTTACCTTTTTGTACGAATTGAATTTTTCGTAATTCCTAGAGATATTTTGTGAAATAAGTAGAGTGAGTAAACTTTCAGAAAAGGCTGGCTGATCAAAGCTGTGAGCAGACCAGTCTTTATATTTGCTAACAAGGTATTTTAGTCTCTGAGGAGGGCGGGATTTCATCTGCGTATATTTTCGGTTAAGGCTAAAACAACACTTTACAAATTACTACGTTATCAATATGGCATCCAATGAATGTAGTTCCTGAAGAATAGCAATATGGTAAAATATAGATACTGTTACTCAAGGACTACAGATTTTGGAAAAAAAGTACCTTAAAAGTTTTTAATCTTCAAGTATATAAAATCATATGTAAACTTAAAAATTACGAAGTTATCTGTACGTCTATCAAATCATCCAATATCCAATATCCCTTCATATTTGTGTTTCAACAACATCATCAACAGCTTGTTTCAGTTCAATGTTGGACATAGGTCTCTCCAACTCGCGTATCATTAGAGGTAATTGCCCGTAATCGCCACGCTGGGCAGGCAGGTGATGATCACCACGCATCTCACACCAGTGACGTTGTTGCCCATCACTGATCAGTGGAATTTCAGCTGCACAAATCTAAATAAAACAGCAGCCTCGCTCGGGTAATTGCGTGTAATCGCCACGCTGGGTAGGTATGTACCTTTTGGGCTGTCGAAATAGGTGGAAAACATATTCAGAACAAATTGCGTTATTTTTTAACATGATGTAAATACTAAATTTTTATTATCGATTACAAACGCTGAGTTTTATTCTACAGGAGTTATTATGTTTCTGGGATTAAAATGTGGACTATGTATTAATTTTTGCACTAGGTTTTAATAAAAATCTGTCTGGCTGTTCAAAACGGATCAAGTAAAAAAATCATTTTTTGCGGTAATAATATCACAAGTGAGTGAAATATGGTAAGAAATATGCTATGGTGGAAATATGATGGCAAGAAATATGGTATCGATTCATTCCTCGGTTGCAGAATAATTATGCAATAAACTGAGTGTCAAATTAAATTGCACATTTATAAAGTTATCACGGAATTCTGATTGCGATACAAAGTTGAAGGAGACAAATTTAGGTGACACGTGTGAACACGTCTTTAAGTAAATTTTATGTAATGTGGAAAACATTACATAAAATTAACTTGAATTGATTAAAACATATTATTACTTTTGATTATAAGGATTTTTTCTTGCAGCCTTTATTATTACGTATCCAAAAATATAATAAAGAATGTGTCTATTATTCAGACCAATGTTTCGGTACAACAAACTGGTTCTATTTGAATTGTGTTTCTTTAAGACCTGACAAGAACGAGCAGAACTGCCACTACGGAGGTTTGGTATACGTTAAGGTATTTATAAACATTTAATGATGTACAGCATTTTTATTAAACTAATCATAAAAATTTTTTTTTTCAGAATATTACAAAGAATTTTATCATTTCGTATAGAATTAGAAGTTTTCCCCTTTGCTTTTGCTAGAAGATTTCCCATTATGCCGATTTTCGAGATTGTAGGTTGACCGGAAGTACCCTATATACGGTTTTGATGATCAGTGATGGTGAAAATAAAGGAAAAACACGCTTTAAAGGGTCATAATTTTTGTTGCTTGAACCAAAAAAACTTTATAGCAATACAAAACATTATCTTTCGGTTTACGATATTAAATTCAGCATGATATATCAAGCTGTTTTTCAGAAAAAGTGCTTTGATAAACGGACAGTCAAGTGATCCTATAAGTGTTACTTTTTTAATTTTAGGGACGGAACCCTAAAAAGTAAATTTTTTTCCATGGAATAGCGATTTTGACGGTGGTTTTTTTCAGAAACATTTGAACATTTCACATAGTAATAGACGCGTTCCTTGTTACATAACGTATATACATTTATATAGGTATATAAATCGTGAAATATGACTATGGTAATTTAGCCGATGACTACATAATATTGTATGCTCAGAGGTAATAAAAGCAAGCGGTGCGGATGTTTTAGTAGCCATGGATCAGTGGAGTGGAGAGTACCGCGCTTTTGCCGTCGAAGCGTACATTTCGAGTGGATTTTCGCTGTCTGTAGCACGCTATCGATTTAATCATCGTTACAGTATTCGTCGATTACGTGATAGACCATCGATCAACCTCATTCAGTCATGGGTAGCAAGGTTCTGAGCTACAGGATCAACATTAAATAGACCCAGGCCAGGACCTACACCATTGGTAGCCACGGATGAAAATGTCGAGCGCGAGAAAAACTTACGCGGAAGTGATTGTTGAGATTTCATACTGCCACCCGGATGGGCAACCTATTCTTTAGTGACGAAGCTCACTTTCACATTGGAGGATATATGAATAAGCAGAACTTTCGTTAGTGGGATGTCCACAACCCAAGAAAAATGCATCAAGAGCCTTTACATAAGCCTAAAGTAACAGTCTGGTCTGCCATGTCTGCATTTGCAATCATAGGGCCTTATTTCTTTGAAAATCAACGTGGCCAAACTGTAACTGTGAATTCGGATTGATATGCCCAGATGTTAAATGACTTTTTCAGAGTAGAACTACAGAATAGTCCGTCCTTCAACCAAAACACATGGTTCCAGCAGGACGGGACCACCGCTCACACTGCTAATGTGTCCATGAATGCAGTGCGGCAGTTATTTCCAGAAAAAAACATATCCCGAAACGGTACCGTATCGTGGCCACCTAGGTCACCCGATTTAAGCCCATGTGACTTTTTCTTTTTCTTATACTTAAAATCCGTTGCTTACAATACACAACTGCACTGTGACACAACTTAAAGAAAATATTCGAGCCGAAGTCAGTAGGATACCCCAGTCGCTCTGCAAACGCGTTTTTGAAAACATGCGTGCTAGACTCGAAGAGTGTGTCAGACTCGATGGCCGCCATTTGGAATACGTGGTTTTTAAAAAATGAAATCCGCATTTATTGTTATAAAGTTAAAATAAACCTACTTTGTATTAAAGGTGTAGTTTTTTTTTACAATTTTTCAAACATGGAAATCTGCCACTGGACAACCTGTATATATATATATATATATATATATATATATATATATATATATATATATATATATGTATATCTGAACTTTTATTTTCTCGAAGAGTCACAACGACTTCCCATATTGGTTTGTTTTAATTCAACAAATAACACACTACATAAAGAAGCAAATGTTCGTTATCGGATCGCCAGCGACTATTTTGTCTGATATGAACACAGTTTAGTGTTACGCAAAATTTGCAAAACGGAAAACTTGTGGAGTTAATTCGATGCCCGTAAGTTTGTGTTGCCATGGATAGTCCGCTACACAAGTGCACACGGAAAGCAGCTAATGAAGAGGAATAGAAAGATATTCTACGGCATCACTCATCTGTATGACACTTGACATGATGACCACGACCAATCTATCAAGAGTGTAACGACTGAAAAGAAAAAGAGCATCTGGGTCCCAGGCATTTTTCTGAGAGAATATTTAAAACGTTGAATTTTGGTTGCAGAAATAAATTCATATAAAACACTAATTACCCATGTTTCCTGTTTCTCTTGCACTCGATCGGTTTTTGTGTTTTATGTCGTATGTAGGATAAAGAAACCAAGCTAAATCTATATGTTTGAAAAATCAAGCCATATCTTTATATTACAAATTTTGCGGAGTTAGAGATAGTTCCAAGTTTATGATGTTCAAAAATCAAATACTATTTTCATAATTTACAAATAAACTGACAGACGGAAAGGAAGAAACAACACCACATTTATTTTTGTGACTGTGATATGAAAAACCCTAAATTAAATTGAGAAACGCTTTTGGTTAAATTTAGTTTTAATTTTTACTAAATTAATTGGCTTAATTTAGAAGTGATTCATTCTTCAGTTTTAGGACAACTTTAACTAAAATGATTATAAAGCTTAATTTTGTTCAAATAACAAAAGTCTATTTAATACAAATCACACATAGTTAACATGTGTGAAGTTTGACAATATTGACATCGGTACTGTTAGTAGCGAGTATCAAGTTGAAATTCTATATATCTTGACGAAATATTCTTTGTCGTTCTTTGAGTCTGAGGTTACTCAATTTTATCCTGTTAAAGTACGTGAAATTGAGATACGACTCACTGATCCAAATCGCACTGTTCTAAGGCGGCCCTATCGGCTAAGTTCTTGTAAAAATCAACTCTGTCGCGATAAAATTAAGGAACTTCTGGAAGCTAACATGATAAGGCCAAACGGCTATATTATTAGATAAGATGAGAAACGGCTACGACAGATTATGTGTAGATTTTTGAAAGCTTAACTGTAATCCGTGTCGGCTAGAATTCACGTTTCGCCCATTTTTTTTAATCTTGTAAAAAAAAATTAATCACTAACTCCGTCGTCTACTTCAGACCACATTGCTAGCAAAGCGAATTCACTTTCATGCATTCAACAATTACGGACCAAATTGTAGATGTAATTTGTTAAATCAACATACTGAAACCAACCCTTATTTCTATATTTCTTACTTTGGCCCTAATTTGCATAATACTGATATTTGGTGGAAGAAAGTAGATTCTACTAAGACTCTAAGTAACCGGAGTGGTTACAAATGTTCATTTTTGTATAGATAACTGTTTGATAAGTTAACGATCGTACATGGTTAAACGATTCGGGAACAAATTATAGTTCTTAGGATAGTTTTACTGTGGATTGTACCAGTAGCTATTTTATAGCCGTAACCCGGTGGAAATCGGTGTCTATCCAGGTGAGACTGGAATAGTCCGTGGGAGCGCGGTGCACAGTTAGTGCTGGTGGCAGTCGGGTTTTCGAAGACCGTAGTGTATCGCGATCAGGTGGCGATGATCAGGTCAGGAGGTTACTGTATTTGGGCTAAGTGGTAGCCGAATTGGGCCATGATGACAGAGAGATATACGCAAAACAGCGATTGTTGATTATTATTTTTAAAGCAAAATTTTGTTGGTGCCTGGCTACCGGATGAATTATGGTTTTAATTTGATTTTTTTTTTGTAATTACCTTCTTCATTAAAAGGATAGAGATGATTCTGATAATTTCTGATTACGGGAATGGCTACATGATGAAGTCACAGATAATTAATTGTACGTTGCATGCCCTAGGTAATCAGGATGAAGACGAAGTTTATATTGTAGAAATCACAGAACCGGCCGCTACTTCTATTAAAGACGACGGTGAGAAAGATAAAAAAAAAGATTTGATAGGGTGTCTAGGTTTTTGGGTGGACATTTTTTCTGATAGAGAACCATTAGCTACATTAATAAAACGAGATCTAAAATTTTGTGGACCATTTAAAGTACATGCGTTGTTACGTTGAGGTATATATTGTTTAAAAGCACATGAAGTAAAATAATTTTTAAATATGCACATGACACCAACTGAGTGCAATGCCAAATTGTTATGTTTCCACTGAGTTTGATACGTGTTTTAATGAGAGTGAGGAAAAGTCAGATCTAGCCGTTGTCGACGAAAGTTAATTGATTGATTATAACATAATACAGTGACAAAGGCCCTGCAGCATGGTTTACTTGTTTGCTCGTTAGTTGTAGGTCATCATTCCTAACCCAGTCTAACTGGTCGGAGACTGTACGGCGTGGTGACAAGCAGTAGATCCACGAAGGTGACCATGGTGTCACATGAGGGTGACTGTGATGTTAAGCGAATTCCTGTACTATTCGCATACAACATCTGTTTATCAAATGTTATACCTGACCATTCGTGCCCTACCAAAGAAACAGAAACGGGGGTGACAGTTTTTCTCACCAAACGTAGCCGTGGGCCCATGTGAAAGGAATATGTCGAGAGGGGCGCGGAAAGCTTTACCTGGCACCGCACAAAGGTTTCTTTCCAATTATTTTTTTGACTTCACTTAATTTTGGGAGCTCGACGCGATCACATGTGGCCAATGGATTTGTTTACCCGCCTTTGATATAGTCGATTATATTTAGTTTAAAAGTGTATACCAATTACTTTTCAAAACTGTTTTGTAATTTAAGTTTAATAATTATAGACTATATCGTCGCATTCGTACGTGTTTGCCTGCCCACAACAATGAGTCAAAACATCAATCAATACCAGCCTGATACCGTATGCGAGCCTGTCGCGCAGCAATATATATATATATATATATATATATATATACATATATATATATATATATATATATATTTATATATATATATGTATATAATACTAAACATTTTCAATTGTATATTAAAGATATTTTCAATAATCCCATTCTGTGGAGTGAATACAAAGAAAATATAAATTCCGAGTTCGATGTATAGAAAAATAATTAAAATTATTTTTTTTGTGCGTTTATGTAATTCATGTAGGTCTTTTTAAAAAAATTCATAACACTCCATTTTAAACTGAAAGAGTTCTGATAACTGTGACATACGGATAGAAAGATGGACGAGGCACAATTCCCAGAGCATAACAATTATTGCATTTTCACATATTATTAGTTGTAAATATTGCACAAAAATTGCTTCATTTTTAACAGACCTCTAAAAACCTATTTAAAAATTGAATACTTACCATATTTGATATTTTAATATAAGAAGCTAACCCACCAAGGCTCCAAGAAAAATTACAATATAAAAAAATGGTGAACACAAGTAATTTTAAATGCATAGTGGCTAACAATTTACTGAAAATTTACTGGTCGTTTATTGGACGCGGCGACTTCACAAATAACAATTCTATGTACTTTCCAGTCACTGTCATTATGCGTCCATCAACAGAAGGCCGCCATTAATGTGCGTAATTCCAAAAACATTTAGATATCTTCAATGATAAAAACACTATGGGCAAATGAAGCAATTATACAACTTGAATTTTTTTTTCAAAAATAATGATAAATTAATTATATTTACCGGATATATCAACAACTTTTCCGGATTACCGGAAAAGTTGTTGATATTAATGACAAATATTAAGGTGGGAAAAATAATAGGTAGTCGGAAGTGAATTAAATCATTTTAATTTTTACAAATACGTTTGTGCACATTTATAAATGTAACCGTTTTCTGTACTCGACCGACGTAATATATTTTGTATAAAAGACAAATGGCGTCGATTATATTTTTGACACATTTGTATGGTTTATATCCTGCTACAGTTCTTTTTTCTGGTTTCAAACCTAACAAACGTAGTAAGTAAAACAATAACTAATCCGTTTAATTCGTTTAGTATAAATTTGGTCCATTGTTTTTATCAGATTTCTGTAGAGTAATACCATTGTTTGCATATTCAACCCTTCATCCGTCACATTTTCATAAATTTTGTATAGTTTTAGATTTATGTATCTGAAATTTTGCAAATAGATGCTTTATATCGAAGTGTCAAAAACGTGTAGTACCAAGAATTATGAACCCTCCTTTAATGGAGAGACCAAAGCGTCTTTCACAGTGGGTAGCGAAAGTCATATTTTTATTACTTCTTTATACGAAGCAAAAATAATCCGAAATTCAAGTAATTCTTGTGTCACCTTTTCTCTTATTCACGCATGTACAAATTAGAATTATCGAGACTGAAACAAAAGATTATCTTTTCCGCTCCTCACTAACTTTGTCTCACCTCTAAGCTGTCCTCATGGTACATATATAAATTATTATCGGGGGCACTTCCAATAAGCCCGTCGTGCATTGGCGAAACGGTCTTAACTTCATAGTGTAGAATAATATTAAAAAAGCATGGAACCGAATGTAACTCCATTATATAAAATAAACTTGCCTAATTCTCACAGCCTATAACTAGAACTTATATTTGTCAGACAATCAAGGAAAATACAATTTAAAATATATAATCAATGTTAAGATTAACTTAATCTTAAATTGCATACATAAACTTCAGAAAAACTAACGATTTTCTAACCATGAAACCATTAAATTGCATACATAAACAATTTTCTAACCATGAAACCATTAAATATCATACATAAACAATTTTCTAACCATGAAACCATTAAATTGCAAACATAAACAATGTTAAAATAACAATTTTCTAACCATGAAACCATTAAATTGCATACATAAATTTTCTAACCATTAAATTGCATACATAAATTTTCTAACCATTAAATTGCATACATAAACTTCAGAAAAAATAATAATTTTCTAACCATGAAACACCAGCAAAATTATTGTGCAAGGTGAATAGTAACTACATTCTTAGTGTGATTGAGTGATCGTTAAAAATAAGGAAGAACTTAGAACTCTTAAATTTTTCCAGTTTTGTGTATTTATAAAGTGTTGGAGAAACTAGAGAAATAATTGAGATGTTACCCTCAACTTTCATAGTTAATGTACAAGTATTCGTTTTAGTTCGTCTGTCATATTTTTGCATTTGGATAGCTTAATTGGAAAGAATTGTGCAGCAGCATTCATAAAAAAGATGGTGATTCTATTGATTCCGCGTTCTTCAATAGTTACGGTACAGACTTGATGTTCACCCTTGTGCGCTAAAATTTTTAAAGGTTCTTATGCTGTTTTTAAACCAATCTCATCTAATTTATAAATTTTTAATGCTGTAAATTTTCCTTCACCGATTAAGGGTTAATATTTATCGAAAAACTCCATTACCTTTTCCGTTAAACTTTTACAGCGGGCCATAGATTACGGCACTAAAGCTTATAACGGTAATTAATAAAGTGTAAATAAAAAAATTAATTTATAATACAATTTCTATCCAGCATGCTATGTTTCAGACTTTATAATCATATTTTCCCGCTAAGTCATGAGCCAGGTGGCGTAAATGGTAAATAATCAAACATAATAATATACTAATCTCTTCGTAACAGTGATTTGAGTAACGAACAGGCGTAAAAGCGGAACGCAAATAAAATTATCGCAAAAGAATTATAGCCGGCTTCTGCAAATTGCAACGTGGGATTACTTTGAAAACATGTGTGTTATTTGAAAACGTGTGTGTTAAACTTTGAAAACATGTGTGTTATTTTTCCGCTAACTCATGAGCCAGGTGGCGTAAACGGTAAATGATCAAACAGAATAATCTACTAATCTGTTTGTGACAGTGATTTGAGTACCGAACAGGCGTACAAGCGGAACGCAAATAAAATTATCGCAAAAGAATTATAGCCGGCTTCTGCAAATTGCAACGTGGGATTACTTTGAAAACATGTGTGTTATTTGAAGACGTGTGTGTTAAACTTTGAAAACATGTGTGTTATTTTTCCGCTAACTCATGAGCCAGGTGGCGTAAATGGTAAATGATCAAGCAGAATAATCTACTAATCTGTTTGTGACAGTGATTTGAGTACCGAATAGGCGTACAAGCGGAACGCAAATAAAATTATCGCAAAAGAATTATAGCCGACTTCCGCAAATTACAACGTGGGATTAATATGAAAACATGTGTGTTATTTGAACATATTTGTTTAAAATAAATCTTATCAGACAACATGTTAAGAAAAAAACTTATTAATTATGCAAAAAAACTACAAGAAACAAGAGGAAAAGTCATTTATTCAATATTTTCTCCTAGATGTCTGCAAACCGCGGTCACATGTGAAAGTAAATGAGGCGGACTATTGCTTACGATTTTTTTTAATAAATGCCCTGACTGTTACTAAAGCCGAGTAATTGTTGCAATATCATTTGGGAACAAGTGCGATTTATACAAGTTTACCCTACGTTTCGTATAATGAAATTGAGGTTTGGATTGCCATTTTTCAATTTCAAGACACTTTTTCCAAAATTTTAATTTTCAAACCTCTTTACTTGTTCACTTATAAACTTGAAAAATCGAAAAAGAATCAACTTAGATTTAACTAAATTTTTAAATAAAAATGATTTTGAATGTTATTCATCAACAAAAATCACATCAACAACAACAACATCAACAAGTTTAAGAGAATTACACCACTATCCGACTTTATGTATCTTCCGCCATTGGACGGTTTACTTTATTATTGGACGGTTTACTTTATTATTGGTGTTATTTTTCCCGGTTTTTTGTTTTTTTTTTATTTTTGGTCAATACTTTTTTCATTTTATTAATTAACAGACAAATGAAGTGTGATAGTTGAGAAGAAATAGATATTTTAATAAATGCTTTCGGTGTTGCTTCTCTTGTGTAAGAGGAAGAGTCGAGCTTCGTTGGGTTATCTGCCTGCAATTAAGCCGTGAAATCGTCATCGTCTCTTTTACTCTAAACCTTCATAAATTTCCATGAATCATTTTTTTTTATTAGGCATAGAATATTTTAAAACGGTGAGCTTATTTCCTTTTTATTAGATAAAATATTAATTTATAATAATTTTAATTTAATGATAATATTTTATGAAAATATCTGGTTTTTAAATGCTAATATTGTATTAAATTTGTATATAATATTTATATAATAAAAACATAAATTATATCAGACACATTTTATAAAATAAATAAAATCGTTGAAGTCTAATGGCGATAGTAACGCTGCCGCTTTTTGTGTAGGAATTCTGTATTTCGTTATTATTCTGTATCTGTATATTGTTATTATATACATGACATTTGCTATTTAATTAATATATTTCAATTAACCAGTACAAATACTACAAATAAAAAGTAACGGATAATTCGAAAAACATTATAATTGTGCTTAAAGTTCTCAAATTAACGAGAAAGTAAGTGGATTGTGAAAAGTATGAATGGTTGCCACGTGCGATGAAAGTGAAATATTTTTATGCACCATTAATTTAAAAAGGATAAATGGAAAGTTGTGATAACGAACGAAAAATGTATTTCCAAACAATATGTACTACTGTTACGAGGTATTCATTAGACATCCGTATACCAGCAAAAATGGTTAGAATATACAAAATGACACGTCTCAATGTGCACATTGTTACGAAAACTATGTGCTAACAAGTAGAAAAATATATATGCTGTTAATATACGACGCACTCAAGCAAATTCAAAAGTATATAACCTATTTAACCTATCTTGTTTTCAAACTTATATCTACTATATAATATAATAAATTAAGAATATAACACAACTACGGAAGGTATTTAGATAATGCAAAACGACGGGTCTAAATCTGTTTATGGTTACAAAAACATGCACTAACTAGTAGATAAATACACACGGTATTAATATACAACCCATTCCAGCAAATTCAAAAGTAAATAACCTATCTAATCTAACTTGTCTTCAAACTTATACAAGTATCTAGTAGATAATATAATACACTATAAACATAATACTATCACGTAAGTAATTTATATAATGCGAAACGACGCATCAAACCATGCACTAACTAGCGTAAAAATACACATGGTGTCAATATACAACTAATTCCAGCCAATTCAAAAGTAAATAACCTATCTAATCTTACTTGTCTTTAAACTTATGCGAGTATCTACTAGATAATATAATACACTATAAACATAATACTATCACGTAAGTAATTTATATAATGCAAAATAATGCGTCTAAATATGTTTATAGGTACAAAAACTTGCGCTAATTAGTGGAAAAATACATACGGTGTTAATACACAACCGACTCCAGCAAATTCAAAAGAAAATAACCTTTCTAGTCTAACTTGTCATCAAACTTATACGAGTATCTAGTAGACAATGTAATACACTATAAACATAATACGATCATGTATGTAATTTATATGATGCAAAATGATAAGTCTAATTTTGTTCATCATTACAAATACCATGCACTAACTAGTGGAAAAATACACACGGTAGTTATATGTAACACTCAAAAGTATTAATTTACAATATTTAAAAGTATAACCTATCTAATCTGTGTTGGCTCCTCAAACTTTGGTTTGCACGGGAAACGAAATCTGTTAAATCGAAAAGGCACTTTTGGAATAAAATGGGTTTAATCTATAGTCTCACTTATAAAGGGTTGCAGTTACTTTTTTCACGCATGCATTTTGTACTGTTATTGTAAAATTTATATATATATATATATATATATATATATATATATACATATATATATGTATATATATATATGTATATATATATATATATATATATACATATATATATATATATATATATATATATATATATATATATATATATGCGCTTACTTACGCTAGTTAGTGCATGGTTAGACGCATCGTTTTGCATTATATAAATTACTTACGTGATAGTATTATGTTTATAGTGTATTATATTATCTACTAGATACTCGTATAAGTTTAAAGACAAGTAAGATTAGATAGGTTATTTACTTTTGAATTGGATGGAATTAGTTGTATATTGACACCATGTGTATTTTTACGCTAGTTAGTGCATGGTTTGATGCATCGTTTCGCATTATATAAATTACTTAGGCGATAGTATTATGTTTATAGTGCATTATATTATCTACTAGATACTTGTATAAGTTTGAAGACAAGTTAGATTAGATAGGTTATTTACTTTTGAATTTGCTGGAATGGGTCGTATATTAACACCGTGTGTATTTTTACGCTAGTTAGTGCATGGTTAGACGCATCGTTTTGCATTATATAAATTACTTACGTGATAGTATTATGTTAATAGTGTATTATATTATCTACTAGATACTCGTATAAGTTTAAAGACAAGTAAGATTAGATAAGTTATTTACTTTCGAATTGGCTGAAATTAGTTGTATATTAACACCATGTGTATTTTTACACTAGTTAGTGCATGGTTTGATGCATCGTTTCGCATTATATAAATTACTTAGGTGATAGTATTATGTTTATAGTGTATTATATTATCTACTAGATACTTGTATAAGTTTGAAGATAATTTATATATATATATATATATATATATATATATATATATATATATATATATATATATATAATGTATCGTTGCAACTCTATGAAACATACCTTCAACTCGAGCTATGGGTATACGCGATGTATGAGTATGGGTATTTACTTAACTTTGGCATGAGAGATACCCTCAACAGGTTCAATCCAAAATAACGATATATTGTATAATATTGGGCCAATTATGTAGAAAGTTTGATAACATTTTTCGGCAATTATTGATAAAACAAATTTTAATTCTTTTTGTTTAATGGCAGATTTCCTAAATTAACATAACAAATTGTAAGTAATTGTGATGCTTGTGCACGTTATACAGAACTAATATGGTCATGAAATTAGTACCATAAGACAAAGAATAACATTAGTATCCCGAGTGGCACGTATTTTGTGTACCCTTGGAAAAGGTTGAGATTACATGGATAACAAAAATGAGACGAAAACAGCCGACGACTCACGGTGATGCCCGACCACTGACGGCATGTCAGAACAGTCGGTCGTGTCGTTCTTGTTAGTTTACTTAGTATATTGTTTTCATGCCGAAGCGGGCAGTAACAAATTTCATTTCAAAATATTTCCTGGGGATGTCAGAAATCAGTAATTCTAAAGCTTAAACCATTAAATGGTTTAAGCTTTTGGACTGTGTTTTTTCACAGTATTGTACTCATTTAGTGTATTTACGTTAAGCAGAAATTAAGTAAGTTTTTACTTATTAAATTTTTTTTGTTAATTATAAAATATATTATTATAATAATGTAAAACTAAAAAAGAGTCGATTCAAGATTAAAGAAAGTAATAATTGAATTTGATCGTGACCCTAACTTAAGTAAATTAAAGTGTGGCGCGGTTTGCTTCACAATTTCCATACAAATTAAGTTTTCGTATGAATCTTCATTCGAATGTATTTTTCACATTTAGTTCAAATTATCGGTAATCATTTAAAATAGTAAACAAACCCAAAAATTTTGAAATAGAAAACAAGAAAAAAAAACGAAAATTAGCACTACAAGGGTTCCGTAGACATTTAGGTATTTTTATTATAAACATTTAATGGTACATAATATGTCTATTAAATTATTTACAGAATTTTAATTTTTTAGAACGAAAATATATTGCATATCATATTTTTAACAAGCGTATATTTAAAAAATTATCATTTTGATGTGATATAATTAAAAACTACGAGACATTGCTTCTTGCCCAATTTCCCCGTACCCTTTACGTTTTGATTTATCTGCGAGTGTGAAAATAGGCAGTATAAATGGCCTTATCCAAAATATATTGCCTGCTGTATATACCGTAGATGCATATTAAAAAAAATTATGTAATATAGCTACAAATTAACAAATTAATGATTTTTGGACTCTTGCTATGGTATCTTGCTTCTTACCAAATTTCATGATTCTAGTTCAACGGGAAATACATTATAGCACAAAATGGTCGTATTTTTGGTCTTTTTTAATGTGTTGACTTAGAAGATTGATTTTTTCATAGCTTCAAGCGACCGTAGACCTAAGTGTTTGGTAATAATTTCAACTCAACGCCTTCCTGAGAAAAAGGGTATTGACAGATATATGGACAACAAAGTGATCCTAAAATGGTTTCTTTTTTTCCTTTGAGGTACAAAACTTCAAAGATGTGGAAGTTGCGCCAAAATATTTGATATTTGGGAGCCGTTTATCAAGTAATAAAAGTACTAATTAAGTTACCTTTTCTCTTTGTGAATTCATTGGAAGTTGCTTTTGTAAATGGTAAATACGCTATTTTTATGAGCTTCTTTTGATTTAAATAAAACGTTTTAAATACGAATAGAAATAGCATTATGAGGTTTCCGTACACCCTTAGGGATACATTAAAAGGTACAATGTATTTTTATTAAATTAGTTATAAATAATATTATTTTGCCACATATTTCCAGGATATCTTTCACAGGTGTTAGTATGTGGTAAATTTATATTATGTTTAGTATCATTCTGAAATATTAAACAAAAAAAATAACTGATGAAAATGTGCACAAATTTCGATAAGACATTTGATGTTTCACACCTGTTTCTAAATGAATTTTCCATTTAATTTTAGGTGAACTTATAGTAATGCTGTTTTAAGTAATTTTAGATTTGGTGATCTCAAAGATGGAGAGGGATTTCAACAATATTTCTAGAACTGCAATACATGAAATTATGAAAAAATAATTTTTAGGTCCTATTACATGCTCTTTCAAGAGATATCATACATGACATTAAAAGAAAATCAGTTTTTCTTTTGTCTCCAGAAATATTTTGAGGGTTAATAGTTATATTGAAAGACGTGCCATTTAATATGCTTTTTTACGAAGCAAAGTTTCAACATCAAACGATTTTTGCGACAAACTGCTGTAATAAACGGATAGAAGGGTTAATAAATGAGTAATATTATACATTTTTCATGGATTTTCTTTTTAAATTACGGTAACCTAAAAAAGGGGATAAATTCATTTTTGCTAAAATTCGCTTATACCAGTTATCCTTTTTACATCAGCTGTCTCATTTTGTGAATGTTGATTTAGGAAAAAATAATTATTTTATAAATTAATAATAGTCAAATTAAAAATTAATTTAACCATTAAATTAAAAAAAATTAAAATTAATCAGTATCTCTGGAGCAATAGTCCGTATGCTCCATACTCAGAAACGATTTTCTTGGCAAATTGTTACAGGACGCGTCACTGTTAATGTGGGACAACTGTAATACGAGTCACAGAGGCCATGTTGAAGCTCTGGACCGAAAATTAAAGGAATCAAATTTAGGTATTACACACAATATACAGTTGACCTTAAATAAAAAAATTAACTTCGCATCGACAATGTTACCCATACATATTTCTTAAAATGTTATTGTGGCTTTATACACAGGCCATGTTGAAGCTCTGGACCGAAAATTAAAGGAATCAAATTTAGGTATTACACACAATATACAGTTGACCTTAAATAAAAAAATTAACTTCGCATCGACAATGTCACCCATACATATTTCTTAAAATGTTATTGCGGCTTTATACACAGGCCATGTTGAAGCTCTGGACCGAAAATTAAAGGAATCAAATTTAGGTATTACACACAATATACAGTTGACCTTAAATAAAAAAATTAACTACGCATCCACAATGTCACCCATACATATTTCTTAAAATGTTATTGCGGCTTTATGTTACTATCCTGTAACCGTAAAATGTCTTAATCGTAACTACTTTATTTAATGAGATGGTCCGTAGTCAACTATAGTCTGCAATCTTAGCAAATTGCAGACAGTTTCAATACTTGTTCTGTAGAGGACACCTGACACTGTCCGATATCCTACTATAATAATTGTTCCTTCACTTCAGTGCTAAAAGCTTTTTAGTGACAAAATTCAGTAATTATGTTTTCGACTAAACTGTTAAAAACAATTTTATTGTTTTAGCTAATAATAATAAAAAGTTTAAAAAGTCATCCTAAATCATTTGCATAAAATACAGGTGTTATTCTATTGAGTTTTAGGCGGGTCACATAATATCCTAGGCTACGCTTTAAACAGAAACCAAATTTGAAGGTGCGATAAAGGAACAGTAACTAAACAATGTAATGAAAAAAAATTATGTTTTTTTTCATTAAATGATTTAGTTAGTGATTCTTAATTACTCCTTGAAATTTGGTCACTTATCAAAATGTAACCCAGTATATTTACTCACGAACAACAATTTTGGTAATTAATTATTATGTCTGTTTCACGATTTATTAATGATACTTAACTATATATTTATAAATATGTTAAACAAATTACATCTATTAGACTAACTTTATGAAATGTTCAATTGGATTTTATTCAATTGCGTTTTCAAAATTGTTCTAATTAACACTGTTAATGTAATTATATTCTCGAACTTTTTGATTAAAAATTTCAATTAGCTTTTTTGTTTGTTTGTCAAATATTCAAATATTTGAGAATATGAGGAAAATACGAGGAATAATATAGTATTATTTATGGATTTCTCAAGTTTCATTCATATATAGACAAAAGGGAAAAGGTCAGAATGAGCCACACATTACATGAGAACATATTGTATTTTCTATAGTACTTTTATATGATTATAATTTCAATATACTATTGTAGTCCGTAATACATAATATATCATATATTATGTCATATATAAACGTATACATATGAACATATTCATAATAAAAGATGTATACGCACATTTAAATATCGCTTCAATAGGCCCAAGGAAGACTATGTAAATGCTATATATTCATTAAAATGCCACACTGTACTTGACAGGATATTGAACTTGGTGTACTTGTTGCACCGATATATTGAATCACAGTTTCATGTGCCAGAGTGAGAGAACCGCAACTCTTCTATCTATCTATATCCACACATTACCACACAAACTTTGTGAAGTCACGATAAAATATTCCCTTCCCACGACATATTAGCTAGCTCCTTACCCGAATACAAGTAGTCGATTATACGCTTCGCAAAGATCACTGCACAGACTTCGTGACGTCACGACATAGTATTACACTCCCTCGACATATTAGCTAGCTCCTTACCCGAACACAAGTAGTTAATTATACGCTTTGCAAAGATCACTGCACATACTTTGTGACGTCACGACAGAATAATACACTCCCTCGACATATTAGCTAGCTTCATACCCGCACACAAGTAGTTGATTATACGCTTTGCAAAGATCACTGCACAGACTTTGTGACGTCACGACAGAATATTTCACTCCCTCGACATATTAGCTAGCGCCTTGCCCGAATAAAAGCAGCCGATTATACGCTTTGCAAAGATCAGTGGACATACGTTGCGACGTCACAACAGATTATTCTACTCCCTCGACATATTACCTATTTCTTTATTTGAATCCAAGTAGCCAATTACACGCTTTGCAAAAATCACTGTATAGACTTTGTGACGTCACAATATAATATTCTACTCCCTCGACATATTAACTAGCTCTTTATCTGAATACAAGTAGTCGATTACACGCTTTGCAAAAATCATTGCACAGATTTTGTGACGTCAAAACAGAATATTCTACTCTCTCGACATATTAGCTAGCTCTTTATCTGAATACAAGTAGTCGATTACACGTTTGGCAAAAATCACTGTACAGACTTTGTGACGGTAAGATAAAATATTTTACTCACCTTTCTTAATAAAACGTGTTTCATTCCACCTTTCTTAATAATTGCATATTATGCTCCATCCCACTTTTTTTAATAGCACATGCCTCATTCCACCTTTCTTAGTAACTGTAAATTATACTCCAGTCCCACTTTTCTTAATAGCACGTGTCTCATTTCAGCTTTCTTAATAACTGTATGTTATGCTCTGTCTCACTTTTCTTAATAACACGTGTCTTATTCTCAAAATATTCAGTCGATTTTACTACTTCAGGTTCTAATTGTTGTATTATTGATAAGTAGCTTAAGCCAATTCAATGTTAAATTTTTCACTTAATCCAGTGTTTAAGACTTAATTCTGTTTTTGAGTGGTGAGCCTTTAGCGTTTTACAATATTTCGAGTCGACACGCCATCACACATTTTCATTTGCTACATCATTTCTTCTGTTCTCATACCTGCCCTCTGTTTGCTTTTAATATATTAGAACTCTAGTACTCGTATCACGAGCTAAGCAGTATCGTATCTGTTTTCCCAAAAACCATAGAAAGCCAACTTGTTTTTTCTTCTATGGTCATCGACTTCTTTGTAATAATTTCAAATAATTTCACAGATATGATATTCAAAAATATTTAATGGATAATATTGATGAAAGAAGTCAAAGGACTCACTAATTTTCTTTTACTTTCACTTCACATTATAGGAAGTACTATTGAAAATAAAAGGTAATTTAATAAATTAATGCGAAAAATCTAAGAACAGAACATTCAGTTATATATTAAAAACTTTTTAAGCAACATTTAAGAAATAAAAAAAATGATTGTCTTAACCCCTTCTTTGGAAGCATTACCAAGTAAAATGTAACAAAATGAATTTATAAATAGACAGGAAATTGCAAACAACATATGAGCTAAAATCATTTCCAAATAAATAAAAGTTCTTCTAACCAAATTACGTTTTGCAGTTGATCAATTGTAAAAAACACAGTGGTATTATGATTAATAGAAATATTCTATGAACGCGATTAATTTTTGCCATATTTCTATGCTTACTTGCTGATGAATCTTTTAATAAATACAGAAAAAAAATTCAAAAATATCCTAACTTAGTACACACAGTGCAAAAAATGTAATGATTGGAACAACATATTTATTTACACACGCTGAGTAACAAACTAAACTATGTCAGTGAACAAAAGTAGATAATGTACAATCGGATCACCCGTCAAGCAGGACTCTGTTGACGCAGAAGACGCTTTAAACTTTCCGAGAGGAAAGCTTTCCGCTTAATACTTTCGGGGCCTTTCCGCTTAATATTTGTCGACTTGCGAAAGTTTTGCCAATTGCCTGCTGTCACTCGCAGGCGTACTGTCGCCGCCTTGCGGTCCCGCCCAAGATTTTGACCTAGTTGAGCTTTTTATTATTTATTTAATTAATGCTAAGTTTTTTTTGCTTTATATACGTAAGGATGAATGAAATAATTTTTTCTCCGACCATCTGCGTAATACATTAGATGCAGATAACATCACTTCCACAAAAGTGATCGGCTAACGGCTAACTACATAATTGATCTAAATAGAATCATAAAGATATAAGCGAGTTTGATTCTGCATTATAACCATACAGCATCATTATAAGTAAGACGGTCTACTTCTTTAAATTCAACCTTAACCTTAAGACGGTCTACTTCTTTAAATTCTTTATCGCGTTAATGACCAGATATCGAGCGAAGCAGATAGTAGGATGGCGACACAATTGCACAGTACTGTGAGTGAAAAAGTATGCGCAATGGGTAAAGCATCTTGCTTTACCCAAAAAATGTATGCATATTTATTAATTAATCTCATTTTCAACAATTGTGTTTAGTTACTGCATTCTTTCAGAAAAACGAAACACATAAATACTGACTAAGTAGGAAAAGGATCTGCAAAAGTCGATATAGTTTTGGACCCTGTTGTTACGTGAGTAGAAACCGGCTCAAAAACCGGGACTCAAAATCATTCAAACAGAAAAAAAAAATACAAACAGAAAAAAAAAAAGAAGAAATTGTGAAAAATAAAGTTATTGGTGCGGTTGGTACCAAAAATATCTTAAAAACAATTCAACATACATAATTTAACCTAATTTTCGTTGAAAGTTTATTTCAAGTTCTACTACCTCAATTAATTTCTGAATTTTACACGCGTCAATGGAAAGGTTAGGGGGGGGGGTGTCACACGTTTTCAGACTTTAAAAGTACTTACTTCAGCAACAATTCACTTAAACAAAAAAAAGTTATTTTGTAATAATTATATTAAAAAACGTGCCATTTAATATGCTTTATTACGAAGCAAAGTTTCAACATCAAACGATTTTTGCGACAAACTGCTGTAATAAACGGACAGAAGGGTTAATAAATGAGTAATATTATATACTTTTCATGAATTTTCTTTTTAAATTACGGTAACCTAAAAAAGGGGAAAAATTCATTTTTGCCAAAATTCGCTTATACCAGTTATCCTTCTTACATCAGCTATCTCATTTTGTGAATGTTGATTTAGAAAAAATTGATAATTAAAAAAATTGATAATAGTCAAATAAAAATCTGATATTTTTATCTAAAATTTGTTAAATTGAATAAAATTAAAAATTAATTTAACCATTAAATTCAAAAAATTAAAATTATCAGTATCTCTGGAGCAATAGTCCGTATGCTCCATACTCAGAAACGATTTTCTTGGCAAATTGGTATAGGATGCGTCACTGTTAATGTGGAACAACTGTAATACGAGTTACACAGGCCATGTTGAAGCTCTGGACCGAAAATTAAAGGAATCCAATTTAGGTATTACACACAATATACAGTTGACCTTAAATAAAAAAAATTAACATCGCATCGACATTGTCACCCGTATATTTGTTATTGCGGCTTTACGTTACTATCCTGTAACCGTAAAATGTCTTAATCGTAACTACTTTATTTAATGAGATGGTCCGTAGTCAACTATAGTCTGCAATATTAGCAAATTGCAGACAGTTTCAATACTTGATCTGTAGAGGACACCTGACACTGTCCGATCCTATTATAACAATCATTCCTTCACTTCAGTGTTAAAAGTTTTTTAGTGACAAAATTCAGAAATTATGTTTTTAAGTAAACTGTTTAAAACAATTTTATTGTTTTAGCTAATAATAATAAAAAGTTTAAAAAGTCATCCTAAATCATTTGCATAAAATACATGTATTAATCCCTTGTTATTTTATTGAGTTTTAGGCGGGTCACATAATACACTAGGCTACGTTTTGATGAGTAATGAACTTTGATTTCTAGGCTACGTTTTGATGAGTAACCAACTTTGATTAAGAAACAGTAACTAATCAATGTAATGAAAAAAATTATGTTTTTTTTCATTAAATGATTTAGTTAGTGATTCTTAATTGTTCCTTGAAATTTGGTCATTTATCAAAATGTAACCCAGTATATTTAACCGCGATCAACAATTTTGGTCGTTAATTATCATGATTTATTAATGATATTTAACGCTATATTTATAAATATATTAAACAAATCACATCTATTAGACTAACTTTATCAAATGTTCAATTTCAATTTATTCAATTGCGTTTTCAAAATTGTTCTAATTAACACTGTTAATGTAATTATATTCTCAAACTTATTGATTACAAATTTCAATTGCATTTTTTGTTTGTTTCTCAAATATTCAAATATTTGAGAATATGAGGAAAATACCAGGAATATTATAGTATTATTTATGGATTTCTCAAGTTTCATTTATACATAGTAAAGGGAAAAGGTCATAATGAGCCACACATTACATGAGAACATATTGTATTCTCTATAGAACTTTTTTACGATTATAACTTCAATATACTATTGTAGTCCGTAATACATAATATACCATATATTCTGCTATAAATAAACGTATACATATAAACATATTCATAATAAACGATTTATACGCACATTTAAATATCGCTTCAATAGGCCCAAGGAAGACTGTGTAAATGTTATATATTCATTAAAATACCATACTGTACTTGACAGGATGTTGAACTTGGTGTACTTGTTGCACAGATATATTGAATCAGTTACAGTTTCATGTGCCAGAGTGAGCGAACCGCAACTCTTCTATCTACCGGTCGCATCCAAGCCGATGCCCACACATTACCGCACAAATTTTTTGCAAAGATCACTGCACAGACTTTGTGACGTCGCGACAGAATATTACACTCCCTCGACATATTAGCTAGCTTCTTACCCGAACACAAGTAGTTGATTATACGCTTTGCAAAGATCACTGCACAGACTTTGTGACGTCACGACAGAATATTACACTCCCTCGACATATTACCTATTTCTTTATTTGAATCCAAGTAGCCAATTACACGCTTTGCAAAAATCACTGCACAGATTTTGTGACGTCAAAACAGGATATTATACTCCCTCGACATATTAGCTAGCTCTTTATCTGAATACAAGTCGATTACACGCTTTGCAAAAATCACTGTACAGACTTTGTGACGGTAAGATAAAATATTTTACTCCATAGGCATATTAATTAGCTCTTTACTCGAATATAAGGAATCGATTATTGATATATTATGATACATTAAGTTTTTTGTTGGACAAACGATTGCCTCCTCCGTTCAGTTTGACTGGCGTGACTCGAGTTTTTCAAAGTTATCAAGGTTGATTTTGTACCTGATCACCCCATCAGGATTTTATTGCAGTAAACATACTCACATCCTTAGTATTGTCAATCGATCTAGTCGTATAGTCACATTAATATTTTTTTTGTCACTACAATAATTCAATAAATATAACATAAATATTCAACACAATAAGGCTGTTTAAGCAGAGCTAAAATTTACCTGTAAAATATTCGGTTAAAAAACCAAAGGTTAACCCGTGGGTTTTAGACTTTCTCACATTCCATGATACACATAGCTTTTGAAACTGAATTTTGTCTTCTGTAAGTGGCTCGAAGTGTTGACCAAAAAGAGACATTCTGCAATTATGCAGGAATTTTTTAGGTGATGAATTAAAGAACTGTTCCCACCTTTCTTAATAAAACGTGTTTCATTCCACCTTTCTTAATAATTGCATATTATGCTCCATTCCACTTTTCTTAATAGCACATGCCTCATTCCACCTTTCTTAGTAACTAAATTATACTCCATCCCACTTTTCTTAATAGCACGTGTCTCATTTCAGCTTTCTTAATAACTGTATGTTATGCTCTGTCTCACTTTTCTTAATAACAAGTGTCTTATTCTCAAAATATTCAGTCGATTTTACTACTTCAGGTTCTAATTGCTGTATTATTGATAAGTAGTTGAAGCCAATTCAATGTTCAATTTTTAACTTAATCCAGTGTTTAAGACTTAATTCTGTTTTTGAGTGGTGAGCCTTTAGCGTTTTACAATATTTCGAGTCGACACGCCATCACACATTTTCATTTGCTACATCATTTCTTCTGTTCTCATACCTGCCCTCTGTTTGCTTTTAATATATTAGAACTCTAGTACTCGTATCACGAGCTAAGCTATATCGTATCTGTTTTCCCAAAGACCATAGAAATCCAACTTGTTTTTCCTTCGATGGTCATCGACTTCTTTGTAATAAGTTCAAATAATTTCACAGATATGATATTCAAAAATATTTAATGGATAATATTGATGAAAGAAGTCAAAGGACTCACTAATTTTCTTTTACTTTCACTTCACATTATAGGAAGTGCTATTGAAAATAAAAGGTAATTAAATAAATTAATTACCTTTTATTTTCAATAGCACTTCCCAAAAATCTAAAAACAGAACATTCAGTTATATATTAACAACTTTTTAAGCAACATTTAAGAAATAAAAAAAATTATTGCCTTAACCCCTTCTTTGGATGCATTACAAAGTAAAATGTAACAAAATGAATTTATAAATAGATCTTAATTGAAGGAAAATTGCAAACAACATATGAACTAAAATCATTTCCAAATAAATAAAAGTTCTTCTAACCAAATTACATTTTGCAGTTGATGAGTTGTAAAAAACACAGTGGTATTATGATTAACAGAAATATTCTATGTACGCAATTAATTTTTGCCATATTTCTATTCTAACTTACTGATGAACCTTTTAATAAATACAGAAAAAAAATTCAAAAATATCCTAACTTAGTACACGCAGTGCAAAAAATGTAATGATTGGAACAAAATATTTATTTACACAAGCTAAGTAACAAACTAAACTATGTCAGTGAACAAAAGTAGATAATGTACAATCGGATCACCCGTCAAACAGGACTCTGTTGACGCAGAAGACGCTTTAAACTTTCCGAGAGGAAAGCTTTCCGCTTAATACTTTCGGGGAATTTGTCGACTTGCGAAAGTTTTGCCAATTGCCTGCTGTCACTCGCAGGCGTACTGTCGCCGCCTTGCGCTCCCGCCCAAGATTTTGACCTAGTTGAGCTTTTTATTATTTATTTAATTAATGCTAAGTTTTTCTTTGCTTTATATACGTAGGGATGAATTAAATAATTTTTTCTCTGACCATCTGCGTAATACATTATATGCAGATAACATCACTTCCGCAAAAGTGATCGACTAAGGGCTAACTATATAATTGATCTAAATAGAATCATAAAGATATAAGCGAGTTTGAATCTGCATCCTAACCATACAGCATCATTATAAGTAAGCCTGAATTTGGGCTATTCATTTTCAACCTTAAGACGGTCTACTTCTTTAAATTCTTTACCGCGTTAATGACCAGATATCGAGCGAAGCAGACAGTAGGATGGCGACACAATTGCACAGTACGGTGAGTAAAAAAGTATGCGCAATAAAATGCTTTACCCAAACAAATGAATGCATATTTATTAATTAATCTCATTTTCAACAATTGTGTTTAGTTACTGCATTCTTCAGAAAAACGAAACACATAAATACTGACTAGGTAGGAAAAGGATCTGCAAAAGTTGATATAGTTTTGGACCCAGTTGTTACGTGAGTAGAAACCGGCCAAGTGCTAGTCGGGCTCGCGCACGAAGGGTTCCGTAGCATCAAACTTATAAGTTTTATTCCTCAAAATCATGGGGAAAAATAAAGTTATTGGTGTGGTTGGTACTAAAATATCTCAAAAACAACTCAACATACATATTTTAAACTAATTCTTGTTGAAAGTTTATTTCAAGTTCTACTACCTCAATTAATTTTAGAGTTTTACACGCGTCAGTGGAAAGGTTGGGGGGTGTGTCATACGTTTTCAGACTTTAAAAGCACTTACTTCAGCAACAATTGCCTTTAATAAAAAAAAGTTATTTTGGAAGATCTATATGATTTTTTAAGATCTCGCATACTTGTGTGTACTGGATTCTTTTCATCTATCAATTACATTTTAGAGTGCTATCCCTAATTTTTTTTTTCATAATTCCACTGATTCATTATACAGCATTATATAGTACAGTATCATCCAAATTCCATCCATATAATATCAATAACCTCCGAGTAAAATGGCTGTGACATACGGACAGACCAGCGGATAGGATGAAATTATAAGGGTTCCGTCATTGTTATTTGGCTACAGAAAAATATTTAAAACAACCCTCGTGGTCTTTCTTATGCTGCAC
Source organism: Druceiella hillmani (assembly GCA_039881145.1). Lineage (NCBI taxonomy): Eukaryota > Metazoa > Arthropoda > Insecta > Lepidoptera > Hepialidae > Druceiella > Druceiella hillmani. The sequence goes on from JAYKKI010000013.1 coordinate 8,863,330, forward strand.
ATGAAAAATAATTTTATACTTTGGGGAAGAAATGAAAATATTGTGTGTAGTTACGACATGTCTCTTCAACTTCAGAAGAATGTAAATTGTGAGTGAAGCTACTGATTTCCACTTGCTCTATGGATTTGTATCCGCTCCGTGTTATATGTTCAAAGAAAGTGAGAATACGGGCTTGTACTGTGTTTGATAGTCTTTGTTTGATGCCCAGCTCTCGAAGAATGAAGTCGTTGGGTCGGAATTCTATCCACGATATACCGAGAATTTGATATCAGTGATTAAATACCGAACTCTGCAACCTGTTTGTACAATGATAATATCAAAGGAAAATTTATTTAGAAGAACACAGTATAAATAATAAATAAGAGGACATAAAAATATCTCATTTGACATTTCTTGCCTTTTTATTGGTTCGCATATCACGCAACTACCACTAAAGATATGTCAATAGTTTTTAACTGGTGGACTTTATAAGATTTGAGTTAATATTAATAAATATTGTAGTATGTAAAATGTATTCTCAAGTTCTCGTAATTAAATGTTTTATATATTGAACTCAATCCACTAGAATAAAAGTCATAGTAATTTAAAATTAATATGCAAAGCTCATTTACTTATCAATATTATATTTTATAATAATTATATATGATGTTACGTGCATTTTAACATTAAATTTTACAAACAATTAACTTCATAACTTTTTAATATTCTCAGACTGGATTCACGTAGACACATAAATGAAGTTAGAGAACAGCTTCTATTTTACGCTTTATGTTAATATTACAGCTTTTGTACCATAATTAAAATAACATTTCATATTACCACTTAAAGAGTTACTTTCTTTCCCAATTAACTTTTCAATTAATTAGCAAAAAATCTATGAAAAAAAGAAACAGAAAATGTAACGAGTGAAATTAATTTATTAAAGTTTTTGCGGATGGATGGGTGTTGGTTACTCTTTAACTCCGTAATTTCTAAACTGATCTAAAAAATACCTGGCAAGTAAATATATTATAGCCCGGATTCATACAGATATTTTAAAATCTTTTAGCCCGAGATTTGAAGTAATTTCTGAGTAACAGCATTAATCTTTTTATGATGTTTGTTACACTTAAACTTGATCGAGAAAATTTTGCAAATTTGATTTCAACATACGTTAACTCACACTGTGTATATCGAATGCCAAAGTCCAAGCCTGATTCCCACGAGATCGTACACAAAATGTTGTTCCCTTTATAACTCGATCATAATGTTATTGCTTAACGCGAACGGCTTTTAGAAAAAATAAGAGCTTAAATGAATTATAACTTGGATTGACACATAGGCCATATTATTGTAGTCCACCCGAACTAAGTCACGGGCAGAAGCTAGTTGGTGAATAAATTTCGGCTCAACTTCCTTGCGAACCAACTTTAGAACAAATTGCAAACAAGGTAGTTAAATAAAATTAAGATGGGTTTCAAAATTAATCATTAAACAGCAAATTTGTTTCCTTCACTCGCCGCAGGTAAACAGACATTAACTATTATCATTAACGCCGCCAGTTAATTTATAATTAAGTTTAAAATAAAAGTTTTTGAATGGTCAGGTTTTCATTATCCATGTCGTTAGTTAAACCACTAACATTTAATGAAATGATTTATGAATACACAGCTATCCTTATCACACAACAATATGCTTTTTAATTACAAGTTACATCGTGATGAAAGTTTTTGACAGAATATGAATGAATATATATAGATTAAATTATTTTTAGGATTTTACGCGTCATACAGTGGTAATATATAAACCTATAGTGGGCGGTCAAAAATAGATAATTTGCAAATAAAGAATTATATTTGTATTAAAATGATTGTAAATGATAAACCAAATTTACTTAATTTATTACATTACACAAAATATTTACCAATAATTTGTTTACAAATGACAAGGAAAAAATGAAATAAATTAAAAAAATGGTACATTTCAATGTCTATGTTAATTAATATTTTTTAAAGCCATTTATTTCCTTAATAATTAAATATCTACCCATTTCGTTCTTAGTGATCATCTAAACGAGTTAATATTAACATTATTTTTAAGTGCAGTTTAAATCTTATTAAATATAGTTTAAATCAGATTCTTTACAGATTAAGAATTAATTCACTTATTAAATTAATAGAATAAAAAGAAAAAATTGATTGTTTGAGACCTGTCGACGAGTATAGGCCTTCTTCACTATTTTCTATGTTTTGCTATTGTTATCCAATTCGTCCCAGAAATCTTATTAATTTCATCTTTCCAGTATCCCTTTTATCCGGGGGGGGGGGGCAATTAGTAACGTTTTGTATTGTTAATTCGTGCCATATTAATATTAAACACAACTAATTTCGAGATTTGTCCTTAAATAAACTGATAGTGATGTTTACTATTCTTCAACAAAAATTACATTAAAAAAAATTAATTAAAAAGTCATTGAATTTGAGGAAAAAGTCTGCCTTCTTAAAAAAATAATATACCTACACTCAGGTATTCTTAGAAAAACGATAATAAGATTTTTGAAAGTACTAATAAACTTAACACCTGACTGTTCAAAAAACTCTTTCCTTCGGGGAAGATTCCGTAAGCTGGTAACGCAGAGGTCTGACTGTAACATGATTTTATTCATTAAATCGGTATTAGTTTGTTCCCAAGCCATTTTTCGAGCAAGGTCATCTATAAATATCTTAATTTTTCGTTACCAGCTTCGGCGGTCTGTTCAGATAATTTATCGGTAGATACTAATGCATGCTTTACGATTTATGAGCCATGTATAGTACTTTGTGGAAGGAAGCCGGAAGATTTTACAGTTGATATTCTTGTATCAAAGTCGCGCGGTTTCTAAACCAAATTTACTACATGACTCTACATTGATATTGTATCCCGAAGACAAAGTTTGCAAAATTGAAGAATAATGGTCAATTAACTCTTTATTGAAGCCTGTGATTTTGCCTGAAACATCTAAATTCAAAAATAATTTTCTCGCGATATTTCTCCCTTGTTCGATGTCCCGCTTCCGCCATGTGGTGGTATATATATAAATAATCTTAGTCGAGACCTAAACTGATTTGAACGTATAATATTTTATCAGCCAACATTTTTTTATTGAAATTTTTTTATAAGAAAGGTGAAGAAAAATTGAAAAAAAAGAATCTACGAATGTAGAGGTGAAAAACCAAATTGAACACGATTTCCAACGCATTCGTTTTGCAAGTACCTATCTATGTCATTTATCCCTGCGTGTCGCTTCATAAATATAATACATATCAGATGATATTCCAGTTAATGCACTACAAATTTTACCATCGTACATAAATAGTTGCAAAGAATGCTGAAAGTGGAAAAAGCATTGGTCTAATGTAAATGTAGTTAGACACAATGAAGTATATTTTCTATAAAATAAGATTGAGGAATCTTACTTTAAAGAAAAAGTCATCAAAGAGATTTTTAGATAAAGTAGAAATTTCTTCTACAAATTGGATATGAACAGTCTACAGTAATTCGTAAAAGAGGGGCGGAGATTTTTCCACAAAGCGTTAGTTTCACTATCTGTACTCGCTGAAATACGGTTATGACGTACGACCATCAAAACCTTATTTCCCAATCAAAGTTAAATTAACTGACTCTACTGGAATACTTTTTAAAATAATTGTTTCTAACTCTGAGTTCCACAAAGCTATAATCTAATTACATGTGTATAGTATTACTTTTTCAGAGCTTTTAAAGTACTCTACACACATTAAGTATTTCCTAAATTGACGGTAACATTTTACTAGAAATTCATTACCTAAATATCTATAACAAAGTTCATTATCAACAAATATTGATGTTTCGTATGCTTAGCCTCCACAAAAAGTGATAAAACTTCATCCACATTAATATATTTGAACTTTTGAGTAATGAACTAATTGCTAAATCGTTAACTTGAGATAATTCTGTTAACCGTCTACGTTTCGATTTTTTGCTAAGATCACTAAAATTATTCCTTGGTCGACCGCAACCAGATGAAGACGTAATAGGTTGAGCCGAATCACATTCATATTCATATTGCTCATAATTTATTGCTAATTCAATACACTCAATAGAGCTAAATCAATCACCATACCTTTTAAATATTTTTAATCTTTTATATACTCACATATTCACAACTTTATAGTATTTGTTGACAATATTAGGCAAATTGATAAGAGATAAACATGTGCTTATCAAACATGTGTTTATCTAAAGGACTAATGTCTTTTATTCCTTTTACCGTATGTCCTTTTACTGAATCCTATAACTCAAGGAAATACGTTCTTTTGAAGGAGTGCTTGTGAATTACCCGAAAAGAAAAACATAATTTTATTTGTCTAATTAACGTTTTAAAAATCTTGTAGACGTTCTAAGAAAAACGTATGCTACGAGTTAACATAAATATTAGCACCCACCCATAGCACCCACAGGCTATGCCAGGCTATGTTGGTTTATATATTTTACGTTAGATTACACTTATATCAATATGTAAAAACATATTACAACAATTGCGTATCACTGCTAAGCATTGTAGGACCAAGAGAAATTAAAATTATGCATTTTCATCTCAAATTACATTTAACCTTCCTATCACTAAAATATTACAAATTTTCCAAACATATAATATTACAATACATTAAATATTACAATATATACGTTGACTTTAGGTTTCCGTGTTACAAACATACAAATAAACAAATAAATACCGGGAAATGTTCATGCAAAAATGAGTCACTGATATGCGCGCGGTAAAGGGTTGTAGTAAACAACGTGCAACGCCGCACTTCAGAGATCAAAATTAAAGTGAAAAACAATTATTAGCAGTGGTATTTAAATGTTTTTGGGTAATTTCTTTATCGCACTAGTCAGTGAAGTTGTTAGAAGTAAAAATTTAAGGTATTGATTTTTTGGTTTATGTACTATGAATGGAATCACCTTGCGTCGATAGAAAAATACGTTGGGGAACCACTGGTTTATCAATAAAATTCGAACCATTAGACTTCTGTGTTCATGAAAATTCATATAGTTAATTAAACGCTGCAAAAACGCAACAAGTATGGACTTAAAAGACGTATTATCATCTAGTATGAACTACAGAAAATACTAACAACTACTTACTACAGACTTAATTTGAACTACAGAATTAATTTGTAGTCGTAGCATTCAAAAGATCGACTCAGAGTAGTGATTTTCACAAATTTTAAGAAAGTATCTATACCTCGAAAACTAAAAGATTTTTATTAAGGTAACATTTTTGTCGGTAATCCAGGCATAGCTTGACCTATCTCCCCTTTTCAGTTGGTCTGTGATGGTGCTAGCTCATGTGGTAGCCAAACGGAATATTTCCACTTCTTTCTAAAAGCATTAAGTTGTTTTTTTATTGCAGTATAAGATAATGAATAGCTTAATATATAGAATAGCTCCGCCAAACAATGCTGGGATGTGTACTAGATTTAAAATTTTTCTATATACAGGGTTTTAAAATTTTTCTAAATCAATTGTAGGAGGTCGCTTTGGATGAGATTTATCAGCATAAGGCAAAATTTCCTTCTTTGTATCTTTGGAAACAGTGGTTGGCTGTGTTTTGAGAGGGCAGATATTTACCCATCGTTGTTAATTTCGAAATACTTTCAATTTTATTTTATTCTTTACTCGCCGATACTCAATTGCAAACTGAACAAAAGTTCGAATGATGCACTCTTTATGTACCCTACAAGAAATAGTCTAGAAGCTTTTGTAAAATTAATCGGTCGAAATAAGTGGCGTATTTACTAATCGCCAATCTAACATATATGTATGTGTGTAATATATATATATATATATATATATATATATGTATAACTTGGACAAAATATATTATATCTTAGGTAGGACATTAACAGAATCGTTGTAAAGGTCTCTGCCAGTTTTGTTCATGTTTTAAACCCCTGCTCTTGGTCTTTCTGAGTTTGGTATATATTCAAGAAATACGAAAGATAGTTCCATCTGCTTTTAAGGTATGCAATGTAAAATGATGGGCTCAAACATATCCGATGGTGCTAAAGGCAATCAATTTATCACACTGTCCCTGAATGCCATCTATCATCATATATGCAGCTCAGATCGAATGCTCGACGCCATTATTTTGTGCTCTCGCTAGCAACTAAAAGTATATTGTGAGAAATATTGTAAAATAAATAATATTTTGACATTGTGTGTTTACAACTTGTAAGTGTCACGCAAAATAGCGTATATTATTATAGGCATATACGACTATAATACAACCCAAAGGAAAATATCAGGACTCCATTTTTCAGGACTGCTAAAATACAAAACATTGTAAGTGTCTCTCCTATTATTTTTCACTACATTATAATGTGAGGTAAATTACAAACAATATTTTATACGCAAGTGCTTCGTTTACTTCCAATGTGAAACGCCAAAGCTTTGAAATCATTAGTTATGAAAATATAATTAAAGGAGGAATATTATAACCCTTTGCTTGTGTAATTTACGCGAGTTTCAACATTATTTGACTGAAAATGTTATCACGTAATAGTTTTATTGAATTTGGTTGAAGTACTACTAAGTAAAAAACGATATATTGTAATAAATATAAAAACACAAATTTGAATTAAAAGTGTAACTGAAATCTTGGAACTGTTTTTTTCCATTAATGAAAAACGTTAGAAAAAACACAATGACATCCATATATGTAGAGCCTGCCCTTACGTATTTATCTATGTAATAAATCTTTGACCTCTTCAGAACTCGCTGGTTCACATAGAATATTTTGTGCCCAAATCCCTCTCTCACTTGTCTCTGTCCTACATGCTACTTGTGCACTACTTACTCTTGCATATAAAGAAACGTTATTCACACAAGTGTTTTCGTAATATTTTCGTTTCTTTCAAATCATCTATTAAAAGCCCATTGTATCCAAAGAATAGATAAAAATATAAATAAACACAATAAAAAAATGTAATACTCGTTACTATACAGTATTTTTAATACTTTTAACCATTCCACATTAGTAATTGGTACATAAATTTATTACTGAATAAAAACATATTTTCATGGTTTATAATCGCAACTGGGCATTTAATCCATACTCTGTGACTTTATTAAATTCTTTATCAATTTTTGAAAATTTCTAAGGTGTACCTTCAACGATTAAAGTACCAAATTACAAAACAAATATAAACAAATATAAAAAATATACAAAATATTTTAGGTCGGATGATAATAAAATTAAATTCATGTGCACTGGAACAATCTACTGTCATTTATGGATAAATAGCTTGGGGGTAAACAAAAAAAACTGTGATGAAATATTTAGTTATCGCATAACTTCACCGATAACACTCTTTGGAACAAAGACGAACAATGACTGCACAGTAATGGTCAACAGATTCTTAAGTAATACATTGTAATTTAGATTTTTAAATAACATTTAAAAATAATAAAATTTTCCGCGTCATATAATGAAATTTCTGAATTCTATAATGAAATTTAATGTTCTAAAGTAAATTTGCTACCAGTCAGTCAAAAACAATAAACAATCTGATAATCAAGTTTTGGTCAATAATATGTACCAGTGAACTGTATGCAATTATTATGTATACATATCCGACGTTAATGATCAAGGTTTAGTCAACAAAAGGCTGTATATATGTGATAGTTATGTATAAATACCAGACCTTGATTAGCATTTTTTAGTTAAAAATATTTACCGACTGATTATGTGCAATACTCACATTCGACGTGGAACAGTAAAATACTTACTAGTGGTATTACCGTTTAAGCCACCTGAATTTCCATGATTTAGAAGAAATTTATAAAATATTCATGGCGTACATATATCCAAGAAAGATAATAAATTAGCAGGCATAACATAACTTGAAAACAAACTACACGATTACCTTTCAAATATAAAAGTTACGAAACTCTTCGCATTAGTACATCTAATGGAAATAAGGTTATTCGACGGAGCTAAATATTTTCCGACACTGACAGACGATTATTCAAAAAGCTGTTGGAAGCATACATCAAATAGTCAACTAATGTATATGCCAACAGAATGGAGTTGCATAAACACAAAGATTTGGTAGCAAAAAATCCCAATCCTAATCTAAAAAAATATTGTTCAAACGCAATACACGCAGCTGCTTATCTTATCGACAGAGGTCTAATACAGCATTGACAGACGAAACTTTAGAAATCGGGGCAAAAACAAATTCTTAGGCATCTGGAAGTTTTTATCTCTGAAGCATTTTCATATACCTAAAAAGAATCTTCATTGGATACTAAAAAATACTAATGGTAACAATTGTAAAATACCCTAAAAATACTAATGTTTACGGATATATAATACCAGAACCGTAATAAAGAGGAGAGATGCAGTGTTTCTAGATTCTATTATAAAAATTATTTATATTTCAATTTACTCCATAGAATTTAAATGTGTTTTTAACTTTAAATAAACTTCTAGTGACGGTGTTTTTTTGATGGCAATTTGGAGATGAGACAGAACCTCTTTTTGTGGATGTACTCAGAAATGTCTCTAGAATTCCCTTAGTTCAAATTAAAAACAAGTTTTTGAATCTTCAATACCTTCTCTTTGAATTGTTATTCCGTAAATATAAAAAATGTATAATTATTAGTCAAATAATAAGATTAAACTGTTCGAAAAAGAACATAACCAAGCGTCACTACCCGCTATGCCATGCCTACCTTCGAGCTACCGTGCTAAGGAACCTGTCCCACGCCAATACGGTTCATGCGCCATCTTCTTTCGAGCGGCCGCCTTAAAGCATTGTACGCACTAGGAGAGAGTCATCTCAAAGGTTGTGTCGAGACCAGGTCTCTTGAAGTCTCATAATGTCATATCTATACACAGACGTCAAGTCTCGAGATACGTTTCTACTACGTAAACCTAGGCTGTCAGTGTTTACCGAGACCTCAAAGGCAAGAAACAGTGTCACTGAGAATTGTCTCGTATGAGGATATGTATATAGACATGTCTAGTAATTGAACAAACGAACGCATGATTCCATTAGTTGAACTATTTCCATACAATGCCTGTTTATAGAACAATCAATGTATGTGTTATAAGAGTCGTCAAAGAAACGAATTTTTGAAAGAAGACGGCTTAGAAAATGAAAGGCTACACAATGATATTAACCGTTTTAGTGCCGTGGATTTTTACCCATATATACTTAAAAATGCCAAAAAATCTTTTGTTTTTGAAGTCATTTACCCTTGTCCCGAAAAAAAACTGTAGCTCTTGCAAAAATTATCCGATTTTAATACTTTTTTCGGTGTTTTCTTAATAAAAACTTTTACAAGGATAATAAAATACAAAGAAAATTATGAAAATATATATTGTGAACAAAAATTATAACAAAAACTGAAATCAAGGTCACATCATTATTTTCGCAGTCCGCTACATACTCTGTATCAGCAAAATAATTGTTATCGCCACTATTGTCACTATCACTTAAAATTTGCATTACGCCAAATTGTGAGACACAATGTCACTCCCACTATCGCTTTCTTCACAACTTTAAAAACGATTATTTTCACTCGAATTATTTTCGTATACCGACATTATGGGTTAAAAATTTTCTTTTCCTGGATCCTTTTTATATTGTAATTAATAATAATATTATAATTTAAACTTTACGTAACACGTAGAAAGATAAAAAATTAGCGATGCGTGCGAGCGACTTCCCGTACCACGCGCTAAACAGCAACTGATTTCACGAGCGCCATCGCGCTCGTTGCAAATTTAATTAGTGCTCAAATGGTTAAAACATAAGTTCACAATGTTTGTTGTTAATTTACTCGTGAACAAAGAAAGAAGCGGTGCTGGTCGACAATCGAAAACAAGCAGTGCTGGAATCAATGAAATTTATGTGCCTAACTGGTATTTATATAAATATTGATGTTTCTATAATATAATGCAGACTCAGAGTCTAGACACACTTCAAGAATCAAACACAATGAGTATTTAATATTATTCAATATATTTGTTAATGTCAATGTTTATTTTAATTTAGTAAATTAAAAATATGATTAAACCTCTGGTAAAAAGGAGTTTATATTTTTAGAATTCCATAGCTCAAAAGAAAAAACGGAACGCCTATAAAATCACTCACGTGTTTGTCTGCTACACCTATTTTCGCAGAAACTGCTTGTTGTAGAAACTTGAAATTTGGCATAATGAAAACATATTAACCCACGCACAACTCCGTTAGTTTTCCTGCATCTATAGTTTTCCAAGAGATAAGCATTTCTTGATTATTATTATTTTGAAGACAATTATTCAAATATGCACATTATTGGAAATAAAATTACAATGAGCTGCACTTTATCTGGACGAAGGCATAATAATATATTGGTTTATGGAAAATACGAAACACTAAACAAATAATCCCTAAAATATTTTGTACAACTTTCTGGGTTTTGATAGCCGATCATTGAAAACAAATTATAACTATACCTATGTATTTACTGGATATGGCTTCATTTCTTCAAATAATATAATTCTTTAAAATGGGAAATGCATTATCTGCTACTAGAAGATACAGTTGCATGCAGTTATAATTATACATTGATTCTGATTCAGGTATACGAGTTCGTTTTTGTTTAATTTATACAAAAATAACGTGTTCTAAAAACTTCATTGTCTGGTACTTTTCCTTTTGCACCATAGTTAGTTTTAATTATTTTTTTAAATTGCATCTATTATAATCAAGAACAATGTTGTTGTTGAATACATCTTCATAGTTGAAATATATATTTCCGCTATCAGAGAAACATACTTCTCAACTTGTGATGTTATAATGATATACAGTAATTAAAAATTAAATGAATTGATTATATTATTTATTAAGTTTTTAATCTAACAAATTATGGCTACGAATAGATGAGTAACAAAATTAATTCTTTGATTAAATTTGAGGAAACACCGAATACATTTCATACTTCGCAACACCTGTTAGGTCCACACGGCGTGCTCGTTCAATAAGTTAGCCCGCGTAAGTGAGAGGCAGTGTTAGCAACTCGACGTTATAAAATAAAGTTTCAAAGCTTGATAGATTTCTAAAAATGCTCCCCGAAAAATTGGTAGGTCTATCACCCTACTTTCGTCATATTTTTAAATTAAAATGGAAACTTTACAATTATTTATGGACGGAAGACGTAGATATCATGTTCTGTACGCCAAAACAAAACACAGTACTCTTATAAAATCACTGACTTGGCTATCTGCATGTGAGTCGTAGCCATTTTTCGTTCTTTACATATCTTCACCTACTTTTGCTAGAATTCAACAATAACCAAAATCCCAATTGAAATTATTTAAGAAAAAGATGGTTAGTTAATTATATTAATAACACTAATTAAATAATTTTAAAATCGCAACTAAATTCACTAAAAATTAACATTTAATGGAACTGTTTAAATGGACATAATTCCTTAATAAATTGATATTAAAATCACGAGTAAATCGTAAAATAGCTGCTATATTATTGGTCAAAAGTATTGATTTCCATTAAAAGTATTTTGAGTGACACATCGTTGATTGAAATGAAATAAGAATGCTGGTATTTGTTACAAATATTTGTCTTTGTGTTATTGTGTTTAAGCTGAAACATCCAAACTTTTTATTACCAGTTTACTCAAAATCATATTTCTGAACTGTGTTGTGGGTTTAATGTGTGTGTGAGTTTAATTGAATCGTGCTTGGCGTCTATCACATCAATGCAGTTTGGACAATTCCGTATCACATTATAGTCCTGTGTTTCTTGTTCGGGTGTTTTAAGCAAGTGAACAAATAAAACAACTCTATGCATCAAGTAAGTAAATTTAAAACAAAAGCTCCTTGAGTCAAGCAGAAATTCAAGACCAAGCTCAAATTCAAACTATAACACATCCCAGTGCAAATAAACAGAAGAAAAAGAGAGAGGATAAAAATTAAGAACGAAAAAAATGCAGAGGATAGAAATGAAGTGATTCAAGTCTTCTAAAAATAAAGTGATTCGTCATGTATATAGTCATATATCACACACTCCGTAAAAAAGTACACTACATAGGTAGTTAATCTCATAAATCGAGAAGTTTGTTTCTCTTCTATTTTTTGTTACTTTCAGTATATAACTGAAACATGGAAGCTCTGTTGTTATTGACCACATAAAAATAACAATAAATCTCTTTACCTCGTTGACCAGGATACTGGTTTAATACTCAATCCTTTGACATGCAAAATTACAAGAAAAATAAAGTTTAACTTTGCTATTACATTCATTACCTATATTCATCTTGAAGCAGCATATTGTATGCGTCACTTGATGACGGAGCGCCCCTGATTGATTGGTCCGAGACAATCGAGACATTTCTTTCCGCGGTTCAATGATCAGCTCGTCTTTACCATTTCGCTTTGTGCCGCGCCCCATTGTTGATTAGATGGCCCTATGGAGCTTCCTATAGGCAAAGCAAAAAGGAGATGTGATCGATCTCTTGTTGTGCAACATTTCATAAAGCGCTTTATGTAATGAAATTGTTTTTTGACCCAGATTTGGATATTGTCGAGTTAATGTTGGTCTCTTTACTTACAGGTTTATGAAAGGTTGAAAGAGTGTTATATAAGTTTCTCTGTTACTCATTGCTACTAAGAAAGAAATTGCTGTTTATTTTATGGCTATAAAAAAGGAAGTATATGCAAAAAAGTTAGGACATGTCATTTTTCTCTATAACAACAGATTTAACTTAAATTTGGAAATTATATATGTACACTTAAATTTGGAATTTATTTATGTACATATACATATATAATTTGAACCGTATGTCTTTGTGTGCTTGTCTGTGTATCACATACAGTTCAATTCGATTGTTTAATCCCTTGTTAAATTTCGTACTGAATTGATTCTATAATCAATATTCAGAGCGTAAATCGAGTTGAGTGAATTAATTAAAAATTTCTCCGGTAACTTGGTAACGTTAAAATTGCATTTCAAACACCGCATTTAAAATATTTAATCGATAATAATTAATCTTAAACTAATAATTCGGAATTTAGAATTAATACGACATAGAAGCTGTATCAAATGTGATTATGTCAAGGCAATAGTATAGTCATAAACAATTGGGAATCGATCACCATGATGGAAGTAATAAAACCGATCAAGTGTTAGTCAGGTAAGCACTGCTCGCGTTCCGTACTCACGTTATTTAAAGTTATATATACTTTAATTTAACAAACATATTTTTGGGGCTTCCTACTGCAAAAGAAAAAACGAAACTCTCATAACATCACTCAGTTGTCCGTCTATTATGATAGTTTTTCGTAAAAAATCACTTAATGTAAAAACGTGAATTGGCTACTGTGCTATATAAGCTTAAATTGCAATATTAAGAAACAAAAGACCTATAAACAATAAACATGAAACATAGTTTATATATATGAGTAGAGTAGTTTAAAGGAAAATTCCAAAGATATCGCTCAAAGTAGACATAAGTTATATTACATTCTCATCTTCAAAACAGCTAACTTTAAATAACAAAAAAAAATTATTTAAAATAACGAAACAAACAGAATTCGTAAATATGAACCTGAAGTATAAAACTAATGCGACGATTCTGTGTCGCACAGTTTTTATGAAATGTATGATAGCTTTAGGTCTGTGAAACATACGCTAAATAATATGTTAATATGGTAAAAACAATAATAATATTTCGTAACTCACAGTTTTTATGACATGTATGACAGTTTTAGGTCTGTGAAACATACGCTAAACAATATGTTAATATGGTAAAAACAATAATAATATTTCGTAACTCACAGTTTTTATGAAATGTATGATAGTTTTTGGTCTGTGAAACACGCTAAACAATATGTTAATATGGTAAAGACAATAATAATATTTCGTAACTCACAGTTTTTATGACATGTATGATAGTTTTATGTCTGTGAAACATACGCGAAACAATATGTTAATATGGTAAAAACAATAATAATATTTCGTAACTCACAGTTTTTATGACATGTATGATAGTTTTATGTCTGTGAAACATACGCTAAACAACATGTTAATATGGTAAAAACAATAATAATATTTCGTAACTCACAGTTTTTATGACATGTATGATAGTTTTACGTCTGTGAAACATACGCTAAACAATATGTTAATATGGTAAAAACAATAATAATATTTTGTAACTCACAGTTTTTATGACATGTATGATAGTTTTACGCCTGTGAAACATACGCTAAACAATATGTTAATGTGGTAAAAACAATAATAATATTTCGTAACTCACAGTTTTTATGACATGTATGATAGTTTTAGGTCTGTGAAACATACGCTAAACAATATGTTAATATGGTAAAGACAATAATAATATTTCGTATCCGTAAGTGTTTATATTTTTGTCTTTATTTAACTTGAGTGTAAAATGTTACTATTTAACTTGTCTTGTGTCTGTCTGTCTGTCACACAATTTTTAATCAACATTTCACCTATTTTCCAATGGGCACGGGATTTGAAACGTGGTATTTCAAAATGAAGATGGCTAAAGGATCTCCTTAACGGTGAATCCCAGTATAACCATTCCTCGACCAACCAGTCTTGATAAGTATATTGTATTTTATATTTTTTAATGTATTTGGAATAAAAGCTTCAAGATGTTTCTTTCTATTAAATATTTTAGTATGTATTGTTATATTCGTACTAAGCGAGTCTTATATTTCCGTTTGTGCGTTCATATTTTTATTTGTGTTTAGTTCTACGAATATTATGCAAAACCGATTGAAAAAAATACATTTGAGGGTTTTAAAATGTTTAAAAAATCTACAAAACTGTTTATACAGAAATATCGTTTTTTTTTAATTACTGATCCTAATAAAGGATCTAACTAAAATTGTATAATTGTACATGCAAATATACATGTGCAGTTTATATATAGTATGAATTGTGCGAATTTATATGTATGTGCGTGCGTGTGTGTACGTGCGTATTAATATATATATATATATATATATATATATATATATATATATATATGTATATATATATATATATATATATATATATATATATATATACATATATTGTGTGGCGTCGAATATTTCGGGAAAATATGTGCTACGTATTCAAAATATCGTTTCCCTTCAAACGACCATATAGTTGAAAGGGTAGTATGTTGGGTAGTATGTGACGCATTGCTTGTGCTTTCTCGAATCTTTTAGTTTTTTATTATACATATATAAATTTCGAAGGAAATACTTCTTTCCATCGAGTATATTGCTTCAATCCATTGAACAAGTCTTTCATCCATTGAACAAGAATCCAAAAGTGCCATTTGTCCTCTTTGTACTTTGTTTACCAAATACCAAACTTCAAAAGAGTTTAGTGAACAGGTTTATCTTTTTAAATTGTGAAAAAGATTTCGGTGATATTTAAATGGTAGAAACGTGTATAATTTTATAATTCTAATGGAGCTAAAGAAATTGTGATGTAATTTCCAATTCTTTGCGTAAATTTTAAGTCATAAGGAGAGCATATTTTCACAGAGAATCAAGTGTAAATCGAAACATGAATTAAGTTTAAAAAACATAATTATTTGTGTAATTAATCAATATAAAATGATCATATGTATGCATATCTAGGCGATGATCCAAAATAGTAAAAAATGTCAACTCAGTCAACAGCAATTAAGCCACTCACCCAGTACAATTTTGGGTTAACAACTGAAGGGTTACACTAGAACAAGTTTACTATAATGATTTAATTTGTTTAAAAAACTTGCTCATTGTGCAAAATTTGTGAAACAATCATAGCGGTACACTAATATGCTTATCTAATAACATATTAAAGATATAATACTATACGTCCTCAGTAATATTGAAAAAATAAATTATGGAAATTATAATAAAATACAGAGAATTCTAGTATTTTTGATATTTATATCTCTCTGTTCATTTATTAGTTTAGACATCACGTAAATACTACTCTAAGAAATTTGATGGATATTTTGAAAATAATGCAGCGTAGAACGTAAACAGGAAAATAAGGCAAGTACGACGTCTTGGTAAAATCGAGAACTGAAATTATTTGCTAAAACATTCGTTTGTTTATATTTACTTCATTTACAAACTACAAAGCAGATTTAAATAAAATGTTCGTGACTTAGAGTTTAGAAAAGAAAATAAAGTATAGATCTGAATAATATTGATTACAGCAAATAGGATATTCTTTCTTTTCTAAGTTATAAATATTATTTAGAGTGAAATTTTTAACAGTTTTTGCAATTATGATTGTTTCAGTCAACTGCACTGAACTAAAGTACCTTTGATTTTGAACTCAGTTTTTCAGTAAAGTTAATGCCTGAAAAACCAAAATCCATTAACCTTTACCTTATTAAAATTAAAAATTACTAAAATTAACATCATTAGTGTGATGAGATCGTTTATAAATAACCAGCTTTGTCCACGACTTCATCTGTATGTTATTTGAAAAATATAGACAACGCTTGGCAATGGCGGCATGAGTTGGTACTTCAAGCTGATTTCCTACATTCTATCTTCATCTCATGTACATGCGCAAATATTTCATCCATCAGAATTCTACCTCTGGTCGAAATACACAAGTAGAGCTTAAACAAATTCAAGGACAAATGATTACAGTTATTACTACTAAACTATAAAATATAACGATAAGCATAGAGCGTCAAAAAAATTTTGCAGCTAAGTATATTTATTTACTTGCCAACAGTGAAATTTATTTTTATAAGAATTCACAGTTTTTTACAATAAACATCCATAAACATGGGTAGTAATAATACTTTTACCTATCACTAAAACATTTATTACGTTTTACCAATTGACAATAAATATATGTAGTCGCGAACTTTTCCTATAATGTTGGTAACACATTCTGATTTCTTGTGCGGACGTAATCTTTTTAGCGTTTATATTAACTATTCCGCTCCTTTAAATGATAGTATGATTACATATCCTATTTATCTTTTAATATAGGATGTGTGTTATCTATATACAAAAGTTTAATTAAAATGCGTTAAGTCGTTGAAGCGTGAAAGAGAGACAAAAAAATAAATAAACACAACATTTCATTTTAATTTTAATGTTATATTTTCAGCTTCCCTTAAAACCAAAAAAATGTCCAAATATTAGCAGTGGACTTCTCAGAAATTGCAGGAAACCGCTGGTTAATATTACGATTAACCAACATTTTTACTAGCGCTATACATAAATAGATTTAATTTCGTTTAAGGGAAACTACAATTTGACGACCTGAACGTGAACGCCCTTATGCACCAGATGGTCAAGATGATGTTTTTGGGTCGATTCAGGTTCGTGCTGCGCTTATAGCAAGGGGCGCTAGTGTTGTGCCAGGAAATGTTTGTCAATAACATAACCATCAAGCTGGTGCCGACACTTTCCACTAACAGCAATAACCTCACTAAATTATTTTGATAACATTTTCATTGAAATGTTTTCATTGAAAAATTGTTTAGAGGTATGAAAAATTGTATTTAGACTCTGAAGTATAAATTAAGGAACACTGAATTCAACGTTTTTATAAAGATACATAAAAGCAAAAGGAACAAACTGCGATCATGGACTTTTTTGCACGGATAAATCTTGTATAGACAGTTATTGTATATATTACATTAAAAATACGCAAATATTTGCAGTGGAATATATTACACTGCTAAAAGAAAATACGCTTTAGTGAACTTGACAGTGTTATATATAACAACAAATAATAGACTAACGTAACAACTTGCACCCTCTGTAGAATTTGTATTATTCTATCTGGCAACTCCGATTACGATAAAAGGAAATAGAGTTACTTGGTTGCAAAAACCGCACTGTGTTTTATGAGACAGAGTCCAAGTTTGAGTTCACATCCGAATTAAATAAGAACCTTGTCGCCGTGAATTCCAATGCTACATCAAGTCTCATAAACACCCTCATACAATATGAATCTGATCTATAAAATTTCTGTAAAAGTAATTATTAAAAAAATTAAAGTATATACTTAGTCGATATGGAATAGAAGAAAATAGTTATTTATAACGAAGGATGATATGAACGAAGGATTACCTTCTCACTTCCAAGCAACAATGAATCCATGGATGATTATTCGAGAAAGATATACTTATTTGTTATTTAAAAGACTAAAAATAATATAATAGGTTGAAGAAATTAAAAACAAAGTAGAGAAATTATTAGAATGTTTATAAATAAAGAAAAATGGGTACTGTAATTTTTTTCTTGTATATTATTAATATAATATGAATTTATTTGGAATTTGTGATTAAAAAATATGATTTTTCACTGATATCCATATTTACGCTGTATACGTATATAATTTAGTTTGTACAGGTTATATTTTAAAGTTAAGAGAAGATCAAATGAGTTCGATACAATTTCAGTACTTCACAACAGCTTTTGCAACAAGTCAACATTTTAGAAGAAGAATGTATAAATTCAATTAAAAGAGAAACCTCGTTGTTACTGTCACAAATAGTTTGATCACATAAATATGGAGTACAAGTAGAAATAAAAAAAAAGGAGCGATTTAAGAAATTAATAAATTGTATACCGTATTGCTGCATTTAGAGCTCCGATGATAAGCAATACTTGGTGCTTCTTCGCACAGGACAAACTAAAAAAATCTGCTTGTATAGGATATGAATAGCTACTGCAATTCGGAAATAGAAACAACATTACAGTTAAAACTTATAACTAAAATCGAGAAGGCACTTTCCAAAATAGAAACACGGCTTCACAATTTTATCTCAACTCATGCAAAGAAAATTCATAACTTTTAGCGTTGCCGGTTGCTTCTAACCATAACACTGTGACTTAATATTTATAAATATACAACATTGTAATGCCAGAGTACAAGTTTGGAAATAGAAGGTAATACATAATGTTTTGATACATATAAACATTAATCAGTGCTTACGCTAGTACGTCAATATTGGAAAAGCAACGGCAAAATTAAGAATGTTAATGTACATTTTTAAAAATAAACGAAATATTTTAAGCTGGATATTAAAATCAAATTACTACGCACTAGGGCAATCTACTACAAAGTACAGGTAAATAGCTCGGGGAGGACTAACAGAATCAGTAACAAAACCTTTAGTTAAAGCACAGAGAGTAGTAAGAGATCAAGAATGTATTTGGCAGACTCACTTTTTGAAGAAATCAAATTTCTTGATCTTCGAAAATTGTTTACTAACATTTTATTCATGAGGCTCCATAAGAACTAAGATACTAGTGTACAATACTGGTCAAAAGATAACAAAGACAATATGTATGTTACGCAACAATTTAAATTTTAAAATAAAATAAAAAAATAAATAAAAAGTAATGAAATTTCCGCATCAAATAATTTCCAAAACAAATTACTAAAAATTGTCACCAAATAAATACCGATAGGTACCGATCGACTATATGCAACTATATGCCTTGCATGTATATTCGACGTTTATGAACAAAGTTTGGTTAACAACATTCATCGGCCGGTTATATGCAATAGTCAAATATAAATATCCGATGTTAATGCGTAAAGTGTAGTCGACCACATAGAACGGCAGATTATATTCATTGGTCATGGATACATTTTCGAGGTTGATGAGTAAAACATTTATTAGTGGCGCTAGGATTCACGTAATCCGAATTTCCACGATTAATCGAGAAAGAAAGAAAAAAATGCTAACAGCTACCAGCGGACTATATGCAATAGCCTTGTATACATATTTGACGTTGATGAAGAACGTTTTGGTTAACAATCCTCATCGGCTGATTATATTTAATTGTCATATATACATTTTCGATGTTGATGCATAAGGTAGTTGATGCATACCATATATAACGGCTGACTATGTACAATGGCCATAGATACATTTTCGAGGTTGATGAGCAAAACATTTACTAGTGACGTTAGGATGCCTGCCAATTAATGTCAATCTACCGAAATATATATTATTTGGATAGGAAACATACTCATAGCTCTGTACCGTACCAATAGAATTCCAATATAGACATTAGAATACAAAACTTGAGAAGAAATGCCGTTGGAGCGAAATCAAATGGTGGTCATATGAAAGTTTTTGGTAGTAAATAAAGAATTCATCTATAAAAAGAAAAGTAAAGAAATGGGAACCTAGAGCACGAGTATAAGACAATGCAAAAATACTAAAGATTACAGATTTACAAAACCTAATTCTAGAAATGTGATAAAGAAACAAAGATGTTGTCTTTCTTCTGTCGGCTCAGTTATTTAGTCGGTTCAGTTATTCGGTCGATTCAGTTATTAATTCGGCTCAGTTATTCTATGGACTAAGTTACTCAGTCGATTAGCTATTCAATCGGCTCGGTTATTGAGTTGACTCAGTTATTCGATCGGATCAGTAATTAAATTGGCGCAGTTTTTCAGTCATCTCAATTATTTGATCGACTCAGTTAATAAACCAGTTTAGTTATTCAGTAAGTTCAGTTATTCAGTCGCATCTGTTATTCATTCAGTTCAGTTATTCAGTCGGCTTAGTTATTTTATCGATTCATTAGTAAATCTGTTTAGTTATTCTACCAGAGCAATTATTCAATATTCGATTGGTTCAGATATTCATTCGACACGGTCATTCAGTCGGCTGTTATTTAGTAGGCTTAGTTACTAGACCGGCTCAGATATTCAGTTAGCTGAGTTATTTAGCTGGTTCAATTATTCATTCGGCTCAGTTCCTCATTCGGCTCAGTTATTCTATGGACTAAGTTATTCAGGCGATTAGCTATTCAATCGGCTCGGTTATTGAGTTGACTCAGTTATTCGGTCGGATCAGTAATTAAATCGGCGCAGTTTTTCAGTCATCTCAATTCTTTGATCGACTCAGTTAATAAACCAGTTTAGTTATTCAGTAAGTTCAGTTATTCAGTCGCCTCTGTTATTCATTCAGCTTAATTATTCAGTCGGCTTAATTATTTTGTCGGTTCATTAGTAAATCTGTTTAGTTATTCTACGAGAGCAATTATTCAATATTCGATTGGTTCAGATATTCATTCGACACGGTCATTCAGTCGGCTGTTATTTAGTAGGCTTAGTTACTAGATCGGCTCAGATATTCAGTCAGCGGAGTTATTTAGCTGGTTCAATTATTCATTCGGCTCAGTTATTCAGTCGGCTCAATTATTCAGTAGACTTAGTTGAATAATGAATTGAATAATTTGCTCAGCTGCCTCAGCACTTCGGGCATCACTCTACTCAGGCAATCATTCAACTCAGGATGTCAAATCATTCAGTGAGAGTTGCATACTTTTCAAAACGGAACTATCGGGACATGATTCGGTTAGTGTCAACTAATCGTGGTCCAATCTACTACAGAAGTAGAGTTCAGGCCAAACTGTCTCACCACAGGCTGCCGGAAGTTATCTGTTTAAAATAATTATTTATTGATTTAGGCCAATGCAATTAAAACTATGCTTGAATATTGTTAACCAAAGTGCAGTAAATGTCAGTTTTATAAAAACGATGTAATGATATAGGTTAATTTCCATATGTAGTAAAATTTTCTCAAAAGAAATAATTAGGAAAATGTATGGAATTCCATTTTAACCAGTGTGATATTTTTTTAAATAATTACGTCTCTCTCTCTGCCTTATAATGTAAATAATATAAAGATTAAAACTGTTGTGCATTAAAATGAGATGTGCAGCTATAAATCGGTTATAATAATGAAAATGATGTAATTTTTAAACTTTGTGACTGTAGTACAAAAATCTACGTAACCCTTACTTTAATGTATTCGTTCTCTTTACTTCTTTGCTTTTGTACACTGTAAGTTTTTTTATGTAATGTTTCTCTATTTTTTTTTTGAATTTAATACAAATACTCAGTTATGGGATTTATTGCAATAATGTGAAATATCTAGTTTGTAATTTGATACAACCGTTTCAATTTAAGTTCTGTAACTATTTAATGTCGATTTCTGTCTGTACCATCTAGCTGTTTAATTCGATATGGCTATTTAACTTCACGTAACTTCTCTATTCAAGTTTCTGCACGACTGTATTTTTCATATTATGTCTAAAGAAAGCATAACTCTCAGGAAAATTCTAATTTGATGGGAGTGTTCAAACAACAGTCCCATACCTATTATATATAAATGTCCCTTCTACCTTAAGGATATTGTTTATTATAGAGGGCACTCCTGAGTCAAACGCTTCCTCTTTTTACTGGGTGGTGTTGCGAGTTGGGAAGCTATTTGTCTATTTATCCGGGATCCTGGGTGATTCCTCATCTATCATCAGATAGATGAGGAATAACCCACGTATCTTCCGCGACTAAATCATTTTCCAACAAGATATTTGTGAACCTTTTCCTAGGGTTAAGTGAAACTTTCTTCATTTTAACTTAAACTTGCAGAACTACGAATTTTCGCTCGCACAATCTTTGTAAGCATTTGTATCTTTTACGTAAGGAACAAAATTACGTAAATGCATACTAATTAAATAATATCAAAAATTTCCAATTTTTTTTATTCAAAATAAACTTCCAATTCTTTTGTTAATTTTCTGACATTCCACATATAGTATAAAAAACAGAGCATTGAATAATAACGCTATTCATTCTCCTTATCATATTCAAAGCTAATAAGTGGGTATGTGTATATTTCAAAATAATAACGCACACATTACGACTTTACAACTTTTATTCTCTTGTTGGTTGTTGTTGGTTTCCTTGTGTGCACGTTATTTTTCAGCGGCTTGATGTCGACCTGAACACATACGCACAGTGTCACACCGACCTCAGTGTAGGTGCTTACATAAAAACGAAAAGTGCCGTAGAACAACTTGTCTACCACCGCGTGTATAACATGGTCGATATCGAAATTATCAAAACTGTAGTTACCCTGGAAAGGCAAGAAAAATTTTATTAACTAATAATGTATAATTTGCATATATTATGGACTTGTAGCTACAAGATTAGTATCTCTCAGTCAACTACAATCATGGACTATCATTAGTTAGATCAGAGGAGATTGCAATAAAAGATAGTTCATCAAAGGTTCGTCCTGTCGTATTGTATAAGTTTTCAAAATGCAAATTTAGGCTACGGTTATATAATTTCATGAATTTGTCATCGAGATAAGAACGTATATGTGGATTGTTTAAAATACTGTAAAGAACATGAAAATTATTCAACATCAATTTGAACCAAGATCTAAACTCAGAAATGTGATAATATTTTTGAAGTCAGGCACGTAATATATATATGGATTTTCAAATTGAACTAGTTTGTGCAATAATTGGTCAGTAAAATCTGAATAGCGACTCTAATCGAGAAAAAGTTATTAAAAAAGGTTGACATAACAATATTTGAATTTTGATGTGAATTTGGAGATGTTTCAGAGAGCATATCCTATGTTAGAATCGATGGCTGACATTATTTACCTGGACTGCCAACTATGATTTTGAACAACAAATAAACCAGGCCTTTACATGATTTAAATGATATAACAAACTTGTTTAATACAAGCTGTGATAAACCATTTATGTTGCTTTTAGAAACGAACTTTTTGCTACCGATTTGAGTAATGGATCTATCTTTTAAGTTTCGACTGGCCAGTTTGTGATCTAAATTTAGGAAGTTAATTAGAGCGGGATTACTCTTGAAATCTATTTATACACAAATTTGCATAAGTGTGATATTTTTGTTTAGGTCTTTAACTACATTATCAATAAATATTAAAAAGGGAGCGGAGCAAACAAACTGCTTTGTGGCATATCAGTTGCCAAATCTATCCACATCGAAATAATAATCGATGATTTTACAGTTTGATTACGGCCACGTAAATTTGCCATTCTGAAAAAAATGTGTTATGTTAAATTATTTTAAACAAGCTATAAAATATAAAAAATTTGCAGAATTAAATGAGCTACTTAAGTCAAATAAGTAGAGTGTTGTTCATAGTTAGTGTTGAATGTTGTTCATTGTCATCACTAAAATTAAATAAAGATGCGGAGTGCTCCCACTTGCTTTAAAAAAAATCGCTAATTGATCATATATGACACATTCGAAAACATTAGACAGAACTGATAAAATAGGTATTGGACCCAAGCCATCAGGCTGTGTAGGAACTGAATACTTTTTCCACTGAGAAAGAAACAAAGCTCTGGTAACTGACCTAATAAATGAATTTTCCATAGTGGAAATTGAAATGTCCATAATAGTTCGCAGAGTATTAATACTCATATCATCACTAACGTTCGCTGTCAAATTGATTTTATTTAATTTATTTATCCACACTTCAAAATTGCAAGTTTTGATAATTAAAAATTGGTCACCACCGATCACTGAAGAGATCGCATTATTCACAGTCGCTAACTTTGAAGCTTGATCAAATTTAATAAGTTTATATCCAAATGGCAAATATCTAACAAGAGTGCCTGAAAATTTCCAAATATTTATTAACGAACTTTGCTTAATTGAGCTAGAAATAAAGAATTTTTCAGAGTCTTTACACATATGAGCGCATTAATTCTTTAAATTCAAACGGTTTCACGGTGCTCAGAGCAAGAGCCGAATTCTTATCTGGTTTTTACTTTATCTTGCTTAATCGTGTGTTTTCGAATATTATCATTCAGTCAAGGAGGTGTTTTGCGCTTGTTATTGATTTTTTATTAAGGGAGCATGCTTATCGAAGACCTTCACAATATTCTTTGCAGGTTTGTAAGCCTAGTCGTCAGATTTTTAATAATGTGCCAGTTAAAAGTGTGTGCATATGCAAGTAAAAATGTCATGTTAATATGTCTAAAGTTACACATTAAAAAACATTTTACGTTTGGTCTTGGAGTTACACAACTTGTATGATAAAATGATAAAGTCGTAGTGAAAAAAATCTGACAGCGTTGATTTGATTATAAAATGAAACCTGATTTGGACAAAAAGGTAAGCTTTATAAGGAAATGAAGGGTTAGTCGTATTAAATGTAAGTACCAAACATTTGAAAGGTGTAACCCGGCACCTCAAAACCAAGATGCAGATGTAAATTCAAAAGGTTTTCGTTCAAGTAAAAGATTAAAAGAAAATCAATTATATACCATATGAAAAATAAGAGTAGATTTTTACTACCAAGAACTACTTAAATACCCTACAATCGTGTTTGAATTTATAAGTGAAATAAAAAACAGACATTATGATAAAAAAAAGCCATGCTCAACCCAAAATTGAAAATTACGCAATATATGCATGACTAAAGAATACAAGTGCACACTTATATTTGAAGGCAACTTGTAAAACGAAGCCTTCTTAATAATCAGTATTTAAATGCAATTTTACCATATTTTTTTATCATACAATTGTGTAACATTTGTTGGAAGGGCGAATGGTAGCGAGTTTGCACATAGAACATTTTCGAAAAATTTTACATTCGTGCTTCGTGTAAAATGGAAGGACTGCTAAAATTTGCTGGACCAATTTATAGAATACTTTCCATTAATATTCTTAAATTTTAGATTAAAATTTAAGTCACCTTATATCCTTATCAAATATTTCCTGAAAAACTTTTGTCTGGTTTTGTGCTTTACTGTTTGCATGTTTAACAGAATATTTCACAGAAAATTTCAGAACCACTTAAAAGCAAATTCCAACGAAACTATGCTCATTGTTCAGATTAAAACCTAGATTCCCTTTATCTCGAGAGAGATACTTCTAAGAGAGTTTTTGCCTTTCTGTGTACGTTTGTCTATTTATCAGAACATCAGTAAAACAATTTGGAAGAGATTTTCACTGGAATCATTCCATAAGTTTCGATTATATTGCCTCGATTGCCTCGAACAAACAGTTCCTAACTAACTTTTATGTGTATTTCTCTATTTTATGTTAGGTTTACTGGAGAATCTTGCAAAAAATACCGGATCTATTTAAAATCGACTTTAACTGGGTAGATTTTTTGCATACTATCTGGGTTGAGTTTCGGGTTTCAAAGGTCTTGAATTTGAGTGTGCAAGTTTAAAGACAGATAAATTGAAATAGTCGAGAACAACACAGGTTAAAATTGCATTTTTTGATTACCGAAGAAAAACTCTACCACATTAATAAAAAATCAACATACATTTAAAAATATAAAATAAAATATAATACAGAGAAATTATATGAAAGTTACAAACAACAAAAGTTTACACAACAACTACTTTAGGATGACTTAAGACAAACAAGGCACAATATATAAAAAAAGTACTAAAATGACCTACTTTTTCCAAGTAACATTCACCCTCCGGCATCGTTATGTTCATCAGTCTAAATATCAAGCGAGGGACAATGTGGTCACAAAATAGCTCATTCATTTCGTGCACCTTCTGGTAGCCAGCACTTGCGTTAAAGTAGGTAGTAATCTTTACCTGCAATCAAATTGGAATATCTTAATAGTTTCATCTAATAGTTTCATCTGGAATATCTTTCTTGATCTGTGTGTGAAAATCTAGCAGTGTATAGCCAAAGGAGATAGACGGACGAATATATAGCACGAAATTATAAAGATTATAATTGTTTTACTATGGAACCCTACTATACATTGCTAAATTCAAAATAAAAGGCTACAGGCAAATTTAAAATAAAATTTGTCCAACAAGAATTTTAATTATATCCTCACCGACCTAAAATATTTTTTCATGTTTCATATTGTGTATGTTTTCAAAATGTTTTTAATCCATAGGTTCCAAATATGAAAAAATAAGAGAAAAAAAGATTTGAAAAGAAAATTTACACAGATTTCCAAACATTTCAAAAATAAAACATTTTTAACGAAATGAATTAATAATAGTAATTTTCTCCAAATTCCAAGTGTTACTTTCTATTTTAATGAAGTACGAATAATACCCAAATCCAGCTAAACCATTGATGACATATAATGGCAAGCGAATTTATCTATGTATAATTGTCTTGTTTTAAATATTCTTACTTGCCTGCTATTCTTTTGAAGGTATGCACAGTATTTTCTAGAAATTACGAATTACCTTAAAATGTACACTTGTCGGTATGCTGAAGGTGCCGCGAATCCTCTGCATTTCGGTGCTGGTCTTGTAAATGTTGAAATTGTACTGAGGGGAACGTTTAAGATCGCGAAGATGGTTGGGAAGGCGGCAGTCCCTGATGTCCTTAAGTTTCGATTCGAATGGCCCCTGAACAGAAATATCAATTCTTATTAATTCGGTTTTCAAAATCGTCTTTACCTTCTATGGATCCACCTTTACACAAACTTTAAAAATAAATTTGAAAAGATTTAGTTGAGGACTACAACCTATGCTTTGAATGAAAAAAGGAAATTGCTCAATTTCCTATTTTTAATTACAATAAATTGCTGAAATCGTTGTAAAGAGATGTAACCTGCCCAATCCATATGTATTTATTATTCTTTTTAACTCCTTAGTATCTTATCTACGTGGTCCGACTTGATTTTAATCGAAACTATCTACTGTTATAGTATTTACTCTAGCATAAAAGAAAGAATAACTGTTTTCTTTTTTCAGTATCTTGCTTTATATTTATTAGTTGCTTTTACTGTTAATTTTAAAACCTCAAAGGTTCTATTGTTTTTAATTTGTGCTGAGTATAAATCTATTAAGTTTAATCTTGTATCATAAAAACGCTTGCACCAAATAATCTATAATGATTTACGACATACGTCCAGGTACTATTTTACTAATTTTTATTACCGCATGCAATTTTTTTCATTTAGCTTTGACGTTTAGTTTGTTTAGCTCAAAGTTACTTCCATGGCCAGATTTTACACCAATGATCACAACAGGTAATCTACAACAAATAGATTTTCATGTCGTAAAGCGAGAACTTTGTACGTTAATTTAATGCGGCTATGTCAGTTTGAAACTTTACTTTTTTAAAAATTTTCACTGTTAAATACAACTACGATACAAATTTACGTTAAGGATATAAGCTTCATACTGCAAATGGCTCACAATTTTTTACAGGTTTCAGGGCTTACAGGAGAGGCCAGTAGCATCTCCTGTAAGAATATGTAACATGAAAAAAAAAAAAAAATTTAAGGAAATATTCTTTCAACTTACGATCTCGCGCTCGTTCTTCTAATGTTTGATTTCTAGCCCGATTATACGGAAGCAAAGGAGGATTTTTTTCTATGTATGTATGCATGTATGTATGTCTGTTCTTTTATTTATATGAAGAGCCTCAACGATTTCTTAGATTTGTTTTTATCTAGCGAGCGATATTGAAGAAATTGTATAAAAAACCAATTTTGGGATTGCTTACAGCCATTTTATCTGAAACGGAAACATTTCCAGTATTCCTCGTCAAAATTTTAAAAACGTAAGACTTAAGAATTCACTTCGTTGTCTGTCTGTGTATCACGAGCCTTTTCTGAAAGACTGTAATATAAAAACTTAAAATTTGGCACAGTTCTAGAAAAAGTTCTAGCCAAAATAAAAATGTGATGTAGAAAAAATTACATTTTGATACCAGAGATGAAATCGGCACAAAACATTGAATAAGAATAAGATATAGATTGCACGAAAATTATCACCCTAATACATAAATCAATTTTTTGTGTCACATGAAAATAACGCATAGTTGAACTTTAACACTTGACCAGTTTTTAATCTTATCTTTCACATATAACATAAAAATCATGCCCTACCTCTATGTTTGAAGGAGGCAAGCCCTACCTGAATATTGCGATTTTCATAAAGCTACAACATCAAATAGACCAAAGATCATGATTCAAACGGATTGATGGGCAGGCAAGGAGAAAAGATTTTGCTTTGCAATTTTCCAAGCCTGAAAATAAATTTGGAAATGGTTTTTCGCCGAATTAATTTCTACCTATTAAATTATTTCACTTTATTTGTTGTGTTCTGTTTGGCCAAAAACAAATGAAGGCTTTACTTTTTTAAACAAAAAAGTTGTTTGACGCGATTCATTTTTTCAAATAACAGAAAAAAATGTATTTCATATGAATGTAAATTTTACCAAAGATTCTACAATAATAAATAATGAGAGCATACTTTAAAAAAATATCCCTGAAAAAACAATTCCTGGAAACAATCTTAAAAAAATCCATTTGATTCCAAAGTCTTGTTGCTTGGACAGTCAAGTATTTTTCATAACATACACTGAAATCTAACTAGAAATTAATTTAGAGAGAATTTTTGATATCAAAATCCCCCGCAGCATGCAGACAAGTCTTTTAATCTGCCGACGAGATAACTGAGACTCTTAAATTCAGTGTGCCGTACGCATTTAAGTACGTCTTTCTATTAAACTATCTCCAAATACTCATATTGTATTTATTCATGGAAATAACTGTATCAAATTCACAGGTGTAAAACAAATAAATCGGTCAAATGTACGAGTATGTCTTTAATTTATAAATGCAAATCAACGGAATTAACGTTGTATTGAAATGCTATCACATAACATTATTCTGATTTTTTCCGATTTTTTTTCGGGTACTTATTTAAAAGTTCAGAAGCATGAAACACAATTTCGAAAATTAATATATAAAGGAGACGGTATACAAATCCTATTAAGGAGACCGTATATCAAAAAATATTATTAAACGATTTCGATAGCATTTAAAAAAGATCGATGATCTTATCCCGTTCCGTGTATTTCGTGTGCAAAAGAAAACATTAATTTTATTTATAAGAACTTACTAATAAATTTAAAACTGAAAGATCTGTAAGGCAGTGACATAAGTGAGGATAGATGGACATAATGAAATTCCAATAATTTTTTATTTTTATATATTCGCCACCACGTCATAATTTTTAGCGTGTTCATTTTATTAGCTTTGTTTTTGGGAGAACTTAAAAAACCTATTCAAAAAATTAAATACTTACCACATTCGATGCTTTAAGATAAGAAGCTAAGCCACCCAAGCTTAGAGAAAAATGAGAATATAAAAAAATTATGAACGCGAATAATTTTAAATACATTGTGGAAAATAGTTTACTGGACGTTTATAGGACACGGAGACTTCACAAATAAGTATTCAATAATTTTCCCAAAAACTCTGTCGCACAATGATCATTATGCATCTATCAGCAGAGGGGTACCATTTATATGCTTATTTCTAAAATCATTTAGATGTCTTTGCCGATAAAAACGGCATGCACCAATGAAGTAATTATGCTATTGCATAATTTGAAATTTTTTAACAAAATGAATGTCAAGTTAATCAGAATGATTACCAGAAAAACTGTTGGTTACTGACGACAAATATTCAGGTACAACGAGTTATCATGAATTGAACAAATGAATTAAACATGGTGAATGCTATAAATATGTACGTGCACGTTGGTAAGCCTTATCTTTTTCTACAAGAGGCTGTATTAAAAATATTTTTTAGACTTGTGTTCAATTTGTGTCTTGCTACATTTAATTTTTTTTACGTTCAAAAACTAACAAGCACAGTAAATACATATATATAATTACTAGTCCGAGCAATTTGTTTTTTTTTATTTAGGTCGCTTTTTATTATATTTCTGTATTGAAAGATGGTATATTATAATTTCATTGAGGTAGCCTTAAATAGTGTGGAACATGTTTTTAAAAATGTACCATATTTTTAAAAAAATTATAGACGAATTGCTTTTAAAACGGCGGCGAAATTGTTTGATTCGCATTCGTTGTTGTAGTGAGTTATTTGTAACGAAATTCGGATTTAATTTTTTTTCATATTAAGGGTTCTATACCCTGAAAGAAAAAATGGAACACTTATAAAATCATTCCAATTTCTGTCCATAGTGACCATTTTTTTACTCAGGAACCGATTGACGTAGAAACCTGAAGTTTAACATTTTGGTAAGCGATATTAACCCACACTCATGTTATAACCAACACTCAATTTAAATTAAGAAATTTTAGAAAGAGCAAATTGAATTCTTTCAAATTTTATATATAATATAGAATACAGTTTGAAAGGAATAATAATAAAAGATTCAAAAATATTCGCGTAAAATATAAAAATATTTATTCATAATTTTGGATTATAGAAAAAGATATATTGAAAAACGTCCAAAAAATGCATACTCCATTTTATCTGTTTAAATATATAATTTCTATTCTATTGACATCTAGGTACAGTGCTATATAGATTTTTCCCAACAATGAAATGTAATAAATAAGAGGAGAACTTATACCATGAGGGTTTCGTACATCTTTGGGTTAGTAATTATGGATAGATAGTATCACGTTTCGCTATATAATTATATTGTCTACTATTTAAGTCATGATCCTAAAATTATCGCGAATTTCTCAAGAAACTATGACTTATGTAATCAGCGCTAAATTTTCCATTAAACTGTGCATTAACAACTAGTAACGCATGGACACATGTACACGTGTTCGTACTGACGCACATACACACACACACACACACACATATATATATATATATATATATATATATATATATATATGTATATATACATATATGTATATATATATATATTATAAAATAGTCGACAAACTTATCTCTAATGTCATTAGCTACTGCAAAAGTTTACAAGGGCGATGAATCGTAATGAAGTATATTTCATGTAAAATACCTGTATTAGTATTTTTGGTATCTAAAATTTTACATAAAAAATTAAAATTACTCGATCATGTATCATGTTGAAGAAAATTATACAACTATTCACATGGTATTAAAATGAGCTGCACTTTATGTCGATGAAGGCTTATTGGTTTACGGAAAATACGACACTCTCTACAGTCTGTAATTAAAAATCTTTTTAACAGAATCTGTGTTCCCAGATATGGCTTCATAATGTCCTCTAACAATGAAAATGTTGTATTATCGGCTACTAGAATATATAGGTATAATGGGGTACTAGTTCTAGCTCAGATAAATGAAGTTGTTTTTTGTCTAATTTATCTCAAAATAATGAGTTCTAAAAAATCCCCCGACTAATACTCTTCGTTATGCACCGCAATTAGCGTACAGTATTTTGTAATCTACATTCATCATAATTATGAGTATAAGGCTAAATGCAATTTTGCAGACAAAATATATATTTCCGCTATCACATGGGGCTCGAATTAAAATGTGCTCACTATCTGTAGCACCAATGCAATTCGGAAAATTACATCTGCTATTACAGTCTTGAGCTATCTGTTGGCATTATCCATGGTTTCAGGTAACTGAAAAATAAAATAACTATTATGTTTCAAGCCAGCAACTTTCAAAACATAAGCTCAATTTTTGACCCTCAAGTATAACTCAGAGTAAAACCAAATTCAAGCTAATAGCCAAAGTTCAGCAGAAGTTCAAGGAAAAGCTCAAATTCAAACTATATAAAATTGCAACGCAAATAAACAACCACAAAGGAAAAGGGCTAAGAAAAATCAACAGGGTGAAAATTAAATAACTCCCACAATATATAATAAATATACCAAAGGAGATGAGTCTAGCATTTATGCCGAATACATTGCTATAAAATTGTGGAAGGTAAAACATCAAAGATCGTTGCCGTTGACAAAAATTATATTAACAATATTATTTTTAAAGCTCAATTAGTTATATATATTTTTTTATATTATGGCTATAATATGGCAACTGCATCTGATACCCATTCTCTGTCATCTACTTCAAACTGAATATTCTTCGAAATATCGAGTTTGACCCTTGTGAATGTATCACTAAAGAAAAGAAGAAAGAGACCAAGATTGGTTGGTCGGTGAAATTATTTCAATTATTATGTATTTCTAGACTCTCGTGTGCACATTGCACATGAGAGATGTAAAGGAATCTGCAAAAGCTAAGAATTTTTTGAGTTTCGGCTAATATTATATCGGGTTTTACAGATTTGCCAAACATTGTGTTAGTCTTTGCAATTATAACTCCGATCAATTCTAGATTTTTACTTTGCAATCATATATCCGATCAAAGTCAGTTCTACTCTTCTTCTTCTTCTTCTTCTTTTAAAAGAAAGGTAGAAGGGGTCTTCTATTTGCAAATGTGATATTGTGCAATAACGGGATTTTTTGTCAAAAACTCGAATAACCACATTATTTTTTTGTGCTTCTTTTTATTAGCCAAGTTCTAGTGTAGCATCACACCTGCATCATAATACAATACTACCTTTTCCCGAAATATCACTAGGCAAATACAAACAATTATCTCGGAAAAAAAACATGTTGGAAAACACTGAAGGAGATATTCTGAGATTGAGTATTGATTTCATTCCCAATCGCCGTAATTACTGAAGAATTCTGATTCTAAAAATTATAAGAGTTCTTTCTTCTTTTTCTTTTAATATATGAACCATTTATACCAGTTGTCTCATTTATAACAACTGTCGCTAATTATATAAACCGTAAATTTGAGTGTTGAGTTTAACAAATTATTTCACCTTGCATTCAAGTGAATCAAATGTGTATTATGTTTAACTTTAAATTAAAAATTGGAACAGCGAGTTACCAATGTCTCAAACATAAAAACATTTTTAACATATTAACTTGAAATGTTATTGCCAGTTCGATTTACTGTCTGATTCTAAGTACAACTTTATCAACCTCTAACTATAACTTTTTTAACCGTAATTACGAGTATATTATTTAATGAGCTTGTGTGTAATCAAGACTAATCATACTAGAGGATTGTTTGAAATCTTGAAAAACTTGTTAGTGACCAGTTCCGTAGGGCATCTTCTAACTAGATTAGTGACAAGGTTCAGAGATTAATTTTTTTTACAAAAGTGTTGAACAATTTTATTATTTGAGTTTATAATGCAACTTATTTTAGAAATGGCCCATTTGAACAAAATATAGGCACATTGCCCCTATTATTCCATTGCAATTTACGGCGTGTCACTCAATACAGTTTTTATGAATAACTTTACGATTGTTTTATGATTCACTGATATTTCTAACGGTACTATAGTTACTATTTTAATAAAATTACGTCTATTCAACTATCTTTTTTAAATGTTCTCATCAAATTTAATTACAATTTCCAAGTTCTTTTATTTTTTAGGATCAATGCAATAATATTTTCAACCAATTAAATACAAATTTTGATTAGTATTTTTTTAATAAAAGGTGGAAAATGTATAGAAGATTCTAATTGTATTATATAGATTTTGTAACTTGCATGAACTATTAAATTAACTCATTATGTAAAATAGCATAGCGAAAAAAATTAGAGTGAATCACGTACTATGGGGAACGTATCATATCCTCTTTACACCTCACGTGTGGTCTCAACTTGAATATGAGGTTGAAGTCTGTAATACAATGCCATATATACGACATGGATAAACAGGTACAAGAACGATTTATGTGCACATCACAATATCGCTTCAATAAGGCCAAAAAGACTATTTTAATTCGATGTACTCATTTCAATTTCGCACTTTATATTATAGGCGTGTTGAATTAGGGACAATCATGTTTTATAATATCTGTTGAGTCACCACAATTGAGTTGATCTAGTTAATCAGTTGCAGTTTCGTGTGCCAAGGTAAATGAATCGCAATTCCATTCTCTTCTAGTTACCTACCGCTCAGACTAATGACTTTGTCTATATACCACCGCACATACCATGCAATGATCGCGATTGAATATTTTAGTCTCTCGACATACTAGCCAGCTCGTTATCCCAACAGAAGCAGCCGATTAGGCAGATATTATTAGAATATCAGGCCATTGAAATCTTCTGACATTATATCGTTTTTAAAGCCAATATTAAATATCCATATTCTATTCTTTTTTCCATTTTCTCGTTTTCCTAAATCATATCTTGCATGTTTATATAATATTCAATTGACTTCAAAAAAAGAAGGAAATTCTCAATTTTACGCGTATAAACGTTTCCATTACAAGGGTTTCAGAGAGATACCATATAAATTAGGTGAGGACATAATAATCGAGTCTGAAAGATATATTAAGGAACTTTTCGACAACTAAGGATGCAAGGTCTCTATGAGTTTTTAGTCACAAATGTGGTCAAGGTCTGATTGTAGAAACGTAAGAAAGTGACAGAAATTACTCAATGGCGAGGAGCAGGTTTCTCGAGTTTCGGTTCGTTTGATTTATCTTGACGAGTTTTTTAGTCATAAATGATGGCCCAGATCTAATAATGGAACCGGATGATGGTGACAGAAACACTTCATTGGTGAGAAGTAGATTCCTTTTTTTGAGTTATTTAATTTATCCTGATGAGTCTTTGTTTCCAAGTAGTCAGGGTCTAATGACGGAGCCGTAAGGTGGTGACAATACACCGCGATAATAAGGCGTCATTTTATCGAGCTTATATTTGCAAGGCTTATCTTGACGAGCCCTTTGCTCACAAATAGTGGCGAAGATACTTTGTCACGAGTATTAGCTACGATCTGTAGATATAACGGGCAGGTGATGACAGGAACTGTGAAGGGTAACTTAATCGACTTTAGGCTCGTTTGACTTGTATAACGATTCCTTTAGTTACCAGTGATGGCCATGTTCGATGAATGAATCGGCAGGTAATGATAGGTACACTTTAATGATAAACTTTTAGGTTTATCGACTTTGGACTCCTTTCATTTATCGTACGAATTCATTGGACTTCAGTGAACGTCAGGGTCTGATAATAGAGGCGAAATATAATGAAAATAACTCATCAGTGATTAAACTCATGGAATTTTAACTCGTTTCATTTATCTGAAATTAAACCGGGAATTCATGTATAAACAAAGTATAAACAAATTCATGTATAAACAAAAGTATTAAAGCAACTAATTTATTGTTAGGTAGATAGTTAAGAGTAAAAACAAATCAAGCAATTTTATTTAAAAAAGAAAAAAATATAATTAGAAACCACACTTAGAAACCACACTTCAAATGAACGAAAGAAATATTTCAAATAACATATTTTCTATCGCCTTTAGATATTATATCTATTAGCAGCCGAAAACAATAGCTACAGTGCATATTTAAATAACTTAATAAATTGAACCAAAGATGGCGTTTGAATAGCGTCACATATCAACGAATAGTTTCAATTGTTAATGCAGAAGTTTCACTTCCAATTTGTGTAAATGTGTGGGTGCGTGAGTGCGTGCGTGCGTGGGTGCGTACGTGGGTGCATACGTCCGTGGATGCGTGTGTGCGTGTGTGTGTGCGTGCGTGCGCATATGTGTGTGTGTGTTTTATATAACCGCTTGACTTTTAAGCCGAATCCGAAGTTGTTACCGTTTCTACAATTCTGCAATTTTTATTTAGGGTTGAACCCTGGTCCTCAGTCTAACTGAGCTTAATAAATATTCAAGGGGGACGAAAAGTAGTTTTAATTTTAAACTTCCAGTTTTATTCCAGTGCATGTTTTATTCAATTTGGTTTTTGCATGATGCTCACACAAACATACAAACAAAAACAGAAAAATACATGAATCGAGACAAAATATTCTAGATTTGGTTTTTGCATGATACTCACACAAACAGACAAACAAAAACAGAAAAATACATGAATCGAGACAAAATATTCAAGATTCCGAATCTCTAGCGCATTTATCTGTCTATATTTGTCTTACTTTAAACATTCTGAACTGTCAATTATTCTGTACATTAGAAAAGCATTCTACGTAGTATTTTCTAGAAATGGGAATTACCTTAAAATTTACACTTGCCGGTATATTGAAGGTGTCTTGAAAGGTCTTCCTATTACTTATATAAATCGTCAAATATCCGACAATGACTGTATGAACTTAAAACTTATTTTGAATACGTTTTGAGGCGAAGTTAAGATATTCTGACTACCTTTTCTTAAATTTTACTGACCCTTTGTTCCTCCAACAAAACAATCAAGGAAATGCTCTGTGGACCCACAGCCTTATTCTGGTTCCTTTTATAACTGATTTTTACTCGACTCTACGGAAACAAAGTGGAGATTATCTTTCCATATATGCATGTATGTAAGTATATCTGATCTTTCGTTTCCTGTTGAAACCTCAACTACGTCAAAAACTAATTTTAATCTAGCGAGTAATATCTATAGACTATGCTATATAAGAGAAAACAAATATAGCGACCGCTAGCGAAATAACGAAAAGTTTATGAATTTACTTCGCTGTTGATCCGTTTGTTTGTCAGAAATTTCTTATAGTCCCTTAGAAAAACTAAGCGACCATAGAGAATTGAAATTACTTACAGTTAGTTCTGGAAAGTGAGTGTCTAAATAAAAACGTGATATAAACAAAATTGGTTTATGATTTGGAGGTGAATTTTAGCAGTTAAATTTGGGAAGAAAAAAAATTATGTTACAGGTTATCAAATGAAAATTGGTGAAGTCCAAAAATGTATTACTTTTATTTTTTAATATTTATGCGATAAACTTCCAAAAATCACTGCCCCGACCAAATTTGGAAAAAAACTGTTCAAAAAAGAGAAAAAAAATTCTGATAACATATCATATTTTTTTAAAAATTTGTAATATAAGGGAATAATACATAGACTGAACAAACATATTAAAGTGGCAATACATAAAACAATTTTGCACCCCATAAAAAACGCACGGCTGGTATGTAACACTTGACCGGTTTTTTGTTTTATATTTCGCTATTGTTTGATATTTATGACATAAAAGTCAAGGCCTAGTTATATATTTCAAATTTCATAAAGCTCTCACATCAAATGGCTTTAAAAATTATGACACTAAATTACAAGTAGACTGACGCACGGACAGATCAGGTATTCCGCAAGGATTTTATTCTGCGATTTTGAAACGTAAAACCCTAAAATATATTTGGAAATAGCTTTTGATTGAATTAGTTTACGTGCCTATTCAGTTAATTGGCTTAATCAGCCGCGGACATTTTCTTAGTTTCATCATCTATTTGATTCCAAATTTTGTTGCTAAGACAGCGAATTTTTTTTACAAGGGTAAAGGCATATCTTTACTCATTCTATTTATTCCGAAATATATTTCGGAATAAATAGAGTAAACTTTCAGAGCCTAACCTAATGTCGCGGAGACGTTCTGTTTGATGATATGATTACTGAATATGTGTAAATATGTAAATAACGTCATAAGTTTTAAGTGAGGCAAATCAGATACCTAATATTTTTGTAGTAACGAGCCATAAACAGTTATTGTATGTGATTCATTACGGAACACAAAAGTAGATGAGAATCTATTTTTTACTTAGGCCTCTCTATTATCTCACTGGGTTAGATGTCGTTGCTAAACACACGTGAATTTTAACACGGTGCGGTTGTGGACTATTGGCTACTGGTATGCACATATATTCAATACGATTAAATTTGAATTGATGTGAAACTTATTAAAATAAATTATATTAAAATAAATATGAAAATAATTTTTTTTCGAAATTAGTAATGAAAATTTAACTCTTTTTTTAAAATGTAAGGCAAGCAAAGGCAAATGTCTCAAAAATCTATTAAATATTTGTCATCATTTTTTAGGTTATTTATTTACGAGTTCATTTATGCATAAACTATAATCACATTTAACCAACTTTGTTGTTGATATTTCACTATTTTTGTTGATATTTCCAAGTGTTTGCCCAAAAGGGACATTAAAATATAAAAAAGCCTATTCGACCCTAAAAATTTTCGGTCTAGATGGTATGTGATGAGACGTTAGTTGTTTTCGAGGTATAGATGTTGTTTTCGAGGTATAGATGTTATCAGTATCAATGTTGCGGAATTTTCGCCGAAAATTAAATTCTAGTCATTGGTTGATCACCCAGTCAAACGATTGATTGTAGTAAAGTGCGAGTTGTTAAAACAAGCAAACGTAGGTGTGTTTTTAACTCTTCATTTTGTTTTCAAATGGGTTTGTGACGTTTCTTGCATGGAACAAAAGTTGAATGTGATGATTTCTACGTTTTTGTTGTTTTTCTAGTACCACCGCAAATAACAACTATTTTTGTAATTAGTATTAGTCAAAATCAGCAGACAAATCATTTTACGGTTTAATCCTCAGACTTCATCGACAAAACATTGCCGGCCAAATAAAAGTATTTTTGATGAGACACCAGAATTGACCGGAACGGAAATTGAAAATATAAAATCTCAAACATAAAAATGATCTCACACATTGTAGATGTAGAAAGACACGAAACATCAGTAAAAAAGAAATTTGTTCTAACTATGATTAACGGAAAAGTTTCTAGCCATTTGTCCATTTAAGCATCAAAGAACTGTCATATTTGTGGAGCTACTTCGGAAAAAATGAACAACGTTAGCTTTATTCATAGTCCCGATTCGTAATTGCAGTTGAAATTACGATGGAACTCCGAAACATCGAACTTACATACTTGTATTAAATATTTTGAATGAATTTTGGACATGTCATACTAGTTAGAGATACAGTCGTGGCAGATGCAAAAAATGTTAATATAGAAAAAAAAGTATATTCAAAATCGATTCCGTGACGATATGGGGCTTTTGGTAGATATACCGAAATTTGAATTCGGGAGGAATAATGACGGTAACACTGAATGTAGGTTTTTCGAACATCAGACTTTCATCACTGGTGTGGATGAAGCACTAATGAACCGTTGAGGAGTTATTTTAAAAATGGTGTGTAGTGGATTTTAGGTTAATACTGAACTGTTTGAAAAAAGGCAGAAGCCATGATACAAATTGGTACGTTACCTGAAGAAGCCCAAAAGGCCGTAAACAAATTATAGAAATTATATGGACCATTACGCGTCCAAATTTAGTAGAACGAAATCATTTGAAGACCTATTACAACTACTGCTTGTTTCATCAGATCCTTTCATAAGTAGTATTCACATTAAACGAGAAAACAAATAGAAGATCTTATAATGATCATAAGTACTAAGTTTCTTTAAAACAATTGCTAAACGTTTTCGATTGTATTTTAAAAAGTTTTGCAACATTTTGTCCCATCGCGTACAGCCTTCGTAAAGAAAAAAAAAACATAAGCAATCACGGGGACGGCCCAAAATAATGAAAATTTAAAACTATGTAATGACAGTGGTTTTATAAAATTGAAAGAATTGTTAATTTTAAAATACGTGACAAAAATATTATCGAACAATTAGAAATTTGTTTTACCATGCTAGTAAAATAACTCCTAAGCTACTATGAAACTTTTATTCCATGATGTATTGCAGAGTTCAAAGATTAAAAAATAAAAAAATAATATAAAATTTTTAAACGCACATTTTGATACGAATATTTGAAATATTAGGAAATAAATGCTTTATTTTTCCTATTTATTTTCCTATATAAAAATATTAACATATTTAGTACTCACTGTTGTACTGCACAGTGTCCTATAATTAAAATAATACAACTGAACAATTTAAATATTAAAACTTACAAGATTTTACTCACCCAAAAAGCGTCCAATTCATACATTCAGGTACATGCAATGTGATATATGCATATATGCATAAATATTATATATATATATATATATACACACACACACACATTTATGTGTGCATATGTATATTGCTGGCCAAGGGCAATATGCCATACTCATAGCTACAATTATACCGTTAATATTAACACGTTGGTGACGCGAATCCATAAGATTTCCCCCTACAAAAAATCGCTTAACGCACCTAAAGAAATTTTCACTTCAAAAATAATACGATGTATGACAAGATTCCAAAAATTAAAAATTTATCTCTGCACATTTACGTAATACAGATATGTTATTGTGAAAATTTTGATAATAATCCATTTTAAACTGAAATATCTGTGATGCTGCCATATAAGGGCGGACGACAGACATGACGAAGTTGCAACGGTTTAACAATTCTTGTATATTTATATATTCGTTACCTCGTGACAAATATTACATAATAATTTTCAGCTTATTC
This sequence comes from Druceiella hillmani, assembly GCA_039881145.1. Taxonomy (NCBI): domain Eukaryota; kingdom Metazoa; phylum Arthropoda; class Insecta; order Lepidoptera; family Hepialidae; genus Druceiella; species Druceiella hillmani. Next base: position 8,904,208 of record JAYKKI010000013.1, read on the forward strand.
ATTTTCAACAAAGAGACCTTCGTTTGTAACTAAATTCTAAAAACCTATTTAAAAAACTGGATACTTACCATATTCGATGCTTTAATATAAGAAGCTAAACCACCCAAGCTTAGAGTAAAATTATAATAGAAACAATTGTCAACGCAAAAAATATAAATACATAAATATTAAAAAAAAACTAAATATATGGTGAAAATTTAAATACCTTTGCTGGTTGGTTAGTTGGTACGTTTACTTGGCGTGGAGGCTTCACAGATAAATATTTAACTAATTTCCCAAAAACTCTTATATAAAGATAAATACGCGTCTATCAGCAGAGGTCTATCATTTATATGCTTATTTTAAATCGTTTAGATAACTCCATCGACAAAAACGGTATGCACGAATGAAATAACTGCACAATTTGATTTTTACTAAAATAAATCTATCTCAAATTAATCAAAATGATTAAAAAAACTGTTGGTACTGATGATAAGTATTGAGGTACGAACAAAAAATGTTATGAAATAACCAAGTAAATCAATGTGATAAATATATAAGTGCACGTTTATAAGTCTCATTGTTTTTGGAAGAGGCAAAATTAAAAATGTTTCCGACACTTTCGCTTAAATCAATACATTTTCTTTACGTTTCAAATCTAACAAACGCAGTATGTAAATATAATTACTAGTAAGATTAACTTGTATAGTTTAGTTTATTCTCATTGCCTTTACTAGGTTTTTGTAATGAAACATGATAACAAAACACACTTTCATCATGATGTTGGTATAGTTTTTATAGTTTTAGGTGTATGTACCAGAAATTGTGTAAGTACGAGTGGATGCCTGATATGGAAGTATCGAATAATGTATAATATAGCATTTAAGAAAAAAAAAAGAAAAAAGAAAAATTATATATATATATATATATATATATATATATATATATATATATATATATATATATATGTGTGTGTGTGTTATATTAAATCACCGAAACATGGCCAACAAATAGTAAACAAAGTAAGTGATAATACCAAACCTGCTATGCAGTCACAACCAAACCAAATGCGTAAACCACCACCTATTATTGTAACCGGTGTTGAAAATATTAATGAATTAACTGCGTTAACTGCGTTAACCAAACAATTGGTAGTGATCATTTTTAAACAAAATTAATGAACAATAATGTTAGTAAAATAAATGTTTCGAGTGATAATGCATACAGAGCTTTGACTATTGAATTGAAAAAACATGAAGTTTCGTGGCATTCCTACGAAAACAAACAAGATAGGGATATCAGAGTAATGATGAAGAATATTCATCATTCTTTCAGTCCAACAGATATAATAAATAATCTAATCTATCTAACTCTCTAATCTATCTAGATCTAATCTATCTAGCTCAAGGTTTGGAAGCACTGAATGCCACAGGCAAATTGAAATAGAAAACAAAGGAACCGTTAGATATGTTTATTGTTGCGTTTAAAAATAACACGGACATTAAAAAATATACAGTATTAAAAAAGTTTGTAATGCGATCGTTACTGTCGAACCAATTAAAAGCAATAAATTAATACGGCAGTGTAAAACCTGCCAATCATTTGGTCATACTAAAAACTATTGCAACAAGGAACCTAGACGCGTTAAATGTGCTGGATATCATCTGACGACTAACTGTGATAAATCAATTGATATGCTGCCAAAATGCTGTCACTGTGGGGAAAATCATACTGCCGACTATCAAAAACTAAGAGATAGCAAAAACAAATTTAAACAACAAGTAAATACTAATAAATTGATAAAAATATCCACTCAGAATGAGACCACTCAGATTGAGGCCACAAAACCACAAAATCCCCAAATTTCCGGAAGAACATATAGCCAAGCTGTTTCTGATAATACCCGTGCAACTAAGCAAATGCCTAATAATGACAATATGTTATTAGAAATTATGCAGATGCTAAAAGATCAAAACCTGCGACTCAATAAAATTGAGAGCAAAATAAAAGTCTCTGGAAACTAACAATGACTTCCCTACGAATTATGGAATGGAATGCCAATGGATTGCTACATCACCAACATGAGCTGCAAGCAATACTATACACAGAAAACATTGACATATGTCTTATCTCAGAAACGCATTTTACTAGGGAGTCCTTTATTAGATTCAAAAGCTACTCAACCTATTATTCAAATTATCCTGCTAACACGGCTCGCGGAGGTAGTGCTGTTATTATTAAAAACTGCATCAAACACTTGGAAGAAGAAAAATATGTGACTTGCAATATCCAAGCTACAATTGTAACGGTTGAGACAACTAAACAAAAACTCAGGGTAAGTGCAATATATTGCCCACCTAGATATAATATTTATGCAGATGAATATATCACACTTTTTAAAAAATTAAATTGTCGCTTCATCATTGGAGGTGACTTCAATGCTAAACACACCCACTGGAGCTCAAGGTTAATCAATACTAAGGGGCCAGAATTATACAGGGCTGCTGTAAGTTATGGATGCGAATTCATGTCAAGTGGTAAACCAACATATTGGCCTACAGATCCTAATAAAACTCCAGACCTAATAGACTTTTTTGTTATCAAAAATTTATCAGCAAATTATATTAAAATTGAAGAGGGGCTTGACTTGAACTCTGATTATTCTCCAATTTACCTAACGGTTAGTGACAAAATCATTTTGAAAGAACAAACATTAACTCTTAGTAACAAAAAAACAGTTTGGATTTATTTTAATTACTTATTAGAAAATGATATCAATTTGATGGTGCCGATAAAGACTGTTGATAAATTGGAAAAAGAATTAAATGCTCTTACCGCAGATATTCAGGGAGCTGCCTGGAATAGTACGCCGGTTATTAAAAGAAAATTAAAAGGTCTTAATTATCCAAAAGAAATTAGAGTCCTAATATCAGAAAAAAGAAAGCTTGGAAGAAAGTGGCATCAATCAAGAAGCCCATATGATAAAACTCTACTTAACAGAGCTACTAGACAACTAACTACAGAAATAAAAAACATCAAACAATTATCAATCAAAAAAATTCTTACAGAATTTACTGCAGATAGCAAAACTGAATACTCACTATGGAAAGTTACAAAATATCTCAAACGACCGTTAGCTCAAGTACCCCCTATAAAAAAGATTGATGAAAAATGGGCTCGTAATAATTCAGAAAAAGCAGATGTGTTTGCTCAACACCTTGAAGCAAGATTCTATCCAAACGAGGGACATGATGCTCTGCCACATCTTCATCCCAATGCTTATCCTGTCAGAATTCCATTAGTTACGCCTAAGGAAGTTGCTGATGAAATTAAAAACAACCTCAATGTGAAGAAAGCACCTGGCTTTGATCTAATTACAGGTGACATACTTAAAAGATTTCAAAGAAAAGCTCTGGTTAAATTAACTACTCTGATCAATGCCTGTATTCGACTAAACTATGTCCCAGATGCGTGGAAAACAGCTGAAGTTATTATGATACCAAAACCTGGCAAAAATCTAAGTGAAGTTGAATCATATTGACCCATCTCACTTTTAACAATCATGTCAAAGCTATTTGAGAAACTAATTTTAAAGCGCTTCAAACCTGTTCTTGATCAAAGAAACCTGATACCACCACATCAATTTGGTTTCAGAAACAACCACTCGACAATCGATCAAGTACATCGTATTACTGATGTTATTGAGAAAGCGATAGAAAACAAAAATACTGTCTTCTTGGATGTAGCACAGGCATTTGATAGAGTTTGGCACGAAGGTTTCCTACACAAATTAAAATTACTTCTTCCCGATCTCTTCTACCAACTCTTAAAATCCTATCTGACTAATCGACACTTTCGGGTTAAATACGAAGACTCGTATTCAAACTTGAAGCTGATTAAGGCTGGGGCCCTCAAGGTAGTGTTCTAGGCCCAGTTTTGTATTTGCTATACATTAATGTTCCAACAACGTTATATAGTAAAACAGCCACATTTGCAGATGATACGGCAATAATGTTAGTGGGGGAGACTGGGGAAGTTCCAACTAGAAAATTGCAATATGCTCTCAACAAAGTAGCCATCTGCAAACACCGCTAAATATCTTGGTATGACTCTCGACGCCAAGCTTCGGTGGAAAGAACATATTAAGAAAAAACGCAACGAACTTAATATCAAGTTCAGAAAAATGTATCGGTTGCTTGGTCGTAATTCTGAGCTTTCAATATACAACAAGCTTATTTTGTATAAGCAAGTCCTACGCCGAATTTGGAGTTATGGAATACAGCTTTGGGGCTGCGCCAGTAAGTCTAATATCCAAGTGATACAAAGATTCCAAAACAAAGTGCTTAAGTGTGTAGTTAACGCGCCTTGGTATGTCCGTAACTGTGATCTCCATCACGATCTTGAGATTGAGGTGGTAGACGTTACTATTAGTAAATTTGCTAGTTCTCACCAAAAGAGACTTCAAAACCACATTAATCCAGAAGTGTCCAGACTCTCAAATGTGCAAAATACTATTAGAAGACTCAAAAGAATAAAACCTTTTGAGCTTGTTAGACATTAGAACACTAAGTGATTCAAAGGAAAATCTTAGTTTAGTCAGCACATAGTACATTAATTTAGAAACAAATTAATCGTTAGTTATATAACTAGTTTTAATAAAAATTGTAATAATAAAAAAAATGTGTGTGTGTGTGTGTGTGTGTGTGTAAGTGTTGTGTGGTTTCGTTCACAAATTTTCATTTTTAGACTTCTATAAAAGAAAAGAAAAACCTGAAACCTCCTAAGATCACTCACATGTCTGTAGATCACACCGTTTTTACTCAGAAACTTCTTAACATAGAATCTTGAAATTCTGGCATAGTAATAAAACATATTAATCCATACGTATCCCAACAGTTGTAACCCAAGAATATTTGTTATTAAAGTAGAGGGGGGAGGGGGGAATTAAAGAGTAGCTGTTTTAATTCCATGCATAGTATATATCGTTTAATAGATCTAATAATAAGAGCCACATTCATTCATTAATACATGAAATAAAAATACGTTTTCATAATTTCCAAACTTGCATGGAGATACCTGCGGTGGGCGTTATAAACAAAGGCGCTCCGTGTAAAAAACTTCCCTTAAAATAATGACAGCTGCTTTTCTTCAAATTTTTCGTATCGAATAAGTTCAATAACCTAATCTGGATATTGGTGAAATTGTGCGTTTGCTGCGTTTCTAATTTAGTGTAAAAACTGTATCCTAACAATTTTATGTAATACACGGACACGTACAGTTTTAACTTAGTGTCGCAGTTTTAAATAATAATTAAGATTTAAATAATGATGATTAAGTTTTAAATAATTCAATTTTACATAAACTAGTATTCCAAAATAATACCAAATAGTGAGTGAACTATTAAAGAAAACGCTTTGTGCCCGTTAATATTAGTGAACTATTTTGTTTTTAGTTTTTCGCTTCAATTAAAGTGGTATGTGCAATATTAAACTATATGTGGGTAATCATACATAGCAGTGAGTCGCTATCCTATAGGAGTCGCTATACTTGCCGATGTCAGAATTCGTTGTCTAGACAACTAAGCGAGATAACGCCTCATTGGATGATATGGCTGGGTGGTGGGGTGTCACGGCCTCTCATTGGTTGATATGTCTCTTGCCTAGTGGGCGATGCGCGGGTGATATCACTTTATTATTCTATTTATTGTATATTGCACTGACATTAGATGATTTGAGGTTAATTGACAACACACACTGATAAGTGAAGTGGAATCACGTACGTAGTAAAAATCTGGTAACACATTTTAGGGTGCGTTCACGCAGTTACGTTATCCCTATTCAACATCCACACAGAACACTCTGGCGATAAAGAATCTTCAAATCAACTCTAATCTCAATCAACTCTACAATCGAAAAACGAAAACAAGATGACCCCATATCTTCTACTTATCCAACACAGCCCCAAAAATAATACGCATCTTCAAAACTCAACAAAATTGGTGCATTTGAGGTAATGAAAGCAAGAAGAAACTCACTGTCAGAGAACATTATTACATTAGATCATAATATCTAGGACAAGGACATCAGTTACCGAAAAAAACTAGCCTAATCCACATAGTATTGAGACAAAAAACTCCCCAAGCCGACTGATTTTTATGGGTATGTAGATCACTATCATCTACAATCAAACTTACCAAATTGAAAGACGAAAGGAAAACAAGCTTAAAAATTTGCACCCATAACGTAAAATCCCTAACGTTAAAAGAAATATTTTTAGAACTTACTTACGCACTAGAAACTATAAATTCCGACGTACTAATTAGAAGAATACTAGTATTACATTTTCTGTTACGTAGGTCAAATAAAAAGTTTGTAAAGAGTAGGTTTTCTAGTAGAAAAGATTTGTAAAAATAAAGTAAAAAAACTTTACTGGTATCTCGGAATAGGTAGCATTACTGCAATTAAAATTTGGAGTGCTGAATTTGTCAATAATTCAGGCTTACGGATCAACAGAAAAATCCAGTTAAGCCGAAACAAAATAATTTTACACCGATCACAAAAAAGCACACACATTAATCGAGAGAAAGTACTAGTTTTTCGAGATTTCAATGCAAAAATTGGGAAATCCAGAGAGAAAGAAAATCTTATAATGGGCAAATACGGATTTGGGAAGAGAAACGAAAGCGGTGTGAGACTAATAGAGTGTGCATATGAATACATACTATTGATAATCAATACATATTTAAAAAAAAAAGGTTTAGCAGAAAATGGGCTTGGTCAACTCAAAGTGTTAATAATGAAATAGATTTTTTAATACCAAAGCCAGGAATTAAATATGAAATCCTTAATAATGTAAAGTTTTCATCATATCGTAGACTACTGCGTGCAACACTCCTTATAAACACCACGAATAAAAATAAAAAAAAATTTCAAAATTTATGAAGAGTTTCTAAAACGCATGAAGAAATAAATAATTATACGCACTGCCTTAAAACTAGCATTAAAGACCAATAAATAGCGAACATAGATGTTCAAACTTATTATGATACGCTCGAAGAAGCTATACTGAACAGCTTAACAAACAAAAATGACGCTAAGAAGAAAAAAGATCCTAAAATATTTACTAAGGATATAAAAACGTTAATAAAAAGCCGCAAAGAACTAATTTTCAAAAAGAACAAATACAAAGATATGGAAGAAAAAGTAAGAAAATTATTCAAAGAAACGAGTCGATCCATTAAACAAGACTACAGGAACCACAGACATGGCATAATAACAAATAAAATGAGGAAATTTAGGAGTACAAAGAGAGCATTTAAAAAGTTGAACATATGCAAAACATGGATGCAAAAACAGAAGAGTAAACGGAAAGAATCTAAATCGAGAAATTATGTCAGGAACCAAGTGTCAACCTTCTATTAAGAATTATATAAAAGAAGAGAAAAGGAAATAGAACTAGAAGATAAAAGAAATAAAACCACCTATATTAAAACAGCTCAAACAATAGAGGAAAAGAAGTACATGAGCATATAAAACTTCTAAAACCAAATAGAAGTCCAGGTCCAGATAAGATAACACATGAAGCATTAAAACTAGGGGCACCTATTGTAATAAGTCACCTCACACATTTGTTTAATATGATAATTGACACGGAAACTGTCCCGTGGCAAAGGTGCACATCAGATATAATTCTAAAATATGAAAAAGCAACGATTAGGCATTGGACAGCTTATTGGTTAATATATACAGCTTAGTTTATTGGTTAATGTATACAGACCCTTTGCATCAAAAATTTTAAGACATGTAACGAATACAATCGACAGCGCGAAACCAACCGAATAGCCGGCTTTCGTTCAAGCTTCAGCACAATGGATCATGTACATGCACTGGAACAGGTTATCGAAAATTATACAGAATATAACAGATTATTATATGATATATTTGGCCTTTATAGATTATATCAAAGCCTTTGACAGCATAAGCCATAATTTTATCTGGAACGCCCTAAAACTGCATAAAATAGACACAAAATATATAAATATCATAAGGAAAACATACACAAATAATACAAGCAAAGTTAAACTAGAAACCAGAGGAAAAGAGATAATAATAGAAAAAAAAAGTTAGACAAGCTGTTTATTTCTGCGTTAGAAAATATAGTTCAAAACATAAATTGAAAGGGCAAAGGAATAAGTAAAAATGGTCTCTACTTAAACCATCTTAGATTCGTAGATGATAGCGTGTTGCTAGCTGAAACCCCAAAGGAACTGGAAGAAATGGTAAACTCATTAGAACAAGAAAGTTACAAGATAGGTTTAGGGATGAATTCAATGAAAACCAAACCAATGACCGACAGGCGCCGACTACCCATTAATATAAGAAAAAACAAAATTGAGTATATATTTGAATAAACAGTTATCATTTAGCAAAATAAGCAGCGAAGAGGAAGTGGAAAGAAAAGCAAGTATAACCTGGAAACAATTTTTGTCATTCGAAGAAATTTTAAAAGGAGATTATCCTCTTAACTTCAAAAAAATTGCATTTGACATCTGTCGGCTGCCTTGATTATTATACGGTTGCCAGACATGGCTTTTTACTAATAAAATGAAACAAAAGATACAAATAACATAAGGAGTTGTAGGAAAACTATGGCGATCATCCTAGATCTTATAATCTTTGAAATATGCACCATACTTTAACGCATGTAAAAACATAGTAGGTAATATATTAACCTTTGGAAAAATTCATATTTTTAAATAGTTTAATAGAAATACTATATATGCTCGAATGTATATTAATGCCTAAATATTTTGCAAACTGTCGTAGTGCGAGTTTTACTCGTATTTGACAAATTTTTTAAACTTCATGTATTCTCAATCTCAGAAATTAGGGAGACTAGGATTGAACATAATGATGTGTGGATCAATTAAGTGTTAGCTGGATTAACAGATCAATTTTTGTCTCACAGCTGTTACAACCAAAAAAAAATAAAAAAACGCTTTCATTAATTTACTTAAATCATTCTGTTTAGGAGTATAATAATTAGTCTCTTGAATCGTTATCCATTTTTTCCAAGAAATTATTGAATTCATTGTTACAAAATTCGCGCCAAAAATCTTAATTTCCTTGTATATTGATTATAATTTTGATTTATAATTTTTGAAATATTGAAAGGATCCACTTTTATTTTTCACAGGTAAATATATATTATGTAGTTGTAATCATCAAACAAATTTATAAAATACCTTGATCCTCCCAGTAAAACATTCGCACTTGGCTCGCAGACATCTGTATATACTCCATCAAGTAGCTCCGTACTTCTGTTGTCAGCACTGGGAAAAGTCAATCGATCTTGCTTCCGTTCATGACATTATATACAGATTTGTATCACTCACCTTGTGCATTCATGAATCTTTGTGGAAGGACAGTCGCTACTCGTACCTCTACGGGCCCATAATTTGACCATTAAAATCTTTTTCACTATGGGAATGTCTCGTCCATTCTAAATCTTAATGATAATTGTTCCTTTTTGACAAAAGATAATATAAAGCTATACGTTTAATTGTTTCATATTAGTCAGTTAATTAATTATTTTTCTACAAGCATTTTAAAATGACCACGATTTTTGGTGGAAAAGTTCAATTTTTAGGCGCACATATTTCAATTTTATAAATAATATAAAAAAGATAAAGACGTATAATATTAGATATAGATAACATCAGATACATTGTAAAAATCAACAATACGGGTGCAGCTTTAAGTGGAGAGAGACGTTGCCGGTTTTGTCTTCTTCATATTATTGACATTTAATCCTAATGTTTAAATCAGTATATGTGCAACGTTTGCTATCTGAATAGTACATTCTAATTAACCGTAATGAATATTATATATTAAAAGTGATGTATAATTCGAATGATTGTAAAATTTCCAACTTAGAAAATATCAAATAAAAGAGAATATAAGTAGATCACAGAGGTTTGATGGTCTTCTCGGCGTACGGCAGGCTTACTAGAGAAACGACTTATAATAATTTGTATAGATACGGTGACGGTAGCAGAGGGGAGGTGAGGTTGGGGGGAACAGAAAAGATAATCTTCTATTTCGTGCTATTTTCACATGCAATGCAATCGTGCTATTTTTATATGCGTGAATATTGTAAAAAAATCTTAAAGAATATTTTAATTTGGAACTGTTTTGTTTCGTATAGCAAGGCGATAAAAATGATTGCTTTCGCTATCCAGTGTGAAAATTTCTTTTTCTTGTCTATTATGACTTGTGTTTCTATAAAGTATAAATAAATAAACAGTATGCTGATTTATAAATTACTGTAGTCACTTTCTAGCAAATGTGTTTTGTAATGTCAATTAAAATTTCCCTAAATTTAGATATGGTTCTAACTTTTCTCTACATGGAAACAAATTTTCCTTTAAATCGATGTTCGAAGTAAAAGATATTTAAAATAAAATTACAACTATTTCTAATGCAATTTCTTTCTTATGAATGTTTTATTTTGCAGTAAAATTCCATTATTTTATTATATTGTTTGACTCGTAGAGCACTACTCATTGCATTGCTATTCTACGCGCCCTGCACCACAGTCCCAAATTCGCGGTATGATCGTGTGAAATTTACTTGGTTCGGTACGAGAGGAAAAATGATCACATTTTTCCGAGTCAATGAGTTATGGCATATTATTTAGCGATGAATGCGAAAAGTTTGATAGATAATTTTGAGTAATTTTTTGGAAAATTAATCTCTAACATTATTTTTAATAGCAATTTTCTGTATCAAGTTTAAAATAAAGGAAAAATGTCTAGATCAAATAACGTGTAATAGCCTTGTACAAAACATATATATTTCGAAAAGTAGTATTGAAACATAAAATTAGGGAATCATGAGAAGTAAAATAAAGAAGCTGAAGCATGACATATTGATAAGAGGAATTCAAAACGATTAGTTACACGAGTGATATTTATTTTCCGCAGAGTTGAGATTGGTTAACTAAAAAATAGACGGAAACAACCAAAGATACACGGAAATGCCTGATCACTGACAGTATGTCGGAACACTGGACCGTGACATTCTAGCCAGTTCACTCCCTCAGTTTCTTCACGCTGTGATTCCCCGTAAGAAGTTTTACTACAAACAATTTCTGGAGATGTCTATGGTATACGCCTTAATCCCAAATTTCATTAAAATCTATGTTAGGGATTACTATTTAAAACCTACTATTTTAATATTATTGTTACTCATATATATATATATATATATATATATATATATATGTATATATGTGTATGTGTGTATATATATATATATATACACACACACACGCACATATATATATATATATATATATATATATTTAAAAATTAGTAACATATTTTACTAGTATCAATTTATCGTTTTTTAATAAACAAGAATTTAGTAAAATTTTGCGTGCTAAATTTCTTTCTTTAATCGTTTATACAAAAACTAAACACCTTCACTCATGTTATAAAACAATATTTGAGTTTAATTGAGTAATTATTGTGAGCTAACTAAAGTGCGGTACGGTTTATCTCATAAGCCAATCAATTAATTTTTTTCGATTTAAGTTGTATTTTGTTAACTAACAATCCACTATAGTTATTTCAGGTTTTATGCAATAAATAATAACACAAACTACGAAATATTAAATATGAGAAAAACAATTATCAAGAGAAAAACATAGAAGTTTTTGCAAGTACTCTTTAATTTAAATAAAACGTGTTAAATAACTTAGTTTAGGCAAGTTAAGCATGTGTTAACATTTAATGATATATAGTACTTCCATTAGATTATTTACAAATAATTATAGGTCTCGTATATTTTACATAGACCTGAAATACAAATGTTGAATAATTTTTTTAATTTAATTTTGAGTGAACTTCTAGTGACGCAGCTTAGTTCGTAATTTTGATGTTAGTAATTCTTGAGCTGAGGAGCAACAGATACTAATTCTTTGTGGACGCTTTCATCAACATTTCTAGAATTTCTTTAGAAAACATTTAATTTTTTTTAAATCCTCATTAATTTCGTTCATTAGCCAATTATTACCAATGAAATATTCTGAAAAAAACATAATCAAGCTTCGACATCTGCTATGCTATGCCTGTTTCGGAGCGACCGCACTAAGTAACCCTTCACACGCCAAAATGGTTCGTGCATCATCTACACTATACTTGAGCAGCCGCCATATAGTTTATTAAGAATAAGGAGATATTTATCTCGAAACCTCGTATCGAGACCAGGTCTGTTGAAGTTTCATAATGTCACATCTAAAGGCAAACGGTTTTACTATCGGTAAAACCGTTTGCCTTTAGAATTACCGAGACCTCGAAGGCGAAAGACTGTGTCACTGAGAATGGTCTTGTGTGTAGACGCTTTGATACACATATCTAGTGACTAGATGAACGAACGCGTGATTTAATTGATTGAACTTTTGATTTGCAGACAATGCTTATAGTATATATATATATATATATATATATATATATATAAATATCGATTTGCAGACAGTGCTTGTTTACAAAACAGTCAAAAAAGGTTGCTATTTTCTAGTATTAATTTGACTACGGAAAAACGCTTTATATAAAGTAATTACGGTTAAAAGATTTTATGGTTAGAGATTGAAAGGTTGGTAGTAAGCATGCTCTACAAAATAGAAATAACGTTTTAGATTGATATGTTATGAAACCATGTTATGATAGAGACGTCGTTAAGGCGTTGTTCAATTTTTTATTACAATGTTATTAAGTAAATTGTTAATAATACTAATATGTGATTATGTTTGTATTTGATGTGGATACATTTTCTACATTCTCAAAGTGAGACATTTGATTCAACGAGACAGCTGACATAAGCGAGATAGCAGACATAAGGGTAATAGTTAGCGTAAATGAGACATCTTCTATAAGGAAAGAGGATTTTGTCGTTGTTTGCCTCTTTTAACGTTGCATGCATGACAAAAAATAGAAATCTTATAAGACTGTGAAGAAATAGCTTAGGGCCAGTTTAGTTAAATAAAACCACGATTAAACGAATAAAAGTTTATCACTCTGATCACTGGAATGGAGTAAATTGAAAAAAAAATGGTATAGTCATACCAAAGAGCCAAACTTAATTAAAAATAGATCAGAATATTTAGATGGAACAGAAACATCATTCAAATTCTTGAAGCAGTATATAATTGAAATAACAACGGTATTATATCTATGCCTGAATTAAGTACCAGCAAAGAAATTAATGGTTAGTTCTTATTTTTATTATTTATATTGAAATTTTTGTACATTTTAATCTAATTGAATAATTTGTGATAATTTAAAATTTTGGTCCCTTTCTTGTTATTGATTTCATGTATGTGGATATTGTGAACTATGTGGTAGCAGATGACTGAGAATGAGTATAAGATATAGTAGAATAACCATAATATGAAGATTTATATCACCTAACTGAGCTCCAGATATAATATTGTTTATATAATGTTTAACAACCGCATGTACTTACTAATTGTTTATTTTCCTCAATTCTCTGGCAGTATATTCGCTATATACGCTATATTAATCGTTTGTTGTATATTTATTAGACCATAATTTCATTAATTACAAGAGTAATTTTATTTTTTATCCTGTGAATTTCTTTGAATTCTTTTTATTTGTGGCTGTTCATTTGCATTAGGACGTCTTATAGTTTGAACTTGAGTTTGGCTTTGAAATTTCGGTCGACTTCAAATATATTTTTGCATTTTATCTTGAGTTTCCACTTTAGATTGGCTTTGAGAATCATCACAGAAGCCTTTGTCTTTAAACCTACTTACTTAAACTATAATAATTGTTTCACTTTTTCACTTACCTGAAACACCTGAACAATGGCGACCGAAAACAGGATTATAATACTGTATATAAAATCCTTTGTCGATACTCAAAGTCTACATAGAGTAGAAACTCAAGACCGAATTCAAGAAGATATTTAAAGTCGAGCGGAAATTCAAGGCTAAAATTAAGTTCAAAATACAAAACATCGAACGAAAATGAAGAGCCCGTGGAAACTCAGAAATCTGTGGGTAATCAGATATTTATCCTATGCAGTTTATTTGCCACCGAATGTGTCTTGCTTTAAACATGAAACATACTTTACCAATCCAAACATGTGTGCGTGGAACAATTTGTTAGCGATCGTAGGCGATGGGAATTTACCGTCAATTTATTATTACCACGAAAAACGATTTTTATTTTGCTTACTTACCAAAATTACTCCCATAGCTTGCATTACTATGCAACGCATTATGATTTATACATATTAGTTGACACAACTAGAAAAAAATATACAGAAATAGAGTTCTGAATCCTTTACACATATTAGACGATATATATATAAAATAATTATAAAAATAGGGTTATGAATTTAATTTTTACAAATGTGGTTTATTTACGCTGTAGCCAAAGTACTTTTAAAAGAGTATCGTAACCATTTTCCTCTCATATTTGCTATCGTTTACAATCTCAACTTATTGATTTTAGTCAAACTAAGTCAAACTTTTAAAAAACTATAATATTCGAAGGTCTAGAAACTAATTAATAAAATTTATAATTTTTAATAAAACTAGATCATTATATTGGTAAACGAGCTAGGGCAACTGTCAACTAAGTGTCACGGTAAACTCTTAAATTAACAAGATAAAAGATTAAATAAGTCATGCAATGTAACCAAATTGGTGTATAACAAATATACAAAAATAAAAAAATTTAACATATGTGGGAATACATTGCCATATAATTAGGAATTCTAGACTATTAAAAAGCCGCTGCCGTTGCTAATCATTACGTAAACGTTATTCTTCACAATATGGTCATTTTACTACATCTCATACTCATTCTCAGTCACCTGCTTTTAATTTGATCAGTCTTTGAAATATCACAGTCACATAGTTCATGATAGCCACATACATCATAAAAATATCACAGTCACATAGTTTTTGATAGCCATATACATCATAAAAATATCACAGTCACATAGTTCATGATAGCCACATACATCATAAAAATATCAGTCACATAGTTTATGATAGTCACATACATCATAAAAATATCACAGTCACATAGTTTATGATAGCCACATACATCATAAAAATATCACAGTCACATAGTTTTTGATAGCCACATACATCATAAAAATATCACAGTCACATAGTTTATGATAGCCACATACATCATAAAAATATCACAGTCACATAGTTTATGATACCTACATACATCATAAAAATATCACAGTCACATAGTTTATGATAGCCACATACATCATAAAAATAACAAAGAAGAGATCAAGATTTTTAATTATCATCATCATCATATATATTAATACGCTAAGGTTAAGATGTTACCTTACAACTAATCCACATAAATTATATATCATTTTATAGATAATTGCTTGCTCTACCGGCATCCACAACTAAAAAAATTATTATTGCTATTGTTTTTGCAAATTAATTAATTATTAAAATTATATACACAAAACAGCAATGCTGCCATCTAACGGCTCAAAGTCAATATGATTGACGGTCGGTAAAATTTTTGTTTCATTTCAAATCCACTCACGTATAAATAAAGTGGCGCTTTAGCTCAATGCTTTTGATACTTGCGCCTCTATATGTCAATTTTAGTAAAATATTTGTTTGATCTGTCATCTGAGCTTCATAATGGAATAAAAACGTAATAAGCAGTGTGCAAAATTAGAAATGAATTGAATACCTGCAATCAATTTTGATTTATTAAATTGAGTTGAATAATTTATAATGCGAAGACTTCACACGGGTCACGCTAGTTAGTAGTTATAATTAATTCGATTTCATTCAAATGTGTAACAATTTGGTTATTAAGAAGGACTTAACCATCAATTTCTTTCCAAATATTTAATTCAGGCATCGACATATTTCTGGTATTATTTCAATTATAAATTGTTCCGAGATTTTGAATGTGTACATGGGAACGAGCAGGCGGAATTCAGATATTTGACTGTTTTCTGTCTCCATGTAAATATTTTGATTTACTTTTAAATAAGCAAATCTTTTGTATAACTACACCAATTTCTTTGAATAAATAATAATTAGTGATCACAATGATATACTTCCACTCGTCAAATCGTAATTTCATTCGAATAAATTTGCCGTAAACGGTACTCTTCATAATACTATATGAGTTCTCTTTTATTTCCTTTTAAGGTCTGAAAATCTAAAAGAGAAAATCCACGAAACAATCCACTTTCTTTAAAGTACACTTATACTAGCTGTCTCAATTGTACCAACTATTGCCCTTATATCTACTATTTCGCTTATGTCAGTTGTCTCATTAAATCAAATGTCGCACTTTGAGAATGTAGAGAATGAGCCCACATTAAATTCAAAAGAAATCAAATGTTAGTGGTATGCAAAACTTTCGTTGACCTGGTAATAAAAAATTAACAGTGTCTTAACGATACTTTTTCATGACGAAGTTTCTTAAACAATAACTTAAAAAGTTTTTGCGGTTGTGTTAGACCATCCTCTGCTAAATACAAACCTTTCAACCTCGAATCATAAAATCCTATAACCGCAATTACTTTATTTAATGCATTTGTCTGCAGTCAACTTGAATAATAGAAAATAGTTTGCAACCTTAAAAAACTTTTTAGTGACAAAGTTCAGATATTATGCTTTTGGGTAAACTATTAATAAAGGTTGAATGTATTTAGCGTTAATTTTGTAGAAATTCATTATCCACAATTAAATGAAACTATGTGATGTAGTATTAGTAAAGAAAGTAGAAATAAAACTACATCGCGTAGTTTCATTTAATTGTATTAATGAAGGGTTTTATTGTTTGAGCCTACAAGGATAAATATTTTAAAAACAAGATTATTTTTACGGAACACCGATATTCACTTCCCGTATTCCACTGTAATTGATGCTATGACACTCAATATATTTTTATCACAAGCAATAGTTTCGATCAATAATATAACGGCTTTTGTACAACTTACTCATAATAACGATGTCGCAATTAATTAAAAAATTATATCTATTTAACTAGCCTTATTAAATGTAATTATTATCAAATTTAATTGTGATTGAAGACTATTTTCACTTATATTTTTACGTAATTATATTGACGATATTATTTAATATAAATTTTAATGATTATTTTCATTATGGTTAATTTTTATAACAATATGTGTGGAAGGTATGTAAAAGATTCTAGTCACCTTTATAAATCTCAGTATCTATACGGATACCCAACCGTATCCTTAATCTCAAGGAGTAAAGAATAAGCCATAGACTTTAAACTCTGTGATTCTGGGCATCAAGCTGGGTGGAAAATATTAAGGAACTGTTGGAAATTCTCAGTCGTATCTGAACAAAATTAATGTCATATTCGCTAACGATTAATCACCAACGCTTCTTTCAGATTGTTACTTCTCTTTTACTTTACTCTTCTCTTCAGATTGTATCTTGATAGAAAAAAAGTCTCATCATATGATAGTGATATAGTAATTTATCAATATAGGATACACTGTGGCTAACTAGTCCTAGACACATTTTAAATAGGATAACATTTATAATTAATATTTCCTTAGTTTCTAAATTTTATCCAGACTGATCAATTTACCGCGTGTCCCTGTTCTCAAATCTATTTCCAGATCTGATGTAAAAAGTAAAATCTATAACAGTGTCAACTACTTTTTCAAAATTATTTGAAGGAGTTTTATATCGTAGCTCAGTTCCTAGTTCAGTGCCAGCTGATGGACTACCAGCGCAGTTTTTGTCTTAAGCGTTCTACTATCACTAATCTCACAACTTTTGTAGATTATGTCGATGATAGATGACAGGTAAATGTGGCTTATTTTGATTTAAAAATACCTTGGATCAAGCTGATAATGATATTCCCCTGGCAAACTCATTAGAGGCTGTTAGGTTTTCATCGCAAGAAAATCTAACGCCGTTATTTTCGGGCTCGAAAATAATATGCCAATAACGTGAAAAGGAGTAAAAAAATTAATCTCGCTGTGAGCTGTTTCAAAATAATATAAGTTCAGAATTTTAATGAATATCCAGCAATAAGAGACATTTTATTATGAGCAAATGCACAATAATAACGCAATCCCACTTACGTTCACCCGTTTTTGCACAGTGATGAGTTAAATATAGTCATACTCGAAAAGGTGTCATTCGTGCGAGATCTCGGTCTGATTATCAATGAGCATTTAATATTTCTTAATCGCATCATCGTTATCTCTTTGAAGGCTTATAGGTTGTTAGAATTCGTCATGAATTTTATCCCCGATATCCGTGACAATGAGTTTATTGTGACTTTGTTCAACTTTCTAGTTCCGAGTTGACATACGCTGAAAGAATACAACCTTCTAGCGAATGCAGTCAACTTATGTACTTGTATTGGAGAAAATATTAAAAAACTGCAACACTTCTCACAACATGATCGATATAAACCCTTTCATCACTAATGGAAAATTCTTTTAATAGTGCGTGTTTTCTAATTATTAAATATTATATTGATAACCTTTCAGTTCGAATTTCCCTGTTTTTCACGTATTTCATTTAAACACGCGTTATTGTGAGAACGATCCAATCTTTATATTTAACCGATCTGCATGTTGACTGCTTTATCAATACGATTATGGAATTGCTTGATGATCCACGTCTGACAAATAGTCAGTTTGGGTTTAATTTAAATTGGTGTATGCGTTTTTCTTTTCTCTTCTATTAATTATTGCTCACATTGTAGTTTCAAACCAGTGTTCTTTCACGACTTGCACATTTCTAACGCTTTAAATCAACTTATAAAGTAAGTTTCTTCAAGATCAGTAAATAATAAATAAAATTTAAGTAACGAATCGAATTATGGTTTTCCACCACATCTTCCATGATAATACGTGCCTCTTTCCTGCTTCCTAGTATTTTTTCTTGGACACGATGGGTTACTAAATTTTGCAGCACAAAGAGAAGTTTTCCACCATATCTTCCATGATAATATGTGCTTCTTTTCTGCTTCCTAGTATATTTTCTTGGACACGATGGGTTACTAAATTTTGCAGCACAAAGGGAAGTTTCATTGGTGATATTTATTTTCTGATTTTTAAATAAAATATATGTTATGCTTTAATTTAGGGAAACATTCTCATCCTTCGTATCTAAACTGCGCAGTCAGTGTTTCTTCATCCTATCCTACAGTATACAATTTGGTCAATCGCCTGAACGCGGCTACACAAGGGTGTGATGTTTGTGACGAGTGAGAATAAAGTTTTTAAAGTGCGTCCTTCGTTATGTATTGTAATGTTATTGACTGTTTTCAATTGTCTCGTGATCTTTCTTGAGAAATGTATGAATCATAACTGTGGTGATCCATTTCAATGCTCGATTTCAGTTTTATTTCTATTGTTATGTCATGTAAAGCACTTTGCCTGTTACAACTTTCCAAGTTCAAACGCGATCGTGCACTTGTATTTACTTACTTTGGTTAAAAGCCAAATTTTGAATTATAATATAGTTATCCGTTACTTTGTAATAATTTAAACTCAGATATAATTTATAAAAATAGAAAACCGAGAGAATATATAACAAGATTTAAATTAAAAGAAAATTACCAGCAGTACATAATTGAAAATCAGATATGTGCTCTTGGCAATATCCTTTTAATTTCAGGAAATTTTTTTCAGAAATTTTTTTTTTGTAATTTATTGGCGCTGGAAAGTTTAATTGGTGTGCATAATACAATGTAAATAGATATACTTACGATGAATAAATGACTTGTGCTTACAAAAGCATTTAGGATAAATAAATTAACTTCAATTACGTACACAATTAAATGAAATTACGTGATATGGTATTATTTCTATATTTCATTTTAAGAGACATGAGACTTATGAAGATGTCCCAAGAAAGAAACGTCCTCGTAAGTCCACCCCAAGGACTGATGCCCAAATTATTCGTATAGCAAAAATTAACCCCAAACTCTCATCAACTGATATAAAACGGCAACTTTTTGGTGAGGATCCATCAGGACTTGCTACCAGGACCATAAGAAAACATCTCGATGAAGCAGAATTGTATGGTAGAGTGGCGCGCAAGAAGCCCTTAGTGAGCAAGCGAAACAGGGAGGCCAGAATTAAGTTTGCTTCTGAACACAAGAACTGGACTCTATAGCAGTGGAAGTATCTTTTCTGATGAGACTAAAATAAATAGAGTAGGGTCGGATGGCCGTCAATATGTACGGAGACCACCAAATACAGCTTTCAACCCAAAGAACACCACTGTGACTTTGAAACACGGTGGGGGTAATATCAAATTGTGGGGTTGCCTCTCCTGGTTCGGTGTTGGACTCTTGGTAAAAATCGAAGGTAACATGGACCAAAATCTCTACAAACATATTCTAGAGAATACCATGTTACCATATGCAGAGGAAAATCTGCCAGTTGTTTGGAAGTTCCAACAAGATAATGATCCCAAACACATAGCCAAATCAGTTAAGGAATGGTTCACAACTAATTCAGTAGACGTGATCGAGTGGTCTTCCTGCAGCCCCGACCTTAACCCAATAAAAAACCTGTGGTATGATGTGATAAAGATATATTAAAATACAAAGATATATTTGCTGGTTGCCCACCTGAATATGTTGTAATACAACGAAACCTAGGTCGTGTTAAGAACTTAAAGAAAGTAGAAATAATACTATATCACGTAGTTTCATTTAAATCAAAATAATGAATTTCTACAAAATTAACGCCAAATATATTTAATATTCAATTACGTACGTAAATTACATCATGCGAATACTACTCGCTTTTGTAAAAAAACATTATGCAAACACGATTCCTCTTTACCATACTTTTATGCTTGTCTGGTAATGTTGATTTGTACGCCTGTTAAAACACAGCAAAAAACTTAAAATATCCTACCACTATACGCGTTAAGATATTTTACGGAGCATGAAAACTACAATGACTACGAAACACACTACTGTACAACGGAGAAACTAAATTATGTCAGCAGACGAAAGTAGATTAAACACAATCGGATCATCCGTCAAGCAGGGATCCATTGACGCAGAAGACGCTTCAAACTTTCCGAGAGGAAAGTTTCCGCTTAATACTTCCGGGAAATTTGCTGACTTGCAAAGTTTCGCCAATTGCCTGCTGTCACTCGCAGGCGCCGCCGCTGCTGCCTTGCGCTCCCGCCCAATATTTTGACCGAGTCGAGCTTTTTATGATTTGCTTATGTAATTAAGGCGAAGTTGTTGTTTATTTTATATATGTGTGAGCGGATTAAATGGACCTTTGTTGGACGGTCTTATTACTTATTCCAAGTAAATGGCTATATCCCGCAGGCTACCTATTCCAAGTAAAACTATATGATTTACTGTATATTTGGATTCGAGACCAAAACAATGTATATAAAGCTGTTAAAGCCTGAATCAAATCGAAACAAAAATAATATCAGTGTCATGATTAAAATTATTTATATTAAATTATTAAACATCTCAGTTCCTAAAGTTATTTTATTTTTTAAATATGTTTACTTAAATCAATATTCAGATACAGAAACACCCGTCACTAGCTTGAATGCAGAGATAAAATATCTTTCTTGTAGAATTATTTAGGCATTTGACCGAACAATTAGGTTAGTTCAAACTTAAGAGGGTTTTGCGTTTTTAAATTCTTTATCGCATTAATGATTATACAGTGAGTGACAACATGTGATAGTTAGCATGTGATAGTATCAACAGGTAATAGTCAACGAATAAGAGCTCCGTAGAGTAGGGGGTTTAAATTAGCACCGACATCATATATACTTCAGCCAAACAAATGTATGCACTTAATTTTTATGAACAAATAACGTTTTGAAAGTCTTTATTAACAATTTTTATTAAGAATCATGAATTTTGAAAAATTAATTCCAAATGTATTAAAAAAATATACACACATTAATTAATACCTTTTTCAACTATTCTCTGAAGCTGGTCGCGTCATTAGAGAAACGGAACACATAAATAATGATTCACAACCGAACCTGACATGAATTTCTGAACAGAATCTCACGTAGAAACATGTAATCGCTAGACTATACAATAGCAATGATAATAAGTAACAGTGCATCATTTTGTTTAAACTGAGTACTTCTTTAATTACGTTTTTGTTTCTCTGCCCAAAAGTTAATTTGTACATTTTTACTTAAAAAAAAGGTGACAAACCTAACGGTGATTGATTTAAATGTTTATTAATATTAAATACTAGGTGAATAACTAATAAACTAGCCAATTTTTGACGAGTGATTTTTAAATATTACAGGAACTTCTCGAACATGCTTGGTGCAGTAAACAAAAAGGCGTGGCATTCGATCATATCTTAAGTTCTAACTAAATTTTGATGAGTAAAGTACAAACAAAATATGTATATAACACAAAGGAAACTCACAATATACTTACGAATTTTGTTTAGGGCGTGAAGCGAAACAAACAACATACATCCTAAAAACACAATATAATAACTGAAAAAGAATTCCTTTCCTAACTCCTATTCGCGACTCCCTATCATCCCCACCTTGTTTTTCTTTCTAAATCCAGTCGCTTACTTTTCTCCATGTCAATATATTTTTATTAATTGCTTTTTATTTAGTATTTTTTATTAGCTCGCCATTTATTCGTTACAGTTTTAAGCATTTTTAGCCATTTGGTGCTTTATTTAACTGGAAGAGATTGCCACTGCAGCAAAAAGACCAACTTTTGTATTGTACACATTTAAAGAAAATAAATAAATATGCACGATCATGAGTGTAGGTGCACTCGGTTATTCAAAGAAGCTAAGTAAGAAAACATACTAAAATAATTACATTACAAATATTGACCCTAGATTAAAATTTTAAACAAATTGTTCAAAGAAGGTATAACGACTAAATACAAAACCGAAAAATGTTTTGTGTGGAGGGTGATCAAAAACGACCAACTGCTAAATTCAGATTGCTTACTCAAGCACCTACCCTTCCCGCACCACTTCACACTCATCACTAGTCACGTCCATTTTGCCACTGTCTGTTCGTGTGTAAAGACATGTCTATAGGTTCTCTCGTAGGGTTATTTAATTATTATATTGCGGGCAGCATTTCTTTGTTGTTGTTATACTAATGCAACGTAAATTAATTTTTGAATATATTAAGTTCGCAACTAAATGAAACTACGTGATGTAGTATTATTTTAACTTTCTTTAAGTTTTTTATCACGATCTAGTTTTCGTTGTATTATTACAACTTCAGGTAGTCTATTAGCAAAGAATATTTGCTAATAGCCCACCTGAAGATATTGTAATACAACGAAACCTAGGTCGTGGTATAGAACTTAAAGAAAGTAGAAGTAATACTATATCACGTAGTTTCATTTAGTTGTGAATGATGAATTTCTGCAAAAGTAACGCCAAATATATTCAATATTAAGTTCGCATACCCCCTAATTGTGTGAAATGATAGCGAAGAAATAAAAGCTAAATGGTAATTCAAATTTAATCATGTCTTCTAAACCCTCCATCCAAATCAGGTTAGTTTTTGTTACGTAACGCGTGTTAAAATAAATATAAAATCAGCCAAGCAGCAAAAATACCAAAAGCATATTTTTGTATTTAAAACCATTTTTCCTAATAATTTCTCGTAAACCCCTTTAATGTTTAACATTCTTAAAACTGTAATGTATTATTTATATTAAAATAAATGATTAGGGGTGGGTTGTGGGAGTTAAGAAAAAGGTTGAGGACAATGAATACGTGTGAGAATGTGAGAATTAGACAATGTTCCAGAGCGTTGTAGAACTTTCTTCACATTTCTAGAAAACTGGAATTTTCTTATTTGAAGTCATACATTTTTTAAATCGACTACTTTCAACTTCTATATCTTCCACACCCTTATAGTTGTCGACGCACAACCACCATAGTGCACGATAGGGGGGGGGGGGGGGATTGAGGCTACTACCATGCACAAATGCCATTCGTATGCAATATGAAATTTTGGCTGCAGAGTGGAATATAGGCACTCTACCAGTTTTATAATTTGATTCATATCAAAACTTTGACTTATTCATATCAAAAATTTGTATTCATATCAAAACTTAAATAACTTCCGCTGTGAGGTGGTATTATTATATTATCATCTATCAGTTAAATACAGTGAAACTATACCTCATAATTTTATTTCGCAACGCAAAAGAAGTTTTAACTCAAAATTATGAAAATGGTAATTCAGATTATGTATAACGATTAATTTAAAATTACCAACTACTTGAGCGATCCCAGATTTGGAAGATTATGAAAGACTGTCAAATGGTTTGACATCATGGTAATGTTATTGAATGTTTTACTTTGGAAATTTCGTTTTGCATCAAATAAACGAGTATATATTTTAGTTTTTATATACAGTTTTTGCGCAATCATTTCAATTAACATTTCATTATACGGATTAAATTGTCTTTTTCTAAATATTTTTGGAGTTTACTCCTTAAGAATCCATTTTCATACATAGCCCCCGGTATGAAGTTTTACGAGGAATAAAATCAGACGTTCAGAGCGTACGATGTTAAGAGTATTAAAAAAAGTGCAATCGTTACGTTCTAATTGTACGAAATTCAGAGCATTAAAAAAAGTGTAACTGTTAGGTGGCTCTCCGTGCAACGTTTCTGCGCATCTTTAGAATGAGATATCAATATGTTAATTTGGTATTTTCTTATGGCGTAATCGCAATGATGGAGTATGACACACGTATTGGCATGTTCTTGCGGCGTAATCCCAATGACGTAGCATGACACACATTAGTTTACTATCGTTCGCTTACATCAAGATGTAATGGTTAAATGTCATTTTATATGAATATTTGGCATCTTCTACCCTGCAAAATTAAAAAGTCTCTTTCAATTTTAACTTACTAGTTTGATGTTACTATATATTTTTAATTTTGTTGTATAAATTTTGATCTTGTTCACTTGTGTTTTACTTGAAAGCAATTACATTGTCTGCATTTTTTTAATAAATAATTTTCAAATTACGTTTCATGATATTGATATTTATATTTATATACAGTGTTACCTATTTTATACATTCCAAGACAATCGTACTTAAGGAGTAAACTCCAGTCGCGTATCGGAGCTGACACGCACATTTTTCTATAATTTCCTTATCGGGAATAAATAAAAACTACCGGTGACATGAAAACCAGTCGATCAATCGAATCAGGTAATCTCTGGATCATAACTAATACTATAGGTAAAAACGTCTTGGTGAACCGATATATTGATGGAAGGAAGTACGTTTGTTACAATTTAACTCGATTATTTATGAACAGATCTACAAAACAAAAATTTGGCTTCGGAATAGAGCGTAGCCTGCATTGACATAGAGACTTCTTAGGTTTCTATACCGAAATCTAAAATGTTACCTAAGGAAAAGTGTCCATCTTAGTGACTTTTATTAAGTTCCTGTTGATCAGGAAAATTCTGTAATTTTGATTCTAGTACATATTAACTCATACCGTGTAACTCAAATTCGCCAATCTTAATAGGATTCTGACGAGAGAGTACACAAAATGTTCTCTCTTTTCTAAATCGATCATGGTGTTACTACTTAACGTGAGTAGTTTTTTGATAAATTGGGACAATAATAAACTACAATCAGGATTGTTACATAAAATAAATTAAATTATTCCGCGCGAACAAAGTCGCGGGCAGTAGATAGTTAATAAATACATTTCAACTCCCCTTCCTAGCGAATCGACTTCAAAACGAATTCCAAACAACGTAAGCAGGTAAACTTAACGCGAATTTCAAAACAAATTGCCAAACTACTGAACTGTTTCCTTCAACCGCCAGTAGTTAAACAGTCATTAACCATTAGCATTAACGAGGTTATTAAATTTATAATTCAGTTTAAAATGAAAGTTTTCGGCTGGATACGTTTTCATTATCCGTATCCTTGGTTAATACCATTATAATTTAATAAAAATCTTTGGAAATATCCAGCTAACTGATAATATTTACTATATTATCAAGCTTTTTAATCGCTAGTTACATCGTAATAAACCATTTTCGACGGCATTTGATTAAAATGTTATGGTTTTTAGAATTCGAAGAAAAAAGAACAATATACGAACCTTGGAAAAGCAATTCGACACAGGGACTCTCATTTGAGCGGATGGTTCTAATTTTATCTTGACTTTATAAGGAAAAGAGTTAATTTGAGTGAATATGATGTTCGATTCTGCACTTGTCAGTTTTTGTAACGCATTAGCAGTACTTTGATAAACTTAAATTAAATATGAAATAATATTATAACTCTCTGTCTTTCTATACATATATATATATATATATATATATATATATATATACGCATTAGAAAAGAAAATATCCAAAAATGTATGCTTGTCTTTTTGAAATTACTTCCGATAACAATTTTAAAAATACTAAAAATGTTTATAAGTTTATTAGTAGGTACAGACATTTAATTCAGTTATATCTTTCCTTGTTTTGTTCAATTCTGTTATTTTATATAAAATCTATTAAATAAAGGTAAATTATACATGAAGTGACTTCTGTAATTAATTTATTGTTAACTTAAGTTGATTTAGAATGTTTATTACATTTTAAAGTCTGTATCATTTTAGATCTTCTATCCGAGAAGTTACATTAAGATCAAAATGAAAAATGTTCACGTTATAAATGTCATTGATGATGAAAATAATGCATTTAGTACCAACTTTAACCTTCGGCTTCGCCCGCGTAAGTTTTCGTTCAAAGGCACGGTGGAATAATTCGTTACCAAGTGAGGTTACCTCAACATATCTCTAAATAATATTAAATGTTGAGCTGATAAAATATACATAATTCACACGTTGTAGTAGTAAAATCCTGTTATGGAGTACAAAACTTTGTGTTTTATTCTAATTCTGTTCAGCTCATTGGGTGTCATTCAAACATTCAAATGTTCACATTTACAATATCAGTGGATTTTACACATGTATATATATATATATATATATATATATATATATATATTTATATATATACGGCGTCATCATTACGGTATATATAAAATCTCGGCTTGTTTGAACTCTTCTAGATTTATGTTTCATAACCTAACAGATAACAGGACTAATTAATTGTACATATTATATATTTAGTAGATAAGGTGCAAGGTACTGCACACCAACGCAATACGAATTCATGCACTACCGGATGAATTGGGGTCTCTCTAATCGTTTAACTAGTCGGTGACTCTCAAGATTTCCTTCAAGTATCTTCTTCTTGTTAGAGGTTGGCAATCATCACTGCTTCTCTAATCATGGATGAAGCTGCTCTAAAAAGTTCGTTTGGCGTACACCAATATGATTTTCGCAAGATGTGCAGCCATAATAAACTTCTTCTTCAAATATTTCTTCTGCTTTGTATTTTGCCTTGCATTACCAATCTTAACATTGTGCACGTGGACATAAAATTCAATATATCGTAATTTTTTCAAAGTGGAAATCACACATATATATATATATATATATATATATATATATATATATATATATATATATGCATATTTATAATAAAAAATTTCAGAAAATTTTCAGTATACCTATAAGTTTTAATGAACCTTGATATGTCAGGTTCTCGGACACAGTTTCTATTTGCATGTAACTTCATTTCTTATCAATAATCTTCGTGAATATTTCAATATATCTAATTGTCACTCACGTATCTTTCATGTGCACGTATCTTGTAAATGTGTGTATATACGTGGCTTTATGCGTGAGTATATATGGTTTATGGGTGCTTATATGTATAAGATTTGTAATGTATCTAATACCTTTTATATTTCAAGTGTTCCGTATCTTGACCTAAAAAAA
The DNA here is from genome assembly GCA_039881145.1 of Druceiella hillmani. NCBI lineage: Eukaryota > Metazoa > Arthropoda > Insecta > Lepidoptera > Hepialidae > Druceiella > Druceiella hillmani. The sequence continues at coordinate 8,932,111 of JAYKKI010000013.1, forward strand.
ATATCTTGCCAGATCATTCACATCCTTGTCTGTCTGTCACAGGCGTGTATCTCTGAAATCGTATCACGTAGATACTTAAAATTTGACATGTCAAAAAAATATATTAATCTGCATATATTTCAAAAGCTAACACAAAATATTTATACAAAAGTTTTAGAGGTGGCAAACTATGCAATTTTTTTTAGCAAAAGCTTTGAGTAATTTTAGGTGGTATATCTTCAGAGATATCCTGAAAAAATAAATCACCTCCCTTTATTTCCGAACAACGTAACTTAATTTTATGAAAAAATAGGGTGCATAGAAATCTATGCAAAAATTGTAGGAAAATTATAACGATTATCCCAGATCTTATAATTTATGATGGTTTTAATTATATAAATGATTTGTTATAATTTCTTTGGTTAAGTGTAAATAAATAAATTAATAAATTTAATATTGAGTGAAATACCGATTTCCATCTTACAGGAATTATATTGTTTATTGCGTCAGTATACAGTCTATTTATTTTTATGAAAATCTAATCGACGACTTATGCAAGATTAAGTTATAAACATCTACAATTTATATATCATAGGCATGATCAAAACGTTATAGCGTTATTTGTCTTTTGTCTCTGAATCCGGGTCAAAAAACAATTTCATTACATAAGGCACGTTATGAAATATTGCTCAACAAGAGATCGGTCAGATTTCCTTTGTGCCTCGTCTATGGAAGCTCTATAGTGCCGTATAATCGACAATGGTGCGCAGCACAAAGCGAGATGATAAAGACGAGCTGATCACTGAACCGTGGAAGAAAATATCACGATTGTCTCGTACCAATCAATCGGGGGCGCTTCGTCATCGGGTGACGTATTTAATATGCTGCTTTAAGGCGAATACAGATAATGAATGCGACGCGGAAGTAAAATTGATTTTCCTTTGTAATTTTGCTTATCTAATTAATGAATATTATGCCAGCATCTTGGTCAATGAGGCGGACAGAATGATTTTTATTTTTATGTGACCAAAAACACCAAATCTTTCGTCTTTTAGTTATTAAGAGAAAGCAACAAAAAAGGAACTCTTCAATGTATGATGTTGTAATTATATAAAAAAATTAAAAATCAAATAATTACATGATTTCATAGCCATAATATTCCTTTCATAGCTTTCATAGCCGTATGTAGATGAGTAACAAAATATATTCTTTGAATTAATTTGATAAAACACGGAATACTTTTTACACATCACAACGCGTGTCCAAACTGCTCGCTATGCGCGTGTGTTCGTGCAAATACCATAAATGTTACCAACTCAACATTTTAAAAGGTAGAAGATATAAGTTTAGTTCACGGAAATTTTATATATATATATATATATATATATATATATATACATATATATATATATATATAAATTTTATTCATGTTCAAATAATCAATGTGGTGTTACGTTCGGAAAGTGTTGTCAGGAAAAAAATTTGAACTTTTAAAGAAAATAATTCGAAGGCAGGAGTTAAATACACTTTTATAGATCTATAGCCTTTACTTTTTTGTAACTTTGAAATAAGTTGTATTCTACATGTAATTAATTAACTTTTACAGACATAATTTCGGTGCACGATTTTCCTAGGGTGGAAAAGGAAAAATGTTATTGCAATATAAATGTAATATAAAATATTTAAAATATTGAGAATATTTAGTTCCAGAAAGCTGTTATAGATGACGCAACACATTTATTTAATAATGACAAAAAAATGTTATACAAAATATCTAAATGTGATGTCATTGTACATACTAAAATTAAATTTCATTTTCATATGTTAATAGAATTGAATTAAAAGATAATTATAAGAATTGTAATAATCAATATTAAACATTTATACCATAATAATATTTATGTATATTTCAAACATTTAAAAATGGCATTAAATATAGCGGCAATTAAAAAGCAGTACGAATTGGAAATTATTTTGAATTTTATTGGAATATTGGATGAAAATTGAGCAATATTTATCGATATAAAAATAAAATTGGGTGTTTGTGAAAATAGTGAAGTGTATTTTAATGAAATTTTACTTAATTGCTAAAAAGTCCCTGTGTGCTTTCGCCACAATATTGAATTGAAACTGGTCACCGTTTTATGGCATTTTGGCTATATTATGAAGCATGACAATTGCGATCTATATGTTGCAGATGCTCATTAGGCATTACACGACGCTAATTATTTGGAATATTTTTTTTAAATGAAACAAAATGATTGTTTTTGGCTATATTATGAAGCATGACAATGGCAATGAAATGATTTTGGAAAGCAATGAAATTATTTTGGCTATATTATGAAGCATGACAATGGCGATCTAAATGTTGCAGATGCTCATTAGGCATTACACGACGCTAATTATTTGGAATATTTTTTTTAAATGAAACAAAATGATTGTTTTTGGCTTATATTATGAAGCATGACAATGGCAATGAAATGATTTTGGAAAGCAATGAAATTATTTTGGCTATATTATGAAGCATGACAATGGCAATGAAATGATTTTGGAAAGCAATGAAATTATTTTGGCTATATTATGAAGCATGACAATGGCAATGAAATGATTTTGGAAAGCAATGAAATTATTTTGGCTATATTATGAAGCATGACAATGGCGATCTAAATGTTGCAGATGCTCATTAGGCATTACACGAAGCTAATTATTTGGAATTTTTTTTTAAATAAAACAAATTTTATGTGAAATTATATAATTTTTTCTTTATTTAAATGTTCAATTTAATTTGAGATGACAAAATATATTTTTTATTAAATGTTTATTACTATAATATTTTTAATTTAATGATAATTTAAGAGCGATATTTTTTGTTTGTGGGTCTCTTGTATAAATATATAGATACATTTAATTGTTTCCCAAAAGATGAACTGGCAACATATCACAGTTCGTGTGAAAAACATGAATTTTCTAAGTTCAAGTAACATATGCTTATAGTTTGAACTTGTGTTATATTTATGGTTGGATGAAGAGAAAACTGTAATCGTATGAATTAAATTGGCGAATCAGAAGGTATCACTGGTAGTTGTGGCAGCAAACCGTGCTGTCCCTTAAACTTTCCGTTTAAAACTGTTGCATTAATAAGATTTTATCTAAATAATTTTCGAACTAAAATTAGATCTGAAAAATCAAGAAAATTAAGTAATGTTATTGTAAAATTGATACTTTAATTTTTATCGCCCATTGTATCAAAACATTTAAATAAAACTGATTCGGTTTGTAACATGTCTTTCATTTTAATACTTATGGTCTCAATATGAATATTTTTGGTAGCTAGTATTGGAGGTTTAATTAGTTATTAATGAGTATGGAATTTTCAGAAATATCTGGAAAAATAATCCCAATTACCGCATTTTTTTATATTCATGCTCTTGCAGAAATCTTTTGAGTATTTGAATGGATTTTTATTATACTGTTTCTAATATCTAGTATTTTTTTTTTAATTGTGTGATCAGTGATAATAATGGATCATTTTGAAGCAAGTAAGCTTGACTTTTTGCAATTTTATAAAATTTTGCCACTTCATGGAAAATTTCAAAGTTATATTAAATTCATTTGCATATGTCGATTTTGGTTTCACTAGTAACATTTATCTGAAGTCTCTTTACAATAAAATGAGTGATCCATCGAAAAGTTTCTCATTTCCTCTCAAATTTTTGAGAGTTGTGTTTAATTATTGCAAATAAAGGTTTATGGGTACACTCAACCCACATAATAATATGACTTTACTGAATCGCTTTAGTTACCCCGGAATGTTTTTTTTATGTTGCATACTGCACTATTATTTGTTTGTATACATAATAACAATTTTCTGATCGACCGTAATTTAATAAAGTTCAAGCAATTCCTGATGATTCTATTCCTAACGCAATATTAACTTGTGAACGTATTTTTTCCCAGAAAAGTGAAATTAAAAACGGTTTCCCATTTCCACTGGGTGCATCTAAGGAAAACAAACTACCTTCTCGAGCAGCGACTGCATGCATGGTTGTATCGTAAATGGTTTTTTGTTCTTGTAATCATTTTGTGTAATTAGTTTGTATTCCTAAATTGATAAGGGGTTCTTTTGAAATTAGTAAATAGATATTTTCAATTATAAGTAATGCGTCTTTACATATTTGGGTTGTGAAACGTAAATCTAAATTTTTACTTAACGTTTCGCACGTTAAGTAAAATCTGTATAGTATGTTTTTAATCTGTATAGTATGTTTTTAATTTTACACCTTTTATTGCCTTCCGAATATTTCAATGTTCCATCTAATGCTTCTGAAGAATGTTGTGGGCCATTTTAAATATACATTCAATAATGATATAACTTTTTTGAATCATTTTTGCCAAACTGGAATATATTTTGATGTTAGATGCTGTATTTTTATGTGTTTGTAAGTTTAATGGCAATTTTAATGCAGAATGAGCTGTTCTACCATCATAAAATAATATTGCAGCTTTTCCTGATGGCGCTACTCCTAATGCCCGTGCACTTATCTTTGGGAAAATAAGTAAACTTTTTCACTAATAGAACTTTTCATTTTTCTCATAAAGCATCACAATGTGTTGAGAAACATGTTGTCAATAAAATTTATTGCCTATATGATGTGAAAATGAACTAAGCGAAGTATTAGCAAGTGTATCTCTTAATGTTTATTACTTTCCAATAATTTCAATTGTCAGCCAGGGTCATAATTTTGATATTAAAGTAATATTCTTACAATTCTTCAAAATTATTTTGTTTTTTGCGTATTTAAAAAAAACAACTCAGCGAATGTTGCTTTTGGCGTTGTTAATAATGTGTTTTATTCATTTAAGTACACGCATTGTCTATTTCCAAGATGTGTTACCAAAATAAATAATTGGTGGACCACGTTCATGTATTAGAAATGATAGAACATATCATATTGTTTCATTGCTGCTTATATATCTATTGATACAATGTGATTTTGTCATTTTCATTTACGCTTTGAAGTGCACATATGGCCGTGCCAATTGCTTTATGCACGTATTTGTATGTATATATATATATATATATATATATATATATTTTTTTTTTATTCAATAGATTTGATAGACATACAAAAATCAACGTTTATATGCGCTTTACATGTTTTTGATATTAAAATATGGCACTATGACACTACTTATCTGGTATAAATTTTATTAAATTTATCATGCACAATATAAACGATGTCGATGATATAAAGATAACATCGATGTAAAAGATAACAATTGATATCAATTATTGTATCTGTAATTAAATCTTTCACGAATCAGTCTGGTATTTACCATTATCCACGCACAGATAATTAATATTCATTGAATTGCATGGACTATGAATCATATTTTTGTTCGTCATAGAATAACTGTGGTTATGCATTTGGATCGGGTATTTCCGCTGGGATAATTATGTTAATTTCTTATGGTCTAATTTATTCAATTGGCCAAATTAAAATATGTGTCTGAGGTAATTAATCCACGCTTCTATCTCTCAGTAGAGTACACACAACAGCGTATTTCTCCAATACCTGATGCTTAATAATGAATTAAATCTCAGGTTCTAATATTTTGTATGAAGATATATTTTTATAGGCGTGCATGCGTGCGTGCGTTTCTGCGTGCGTGCGTTTTTCAGATTTTCTAAATAATAAACTAGATATTAATTCTCTTTCGCAATAAAAAATTTCTGTTTTCTTCTCCGTGATATAGGCTGAATTTATGTAAAATTTAATGTAGATTGGTAGTCTTTGAGGCTTCAAAGCAAAATAAAATTGGCCAAGAGCATGTTGGATGTGTGCGTGATATGATGTCAATATAAATAACATAAATAAATTGAACAGATATGTAAAACATTATAAAGTTACTGCCCGGCCATAACGTTAGTTTTTAAAGTAACTATCCTAAGTACAAGTAACGTAAGGATGAAAACTGTTAAATGCACCATCTCAGTTAATCAGTATTAACCCATGTAGCCTAGGATAATAACACATTTTCCCGAACGAATGGATTCATTTTTAAGCTACAACATGAGAGCATGAAATGATTTAACATATGGCATATAACCCGCACTAAACTGGGATATATTTCAATGAAACCCTTAGTTCTTCGATAGAAAGCCGCCCTGGATAAAAATTTTTGCAGAGACTAAAAGTTTCTTCTTTCAGCCTTTGAAACTTTCTTATAGGAGAGTCTACTTTTGATATTGCGGTTGACTTTGCTAGCCGTTCGCCCTCAACGAAATTCTTATAGCAAGAACGTTCTAAGTTATCTTCGTGAAACTTCCATATTCGAAAAGTATGGTTAAAACATTCCTCTGGAAAAAAATTGATGAATATATTATTGATCAACTTAACATTATAAATGTGAAACTGAGTTTATTTCACATATGTTAGGATCCCGCGGCTAAACTACGCCTTCCAACTTACCCAAGTTCGTCTGTCTATCCTGCACAGTAGTTTTACTCGCAGTGTTATAAAGCTAAAATAGAAAATATTTATAATGCTACCATATTTATAACGCCCAAAAAGTGAAGTAAAAAACATTTAAAAAAAGATTTGAAAGCACTTCCCTCTACTTTTCCTTTATGTCTGAAGTTGGGAGGATTTATTTTTCGGGAATATCTCCAGTAGGGTATATAAGCCGTGAGGTATTCGGTTTTATATTCAGTAGTGCAACTGAATACCAACCAGTAAAGAACAAACATAATATGAGTGAAAATTTCAAGAAGGGTGCTTGAAATATTCATTCTATATGAATTTAATTTAGGCCGAAACGCGAGCGAAGTAAAATGCAATATCAAAATTATATTTTCTATCAGAGAATTCTAAAGACAGAAAGAAGAAAATTTTGATGTCTCCAAAATTCTTATTCAGGGCGGCTTTTTATTTAAAATTTAAAATAATGAAACGTCTTATCGAAACATAACCCGTGATAAGTGCGCGTTATCTGGCAGAGACCAAATCATTTCGTGCTTTCATACTGCATTGGAAAACCAACTTCTTGCTTTTGGGAAAAAGTAAAAATATGTCAGGCTGCAGCATATGGCGCATATAATATTTATCAACCTTACGTGATATGTATTACATATAATAGTTACATTAAAAAGTGTTATTATTATCGGCCGGTAATTATGTAACCTATAAATATAATAAAACTGAGTGAATTTTGTATATGGAAAATATTTTTAAAAAAGTGATTGGTTTAGGGCTAAAGATTATATTGTATCTAGAAAACCGGATTTTAGACTTTTTGTTAGTCTGCTTATCTGCATGCTATTTTATTTGTCAAACACATTGAATCTACTGGGCAGATTTCGACGAAATTTGGTATATAGTTTATATCCAAGAGCAACATATCAGAAAAAAAATTCTAATAACTTTCCTTATAACGAATTTAACGGGAAAGAAGTCATAGGTACAGTTAATCTATTATTTTTTTGTTCGATATATTGATGTTTATATAACATTAATTTAACATTAATTATAATATATATACGGGTAATTCACAGTTAATAATAACATTTATTGTTACATCAAAGAATGGTTGCATAGATAGCTACCATGTCCGTTTCAATGGTCATGGAATAGTGAAAACATTTGTAGACAGAAATTTTCATGTGCGATTATTTTCAAGATGATTTTAACTTAATTATAGCACTGTCTTATAAAATGGAACCTTACAGCACGCTACTGGCGCTATGCAATATAATTGGCTACGGCCCGTGTTTTCCGATTACATTGATTTTGAACGCTTAATATCCATATATACAGATATTAATTTAAAATTGCATGCTACAATTACGATAGTTAGTTACACCATTTTAAAGAATTAAAAAAGCTTTGAAATATTGGCGAAGTGAGGAGTATAAAATTAGCACAGACACTTTTGCCTTAAATAGCACAGACGAAAAAAAAATTATAAAATTAGCACAAAGTATAAAATTAGCACAGACACTCTTGCCTTAAATTAATTTTACTAATGAACTGAGAGCAATCCCAAAGGAGTTTTAAGAATATCTCTCTCTAAATTTCATAAACATGACAAATGGACTAGCCATCTTCTGCGACTCCATTGCTGCTTTAAAAGCAACAAACAGAAGTCAGTTTGCACTCAACCGAAAAATTCATCGTTATCTGGAATAAATTGGCAAATCAAGAAAGAAAATCTGTATTTTATTTCTTTACAAAACTTAGAATTGGGCACTTTCATGGTATGAAAATTCATTATTTTGGTACTAGAACCTATCGTAGCTTTAGTAATTATGATGTCCCCTGCAGCCCGGAATATATCTTCAGCTGTCCTGCGATTTCGAGATCTCTGTTTAACCTTGGAGAGTTTTCGTTCAGCGGATAGCTCTACTCTAAAAATGTCAGTAATCCGCTAAACATGTTATTTCTGGGCAAGGACATCTGTGGCCGCTTCCTTGTCTCATATAGGCACGACACCAAACAACCAATACGGTGTACCTGTAAGTGCATCTTAGGACAGTCAGAAAGTGAGGTTTGTAGTTATTTAACGTTGACGCCCGGTAATCGAAAGAATTTAATTTTGAAGTTCTAATCAGATGACATTTTTGGATTTTTCCACCCCTTCTTTGAAAAAATTGAGGAGGAGGGGGTACATTTAAAGTTATTTTAAAATTTTGGTATTGCACGTCATTTTGAAGTTTAGTATTTCACAAAGGGGGTTGGAGAAAGGAAAATGGGTATTAAAATTTATTTTTGAAAAACTTATTTTATGATTACCACAATGGATTATGTGCGCGAAACAAAGATTTCGCCCGTACGTTATATAAAATATTGTACCTATCTCTACAGGGCACATACAATATTTTTTTAATATTTTGCTACATTTTAATTGCAACCTTCCACTTACAAGTATGTACTTTAAAAGTAGTAAATTTTTGTCCATAATTAAAATAAACTTTGGAAACCACAAAGCTGTGACCTACGGACGGACGATTTTTTCCATGGAAATAAAAAAAAAGAATTATTGGTCTTTTTTTAGTGGCTAATCATAATAGAATATTTAATTAGTGAAAGTCAAGAAAAAATGCAAACAATAATTTATCACATGACGCAATAGACACTAGAATACAGCAAACACGAATTTATTAGGAAGAAATAAAACAGTAGTTTGCGAGCGTGTTGGCGAAACCGCACTAACCAAACTGTTGCTTTTGACAGCCGACGCGAACCTGTACCTACGTGTAGAGAGCTATATACAGGACAATTATTATGTATAGTGCGAGTAATGAATCTAGGTACGCGGTAAGACGACAAAACAAATTGATATATTTTAAAAATAAATACGCAACTACACGCTTTTAGAAATAAGTTTTTAATGCACATTTAAACCGTGTTTTGGCATTTCCATGAAAAATTAGACTAATAAATATAAGCTTAATATGTCAGTAAAGTTTAATAACTGATAATCTAAGCAGTCAAACTTAAGCGTAGTTAAGGTATTCATATTTTAGCAAAATAATTAATAATAGTTGCAGGATCTACTGATTTCAGAATATCATGCCTACGTATGCCTTCAACATTATTAAAAAGGTTTTCAGGCGCATTCTCGCAAATATCATGTTGCTTTCAGATGCTGTCTGTAGTCATATCGACAAGCTTCATAGCGGAAAGTATATCAACTTCGATGGCTTGTAATGACTAACGTAAAGAGAGAGTGATTTCTAAAATATTAGCGAGCATGACCAAGCTACAAGGAATTACGGAGAGATTATAGCTCGCAGCAGGGAAATTGCATTTATAGTACGTTTATTGTCTTTATCGGCCATTTTTTGCAAAATTACAGAAAGATACGGCAAAACATCCAAAAATGTTAGAACTGCTTTTTATGTCTCTACCTATCTCGTCTCATACATTTTTTTCAGTATATTTTGTTTTTCCTTGGGCAAATTACCTCGCATTTCTTCTTGGCGGAAACGAATTCGTCAAGTTGACTCATAGGATGCAACGGTTGAGATAACACCCTCAGCATTTTTTTTATTCCAGGCAACTTTTTTATTTTTTCGCACCACATCCATAGTAGAAATCATAATAATTTTTGTTACCTTCTTCTTTCCGTGTAAAGTGGGATAAAATAAGTAAATGAATAAAGAGTAATTCTGGAACATGGACATAAGTCAAACTCAACTTTGCCTTTGCATGCTGGACTAAATATTTAATCAATTCGGAGTTGTGGGTAATTGATCAGCGATACACATTTATATCACGTTCCTGGAAAAAAAAACTAGTGGAAGCTGACATAATTACCATCAGCGAGTATGAAAATGGAGACTGTCTAGGTTGCTGAAGAGTTTCATTCTCCACATCGCCAGTTATTCGTTTTTTTGTAAAGAAAAACGTACTTATGCTCTTCTGCCTTTTCCCGTCTTTATCATTAATTATAATATCAGTCACTACACTACATACGATCACTGTGAGAATACGGAAACTGAGTATAATGTAATCAAATTACTAAGAAAAGGCGCGCATGCGCAATTCTATCCGAGGAGATAATTATTTGTGTTCTGAACGAGGACAATAATTATCGTCTAACTTATGACGCTCCTCGCTTATGCCCTCCCGCAACCCTATCATAGGCAAATGCAGTAAATTGGCAGAAAAAATTTCTGCCGATCGTTCGCTCACGCAAATACAATTTTCTTAGCTAAAAAACTGGAAATTCCGGGGGTCCACCGGGCCCCCTTTTCCCCTCCTCTGAATCCGTCCTTGTGTATATATATATATATGTATGTATATATATATATATATATATATATATATATATATATATATATATATATAAAATTTGGAAAAATAAATTATTTTATAGAAAAGTATTATTATTTTATGAATCCGTATCAAGTAAAATATAGCACTTATAGGTAAGTGCTATATTTTATTGTATTATTTATATTATATTGTGTGTGGGTGTGCATGAACATGAGATAGAAGGGAAGCGTCTAGATGGCAACAATACTAAGAATCTCTTGCAGTACTTTGCAAATTTATTTATGTTTGGAAACAATATTGTACCGCAGAAGTTCCAACTAAGTGCTTGCATTTTCAAAATCTGTTACTTTTCAATGCCCTTTTTATTCGGTAATTATTTGAAGTCGTTCTTAGCAAATACTAAGATATATTACCTAAAATTTTAACGAAAATTATTTTCAACTAACAAATTAATATAGTTAGCCTTTTAATCGATATACCATACTACATAAGAAACTAATTTAGTGAAGTTTTTCATTTGCTCTCGGGTGAAGATTGTATTTCACTCGCAGACAGACACTTAAAAGGATATCCTTTATTCTTTCTAAGTACAAAATTCTAATAATTAATAGCGTATGCTTCATGAAATACGAGGAAAAATTCATGTTCTGCATTATTTTTTTTTCACTTCATCAAACTTAATTAAAAACTGTAGATTATATATATAGTAGAGACTGTTACATAAAATTATTTCTAAGCCCGTATCATCGAATTTATTTAATCGAATGCTTATATTGTAATAAGAACACATCATAATTTTATTAACAAAAAAAGTTACTTAAATATAGTAATTGAAAAAAATGTCATGTTGTTGTTTACTATGTTTACGTAAGACAGGGTATCGTCCAAATTCTCTCATTCACGATAACATTTGCCATTTGAAAATATTAATTAACTTATTTACATTAATAGACGTATTACATTCCAATAACGCCATACAGTATAGGTTTTTTCTTCAGCTTTTCATCTATGAATATAAAAGAACCTTTACTTTAAAAAAGAAATCAGTTTTTACAAATATACCTATAATTTGTTATTTACAATTGGAAAAACTATAAAAATTAGGCCCCAAAATATATTTTCTATCGCATCTTGTATAACAAATAATAAATTATATTAAAGGTCTTCCATGCCAGAATTGAAATATTTGTAAAAAAAATTTATTACATTTAACATATATTGGGGTATTGAATAATGAGCAAAATTTGAATTAAATAATTGTTTTTTAAACTGCATTACATTCGCTTTTTTCGACTTTTTTAAAAGCATGAATGGAAATAACTGGATTTTTAGACATTTAACTATTTAATTCATGTCAACAGATGAATATTCTACAAAATTTATTATCCCACTCCGGTGAATATCTTAAAGAGTTACTGATGTTATGATGTTGTTTTTCCTGGTACGTAATTTACTTCTAAATATATGATACTACATTGATACTACTGTGACTCAAAGGGTTAAATGGGCCGAGAGACCAGATCAGGCATGATATATTGGTATATTATTAACGTAATAAAAGTTTTGTTTTTTCCAGATTATTTTTTTAGGAACAAGAAGTGACAAATTTTTACTAAAACATAATTGTAGATTGCCGTCATAACAATTGGTTAAGAATTTTATAAGATTGTTTTAAATACAATTTATTGAGTTTTATTTATTTATCGTATCAACAATTTAAATCTACGTTTTACAAACGTATGGGAAATTAATTGTGTTAAAACTGGAACAAATTGGGAAATTCGTATCCATCTTTAAATGGTAACAATCGTTTTAATTATAAGTAAAGCAATATCGTACACATAATCATCAATTTTTTCCCTACATTCGAAAACCTCTAAAAGGTGTTATAAAAAAGGTGACTGCCACTTGATATTGCTGCCACATGTTTGACAGTTCAAATTCTAGAGGTCGTTGTTTTCTGTTATATCTCGTATAAGTCTGGAATTCTTGTAGAGAAATAGCTGAACCATATTTTTTGATATAATGAAAGGTCGATTGATTTAATATTAAATTATAATGGTGTCATAGTTTTATTAATGTAATTCACGCATTGCCATTCATAGCCATTCATTGGACATCATCAGGTGTAATTCATTTGGATGATAGATTTGTTTGGCTTTACTTCAGTTCGTCCTCTTTGATTATGTTATTGAAAGGAAATAGAAAAAATCTTAAGCTTTTTAATTGTTTATTTAACGAAGTAATTGTTTTTTTAACGTATGATTTACTCACCATCTATATAAAGTGAATAATATTCCATAATTATATTTGCGTTAGTATATCTAGTCTGGTAATAGTTCTTTTTAAATTTTACAGGCTCTTTTATTTTCCAAAAAAAAGGTGTTTCACACACGTAGTTTGATGTTATACAAAAAATGAAGAATATTTGCAACATATAATGATATACGATATACGAGTAAAGTAGATTTGTAAATATTTCACAAAAATACTCGAGATTGATTTGCAAGAAGTTTTTAATTTCTTTTGTAATATTTTTTGCCTTTTTTCTAATTGGTAGTACCATCTTCAGCTTATTCCTCGTTTTCCTGCAATATTTACTTAGATAATGAGTTGTAAATCTTTCTATTTCTTGTTTTTCGTGACATGTCTAAAAGAAATCAGAATCCTACGCTTGATTACTTTTATAATTACAAGCCTCTGTAGTGCTTATTTTTTTGTTATGTGGTCACGTTAGGATATTTTCATAGAAATTCAGTAAATCCACATGTTGGAACCTGTGAGTTTCTCTGTGATATTCAGTTTAGAGTGCAGTCCTCTATGCTGTACAGTAGTACTAAAAATAAGTAGCAGCCTATTGTTTGCATTTGCTGTCGCAAAGCATCTTACTAGTTTTTATGAAAGCGAACGGGTCATTTCTATATGAATATTATTTTTTTGTGTACCGTCTCAATTTGCATTGACTTAGATTTCCAGAAATTTATATTTGTTGGCTTTTTTGGCAGTAGCTGTTCCATTAAAAAATATGTCATCACGATGAAACATTTTGGAAATGAACATACTTTTAATTCTTTTCATATTGATTTTGAGACCCATGTGGTTGCTGTCCTTAATTATTCTTTTTGGTAGACTATAAAGTGAAGTCAGTTATCAGAAATAAAGGTAATACAGTCAGCCATCAACAAAAGGTGAAAAAGTGCTATTGTAAAATGAGATTGTTTTACTAATAACTCTATTTATAATATATTTTAATTAAAAAAAAAACATATGATAAAATCCTAGTCTTCTGTTTAAATTTTATAAAAATAAACGATAAAAAATAATAAAATAAAAACGTTTCCCTAATTAATTATTTTAGTAATTGCTTCTAATACCTCTACTTAAAGTACATTTGAATTAAAAAAACATATAATAAAGCCCAAGTTTTTTGTTTAAATTTTTGTAAAAATATACGATAAAAGATAATAAAATAAAAACTTTTCCCTAATTAATTATTTTAGTATGTGCTTCTAATAACTCTCCTTAAAATACATTTGAATTAAAAAAAACATATAATAAAGCCCAAGTTTTTTGTTTAAATTTTTGTAAAAATAAACAATAAAAAATAATAAAATAAAAACGTTTCCCCAATTAATTATTTTAGTATATGCGTCTAATAACTCTACTTAAAATACATTTGAATTAAAAAAACATAAAAAAGCCCAAGTTTTTTGTTTATATTTTTGTTAAAAATAAACGATGAAAAATAATAGGATAAAAACGTTCCTCCAAGTAATTATTTTAGTATCTATGTAGCTAGTTTGATAAATATTTTTCACAAAGGTGATAATAACCTAATTAAAACTCTCAGAAACAAATCAAATTCATATTAACTTAAACAATATATAACACTTTGTATCTACGACGCCAAAATAATTAATATCAAGTATCAGGTACAATTAAGCGACCTAGACCTACCGGATGCTGTGCCCGTGTGCAGCATCCAGCCAGCCTTTTGTTGTTAGCCGCCCTTTGATATAGCCGCAAGCGCCTATTGCTCTCTACAGCGGACTATCGTGCGTCCGCATTAAGTTTACAATACGCAAATAAGTGTATGTACTTACATAAATAGTTTTGAAGGTCCATATATCAAACTTATCTTGTCAATTCTTTTATTACATGGTGAAGATGAGATCAAATTTTGAACTTATTCAATAGGATTACAAGATTTTAGCCGCGAATTCGGACTTTGTTGGAAGGTTGTCGAATACTAAAGAATACTTTATCATAATCTGTAAATAGGTCAAAGTGCGCTTTGTAAATGGTAGTTAGTGTCGTGACTTCAAGTATATTATAATAAAGAAAATGATTTTAAATCTACATCAAGTATATAGTCTCTTATTTTATGGAATTAATGCTCTTCAAAAATGATTAAAAACCACACAATTTCGATTAGTTGAAGTAATTAGTGAGTGGTACTAATAAGTGTTTTATGTATATTGATCATACACGTAAATGCTGATGGCAGAGTGCAGGAAAAAATGGTGTTCCAATACCCAAAACTGAACTGATTATTAGAAATATAATACAGTGTTGCTGTTGGAATATTAATGAGTTATTTATTGGTAGCTGTTTTATGAGAGATTTACGGTTGACTGTAAGCAACTATATCGAATTTTTGAAGTAAATCTTCTTTACGCACGCTTGACTTGGGGAGTAAGCTGGTGAATGCGTGACGAGACCGTTACGAAAACTGTGATCGGACGAGGCGAACGGAAGTTGAGAGGGAGATATAAGTTAGTGAAGACAGAAAGAGAGAGAGTTACGTTTCGTATATTACTGTAGGGACAAGAGAGAGAGGTGCGAGCACACATTTTCTTTCTCTTTTTCTCTCATAGCCAGTTATGTTTCGTATATTTAAGATACAGTGCAAGCCTATTGTCTGTATCACTCTGTAGGAGCAAGAGAGAGCAGTGCGCGCGCACATTTTACTTCTCTCTTCCTCTCATAGTCAGTGCATGATATATATATATATATATATATATATATATATATATATATATATATATATATATATATGTATATACGAGTTTGCTAGCGTTACGCGGACGGTGATTTTTTGATTATTTTGTAATTTAATTTCGTTCTTGAACAATTTTATAAATTATTATTTTGTTCAATACATTAAATATTCTACGTTTAAAGTGAATAAAATTGTAAATTCATTTTAAAGTTCGTATTTTGTGAATTTAAAGTTTTACTTCATTCGTGTGGTCTAAAGCACACTCGTTTTTTATTTTAAAGTATACCGATTTTTTAAAGCAATTGATTGTCAGCAAGTATACCGACTTTTCAACGTATACACAATATAATGTAAAATATAGGCAATACAAATTAAAAGATTTGAGTTCAATCCAGTTACTTATTTATCTTATCCAAACCCACATACCGCGATGTCTGACTATCACTTGTTTGGAGCTCTATGCAAGTACTTAGAGATTAAATAATTGGACAAAATTGGATGCCTCCAAAAGATCTTTTCAATATTTTTGATTCTAGGTAGCGAGCTTTTTACGGTGTGCATATATTTTCTCTGCCTGATAGACCAAACAAGTCGAAAAAAGATGGTGCGCAAATAGTTTTATTTCTTGTAATAATAGTTACGTGCGTAGGTTTCTATATAAAAACTCTCCAACAATTTTGAAGTAATGAACTCAAGTGGGTACCATCTTAAATTAATAACTTGTGTATTACCTTATATTATTAAATTAATAACTTGTGTATTACTTAAATTAATAACTTGTGTATTACCTTATATTCGTATATCTCCGAGATACTATACTCCGCTATTAATATGTATGCATGGAAAAGTTCGTTAGTGGCTCGCCATCTTAGACCTTATGCACCATTTCTAAAGACAACGCAACGTTCATACATCATTTCGCATTGTTCCTGCGTGTTGTTTTGCAATCAGCTCAATGTTTACGTGCTGATTTTTAAAAAAATCGTTGATCGTAGTGAATTGGTACCGGATATCGAGGTACGGACCTGGAAAATAATGCAAAAGTTAAGAATTTTTAAAAATTTGCACTGTAAAATAATACACTTGTTATTAAAAACTGTTTACTTCAGTAAATAACTGTTGTTTGGATAAGTTTGAAAAGTATTCATGAAAAGTAGCGCTCTTTTTTGACGCAAATTTTTGCCCATGATAAATAATTATGTACACACATATACAAATATATACGGTACACACACGAAGTAAAAAAAATATATAAAATACTATAAGTAACCAGATATGGTTAACAGTTTGCAACGCGATATTGTCTTAGACAGAAACTAACGACAACACAAATCGACCTATTCAGGGCATTCACAGTAATCTGTATAGCACTGTTCTTGTTTATAGCGTAACTGAAACTCAGAGTACAAAAGAAAACATTTTCCTGGCAATTCTATTACCTTATGTAATATGAACCTATAATATTACACTCTCAATATTTCAATTAACTATTTAATTGGAATTGAAAGGAATAAAACTTCTCGTGTACGTTTAAGACTGATTCTAGAAGGTTCCCTTCTCGTTTAGGGGGATATAAAGGTTCAAGAGTGTGTAATATGTGTGTATGTGTATATTATATATAAACTTTTATACGATCCATTTTTCAGTTCTCTTAAGCAAGATCAGTGGAAATAAAGTGAAGTTTAGTAATTTTATACCATCGCAGTTCGTTCAATAGTATTTTTTTCTTAGAGGAAATTCGCTCAAAGATATTATCAAATTAAAACTTTATAAGTTTTATTTCGTGTTTGTTTGTATTTTTTATCAGTTTTTTAATAGAAAAGAAAGAAATTTAAGAGAAATATTTTTTTAAATATATTTTAACAGGAAGGTTGTGATGTTAGTAATACGTGGTTTATGAAAGTCTTGTGATAATTACGCTCTTGTATTGTCATTATCATGAGCCGCAGAGCACTGATATCATCTTCAGTTGTCGCTAATGAGGGACGTTTTTCACGATTATCACTGAGATTTGTATGACTACATTTTAATTTGTTAAACTAGCTTTAAACAGAACGCTTCTGTTTAAAGCTAGTTTTGTAAACTAGCTTTAAACAGAGGGCTTCGTCATAAAATGCAAATGAAGTTGATTGTAATTTTATTGCTGATTGACCTTGTAACGAAAGTCGTTAAAAAGGATAGAACAAAAAAAAAATTTTTAAATTTTCCCTAATTTTTAAAAATTGCAAATGGAATATAAGTATATAAATGGATCACCAAAAGATTAAATACTTGATCTTTGGGGTTATTAAAGAGTTCGATTATAAAATTTTATGACTTAGACTTTTCGAACTTTGGACTTAAATTTAAACATATATGAACGTTTCCATAGTTATATTTTCACATTTGGCGTCTAACATTTAATGTAAGCTATATATTTTTTTACAAATAATATAATAAATGGTAATATTTTTTCAATATTCACTGGTACAATGAGTTTTTTTCTAATACCAATTTTAAGAATATCATACTTTGATAACTTTTGATAGTCTTCAGCTCTTTTATTAGAAATCATCTCTTTGAATGGTCTGACTAAAAACATGTTAGACTCATTTATCAGGAATCACTGACTATTCTTCACTAATCTCGATTTATTCAGATTAATTTTTTTTATATCTTTTTGATCACGGACTTTTATTAATGGAAAGAAAAAAAGCGTGAATATGCATGATCCATACGATGCACATAAAATAACAAAAAATCGTTGGTCGTGGCCAGTTGTTGCCGGTTATTGAGGTATGGACCTGAAAAAGGATGCCTAAGTTGAGAATTTTTTTAAATTATAAGCACCATCAATTACGGAACATGCTTTTTCTGATTTCTATAATTAGCTTTTTTGTGAACCTGAATTAAAAGGACGACTAAAAGAAACTGGCATGTATTTTCACTTTTTCATACCTTAAAATTTCAAATCACGTGCACTGAAGATTAACTAGTTATGGGGAGATACTAGTTACAGGAAAATCTTGTCATGAGCATGCGGTAAGGTAATCCGCTACAATAATGTATTGACTTGCCTTTTTCGATATGCCAAAAATATTCCCGTTGAATACTAAATAGTATTTTCAATTAACTACATATGGGGAGACACTAGTTACAGGAAAATCTTCTCAAGAGCGTGTGATAAGGTAGTCCGCTAAAATATTGTATTGACTTCCCTTTTGAGATATGTCAAAAATATTCCCCTTGAATACTAAATAGTATTTTCAATTAACTACATATGGGGAGACACTAGTTACAGGAAAATCTTCTCAAGAGCGTGTGATAAGGTAATCCGCTACAATATTGTATTGACTTGCCTTTTTAAATATGCCAGAAATACTCTCGTTGAATAGTAAATATTATATCAATCCCGTCATACCAGATCATCAGTTCGGGTTTCGCAAGCAACATTCGAACCTAGAACAAGTACACAGAGTCTATCGTACTATACGAGACTGTTTGGAAAAGAAAGAATATTGTTCTGCTGCTTTCCTGGATATCCAACAGGCATTCGATCGGATCTGGCACAAAGGGTTACTATGCAAAATAAAGCAAGCACTTCCACACTCTTTCTACCCCTTGATGGATTCTTACCTTAGAGACAGAATGTTTCGAGTAAAACACCGTGACGCCAGGTCTTCCTTGTATAGTTGCCACGCAGGAGTACCCCAGGGATCGGTACTCGTTCCGGTGCTTTACAACATCTTCACGAATGACTTACCCTAGACACCTAATATTACAGTAGCAACCTATGCTGACGATGCTGCATTTCTCGCATGTAATAGCAGTCCAGAAGAGGCAAGTAAATTGCTGCAGGCACAACTCGATGACACAAATAAATGGTTGAACAAATGGCGTATAAGAGCTAGTGCCCAAAAATCTCACCACATTACGTTCACTCTGAGACGTGCAACTTGTCCTGCAGTCAACTTAGGTACCAACACCTTACCGCAATCGTCCTGTGTCAAATACCTGGGGTTTCATCTGGACCGAAGGATGACATGGAAAGACCACATCAAAAATAAGCGTAACGAAATCAATTTTCGATTTAGAAATTTGCTATGGCTTCTAGGAAGACAGTCAGCACTATCCCTAAGCAACAAACTAAGAGTGTACTGCTCCGTAATAAAACCCATTTGGACATATGGGATTCAACTGTGGTCATCGGACAGTAATTCGAACATACTCTGCCTACAAAGAGCCCAAAACAATATACTTAGGGTCATATCAGGTGCACCATGGTACTCCCGCAATTTGGAAATCCACGAATACCTACAAATTTCAACCATCGTAGACGAAGCAAAACGCTACACAGCCACATACAAATATCGTCTGACATTCCATCCTAACCCACTTTCGCACATGCTGTTGCAGCCCAACTCGATATAGAGACTCAAGAGAGCTGACGTGCGTCATAATTAGAGCGATTAAAGGCACTGGCCCTATATTCGCCCAAACAAGATACATACCACAACCTACCTGCTTATAGTTCTAATGACTGATCGCAGGATACAAACAGAAAAAAAAAAAATTTCAATTAACTATATATGGGGAGATACTTGTTACAGGAAAATCTTGTCATGAGCGTGCGATAAGGTAGTCCGCTACAACATTGTATTGGGTTGCCTTTTTAGACTTGCCAAAAATTTCCCGTGAAATACTAAATAATATTATTAAGTAAAAAATATTTTATAAATAAATAAAAAAATTAGATTTTTGTAGCCAGTGTCTGGTAAAACTTTTAAATTCCATTTTTCACAACAATTAATGAGTTCATAAATTTTGAATAATCACGCCGTCAACGTCTGGGTCTCTCATTTATAATTTTTTTTAAATTTTGACTATATATTCATAATCAGCATGCTAAAAAATATTCCCAGACTTCAACGTGAATATGAGCGAGAGAAAATATAATAATATTTTTTTGGTGAATTGGATACTCTAGGTAAAATTTTTCTGCGAATAAAATCTCATTCCAGCTAGTAACTTAACATATAATTTAATTCTAAGTTCAAAGGGTTAAGATGAATATATTGCCCCTTTCTTTATGACATTACCAACAAAAGACGAATATGATTAACAACAACGGGTTAGTTCGATAATTACTCACTAATTTATGACGTGCATGTGGTATTTACTAATGTAACCGTTTGTTGTTAATGAATTTCTAACTGATTACAGTTAAGTGATTATTAATTACACGCGAGATATTTAAACATTTAATGATATTATTATAACAAAACATGCTTTGATAAAAATTTAACTTATTATTTTATTTCTTTATATAGTATGTCACTCTAAACCAAATTCAGACGTAACCGGTTGTTGTTAATGAATTTCTAACTGATTACAGTTAATTAATTATTAATTACACGAGCGATATATCCAATTTCGATCAAGTTACTTTGGCGAAATTTTCATAAAACCTAAGTTTTAGATGCAATATATTCTATGAATAAATGACCCTTATTAGAAGTTAGAGTAATGTGCAAAATAAAAGGTGTTCAGAGACTTTTTTCTAAAGTTTCTTAACATTTTCTCTTTGAACTTTTATCCTTTTAATCACTTTTAAGAAATCATGACAGTTTCACGTCCGAAAATGTATGAAGTATATAAAAAGCCTATCAGAATAAGGTGAGCGGTTTTAAATATACTCCGGTAAAATTAAGAGCTGGATAAGTTTTATATTTATAATGTTAATAATTAATTTTAAAGATGCTGAAATTTATCCGCAAGTTTGTTTATTGGGTAATGATTTAGCAACTATTTGATTGTTGCTAAAAGACACCGGCGAAAATAGTCTCACTTTTTAAAAAAAACAGGTATAAAATCAAATTTTTATGTCAAACAAATATTTATTTTTTGATCATATAAATAATATTTGTAGCATGTTAGCTGAAAATATTTGCAAAAAATATTTCTTGAAAAATTATATTTCATACCATGGTTAGTTTTCAAATGAATCGAAAATATTTCCCTTATACTTCAGAATTACCAAATGATAAATAACGTTTTTTATTTTTGAACACTAATATTATTTCCTAATGAATAGTGTTAAATTTGGGCGTAGTGAAATCACTAATTATAATAGATATTTTGAATAGTCAGGGTTACGGAATAGAAAATATTGAGGAGAACTATGTTCGTTTTAAATGTTACGTTAAAAATCTTACATAGTTGCATCAGATGTTGGTCAGATGGAGGAATTACTTCTTAAAATGGAACGCGTAAGCCTCATGTTTGGATTGAATATTAACTGGAGCAAGACTTATATGATGATTGTGGACCGCGCCAATAACAACTTGCCAGAGGTTAAACATATTGCGAACTGCGATATGGTTCAGTCGTAAATATACCTTGGTGCTTCAATCTCAAATAATGGGGGTTGCGTGGATGAAGTAAAGAGATGAATGGCGATAGCCAGAACAGCGATAGATAAGCTGAAGAAATTATGGAAGAATCGCGACTTAACTTAACTATTAAGACCAGGCTTGTAAGAACACTAGTTTCCCTATATTTTTATACGCATCCGAGACGTGGACATTGCGAGAGCTAGAAAAGCGGAAAACAGATAGAGCTGGAGGAAAATGCTGGGAGTGTCATGGACAAAATTTCGAACAAACACCTCCATACTTCAAGAGCTGGGCATCATGCAGCGTCTATCAATTCTAGTACAGTCTCGAATTTTGAAGTTCTTTGGCCATATCTCGAGGCAAAACGATGACTCCATAGAGCGTTTGGTGATCCAGGGAAGGGTGGAAGGAAATAGACCGCGTGGCAGATCATCCATACGATGGGCTGATTAATTGAAATCAGCAGTTGGATACCCTCTACATAAATGCACTAGGATGTCAGCTAATAGGTTAAGATGGCGAGAAATTGTGAGGAGAATCACATCAACCACCAATGATGATGTAGCCTCATCATGACCACGACCGCTCTGTCAAGGACGATACGAATACGGCGACGAGGATACGGACGATAAGAAGAAGATTTATAGTTAAAATGTGTTTTTAGCACCTAAAATTAACTTTTCCATATTTTTCATTATTGTCCTTTTTCAATATTGTCATATTGAAAAGAGGTCTAGATTAATCATAGCTGTTCGAAATACTCCTTTTACTTGAATGTGGTTTATATTACGCACGAATATAAACGTTGGATTGGCTTTAAAATAAGGAGCGTATCAAAGGAAAAACATTACAACTACCTGCAAGTAAGTAATCTAAGTGTAATTAATAGTGTGTTACATATTTAATAACAATAGTGTGTTACATACATATGCACTAGGGCTCTCGGAAATACTACTTATTATTAAGGTTTTTTTTCACACAAAACATTATTTAATGGCCTGAATAGACTAAAGACGGCCACTGAGTTTAAGACCGCGCTAGCTCTGGTAAAAAAGAGGACCTTAAATCATATTTTATCCCAGCTCTAACCATTTTAGTTGAGTAATTCTTGCGATGTATGGGTTGATATTACCGCATGAAAGGAAAACTTTGCCGAAGGGAAAGTTTTCGGCGGAGTCCCAGCCTCAAATTTTGAAGCAGCTTATAATACACTGTCGCTGTAATAGTTGTATTACTAGGAAGTATTTTCCGATGTCTGATTCTATGAATATTCCATCAAATACACATTCTTTTTTGTAACGGAGTTCATTTTGACATCAATTTTTCTAATTTATATTGATCCTATCCTTGGCATTTTCCGATGCGATTTACATACAAAAATTACTTCTCATCCGCAGGGGTAAGTTAATAAATTTCAGGGTGAACCTAAGTCAAAAAGATGAAACTTTTGTATTTATGTCTGCACCAAAATAAAGTTGATCCTGAAATTATGACTAAATTATCGGTATAAATGGCTAAAAGGTTTTTAACAAAGTTTTTGACATTCGCTGTAGTTTATATATCCCGTCAACTTAAATTTATTGGGTATTATTAAATATTTGTTGTGCATATTAATCATGACTTACAATAATAAAGTAATTTCACTTCAAACGAGATCTTGGATTCCTCATTACATGAGCCAGATTGGCATTTAGCCGGCTCTTATTCCTTTAAACTTATTTGTAAAGTGACCTCAAATGAAGGTCTTATAAATACGCATATATATATATATATATATATATATATATATATATATATATATATACCATTATTTAACAGTAACCTTTGGTAGCAAACAAAATTTGACAAATTTAAATTATAATTTGATGTACGACGCTCAAAGTGGTCTAGCATTATCAAGTTGGAACGATAACTATAGTTGTGGTTTAAACTTGTATTAGCGACATCTAAATGATATATTTGAGGCAAACGCTGCTCAATCATCATCGTGCGGCATAAAACATCGTGCGGGAGGTAACGTAGTTCACACACGTTGTCTCATTAGCAGTTCAGATATATTGTCTCAGTTGAACACAGCAAAATTAATTCAAATTTGGATATTGGATATTAATACAGAGCCAAACTAAAAGTGAGTACATACGTAAATTTTCAATAAAACTGCAATATTTTAGCGTAACCGAGTACATGTAAAAATATCTATATTTTTCATCTTGTGGGAAAATTTTTATGATCGTCTAATTCATTCACAATTTTCTTAAAAAAAGTTTCGTAATTTCATTCATATTTCCCAAGTACCTGTCACCTTCCAATTAATTCGGCTTAAACTTGACAATTTTCGCTTCCTTGTAAATTTTATTTATATTTTCATCCTGGGTAACATTTTTATCATCGTCAAGTTTATCCATGTTTTAAAAATCGTAACCTCTAATTATATAATACCTCTTCTCTCAATAAATTTAAGTTATCCTTGATCCCTTTGTTCTACTCGTGTGCCTAATTATTATTTTTATTTATTTTATATTATTATGATTAATATATTTTATAAAGATTTGTTTTTATGTTTGATGTATTATTTTATAATGTTCGTATCAGCGGTTTAACATGTTCTATTTGTTAAAACTCTATTATTTGGGTCCTGTTTTATTTTCTTGGTAAATATTTCACCTAGTGTACTTTAACTGTGTATCAATTAAAGTAATTAAAATTCCTAGTCTTGTGATATAAAATTTTATTTCCGCGGGATCAGTTAATGTCCCGTTGAAAGAGTTATGATTTTCAGATTACTGAATTTGTTGAGAATAATAATATTTAAAATATTATTAAGGTTTTAACCCTAAAACATGTATAATGAAATAAAAGATAAGTTGTTTTCTTGTAATTTTCTGGAAATGAAAATTTTTGTACTTTGTATACATAAAGCAAAAAAATGTAAAAGAGAAAATTTACTTTGTAATATTACCAAAATAATATATGAGTTCCTTCTCCTATTTTTAGGAAAATAAATATTATGACTCACACCCTTTGTTTGAATCAACCGAGTAACATAGTTTGTAAACTCTGTGTTTGTTATTGAACTATAGTTCATGAATTGGTACATAATGAATATAGATTCATACATAACAAAAACCGGTTGAGTGCGTTGTCTTACTAAAATAATATATATGCTCCTTTTCAACAATTTTTCAAGAAAATAAATGTTATGATTAATAACAGGATTAATATATAAAAATACATTAATTTTTATAGTGAAAAATAAAATTAAGGTTTAAAAATAATTTTACAAAAATTTTGCATCCCTTAAATGCTTACACAGGCTTGAGTTGTGGTATTATAAATGGCACATATAGTATTTAATTTTATGTTATTTACTAAAAAGGGTAGATTTTGACCCAAAAAAAGTTTTGTATTAATAGAAAGATTTGATTAAAAAAATTTTTCTTCTTTTGTTTCAAAACTTTTTCTTCAGTGTAGAGTAACAAGAAAAATAAATTCAAAATGTAGTCGAAGGTATAGGAGATAATTTCTTTCACTAAGAATGCATTTTGCGTAATACTTACTGAAATGTGTTCTAAATATTTCTGAGTTTCCTCATTTTCTGCATTTTTGGCTTCGCAATCATTCCTTTTAAGTCTAGTTGTATGAAATTTGAGCTGTTATATAAACCAGAAAAAATGCTCAATTAAAGGAATGGGACATAGATGCATCGATTTGGTTCCATTAGTGATTCGTTTTTTTAAATTCTGATACTAAATAAGATTAACGCATTTTCCTGGTTACTATATTATTTAATAGATGTTTGTCATATCAAAGTAATATATAATAGTCACACGAATCATTGTTTGTTTTTAATATTAATCTTAAAGGTGTGGCTTTTGAATTTTAGAATTTGAGAGAATAAATGCTCAAAATATTTGTTGTCACAATTTACCAACACAGAAAAGAAAATGTATATCAAAATCGGGATGTGTGTAATCGTACTCGCGCATACACACACACAAACACACGTACACACACAAGTACCCACCACCTATCTTTAAATGCATGGTATTTAAGCAAATCCACTGCCCTCTCTCTTCGACTCATGCACACTCGCAAAAGATCCATAAGCTGGAATTCATCGTCCGGGCGACATACAAAGGATAAATGTTTACCTTTATAACTACTAAATTGTAAGTGTTATGTGAATACTGTTAAATATATTTTTGTAGCTAAATATATTTACTTGCCAACAGTGAAATTTATTTACACAATAAACATTAAATTTAATACGATAAATCTCCTTGAATATGGTGTTCAGAAATAATACTTTTATTTTTCATTAAATCGCTCTTGTATGTTAAATATTAATGGTAGATACATATCGGCGCGAACTTGCGCTGTAGTTTTGGCAGTAGATTCATTTTCATGTGCGGTTATAACTTGTTTTCAACGTTTGTATTTACTGCTTTGTTGCTGTAAATGCAAGTATAATTATAATCTGTGATCTAGGATATATATTGCACATAGTCGACATTTTATTAAAATCCGTTGCGACATTCAAGCGTCAAAAAAAGTCAAACAAACAAATGGACCCACAACGTTTTACTTGTATTATATTTTGTGATATTTTTATTTTAAATTTAAATTTTGTCTTTTATTTTTTACCAAGCATGCAGACTTTGGTGATCCTGAGTGTTATGCTGATTTTTCTTGGGGTGATTTGTGAGCATCGTCTATCCTTCGAGAAACTCGATATCGAGAAATTCGTCAATGATCCATATCGCCTTTCGGAGTTAACCAATTGTATGATGAGAATCGGTCCTTGTAGACCGTTAGACAAAATTATAAGCGGTAAGTATATGCCTGTATTTACCATATCCGTAATATTGCAAGAAGTATTTGGATTGGTGAAAATGCTTGGAAAAATATTTCAAAAATATTTAACATTGTGAATTAAATATTTAACAACATGTAATAGTTTAACATATTAAAATTCAACAGAGAAACTGTTGAATTAAGTTAAATTTACCTCAAAAAGCCCTTTGGTTACGTATTGTGACCAAAAGAATCTGTAGATGGAGGAGAAATCATGGGAATTCCTCGATGGCTTATAGTAAACCTATCCAGTTTGAGCTCATTTAGTTTGTCTTAACGAAACCTTGGGTTACGTCTTGTAGCCAGGAAGGTCTGATTTTTATCAGTATGATTGCTTTTTCAAATTGCTTTTTTTGTTTCAGAAAGAGGATTTCTAATAATGAAGGACGGATGTGCACACTGCACGCTTAGGGAACAACGTATTATCGGTGATCTGGCCACGTTGGTAGCCATCAGGGACCCAATAACATTCGTTGAACTCTGCAAACATTATGATCCTGGATCTAAGTACACGGGCAAATTTTTGCATCTAATACGGAACTCAAAATCATTGATTAACGTGCCTAGATTGTCTGGCGTTCATCTGGAAACGATATTGTCGTATTTCAGGACTAATTCTATCTGCATTTCTGGACCCTATTTGAATTCATGTTTCATTTGAACTTAAGTCGTGTACTTTACATATGTAATTTTAGATTTTTTTCTCAACCTTTTTATTGTTCAAAATTAAATTAAAATTATATGCAACACATCAATCTGATAGTCAACACTACAATAAAATACAGTTTTTAAGAAAAAAAAATCTTTGCTTTTGAGATTACTAAAAGTTCATTTAAAATTCCCAAAGGCAAGTTGATAAGTTTTGTTGTGAACAATTTGGCTAGTATTTGTGTAAGTTTTGTGTAGTATTGTGCGTGTGCTCAAGTTTTCAAACCATGTATAATATTTTAACCCTGGAAATATGTAATTTAAAAGACAACTTGTAGCTAAATAGGGAAAACGGCGTAGATAGTATTAATTTAGAAAAATTCCTGAGTTATTTTGGACTTAGCCCTATTTTTGGATGTAACTTTCTTGGCTAGTTGCAAACATTCAATTTTGGTAATATTTAGTTTACCAGCTTGATTTATCTACTTACCTTTTTGCTTCAGGTAATTTTCTTACTTAGGAAAAGTTTATTACATTATTTTTGTTAATGCTACTTTATCAAAATAATATTTTCCTGAATTTAGTAACACAACGATATTATTAAATACTGGATTATTTTTTCTGTAGAATTAATTGTCAATTAAGTGTAGTTAACGAGTAATTACAATAGCTGGTTATTGTTAATAAGTACGCGTTAAAATTGATAAATTTAGAAGAATTGAACAAACTACCAGGTTTTTAATAAAAAAACCTTGTATTTTGTTAGTAAATGTGATAGTTTTCCATTCGGAGTTAGAGAGATGAGTTATGGTGAGCAGTAAATTCGTCAACTTTGGACACGTTCAACTTATCTTGATATATTTATAAAGGTCTGAAACAACTAGGTTAATAGTAGGTAAGTAGGTAGGTATACTACAAGATTATAATATTTCAATAATGACGTTAAATAAAAGGTGGTAGATAAGTAAAGAAATATTAATCAATTTATTAGAAGAGGTGTTGTCTGAAAAGATATAATTTTTTCCCAAATTTTCCTAAGTCGTTTTTTTTAGAATTATGTTCCATAGATTTTTGAATTTAAATTTAATTTAGACTGAGCTCAATATTCGACAAAGGTTTAAAAATTTGCCATATTGATGAAAATGCTGACTCGTAGAATAAACGGAAGTGTAATTTTATGTTTTCAAATGCCCGTAAGTTGACAAAGATTTATATTCTATATACTTTCTTCCGATTTGGATCATTATACGCTCTCTTCATTCTTATTAAATACTAGTTTTTGTTTTCCACTTGACTCGGGTAGATGTTAAGATTACATAGCGAAAGAACAGTGATTAAATATCACATGTACGAAGAGTGATTTTATATTACACCCATACGACTGTTGGTCTTTTATTTCACCGGGCTGCGCATTATCTCTTGGCAGTTTTTACAGTTTTGGACCTATATACCTGAACTTTTTTTTTAAGTAGAGAGCTAATACTTAGCTCGCGTCACTGTGATATGTTGGTTTAAACACAATGTGTACGGTTTTTGACGCCTCGAGGAGACACAGATTCGATTCCCGGCCGCTCATCGAGCAGGGATGGACTGGTGTTCTGGTTGGTTGTAAGAGATTGCTCTCGTGGTAATAAGTACGCCACATGTATTAATTGTATACATTAAAATATGTAAATAAATAAATAATACAACGAAAATATTTCGGATGAATGGAGGTGGTTGACTGATCATGGAATGACACGTAACCCATGTTTTAGGCTTGGCCACGTGATCTTCGTAGCTAATCATGCAATTTCATGACCTTAATTACTTAATTAATTCATAATAATATCTATTTCATTCGTAATCAAAATCAACGATTGTGTATACAAAAATGATTAAAACACGTATCTCATTACACCAGGAGATATTTTTATTTCTCCAATAGATGGCACTATTTATTTTATTTTTGATAAATATTTACAATTTGATAACGTATTTATATTTCATCATAAGTATATATATATATATATATATAAATATATAAATATATATATATATATATATATACATATATATATAAATATATATATATATATATATATATATATATATATATATATATATATATATATAGTCATAGTATATTATAATGGCTGTTTATCAGACACCTGGGTTTTTATATAAGTGGCTTATAGGATGAAAACTTAAATATATAGAAACGCATAACTTTTCGGGCCTACAAGTATGAATAATTGCTTGTACTCATATTGTATTGAATACTTGACATAATATAAATAAACAGTTAAGTAGGTGTCGAAGTTATATAATTAGGGTTTGTTCTGTTATATGAGAAACTAATTTTCAGTTTTTAAAAACATTGATTTATCGGACAAAATATATTTATTTAAAATATTTAATTATAATTATTAACTGTTAGATAATGTGTCCGACTGGGAAGAAGACTCGAATAATACTGTTGAATGATGCTACTGAATAACACTGTGGTCCCCTCATGGCTCCTTTAGTATTTATCAACTCTCGAGTTCTGACAGTGAAAATAGACAATAACCCTACATTTCCCCAAAATAGACAATTGCCTTACAATTGCGTTCAAGATGCTGATAGGGCAACCGGATGAGTTGGCGTAAGGACTCACCTAAACGTAAGGAGGATATCTCCCGGAAATGTATAAACTTCGTGGTTCATTTTAAAGCTAATATGGAATTTTAATAAAATTTACGGGATGGTTCTAAGCTGAGGAATTGGAATTTTCCGTGAGGATACTTAGTCTATATTTATTTTTGGGACTTTTCTTGGTTTAAAGTAATTTTGAAATCTGCCATCGGGTTTTGAAATAAAATAAATATTAGGGATGGTAAGTCTTGTGACTTGTGGCTACATATATTGTCATTATTTGCAATATAAAAAAATAATTTTATGCGTTCCTTGGTTATTGAACTAAAGTCGCTTAGAATTAATTTTGTAGGTTTTCGAAAGGGCACTCAATTGATTTAGATCAATATTTTGTAGTGAAAAAGGATGTGTATTATGTACAATTTTCTTTATTTCACTTAAATTACAGCAAAAGTCATTAATGAAATTAAAATCAGACATGCTGATTAGTGAACTCATATTATTTATAGGTTGTTGCGATACGAGTTTCGTTGTTTGATAATATGTAGTGCAATGAATGTCAAAAAATTTAAACAGGTCTGTGCCTATTTTGGTAGTTTCATAAATTTCTGAATTAATACAATTTATAGAAATTTATTTTTGGATTGTGATTATATAAAGCCACTTATTATTTAACAAGCGGTATCTAAATCTCAAAATTTCCATGTGTAGTTTTAGTTTCACATGTATTAGGCAATTTACTTGTAAACTTTTCATTAGTTCATTTTCACAGTTGTGATTTGCATTTAATGAAAATGTTTTGGCAATATCGCGTACATAATTTTTTTTTTATTATCTTACATATTTTAATTTCGTCAAGTTCAAAATGATGCTTGCTTTTGATAATTTCTATATATTTTCCATTATGTATGATGGCACTCAAAGTTTTTAGTGAGTGAGAATCGTTTGGTGTTAATATGAAATAAATTGAATTCCTTTGGGGATGCTAGTGGAAATAGAGTATGTAGTATAAAAATTAATAGCAATGTAAAAATGAGTTTCTAATTGTAAAAATATAACCTTAGAAATACTTATCATATTATAAATTAGGTCTAATTTTAAATTGAAATGAAATCTAACATGGGTAAGAGGATGTCTTTAATTTTCATCAAGCTCTCGATATAGTTTAAATGACGTTATAATGGACGGGTGTGTAGTACATTTAGACTGCCAACCATTACTGCATTTGTAAGTCCTTTTAATTTAATTAACAAACTCAGAAAAATTGTTTCTAATGTGTTTAGAATGAATTTAATAATTAATAATTAATTGATCTAATAATAAAGAAATATTTTTGTACTTTTGAGAATTGTCGATTGACTAAGTTTACGTGATTAGCATTATATTTTAGTGAATGAATGAACTTATTATAATTCGGTTATGCTGATGCCATTATGAAAATATTTTCTTTTATGAACAGGGCTACCCTTTTTTCACTAATTTGTACATTTTTAATGGCATTTTGTCTAAAATCCCAAAAAAGTGTTTTAAGGCAGTACCTACAACACTAAATCAGGCTGTGCATTTTCATTTCTGTACTAATAAATGGGATAATTATTTGTTTTTTTTAATGAAATTATTGTACCTGACTGCAAGGCGACTCAGTATATCATTAAATTCATACTTATGAGATATCTCAGTTTCTTTGCATATTGCTTTAAACATAATTAAAATAGAGACGATATTATCAATGTGCCGATGTATATACGAAATATCTAATGCGGTTAATATACATAGGGTTACATTACTTATTTTTAAATATAAATTAAATTAAAAATATAGATTCGAGTTCTAATTAAAGTTCTGGATATAATTTGGATTTACACGAGTCTCGATACTGGAATAAAATTATAATTGTTTAGAATAAGAAGTTTAATATTTAGCTTTAAGACATGAAAATTAATTATTTTTTCTATACAATTCCATCTTTATCCATATTTTAACACCATAAAAAAATGTTATATCTAATTATGATTTATTGCAATTTTAACTTAAACTAAACTCGGCGTGATTGACTTTATTTCAATTTTATTTTATCTATGTAAATCATGACGTAACTATTAATGGCTAGTCTGGTAATTATGCTAATCAGCTGTAACAAGTGGAAAATGGGATGATTTGACTCGTAGTGTGTATGTCAGCGTTTTTTGTTTACAATCGGTTTGTTATATATTTATATCTGTCCTCATCAAATAAAGACAATTATAAACTTTTTTAAATGTCAACATATGTGAACAGAAGTGAAGCATTGAATTCTGTCACATCAAACTATAATAGTGTATATTATTTAACGTGTCACAAATTATATAAAGAAATCAGGACATATTTTCGGAGAAATAAAAAAATTAAATTGTGTAGTCGGATATATTTTGTTCGAAGATAAATTTATTAAGAAATATTAGAAAATTCAGTCAATTTGTTTAGAGATTCAATTTATTTAGAAATATTAGAAATTAGAATATAGAAAATTCATCAGAGTAATTTTCCCGTTAATCTTAAAAAGAAAGTCATTATTTGGCCGGGCATTATTTTCTTCAAGTCTAATTTTAATTTTTAATACGTAATTGAAATGACTTAAAATAATTATATTAAATCTCTGTGTCTTATAATACTGGTAAAAATCTGACTTGAATATGAGGAAACAAGCAAGTCTACATTAGTAAGTAGAGTAAAAAAGAACTTTTGTTTACAAAACTGATTGTTTTTTTTTAATAAATTTAATGAATGTAACATTTCAGAGCCTCAAATTGATGTACCATTAAAAGTTACGTCCACAGTATCAACACCGTTCATTTTTGTTATTTTATAATACCCTTTTCAAATGGGTGACCAAATTTCTCTCAGTTACCTTATAATTAACAAAGTGACTTTGCGTTTTAAAACAAGTCCAGAAGTTTTTATTAGATTTCTTTACATTCTCAACAGCTTTATATTTTAAGAGCTTTTATCTTGCTTCCTTATTTTTATATATCCCCAATAAAAAGTGTCAGAAAATGGCTCGTAAATTGACGCAACATAGTTGCATATGCATAACGTTGCCAGTTACCTTGATTTTTGTTATCGAGCAACTAGGTATTCCTTGAGTATCGAGTGACTACGCTCGAAAGTGCGCCTTGAGTGTGAAGGTGATATAGTGAGAGCCACAGTCGCTTAATATTCAGAATTTTATACGTCTTTTTGGATACATCTGCCATGAAATTTGTTTCTGAGTTGCTGAAAATTGTTTGGGGTAGAAAAGAGAAAGATACAATTAATGAGATATTCACTTGTGCCTTCTAATGAAACATCATATGTCAAATAAGCGATAGAAAATTTCATGAATTCTTTAAATTTCTTACATAGCAGTATATATTTCAGTTGGACTATTTCAGATTATTCAAAATTAAATGAAACTACGTGATGTAGTACTATTTCTACTTTATTTAAGTTCTTTACTACGACCTAGTGGTATGACAACATCTTCATGTGGACTATTTGTAAAGATTGACACTTAGAAACAGAATTTAAATATTATACAAAACAATAGCGGAAGCGTGATTTGTGCGGGCTTTCCCACTGTTTAAGTCAGTGAGTTTATGGTAGGGAAGTGGTGTAGTTTTTATTATATTTTCCAAAGTTATACAATAAACAAGTATTTTAGTGAGGGCAATAAATTAAATGGATGTTATTCACAGTAATATATTTATACAGTAGTAAAGGTAACTGATGGTTGGAACAAGATTATTAAAATAATTCCATATACATCCCATTGTTTTCTCTTGTGACGTGTCTCTTTAGATATGGACGGGCTTAAACAATTTGAAGTACACTAGAGTATCAATGTTGTCTAACCATATTATGTCTATAACATATTAAGTATTCTCTTTGTGTCAGTAAAATAATGTATAACTCCAAAAGTATTGATTTAATTGTAATAAGATTTACGTAGACGGAGAAGAAATATAGTTACAAAATAGGATGATGAAAAATATGACCGAGCCAAAAAAGTCCTGCTTCCATAAGAAAAAAAGGCTTATAAAGAAAAACCTTCATAAAATGAAATTCTATTATTATAAAAAAAATGTTTATAAAAATAGTAATTTAATGTAAACGTAAATAACAATTGGTTTACTCAAAATGCAAACTTTTGCAAACTACTTGATAGTTGCGGATCTGGGGCATGTGGTCACCCATGACAGATACGAAATGTAGCAATTAATATTGAGTAAATTGCTAAATAATGAAAATTAATAATGGGAAAAATTGCTGAAAGAAGGAAGGCTGGTGGTAGCAGAAAATTATAGTTGCATAATATTCGAGAATGGGCAGAGATTACGAGTACCACTGGACTCTTTCGTTTGGAATGGACGAAACCATATATACAGAGCTGACTGCCAATATTCATTATTTGGAAATGTGCCCTTACGAAAAAAAGAAAATAAAAAAATCATATATCCTCCTAAAAAAATATAATATCATTATATCTTTGGTGAGCTAACTCAGTTCTTTCCGCAACTCGTATGGAACAAAAATCATAACGACAAAAATAACTACAGGTCATGGAAAAATGTAATACCATTCGATACGTTATTTTGTTTTCTTTCTTACGGTATGTAATGATTTATATATTAATTTAATTTTAATTGAAATATATACGTTCCAACAGCGTAAAGGTATGTTTTGCTTATAAGAAACGCTCGCCCTTTGAGGATTAATATTAGTTTACGTTAATCGAGTAACATTAAATCTGTGCTGTAAAAATTAAATATGGAAAAGTAATGAACACAGATAAGGTCATTTATAAGTTTTATATTTTATTTTTTCCCTCGGCACCTTTAAACAAATTGCGTACAATTTTTAGGGGAGAGATAGTCAATCTAGGTACGTTTACCACTGATTTCACAGTCGTTATATAATTCAAAAATGTATCCGTATACATAGATTCAGGATCATGAATTCTCCAAATGTCGAAGAAAGTGTCCGGGTGGTTGATGGCAACAAGCGTGGCCAGGTCGCCCACTATCTCTTTTTCTTTGGCCGTGCAGTGTGCGCATCCATCCATCATTATTAGAGAAGCTCGATCTGAAACGTAAAGAAGCTCCTTCCACCTTCAGTGGGTCTAAATTATATACTCGTAATAGTAAAGAGTGTTTATATAATTTTTAATGTTTCATAAAAATGTACATATTATGTTATTATAATACAAAACCTCTCGAAAAAGGTTATTATTTGTTTATTATTTTGTGGGTGATGTTCAATTATGTCAGGCTGAGTACAAATTACTTCCCGCGAACAGTTATTCCATGTGTTATATTTTACAGCAATTGTGTTTCATTAAAATTTAATTTCCTTTTATTCAAAATACGTAATGCATTTCAATCATGGATTACAGCAATAAGTCCCCTCTTGTAGTAATAAGTCCGCCACAGTTTCAAATAAGTTTTAGTCAATACGATGTTAATAAACGAAATCAATACGATGAAACAATGTCTTTTTTCTGTTTGTTCAAGCTTATATCGCATAAATATTACTTAGTTAATCGTATAAAATAATTCAATTTCTTTTATTACATACATATATATATATATATATATATATATATATATATATATATATATATGTAATAAAAAATGAGTTCAATTAATTTAGTAAATTTTATGCAATATTTAAAATTTATTAACATTTATTGTCGAGAAATTTCATTTATTTACTTTTTTATCGAACTTCAACAGCTTAGAAATCTAAGTTCACATTGACCGACTTATTGCCCCATGAGTAATCTCTTACAGTTAACTCCACAAATTAAGTGAGAAAAATATATGCTGTGATAGACTGTAGAAGATTTGCGAACGCTTATGAACTATACCTAAAAATAAAGTGAATAATAATACATTTGCAATATTATTATTGGTATTCATATAAAAAGAGAAAAAAATTAAAAAAAATTAGATTGTGTGAAACAAAATGAACATGACATGTCAGTGGATAAAGATTTGGTATAGATTGGTTTTTATTCAGCCGATTATGACAGCGAATGTGATTTCAGAGAGTGTTGAGTTGATCTCATAATTTAGCTGTATATATAGTAAAAAAAATATTAACAGAATTTATTTCTAAGGTGAGAGATTAGGAGCATGCATGCAGGAGGAGCATGCCTTGTTTTAGAATGTAATTCAAAGTAGTGACCTGGTAGGTAATGGGATCTAAATTTGAGGTATGAAAGTGTACAGGATTATTGAGGATATTACACAAAAAACACAGAAGATGGAGGTTGTGCCAGTAACGATTCTTTTTTTGATGCTCAGATATATGACAATTTCTAAGGCTAATACATGGATATGTAAGATTGGAGTATGTAGGATTTGAAGTAATTCCAAATTATTGATTCAATTTTCACTTAGACTAGAGTGAAGTACGTTACGTCTCCGTAATCAAGAATAGAGGAAGACCTAAACTTAGGTGGCTGGACTGCCTGGAAAAAGACTTTGAAATCCTAAGTGTAACAAACTGGATGTCTCTGGCCAAGAACGGGAGAGCTTGAGAGTTGATTCTGTGGAAGGCAGGGGCCTATCCTGGGGTGTCAAGCCATTGAAGAAGAAGAAGAATAGGCAGAAGTAAAGTTTGCCATATTAAAGAAAATTTTGAAGCCATTTGAGAGAGTGTATTTGCAGAAAATATTACGAATAATTTTGTTTAACTGAAGGATGTCATTTGAAATATTGGTCAGTTAGTTGTTTTTTTTTACAGTTGCAATGAAAAGGACAACATAGGCATTAATGAAAGGCTATGATACATCAGCTATCATACATTTGACATAAGTTTGTGACTGACAATTATAATAGCCTGTATTTAAATTGGGCTAATCGAACCTATTTCGGATTAAATACCTTGTTTATCAGCCCACTGGCTCATAATATATAAGTCCACATTAAGTATATCGTTGCGGGAAGGAATTTTATTGAAACTGTAGTGAGAGTATATTTGATGATTATCAGCATATAGATGGTAGTTAAACTTTATTTAACTACGGGACCAATAAAACTAGAAAAAATGATGTGAGGGATAAATACTTGATGTGAGAAAAAATACTACCTTGAAGTACTCCAGCCATGAAAATTGGTTCACTTTGAATAATTTTCAAAAATTGTGTTTGCTTGCTTAAGGTTATGAAAATATGTCAGATAATAGGTGTACTTCATTTATTTTAAAGCACCTCAAATTTTAGAATATTGATCTGTTTCATAAATTATCTAGAAATTCGACAATTTTTTCTTCATAATGTATTTATAGTTTCCCAAATTACATTATTTCCAAAATATCTTAAATAAAGAGACATTTGTTTTTTAATCGTTTGGTTTCATTGGACTTTTGGTTCATTGCCATTTAAATTAACTAGAAGATATTCAAATTTACAATTAGGGTGTGCTGTTTTCAAACACAGAAGGCTTCATATCGCTGAGGGCTTGATATTAATATTTTAAAGATTTCTAAATAAATTGACGCGTTATCTGGCACGAAAAATTTGGGTTCAAGCAATTCAACGTTTTTTTTTGTAGTATTGACTCATTTCATGATGATTATGTTTTCACCTTACATTTAATTTTTGGCTTTCTATATTGGAATTTTTCATGTTCATATCAAAGAAAAATAAATGGAAATATTAATGCCGTATAATAATTTTTGTGAAAATAAGGAAAATTAACCAATTCAAAAATATTAAACATTTTCGAAGATCTTGAACTAAGTTGAATACCATTTTAAGACATAAGTGTTTTTTATAATTATGTGAATATAGAAATAAATGTAGATATATACATACCGCTTACATGATTATCAAAAAGCCTGCAAGGACCAGTTTTCGTCATACAGTTCATGAATTCTGGAAGACGATCCGGGTCGTTGATGAAATTTTCGATGTCGAGGTTTTCGAAGGACAAATACTGTCCGCAGTGGACACCATGTAGAAGTAGGAAGGCACTCAGGGTCATCAAGATTTGAATGCTTTTAAAAAAATTATATAACGCATAAATTTGAAATATAAAAAATTGTGCGTGTTAACTTCGACGTGCGACTGTAGTTTACGCCTTAAGTACGATTGTCTTGGAATGAATAAAATAGGTAACGCTGTTTATATATATAAATATCGTTGAATATAAATGGAAAATTCTTTGATAAAAAATGTTGACAAAATAATTATTTTCAAGTAAACACAAATGAACAATATCAAATTTATAGAACAAAATTAAAAACATTTAATAACGTCGGACTAAGAAGTTAAAATTAAAAGAAACTGTTTAGTTTTGTAAGATAGAAATATTCACATTTAATGATTACATCTTAATATAAGCGAACGATACTTACGTACGAGTGTCACACTCCGTTATTGGGATTACGCCAAAAGAAAATGCTAAATTTTCATCACCTTTCCACTCTACTAGTGAAAAAGTTTTGAAGTAAAAAAAATGAAATGACAAAAAATTAGGTTTTACATAAAAGTGTAGAAACATGAAGTTTTATCCAATATTCAGCTTTGAAAATTTTATTTTTTTATAAAACTGTCGTCGCCATCGTTTGTTGTGTTGATCACAAGGTAAACGGCCTTTGGCGGTGGGGCGAACCGCAGATACCCATTGAGCAGGGCTGGACTAGAGTTCTGTTTGAATCTAAGAGATTTCCCTCTTAGTAATAAGTAATAAAATGAAGTACAAAAAACATATTTGCACTTTATTTTATTACCGAATCGAAGGATTGACACGAAAGAATAATAATTATAACTTAGTTAAGATTTTGTACAAATGAAACAAAAAATATTCTGAAATTTAACAAAATAATCTTTTGTATATTATTAAAGCATATAACTAATAGAATAGGAAAGAAATTGAAATAATCTTGAGAGCGTGTATCAACTTCGTATTCAGAAAGTTAGATCTAATTCCTTCAACAAGCAGTGATCCCTAATCAGGGATTTCAGGGTGGTTACAAAACTCCTATCAGTTGACATACATTATAAGAAATTTTGTCACATTTTTTGAGGTTAGAAATGTAGCATAAAGAGAGAAATACATTAGAATTTATTATTATTTAAAATGAATACATGCCATCGATATCAAGTAAAAGAAACGTTAGAGTCGACCTACATTATTGGTCGAAGCTATTTTAAAATGCAATATTTTTTTAATATCCAGGGTAGAGTGAATGAAGGTGCATACCACATGCCACCATGAAACTTCTATGCTGTTTTTTTAACACCCCTGTTATGGTGCAAGTGAAATATTGTTCGTAGCACTTCTACAGCCGTGTAAATATTAATCGAAGTCTCACACGAATATTAAAATAATATACAAAATAAAAAATAAGTTTATATATTAAAACGGATAAATTAATTAGAAACAAAAAAAATGGTCAGTTCATATCAGATATGTTGCGTTTTTCTTTATTTATTATTAAATAAATTATTTGCTTATTAAAATAAATTGAGTTATACAAGGAGGAAACCAATGCCATTCGTGTATTTAGTATCGGACGTCAAGATTACTTGAAATTATTCGCAACCACTTTGTGAACTTAATATAAGTGCATGCACGAACCCATCATCATAAGAAATTAATGGCTACTTTTATCCTATGCAGTAATCATAATAAAAAGACGCTAACACAAATAATTAAAGCAAAGAATTTTGGACACCAAAATCTAGTGGATTTTGAGGAAAATTGAGGAATTTTCAGGAGAAGTGTTCAAAGGAGTTACAAACCCGATATTTTTTTGAAATGATATCACTAGCAGGTATATTTATAGAACAAGGGTGTATATGCAATTGTTATATTGTTTCAATGCTTACGTATACGGTAAGGAGAATGTATCTAAAGCTTATCACACAACGATAAACTAAGTTACATATCTTTTATGTATATATATACATGTATATATATATATATATATATATATATATATATATATATACAGTGTAAACCAGACGACATATTTCTGTGATAATGCAATGGCAACGTAAGACAATTTCTAGTGCCTATTCGGTGAAAAAACATTCGAAATATTTAAAAATTATTAACCTTTAAATACGTCAGCGGACAATAGTAATTTAATGGGAATGTGGTATCCGGTGCGTGCCTTTCAATCTCTTTTTCATTCAACATTTTCACAAAAGTGCAAGTGAAATAATACGTTGAACTTATTTTTCACTTCTGCGGTTATGCAAATATTTATTGAAATTAAAGAAATTGTTACACGCGTGATAAAAAAAATATCGAATAAAATTCAATGAGGTTGCGCTTTGTGAGTTATGTATCTATTTTAATGTTTTCAAGATATTTTGGTACATCAATTTAAGTTGCTATTATGAAAATGTTACCTGAAAAAAAAGAAGTTGTTCCACGTGTAATAAAAGATGTCGAATAAATACGTCAATGCATATTATATAGACAATAAAGATCGATGACCTTGCGCTTTGAGAGTTATATCTATTTTAATCATATCAAATTATGTAGCGGCTATGCAAATGTTAACTGAAATAAAAAAGTTATTACCCGAGTAATAACAAAAAAATATGAAATAAAATACAATAACGCACATGTCAAAGATAATGAAGTTCGACGAGGTAGCCCTTTGAGAGTTCTGTAACTATTTTAATGATTTTTAAAATGTTTTGGTACATCAAATTATGTAGCGACTATGAAAATGTTAACTGAAACAAAAGATATTATTAGACGAGAAATAAAAACAATGGAATAAAATACAACAACGCACATTCCAAAGACAATAAAACTCAACGAGGTTGCGCTTTAAGAGGTCTGTAACTATTTTAATGAATTGAAGTTATTTTGGTACATCAAATTATGTAGCGGCTATGAAATTTAAATTGAAATGAAAGATATTATTACATGTATAATAAAAATAATGATTAACATATGACAGTGTATATTCTAAAGACAATAAAATTCACCGAGATGGCGCTTTGAGAGTATCAAATTATGTAGCGGCTTTATCAAATTATGTGGCGCTTTGAGAGTATCAAATTATGTAGTGTTTAATTT
Organism: Druceiella hillmani; assembly: GCA_039881145.1. NCBI lineage: Eukaryota > Metazoa > Arthropoda > Insecta > Lepidoptera > Hepialidae > Druceiella > Druceiella hillmani. Next base: position 8,973,431 of record JAYKKI010000013.1, read on the forward strand.
TGGTTAACATTTGCATAAATGTTAACCAAAATTAAACACTCCTTATACGTTTAATAAAGAAAGTATTTAATAAAATACAACGGTGCATATTCTAAAGACGATAAAATTCGATGAGGTAGCGCTTTAAGTGTTATATATCTATTTTAATGATTGAAAGATGTACTGGTATATCAAATCATGTAGCTGCTATGCAAAGGTTAACCTGAAATTAAATAAAAGTTGAAAAAAGGGAATAAGAAATAGCGATGTATTTTCCAAAGACGAAAAAAGTCAATTAGATTTCGCATTGACAACCCTTTATCTATTTTAATTGTTGAAAGATATTTTGGTATATCAAATTAAGTAATGGTTATGTATATGTTAAATGAAATTAAAGAAAATATTACACCTTTATCAAAAAACATAAAATTTAATTAAATACAAGAGTATTGTCTTTAGGGTATTCTAAAGACGATAAAATTCAATTATCCTGCGCATTGAGAGTTCTGTATTTATTTTAAGGATTGAAAGATATTTTTATATATAAAATTGTATAGAGGTTGTACAAGTGTTATTTAAAATGAAACAAATAGTAAAACATGTATTAAAAGAGAAAATATCGGATAAGATACGACATCTTATTTTCCAAAGACGACAAAATTCAATTAGCTTGAAATTTGAGAGTTATGATCAATTAGCTTCAAATTTAAGAGTTATTTTAATATGTATGGTAATTTCAATTAGCTTGAAATTTGCGAGTTGTTTTAATGAGTGGAAAATTTTTTGGTAAATCAAATTGATTAACGGCTATGTAAAAGTTAAATACAATTAAAGAAATTATTACACGTTTGTTAAAAAGAAAAAAATCTAATAAAATGTAATGCAAATGATGCTTTAATGTTATTATTTCATTATTCAAAATTTGAGTTATTCAATTGTTTTTTATTTATTATTATATAAAACTTGTTATCATATTATATATGATAACAAGTTTTTTTTTAGAATTATTTTGCATTAAAGTCTTTGAAAACTTCAATTTGTTATAACTAATAAGGAGTAAGCTATAAGAAAATAATTGTGGAAAGTAAATTATAGGAAATATATTATTTAAAAAAAAATTATGTATATATATATATATATACATATTATATATATATATATATATATATATATATATATATAATATGTATATATATATATACATATTATATATATATATATATATATATATATATATTTATATATATATATATATAGGTAGTAAATTACTCATATTCAGTATCAATTTGATTTAATCTTCAGTTTATATTTTTGAATTTAATTAACTTAGTTTTTCTTTAAAATTTGGATGCTGATCAGCCAATACAGATGCCACACCATCGCTTCTACGTGCAACAATGACATGTATAAAATACGAACGATGCTGGCTTATGTTTGAATGTCAATAACATAGACCAAACATGGTCTATTAACGTGGTTGGAACTCGATGACGTTAGTTCAATTTGGGTAGTATATTCCAACATACAAATCAAATTTCCATGTGTTATTGATTGTAGGCATTGCAATTTTGAGGTTGACTTAATATTACAATTAATTATATATAAAATATAATTAATTGCAAAAAACTACTCAAAATTTTATATCGAAAACGATGTGATATAATTTGAGGACAACTTAACAAAGTAGCTTATGAAAAGGGAGAAATTTTTTGATTTGAATAAATTTAACATGATTTGAACAATAATAGTATATAATCACAGAACTTCGGCCACATGTCTTAGTAGTCCTAAATATTTTGCCAAATTATTCCACAGTGATTGGAAAAACAGTTTCGGATTTTCAGAAGAGTGTTCAAAATTAGCATTTGTATTTTCTTAGTCTTCAAAACTAGGACTTAAACCGAATCATTGAAATGGATTTCATCGACAAATGGGAGAATTGGATGATCTCCATTTGATTCTCGGAAAACGGTGTGTGTAACTTATTAAAAGTTTATATGTAGTTTTTGGGTAGTAATATTGAATTCCACAGCAAAAAAAATAATAGTCTCAGGTATGATCCTGAAATTCTCTTCATTTCATAGGCTTGGCTATGTTCCAATTTTTCTCTTTACCACTTGCCGAGTTCTGAAAAGCACGTCATAATTTTATTCGGTACCTAATTTCTTTTCAGGTTATGAATTTTGTTACCGAAGCACATGTTGTAATCATTTTTCACAAAGACCGTAATGTTGTTTAGTTGCTTAGATATATTATACATACATTTGTCCTAATGTAAAAAAAAACTCACACGACAGTTAACTCATTTACGCTAAGCCATATGGACAACATTTGCATTAGGCCTTATTTAAAAAATTATACCGACGTTTATTATAGCCATAGCTTTCTTATAAATTATAAGAATTAGGTACTTGATAAATAAATTAACAACTTAAGTTTTATTCACAATTAAATGAAACTACTTGATGTAGTATTATTTCTACTTCATTTAAATTCTTTACCACGACCTAGGTTTCGTTGTATGACAACATCTTCAGGTGGGAAATTTGTAAAGATTGATAAGATCTTTATAAATTGCCCATCTGAAGATGTTGTCATATAATGAAACTTAGGTCGTGGTTCAGAATTTAAATAAAATAAAAATAATGTTACACCAAGTAGTTTCATTTAGTTGAGAATAAAGATTAAGTGATGATACATTTCTACAAAATTAACGCCAAATATATTCAATATTTGAAAACAGCCGATTTGGCTACGTTAGCTTTATTATACCGTCGACTCCAAATTAATTTCGAAAGACGGTACAAAGCATTTGATTCAACAAAACGTGCATTAAATTTAAACTTACACCAAGTTAGCTGAACATAGAGACTAATAGAATAACTCGAGCAGTCGAGAAAGTAACAGCAAAAGCCGTCAACTACTTGGCTGAAGAAAGAAGTTCAGGAAGCAGTCATCAAGTGAGACAAATTAACTACTGATGAGTAAATGATATTATTGTGATGTTGTTTCAAGATTACCTTCTTTCGTTTATGATTCTAATGAGATGAAATTGTACGCTTTTTAAACTAATTTGTCCATGATTACTCATAGATCGTAATGTGATATTAATTTTATTAACCTAATTAATTTTAATTGTAACATTATAACATAATAAACTCGGTTTAACAACATAGCATAAGTTTAACTATGCATAAATGGGCTTCAAACTTATTTCCTACAAAAAAAAATCAAAAACAAATTCAAAATGATATTATTTTTAATGCCATTTTAAACACATTAACATTTTTCACATTAAAATTTTCACATTAACATATTCACATTAAAATTTTTCCTGTAACCATGGCTCCAAAATATACATAAATCGTATGTAGACTTAATCACTTTTAAGTTAAATGTTCTAAAATTCTGGACTCACCAGTAATTAGTGTATTGTACGGTAAACATGGAAATAGGACAAGAGGTTATCCAATATATAGATGAATAAATATATTTAGGATAGCAATATAAATTAGGGAGCAATACTCAAAATAAATAGACAGAAGAATAAGCAAAACTTCGAAACGATATTGGTCAATGAAAGAGATGTTTAAAAACGAAACAATACCATTCTCCCATGTCTTACGTTTGGATGTCTACTTGGCCTGCTACGAGCAAAAACAACCAAAAACTTGCAGTTTGCCAACGCAACATGAAGCGAAGTATGCTAAACAAGGATATAGGATAGATGAATGACTCAAATGGAACTGGACTGGTCACATCATGAGAACGATAAGACGAAAATGGACGAAAGAGGTAATGGAATGGCATCCTAGAAATAAGAAAAGACAGAAAAGACCTTAATTTAAAGATGAGACGATGACTTACCAAAAGAATGGAGAAAGTCAGCTCAGAATAAAGATGAATGGAAGACAAATGGACAGAATAGAGATGAATGGAAGGTAAACCTGACCAATAAACTGGCTGCTGCCGAACATTTTATCTTGTAAGATCTGAAACATTATTGTTTACCCTGTGTAGAGTATAAGTTAAAACTGTGTATTAAGATCAGTGAATAAAGGCTTTATTATTATTAATTAGTGTACTAATCATGTACCTAGTGTTTCTTATCAATAATAAAGCTGCGTCTAAAATCAACGTCAGTATGTTACAAGCATGGCTTCATTTAAATGTGTTAACTGCCATTAGAGTTTTGGTTATATTTAAGATAAATGTTCATTGACTAAACAACAGAACAACATTACGGACTTTGGGAGAAATGTGTACAGCATGCATTTCGGTTACAGAATTAAAAGCTGGCTTTGTAATGAGAGTAATAAAGTTAGAAAAAAATACACACCATGTAAAAAATTACTACTTACGTTTTCGAGCTGTGCAAATGGTCAAAATGTAAAGAGAACAATTTTAACCTAACGAAGTCTATGAACCATTTCATAGGATGACACCTAAGACTACCATTTTCTGGTGCTTAATGTTTATATATTCAACGTTTCTTATAGTTATCATCAAGAGCTTCAACTAATGGAATATGTTTTTAGAGCAAGTTTGTTTCTCGTATGAAGTTCAAATTATAAAACTTATTTTTTGGTTTAAAAAATGTTTGGCATATATTATAATAGGAGTAATATTTCAATTTTTGACATTAATTCTATAAACTTTTCGAATGTTTAACCAAATTTCATAACAGTAAATTTTGCATTACAATTTTTAAGAATTTTATCGCCTCGCTTTTTATTCAAATTTTTTGTACAAATTAAATTATAGTATCTTTTAATTAAAAAAAAAGTGAAAAATAAAAAATTATTGTTTGTAACATGGACCTCATTATTACGTTTGCATAAAAATATCTCTTACGTTTATTCAGAAAAGAAGTGATACAAGAAACACTTCACAATTGATGGATTTAATGTGTTGCTATCAGCAAAATGATCAACACTTGCTTGATTGTTCGAATATTGTCCTGTATCGTCTCTATTTTGAATTGTTTTGATGTCAGTGGAACGCCGTTAAATCGTGATATAGTTAATGTACATTCCAAATCAAAATATAACTTCAGCAGCCTATTTTAAATTAAAGTTCCATTTTAATTAAATAGATCTACAAGTTATTAAATATCAAGTTTGGATGTGAACACTAGTTTTACTCAACGCATGCTTCTTGAATGAGGGTAGACATCCAATCATAAGCGGCTTTTTCGTAATTTTCTGTATTTTTTTAATTCTTCATCTTGATATTTAACCTCAATCGCAAACTTTTCCCTTCTTTTGGTAAGTCGATTCCAGTATCAGTAGTCGATTATAAAAAAATTAGTCGACCAATCTGAACAAAGGATATACTTTAACGACGACTGAAAAATATATTCATTGAAAGTAATTTCTCAACTAAAAATTAAAATTTCAAAAATTGAAGACAGCGAAGAAAAATAAAATATATTTTAAGAATGACAAATAAAATTTACAAAGACTCCAAATCATAGAATATTACCAGAACTTAAAGCAAACAAGAGACATCGCCTACGTATTCTTACGAATACATATGTATAATTTTTCTCAAAAACCAATAAAGTAAATTTATGAAATATACTAAGAATTCAGTGTGAACAGATTACTGTTAAAAGTATCTTTCCATTTTACTCTTAAATGGTTTAATTTTTCCCAATTTAATCTCTGCTCTATGTTTAGCAAAATCTATTATTTATACATATATTGAAATTATAGCAGAATCAATTTTGTATATGAAAAATATTTAAAAAGAGATTTAGCGTAAAAAATGATAATAGAAACCGGAATTTTTTATCATTTTGGTTTATTATTTTGTGCGTCATGTTATTTTGTGCGTCAACCACGTAAGAGCTACTGAACAAATTTTGATTAAATTTGGTATGGTAATAGTTTAGCGATCAGAGCAATATGTGAAAGGAAAAAAACATTTACAAAATTTTTTGCAAAGCTTGTACCCGACCTATTTAATTATTTTGACACGATTTATAATAATTTTTTTCTTTTTTTTATGTAGCTCTCATTACTAATTCTCGTACCAACATTTTAAAAATCATATTAACTTCACTAAAAGTCAAAATGTTTCCCTTTTATATGATATTTTATTAAGATGGTTTTATGTCACGTCACATGAAAATTTTTCGATATAATATTTCAAACAGTTTTTTACTAAAATATAATTAATTGTTATATTAAGCGACCTCAAGATTTATTTTTGTAATAAAGAAAACTCGAGAATTTCTCTCATAATTTGAAATGTATTGCTCAAAATAAATTAGTAATATCGGTCTCCTACCATACTGATTAGAGTAGGTTGGATGTGTGTTATTGACATTAAACATATGCTCATGTCGTTAGTATTATGCACATCATTGGTGCACAGAGAAGCGAGATTGTGACATCTGTATTGGTTGATTTACTTTTTAAAGAAAAATTAAATTATCCAAATTCCAAATTAGAAATTGAAGATTCAAACGAAGTTGATACTGAATGTGAGTAAACAAATTGATTTTTAGAATAGTGTATTTTTATAATTCACTATTGATGTGAATAATTTATCCTTTACTAATATAACAAATTTACAAAAAATTTATTTTTTTATAATGAAATAATTGAACAAATAATAAACGAAAAATACTAGCTTGTCATAATTTTGAGTAATGAACTAAAAAGCATTGCACACATTCCGATGGTTCAAAATTATGAGTTCGGATTCACAAACAGCAAGCTCGAGAATATTTTAAACCATTTTTATTTTATCTTTCGTCCATTCTTTTTTTGACAGCAGTTGATAAATGTAATTATATTTTTATTAGTATTTTTCACAGATGGCAATATTTAGCGTGAATCGACCGTTAATTTTACAGAAATAGCTTCACATGTGCATACATACTAAACAAAACACACTTGCGTCAGTCGTTAATCGAGAAATTGTATAAATAATTTGTTTCAAAATAATACAAATGGAAGGGAAAAAACTTAGCAAATAAAATGTTCACCAGTCGCATACTAATCTGAGTTTATATATTTCCTTTAGTGAGATATCATGAAAGATATAAATTTGTTTTTTTTTTTTAAATTTCTTAGCAAATAGTCATTGTTCAGTTCTTTTTAAAACACATTAAAATATTACAATATGAAAATTACTATGGTATTTGTCTTCAAGTAATATTTTACTATTTAAACAGTTTATAAGCTCTTACATTCCAAATCTAAAAACTCTTTCTATAGTCTGCTTAAATGGATTATGAAGGACATATGACTGATTTATTTTTGTAATATCGTGGTTAAATATTAAAATCCAATAACATTAGGAAAATAATCTATGATTTGGACAACGAGTAATACATCAGTTTTGCTTCAATTCCATGGTCTATCACCTTTGGTCTACCAGTTTTACTTCATTTCCATAGAGGCATCTTGCCAATTTGAGAACAAGTTTTTTTTGGATCCTAATTAGAATGTTCGTTACCGACTCGTATGGTTCACGGTGTATCATATAATGGTATCAAATGGTATTGCAAATTCGACAATCTAGGATGGTTTGTTTGATCTATTTTGGTATTTTCTGTAAACAAACGAAACATATTTTGAGACAATTTTTCTGGATCTACGAATACGTCAGATGATTGAAAATTTTAAATATTGTGTTGTGCAGATAAGCAATGATGGAGAGTGACGTCCCATCATGGAATTTCCTTTTCTTAATATGTTTACCTTCGAAACTGTGATAACGATAATAGATAGAAGGATATATACATATCTTCTTTTTATTCTACATTATTTGATGTACTCAAAACAATAAAAAGAAAACAGCGAATAAAATAAAACAGTGTACATTCTAAAGACCATAATTCAATTTTGTCATCTTTAGAATGTACACTATTGTGTTTTATTTGCTACTTTTTATTAGGTAATTAAAAATTCTATAATTCTTTTAAAATTTGCATAGTTGAAGAAGTGATAAACAATTTCAACGTGTTATTTCACTTGTGTTATGGTGTAAATGTTAGCATGCAGGAAGAGTGAAAGGCGTCTGCCGGATGCCACCTGCGCATTAATTATTATGGTGCGCTGACGCATTTATATGCACTGAATCGAAAATAGATTGCTTTGTATGACAGTTGCCAATAATATTTTTTCCGTGAGTAAAAAATAATAACATTGGAAAAGCAGTATGTAGGCTCCAATAAATAACCTTCGTTCAAATGGTTTTACACCGAGTACACTCTAAATTGTTTTATATTGCAACGCGACAAATATGACGTATGGTTTATACTCCAAGTTTGTTAAGGGTTTAAAAATATTCATTACTTAGCTTTTCTCTTATCAAGGTTCTTAGCTTTAGCTGGTTTACCTGCATAGGAGGCTTTAAATTTATTCCCATTATGCTTATACGCAAGCACTGAAACAGCATTTACGAATACTCCATACTGCGTATGTAATAAAATTATAGAGTAAATATAATTCTAACTATAACGTATTAATCGTTTTTCTATAATTTTTAAGCATTATTTCGTCACTAGCAATTAAGGTTAATGCTGTTAATAATGTATTCCATAAAGTAAAATCAGATTTGTAACCCTTTGAAACCCTCTACAGAAAATCTTTCAAGAACTCCCAGATATTATTCCATTTTAATATCCAAAAGTTCTCTCTCCTAATAATGTTCATTGGGGTTTTTCTAGAATGGTAATAGCATTGGATATCAGCAGCTGCTATTTCTTTTGATAATAGGTACGCGCATGCACTGATTTAAGAATAAATTGGCAATAAATGTAAATAATCTTGGCGTCAGATACTACATCTGTGAATGGTATTGGTTTTACAACTCAATATATTTTAATAAACTGATAGCTTTTTGGCCAAAAATGAGGAATTTTTAAGGCTCAAGGACAATCTATCCTAACTTAACCTAACGATTTTTTTTCTAATCTCAGGTTAAACTTTATCCCAGATTTATTACTTAAACTGTTTATTTCATATTTTATTTTAATATACGTACGATAAATCCTTCAACTTCTATTAATGTTCACACAGCTGTAGAAAATCTACGCAAACGATATTACTCGCGCCGTACTACAACGTAGAAGGAAATAAAAAGAACGTAGACGAAGCGTGCTCACGCCACTTTCATGTTCATCCATTGTATCCTCATGTATTGAATTGAAGATAGAAAGCATTAGATAAAAGCTTCGACCAATGTTGTATACCGATTTAACGTTTTTTTACATGAAATCGATGGTCGATGGTTAGTTTTTAAATAATATTCCGTTTTAATATATTTTTGGTTTGATGCTTTTGGTTTTAATATCAAGAAATGTGATGAAATTTCTCATGTATTTAAGTCGCAAATTAATTGATTGGAGTTTTGTAACCACCCATAAAACAAGTTGTTTCTTATGCCTACCTAAGGTATTTGTCTTCACAACTATTACATAATTGCACATGCTTACTGTATTGTAGAAGGAATTAGACTAACTTTTGGAGTGCAAATTGACATGCGCTGTCAAGGTTTTTTAAATGTCTATCTTTTTATCGTATTCCTCTGCTCTTCCGTATATTACATTGTTAATTTTTTGGTAGTCACTTTTATTTTAAATTTACGCTTTATTTAAATGTTTTTTTAAGCATGCAGTTCTTGATGATCCTCAGTGCTATCTTGCTCGTTCAGGGAGTGAGCTGCTGGCAATATTCGTCTTTCGAAAACCTCGACATCGAAAATTTCGTTGGCAATCCGGAGCGTATTTCGGCATTAATGAAATGTCTGATGAAAACTGGTCCTTGCAAACCTTTGGAACAACATATAAGTGGTATGTATATATTTATATTTACTTCTAGGTCCACATAATTGAAAATATTAGTATGTCTAAAAAAGGAATCAATTTCGTTCAAGATCAACAAAAATATTAAGAATTTTTCTTCTAGGGCCCGTTTAAACTAATAAAAATAATAAATTGTCCATAAAATTGATATTTTATATTAATAATTCCACTTGCCCTACTTGAACAGATATGTCGTTTTTAAAAAAAATCTCACAAAGACACCCGAATCACATAATTGATGAACGTCACAAAAAATTGAATTGCTTGAACTCAAAGAAATTCCTATATGACCTGAAAAATTTTTTCAGGTCATTTAGGAATTTCTTTGGACTTCGCTTAAATACTAATGTCAGGAAAGAGGCCTACAGTATTTGAAAACAATACACAATAATATCTTAATTATAAATTTGACTGATTTCTCATTAATTTTAAAACAAAGGAACTAAAAGACGAATAAAACCAAACGGTTAAAATACAACAGATTCTTCATTAGAAATATTTTCGAAAGAATGTGATTGGGGAAATTATATATAAATTATAGAGAGAAATTTGCCGAATTTCTAGACAATTTTAAAGCTGATTAATGTTTTAAAGTTTGATTTATCATTATTAAAATAAATTACGTGTAAATATCTTATCTATCTTCGTGGATGTAAGTGGGTAATCAAAATTTTTGAATATTACTCAAAGTAGACTAGTCTCATTGCTGCGTAACTCAAAGTTATATTTATTCCCCAATTCATTTTAAAATGTTTATCGATTCGGTAGTTGAACAAATATCCAATTTTTAGCTAATAGAAAATTATTTATCTGATAAACAATTTTTGAAACGGATCAATATTTTAATGCTTGAGTTACCAGTAATGAAACAAAATACGTGTAATAGCTGGTCTATCTTCGTGAACGTAAGTCGGCAATCAACATTTTTGAATATTACTCAAAATAGACTAGTCTCATTGCTGCGTACCTCAAGGTGATGTTCTTTCCTCAATTCATTTCTTAATTTTTATTCATTCGGTAGTTAAACAAATATCCTCCAACTACCACTTATATGCTGATGATTTTCAAATATATTTTCATTGCAGTGTTGACGAAATTTATTCCGCATCGATGTACTGAATACGTATCAATATATGATCATTTATTGAACTAGTAAACAAGGTACTTCATATGAAATACATTTGATTAATTAAATCACAAGCAATCACAAGCAGTCGTCATTAAGAGTCAGAAACGTTGGTCAACAATATGTACAGATAATTTATCACGGCTGTAACTTCACCTGTAAATTATCTATATACTACTGATTACCAACATTTCATCAGGCATCTTCAAGTAGACGATGTTAATCACAATATTTCCTGCAAAATTCACTCTCTCAAACCGTTTTAAAACTTCATTAATTTTAAAACAAAGTATATATTTGTCAAACTTTACTTCTGCCTAGCCTTTTTAGGAGAATAGTTTTATCTTAATCCAAACGAACAGTTATTAAATCATTTTGATTGGCATCAAATTTTGTGAATCATTTACGTTTTTAGACCTTAATAAATTTAATTGCATATCTCTGTATTGGTCACGATTTAAATGGTTAAAGATTTAATTTTGACAGACGTAACGACCATCTTCTATATTTCTTATATAATATTCCCAATAATCCCGTTACACCTTCATTCTTCACATCTAGCCTCGAATACGTAAGAATAAATACTGTTATACCACGACTTTGAAATTTAAAAACAAATACAAGCTGCTAATTTCTCAATATAGAACCGTATTATATAGAAAATTTTTCACTATATATAATATAGATCATGGTATCAACTGAACACCAATATACAAAGTAGACCCTCGTTGTTTAGGTTTAAAAGTCATCTCAAATTATATTACTAATAATAATCGGTAGATCGAAAACCCTTCTATAATTCATTCTTATTCTATTCGTACCCCAACATATCGTTTTGCTTTTGTTTTACTCAATCTGATAGTAATTTTGTTTATATCATATTATTACCATATACATTTATTATTATCTATTATGGTTTGTAAGCATAATCAATAAGCGCTTACAATTCATTTGCTGTTTACAATACAACTTACGTCTTACTGATTTTGTTGTAGTTAGACCCAAGAGATTGCTCTTGAGTCAATAAGTCCGCCACTATGAATTTAGTGTTTTAAGCTTACCAATATATTGGATAAATAAATAAATAATTGAACAATCTGAATATGATGTCAATAAATTGAGAAATAACGCATTTTTCCTGTTTGTTTTTGAGTACATAGCATAAATATTACTAAGGTAATTGAATAATATCTAAGACAACCATTCTTATTAAATCAAATTACTAAAAGAGATGAAATTGTATTTGAGTTAAATTAGAGATAAAAACTTATGTATAAAAAAACAGAAAAAGGCGTTATTTCCCATTTTATCAACCTCATTTTTGGATTGTTTTTTTATTTATCAAAGTTTAAAACGAGATTATGAAACTAAGTTTTTAGTAGCGGATTTATTGCTTTTAATCTCTCACAGCCACCACAATAAATTTGTGAGATAATTAAGTTATGCGGTGACTGTAAATAATTTATGGATGCTTATTAGTCATACTTATAAATAATACTAAAAATATGGTTTTCAAATGAAGAATAAAAATGAATATCAGACTGAGTAAACAGAAGCAATATGACGCGTTATACGCGCACGATAGGTAATGTAATTTTAGACGACTTTTAAACACCAAAAAGAGGGTCCATTTTGTATATTGGTATTTAGTTGATTTCATAAACACGTAGTATATATAATAAAAATACCCATAGAATTCAGATACATCCTGAAGGATTTAGAGGGTGTACTTACGTAAATTAAGGTTGCCGGATGACGGTTACTGGAAATTAGATCTGAGGTAATAGTTGGGTACAAATAAATATCCATACGTTAGTAATATCAATATGAAGAACCAATTTTGGTTCACCTCATTAAGTATTACAAGTATATTTGGACTGATTACAAATTGATATCAGTATAGTATATTAATAAAAAGTTTAGATGGTCATATCGAGTATTTTTATTATGAAAATTGAAATTGATACAAAAATAAGAATATTACTTAAAGATTTCTTGAAACAAGGAAATAAAAATAATGTTAGCCTCATCAACATAAGCTAAATGATGAAGGCTTTACCTTTAACGATGTACTAGGTACTTTAACGAAGTATTTAAAAGCTTTATGAATAAGTATTTTAACGGTTCATATTTAGTTAATCATTTACGATAATTATTAGTTACCCGGAAGTCGGAGTTAAAATAAAATAACATGATAAAGTTTTCAATGTTAATACCAATCATAATTATTAAATATAATTGTAATTAAATAGTAACAGTCTTATTAGTTAAACCTTTGGCCGAATGCACGTAATGTAATATTAACGTGTTTATTTTTTTTAACTCATATGTCGCCAAAGAAGTCACAGTCCAAAAATAATAATAAATTGTTATATTCCTTCAGTATTAAATAACCCTATTGGCAATTATTTACAACAAATAGGACCTGGAAATTAATAAACAACCTTTTATCGATATGTCCGTTGCCTCCTTTTGCTATTAAAATTGTTTGTTACCAAAACATCAAAAACTATAAATATCTCATTTTTTACGTGTAAAATAATGTACTTCAATAGTAAACATACAGAAAAATAAGTTAGTCATAAAATATGCGTAAACATATTTATTTATCCGAACTGAAGCCAGTTAAATGTACGTTAGAATATTTTTTCATAAAAGTTATTGCACGTAACTATGTTTTGTAACGGGTTTTCAGCATTAAATGTATTTAGTAAAGTGGTAGAGGCAAACATATTTAGTAAGGTAAGTATTTGGTCAAAGTGAATATACTAAATATGGATTAAGGTGAAAAAAAATGAAACGAAAGGATCGTGGTAAAAAAAAATATGAAACAGAAGAAGTAAATGATAATTCTTGTTTATTTCTATAAGAATACCAAAATTAAAAATGATAAAAAACTTGTTTTACATAATATTGAAAAATAACACATATTTTTAGAATATACTTACATTTTACAGCTTTTATTATCCTGAATTTAGCCGTTTTTGGTGATATGTAAAGATTTTTGCGTTCTGAATTTCCTTGTGCCAAATTTTAAAGATAATTTCCATCAGCAAAGTTAATGTTTCAATATCGGATTCATTTGAGTTTTTTTTAAATATTTCAGACTGAGCTGCTCTAATAATTATCGACGGATGCGCACACTGCACGGCCCGGGAAAAGAAGATAGTGGGCGACCTCTCCACGCTGGTTGCCACCGCCAATCCAGTCACTTTCCATGAAATTTGCAGACTTTATGATCCTGATTATAAGCACACTGATACATTTCTTAATTTGATAACGAACGTGAAATCAGTGGTCAATTTGCCTAGATTGGCTGGCGATCATCTAAGGACAGTAAATTATTTGTTTAAAAGTGGAGCAGAAAAAAAATATAAAATATTACAATAACAAAAAACCCTATCTTTGTTTACCATTTTATGTAGATTTAATTTTTATACCACTAATTAAATGTCATTCGATTATCGCACAGCATCCGCAGTCACGTCTCATCTAAATTGAATGATTTGATGAAATCAAATAATATCGCAATATATTACTTTTTTAACCGGTTTGTTGTTAACCACTCGAGCGCGCGCGTTGCTTATAAGCAACGCACACGTGCACGCCGATTCAAATGTATATATTCCGGTGAAAATGAGATAAATATATACACAGTTTTATATCATAAGAAAAAGATTGAAATAACGTATAGAATGGTGATATATTCGTACACGTACAGTTAATTTAATTCAGGCATATATATATATATATATATATATATATATATATATATATATATATATATATATATATTTATACATATATATGCATGTATATATATATATATATATATATATATATTACGCTTTAAAAAGACTTTTTCTTTATAAACTTTTTTTTTACGGAAATAGGATTTTTTGGCTTGTTCACAATTTTTTACATCCGTGACATATTATTTTGTGACTATATTTTTTTTCTATGAAAGAATATTTCATTATAATAAACTCAACACTTTCGTTGTTACATATTATTTTATTGACACAGCATGAATACCGATGTTGAATAAAAGTGGTCTGCGCGCTTGGCGGGTTAACAACGGACAAATTATAATTTTGTACAATAAAGTGATGTAAAATTTAATGCTACATATTACATATTTTGTTGCCACTTTGAATATATTGTATTTCGTAAAAAGGTAAGGCAATCTTATGCGTATGCGTGTTTACTTGTGTCAATTTGACTACTAATTTTATTTTATAACTCGAGTTGGCCAAAGTTTAATATTTAACTAGATCTATATATAATACAGAATACTTTGTAGTCATATGACAGTTATTTAGAAATGGAAATATTACTGGTATATCTAAAAAAAGAAACTTATTAACTGAAGAGGCCTTGTGTTCACGCTGAAAAGTTGATAACGAGATTAATATAATTCCTTTACAAATTTATTTATACTGCTGGAAGCTTATAAAAGACACGCTAGATTATAAAATATATTTCAAAGCTTCTGTCCCATGTTTTTGTAATTCTCTCCTTCTTTGTAACATATTTCAGTTACAACTCTTTCATACCCAACACTTTTAAGTTATTTTAAACTTGTTCAGTAGGTTTATAATTGAAAAAATAAACATTATTATAAGCATCAGATTTTATGTTATTTTTCTAAACGTAAACCTTGAACATTTTTTTTTAATTTAATCCTAACAGTCATACCAATATAAATCTTACAATTAATGGCAAAAAACTTTTCAATGAAATATGAAACTAAAATATATAACTAGTTGCTTTGCATATAATGATAAAATTAACAGAGCATAAGAGATATGTTTCATTCTAAGAAGTAAAAAAACGATTGTTGAAATATTTCCGTGCTCATTAAAAATATTTTAACGTGTAGTCTACTCTTATAATTATGTGCGATTTTTTTTCGTTAAGGAGTTACTAAATCTAAAAATTTAAAGCAATTTTACGTTACGTTTACCTCTCATTAACTAATCCAATAAAATCTTTATGTTCTAATAAGTATTTTAAAGAATTTCTTTATGAATAGATTTTTCTTTATAATTTGTTTATGGATAGATGAATGAGAATAAGAGAAAATATTGGAAATAACACTTACATATTCCATGAAATAATAAAACAGGGTGTGACTTTTGTAGTCCTTCATGTTATTTTTTTAAGATAACGTTGTACGCACGAAGAAAAATCGAATGAAAATAAATAACTATAATGAATGGGGACGAAGGAAACTACTTTTTATGTTCTTTCATGCGTTGCCTATATCAAAATTAACAGACAAAGGCTTCATGGGAATTATCAATACGAGCAAACTTTGAGATGATACGCTCTTTGTTGCTAATAAAATTAAAAGAAAACGTCCATGTATAAACATCAATTTAGTCAAAATTGGAAATGATTTAAAACTGTTGATGTTACAAGAAGATATTATATGTCACCATTTCGAGAACACTACGTGAAATGTCCAACGGTTCCGTTCCAAAAATAATTATTTTGGTTAGGTTATTAAGATTAGCGAAATGTGGAAAAATTGATAAACATGTGCGCATTATTTAGTTTTACGAGATACTTTTAACAGTGTGCTGTACTTTAAGCAATCTATGCGTAGCAAATATATATGCCGATATGTTCTTGGTCATATATTTTTCTGCAGAAGAATTAATATTTACTTGTTAACACATTTAACAATTAAAAA
Organism: Druceiella hillmani; assembly: GCA_039881145.1. Classification (NCBI taxonomy): domain Eukaryota; kingdom Metazoa; phylum Arthropoda; class Insecta; order Lepidoptera; family Hepialidae; genus Druceiella; species Druceiella hillmani. The sequence continues at coordinate 8,990,057 of JAYKKI010000013.1, forward strand.
TGTTACATAATTTTCATAGACTAAGAGGTATTTGCAACGTATACACTATCCAAATACGAATTATTTCTTATCTCAATTATAAGTGACTAAATAACATAATTACATAATACGTCCCATAAATATTTCAAACATATACTATCCAAATACCAAGTATTTATTATTTCAATTATAAGTGGCCAAATAAGATAATTACAAAATACGTCCCATAAATATTTGAAACATATACTATCCAAATACCAAGTATTTGTTATCTCAATTATAAATGGCCAAATAAAATAATTACAAAATACGTCCCATAAATATTTCAAACAGATACTATCAAAATATCAAGTATTTCCTCTCTCAATCGTAAGTGACCAAATAATATAATTACATAATACGTCCCATAAATATTTCAAACAGATACTATCAAAATATCAAGTATTTCCTCTCTCAATCGTAAGTGACCAAATAATATAATTACATAATACGTCCCATAAATATTTCAAACAGATACTATCAAAATATCAAGTATTTCCTCTCTCAATCGTAAGTGACCAAATAATATAATTACATAATACGTCCCATAAATATTTCAAACAGATACTATCAAAATATCAAGTATTTCCTCTCTCAATCGTAAGTGACCAAATAATATAATTACATAATACGTCCCATAAATATTTAAAAAATTAATATATCAGGCAATCTCATTAATTTTAGGTAGTGAAAATCTCAAAATATTATCTCAATTGACTTAGAAAATTTTATTTGATATGAACACAAACAATTATAAGTAGTATAGTATTTTTCCCCATACATTTTCTTTAGTAACTTTTATATGATTTTAGCAATAAATAAATTAACAGAAATATGTGATTCTTTTTTATTCTTTCTTTATTTGTTTTATTTCTGATAAAGTTAATGAGGTTTAGGTGTTTGATTTGCTTGTTTGTTTTAAGTCAAGTATTAGTATATTTTTTGGCTGTTGTTTGAATATAACGACGCTTTATTTGGCTGGTTTGAATAAATTTTTGCAGAGGGAAAGCTTAAGGTACAGCTTATATTGAAAACTATTTATTTTTATCAAATATTCCCACAGGTACTGAATTCCTTTTATTAGTATTCGGACGGTAAGACCAAGTGCATGGCATTAAAATTAATGAATAACATTTTTGATGCTGTTACGGCTATTCATTTCAAGCTTAGACATAAGGTTAGTTTCTCGAGTCAGATTAAATTTTGAGATATAAATGTTATTCAAGCTAAGATACAAGTTATTTTGGGATGAATGTGAAAAAGCGTTATTTGTATTTGGAGCAGAAGGTACCATTAACCCAATAGTACCACTTTTATACCATCGGAGATGCGCAAGTTTTGAGAAAATAAATGTTGAATTCCATAATGTACATGCTATTATTGAAAATAAAAATACTTTTGGGACCAGAGGAGAAGTGAAAGTAACGAAACGAGAATGGAAAATGGGCATGCCTTTTCCTTCATTTCCAATCATAGAGAGTTATATTCGGTACTATTGAAACTGCGAAACTAGCAATTAAACTTGCAGGTAGCCTCATTTGCAGGTAGCTCATTTTATCTACTAGATCGCTACGAAAGATTACTGGAAAAACTGTTACTGAATATAATATGGAGAGACTGCTACTTCTAGAATATAGAGGATTGAACTAGAACTATAACTGATACATAATACGTAATGGAAGTACTTGATTAACTCTAGAAATTATTGATTTAACAGAGACTCATTTTAACAATCATTAGAAAATTGCATTTTCGTTTAATACAATCTATTGATATGGGAAAAATATTAAAGTTCATTAAATGATGATTAACTCACTCGAATTTTTATGGAAGGGAAGTCATATGTCCTACGTAACTAATTTTTACTAGGCGTTATTGTGTGAAGTAAATAGGAACATTAAAAGAAGATCAGATAAATGAAGCTTTAGATTAAATGATGGTTTCTAAAAAAAATGTAATAAATTAAATTTCAACCAGTAAAGATGTAATTCAAATGAAAAATTGAGGGCATTGCATTTAAATGCATTGCTTATATAAAATGATATAAATCTGTTAAAATATGTTAAACAAAAGAACACCACTAAATATTATGATGGAAATGATGCATGCACCTTGTACAGCAATACAAGTTTGAACACATGCGTATGGTTGTAATGCCAGATATCATGAGAGTGATGAAGCTGTTTGTATTGACTTACATATCTTTTTTGTTTGATTATGAGTGCAAGATTTACAAGGTATTATCCTCCCTAATCGCATGCAATATATCTATTCACGTTTACCGTCTGTGTGTTGAAGAAATTTTATTCAAAGAGAAACATATATTATTAACTGCAGTACTAAACATTAGGATTATAGAAACCACAAAAAATATAGTAATTAGTCATTTTTTTTGTTCGTCATTGGTAAATCGACAAGAAATTGATAAAAGGTGGTGAAAAAGAAGTTACATTGTGATAATTTCACTTTAAGTAACCCTAAAATTTTTCCTTTGAAAAAGTAAGGAGTCTTGGAAATGGAAAAGAAAGTTTTGCGAATTTAACAGTATATAGTAAGAATGTCAACGCTTCACGTTGCAAGATACGTGTGCAAGATATAATAAATACGTCGATTTTTAAACGAAATTCGTGTTATCCGGTTTCAAGCTCTTATCCACTGTAGTTACGGGAAAAATTCATATCTGCTGTAATTGCAAAAAAAATAACTTAGAAAATGTAATTACAAAAAAATGGTTAAGTGTCATAGGCAAAAATTGCAAATGGAAAAGATTATAAATACTCATATTTAATAATTACTTTAAAAAGTTCTCATCATATGATACCTTTAAACTTGATATTATGAAATAAGCTATTTAAGACCAAAACCGGAAATTTAAAATAAATCTCAGATATAGCATTTGCGTTTAGTACGGATTCTTTTTACATTTTAAATCTAATTTTTTACACTGTAAAATTGCACTTACAATAATAGAATATTTATAAAAACTGCTATCTGGTTTAAGTATCGGAAAGCTGTAAAATTTTGAGATGAAATGTAGTTAAAAATTTAGGATTTTTTTACACGTTAGGAAAAAAAACTAAATACGCAGTGAAATGATTACACAATCTTAATATGTACTCATCAATTTGGTTACGTTCCATAAGATTAAAAACACAGAGTTAAGAGAGTATATCTTCCTCTATATATATCTAACACAATTTAATTTAATTTAAAATACGTATTACCACAATAAAAATGTAAAAGACTTCCATTGGTTATTTGAAGGAAAATTTCTCAGGAGAAAACATTTACTTGAGTGAATGTACTTGTACTGTTTTAAATTCGCTTTATGAACTTCTTAAATACTCAATATATTTGTATTATTTTTGAAGCTATTACAAAATGCAATAGTATTATTAATATTTATAGGACGGCCCGTGAAAAATTTATTTAAACTTTTCCTCAATACAAAGCTCTCACATCTGTGCAAATACTGTGAAAATTGTAATCATTTTTTCACGCGTAAAAACTCAAATCAAATCCCTTAGTTGATTTATAAGTAATAAGCGTAATGTTGAAAAAATTGTTGCACATTCTACTGTTGAGTGCACATCATATAATGTGCACATCGTGTTATCCAACATCATTATGATTGACTATTGACGAGTTAACGTCAAGAAATGTTGAATGACATTAACACCTATAAAACCTATATGTGCCACTGCATTTCATAAATATCCATCTGATCATTCTGCAAGAGAAGCCTTACAAAGTAAGTGTCGAAGAGTACTTTCCCGTGCTATCTCTGAAGCTACTGCGAGGCGATTGTTTAAGCAATTTTGGAGCAGTGACAGTCAAGAGATCTATCCAGACCTGACCAGTGATTTATTTGGCAGGAATTGTACAAACCGATTCCAAAAAATGAATCTCATTACAAAAATATTGTGTTGTGTGTTTGGTGGGATATTAAATAACAAATACGAATAAAATTCAAATATCAAGACTTCAACTCGGTTACTTTTAATAAACCGACAAAGTTTTTTTATACTTGATAATATTGTTCGCAAATTTCAAGAATATCTCGACTAAAGTTATTGAAGTTGTGATGAAAAATTATCCACATTCCCTTTACTTATCAGACATAGAGCGATCTAAATTTATAAATTTAAATCTCTCGTAGATGGATCTTATCATCAAAAAAATCTTTGATAATAAGATTTATCAGCGAGAGCCTACGAAAATTTGGACTAAAAACTTGATTTTCCGTCCTTTGCCAAATAGATAGAGATGGATAGAAAATAATGGTGGTATATATATCATTTATGATTATGATAATCTAATTTTAAAAGCTAACTCAGGAAAAAACGATTAAGTATACCTCAGCTTAAATGTTCTGTATTTATTTCTAACAGAATAAAACTTGTTACTTAAATTAAGGCAAACATAGCATCTGTAATCAGATTTATAGTGTCTCAAGTCAAGAATTGAATATGAACTCTAATGGTGAGGCTTTATTCTCCACTTATCTTCTTTGAAAATGTTTTTTTTAAGGATTCTCTCAAAAACTTCCCGCACTTCACACAACAACCGACCACATAACATATGAAATATATACCGATTCCACAAATAACAAAGCATTCTCCTTACTCAATGCCACTAACTATATTCCAAAAATTCAGTGTTGGAATAATCTTTCTTTCCATTGTACTCAGAGTATACAAACGTATTAAAAAACGCCTTAAATGTATTTAAAGACAAACTTATTTATAACATTAATATGAAATAAGTTTTAATAATGAGTAAAAATGCAAACTTGTCATCATTTTTAGCTCCTACTTTTAAATAATTCCCTCATATATTTTTTAAATAGAACGTAAAATACATTGTTTTTCGTAAAGAAAGAAACATAATAATTTATATCATGTGTGGTTACTCAGGTATGCAACTCCATAAATTCACTCTGATGTATGGTTTGTCTCATTTTTGCTTTACATATTTACTCTTTATCAACTTCCGCTGTTTTTCTAATTAATTTCAATATATAATCGATTTAAATCCTGACATCAACATTACTCGCAACCACATATAAATACTTTTTAACTAATAATCGACGCATGTATTAATCTGCATGCTTAGGGATAAAGAGAAATAAGAAGTTATATTAAGCATGAGGAATCTTAAAAATGAAAAGAAAATAAACAAACGAATAGAATGTTTACCATAAGTATAGTTTTGATGGAATTCGGAGGATTCTAAACTGGGGTGCCTTTCTGATAAACCAAGAGTTTGATTTAAAATTTTGGTATTGTCTTTATTGATAGTGTGTACTTTAATTATGACTAATGTGCTGATAAAGATAATATATAAAATGCTCCATGTATTTTGACAATGGATTACAATTGTTAAAATCATATTTATTACACAATTTAATCAAATACACAATGATGAAACATTAGTAAAGGATTGTACCATATTTTAAAGGTTTTCACAGCTCAAAAATAAGCTAGCTAAAGTTGAAAAGCTGTATCTGTATAAGAGACATATCGACTTATCTATTTTTTTATAATGATAAATATGTATAATACCATAATAAACGAAACTGTTCTCACTCTCTCTTTCTGTTCTCACCTTACCCCAACATATTTATTTAGTAACTTAAATACAACATTTGGAAACAGCATGTTTTTTGTTAATAATGGTGTTTCAGTATTGAATAATTTTCCGTACTTATATTTCTTGAAATGCGATAATTTTACATTGGTTAATTATAAATAATTAAAAAGGAAAAATGAAGGAAAAACATAATCATCAACCGCATAAAAGGGGAAATAATAGTCGACTATGGAAATTATGCAGAATTTGTTTTAAAAAATTAACTATTTGACAAATCGTTGCGAAATTTAAATGCTTGCAAAATAGTTATCTTCTAATTTTTAACCAAACGAGAAAAAAAAATAATCACTAAAATCGGTCAAGATTTGCGACTTGTAGTGTGTCCTTGTATGTATATAATTTTACACTAACAAGTGGGACGCAAGTAATTTTTTAAAGGTGAATTCAGACCATAATGAAGATCAAAAAATAAAAATATGGAATAAATTTCCCTGTCTTCTTTTTCTTAATCCTAAGAGAAAATTTCTCTTTCGATAAATCTAAATTAAAAGTTGATTGCTTTTAAAATACTCGACTTACAATTACTTCATTAAAAATTCTTGGTCCGTGTGCCAGTCGATAATAAAGGCGCGCAATAAAATTAATTTTTAAACCAAATCACTTATTTATTTCTGTAATGGCAAAAAGCCAAGATTAAAGAAGATTTAAGGTGTTAATTTGGTAAAAGACAATCCGAATAAAGGACATTTCATTGAGGTCACTTTCAGTTTTAAAGGCTGTAGACAAGAATGATGCAGAAGGACAAGTATGGATTATGATAATTTTGAGTATTTTCATTGCTAACAACACAAAAATTATTTTCTCAGAATATTAGTTCATAAAACCTTTCCGTTCGGCTCTAAACGTCTATAAAAACAATTTTAAGAGTGACTTACATCTTCTGGATGAAAAAACAGTTTTTAATAAAATAAATATATTTTATACATAAAACGAATACATGTTATTTGAACAATTAATTTAAATATGAAGGTAGGAGAAGAAAAAGAGACAAAATTATTTAGTTTTTTAGCTACCTTACATGGTTTGGTTCAATTGTATGAATTATGTAGAATGTCAACAGATTATCCCTTTATATATATTTTTAAATAGGTGTGCGGTACTAAACAAATTAAAATAGAACTGGTCTCTGTTTTAAATATAATAAAAATGAGTACAATCACGAACTTTCGTTTATGTAGTTCTTGGAAAATTAATAAAGAAATAAAATTTTTCGAAATTCCTAAATTATGTACTTGATACAAACAAAAAATATATTTAAAAATACCATAACTTCATTATTTACACTGTTCACGTTAGTTTGTATTATTAATAGTTTAATGGTCTATTCGTCATCGTAACCTTCATGAATATCAGTGATGACGTCATTTGCCACGAATAATATTGACATATATTAGAGTATTTGTCACACAATATTGTCTAAAAATATCGGTAAAAAGGCAAATAGTTTCTATTTTCTATGACAATAACAATCCCACTATTATAATAAATGAAAAGCGTTGTCTTTTTTGTGTTTCTCTTTCTTTGTGCTTAAACCACCCCATAAATTTTATTAAAATTTTGCATATATTTAACAAAAAAGTGAACATAAATTGTAAACAATTTGGCTCGGCCCCTATGACTGAATGCGTTGCCATTAATTTAAATTTTATAAGTATTTGAACATGTTTCCTTTAACATGTCAAATTCATGGGTTAAGTACATCATAGTATTTTAATATAGACTATCGTCCTTTTTTCGCGAGGTGCGCCACACTGCACAATAACACTTTAAAAATGTAGACATGCAAATATATTAATTGGCTAGTTCTCTATGATACGAAGATATGAAGACTGGATTGAACGATTTGTATCATTATATATGCTCAAAAACGAGAGAGATATAGCAATTGTTGACGACATTCGACGTCTCTTTCATCACCAGCCGGGGGTGTTATAGAAATTCATTTAATAGATTATCCTAAACCGTAATGTTAGGCTACCCAAAGATATAAAGATTATTATTTTGCCTAGTGAGGTTCATTATTCTTTAGACGGAGCACCTTTACTAATAATATATTTATGAAGAGGAAGTTAGATGATGCTGACTAAATATATTTCCTGATTATAATAATTTCCTGATTATTGTGGCTGGCTTACGATAATATAATGAAGTATATATAGTCGGTTAATAAAGAGTAATTTTTCTAATATTCATTTCGTATCCTTAGGATATCTAAAGTTAATATTTGTTTACAAATTTCCAAACCGATTTGAATTGATTTATACATTAAAGGGTAAAAAAATAAGGCGAAATAAGATGCAACCTATGTGATGAACTTAAGATTATTCACTACAATACGTTGACCGACCTTTGAATGTGCTTATCGAGGCATAAAAAAAATATTATTCAATATATGGAAACAAATATAACTAAAAAGTACGCAAAGCAGATAACGTCTAAAAAAAATATAATGAGTTAAACCTATGAAGATAAAAATTGATTTTAAAAATCTATCGGTAAAATCTGACTTTTGAAACATAGAATGCTGGATGTGATCAGAATGTATTGTTTTACCACATTGTTAGTAAAAAAAGAAAATGAAGGAAATGTATTTGTTTTCAATATAAACGAAGATTCAGATTTAATTACACATTTAGTTATTAGTTTAGTCGCAAACAACAGTTGTAACAAAAGCATATTAACTACTGATGAACATTAAATTATAAATTTCAACATAGTGTTATAGAATTAAATTGGAATAATGGAGACAAAAACATGGAATTTCACTTACTATCATTGATTTACAAAACAAATATTCAAATTTATACTAAAGTGTCCTTTGAAAACTATCATGGAAATATTTAAAATACTAACAAACTATTTAAAATCTTTCGTCAATCACATTACCAGAGTTTGTACAAATTTACACATGAAACTTCATAAGAAGGTGCTTTATATAGAGATATTAATAGTAAGTACCTTACTGGACCCTTACTTATGGAGATATTAATAGTCAGTAACATACCTTACTGTGAACGCTAAGTGGAGAATTTTTTTAAATTTTTTGCTATCGAATTTGAAGGTACAATGAGGTTTTTAAAATTTAGATTCCATAAAATTAGACTGAGAATGAAAGCTGAAAAGGAATAATTAGACGTATGTCGTCAGGTAGGATGATGAAATACTTAATACTTTACCATTTTCCTGACATCCTGAACTGAATAAAAAGTACTGAACATCTGAAGTTGTATCTGCTAGCAATTGAGCTAGATTAGTCATAAAAATAATTTGGCACAGAAAATGGGTTAAACACCCATTTTTAGGGTGACACGAAAGTATATTATTTAATTTATACTTAGTGTGGAAACGAAAAACCGAACGAGGTAAATTGGTAAATATAAACATGGAACTATGCCACTTCTACACCACTTTTGGTTATGTTCATCAAGTGGTGTACGCGTGTATCAAAATTAGCAGATTATCACATATTTAATTCATTGAAACATCTGTTTTTTTTTAAATAAATAATCACCGTGTGAAAAGTTATTACAAACTTATAACCTCGTTAATGCTACAACACAATGTAGTTTTATATTTCTCCAGAAGATGGCAATGGTTATTTAATTTACGATTTTTTTTATTTGTGTGACTTTTTATTTATTGTTGTACTGCAAAATTTGGGACCACCCTGGTCCCAAATTTTTGATAAAAAAATTAGATGTTTCCCATCTGCCAGGTGTTTTACGATGGCTACCAATTTTTTTTTTATTATTTTTATATTGAATGTTTTTTATTCAAACGAATTGACGGGTTAAAAGCAAATATTCAGATAGTTATTAAAAATAAAATATTAATTTATTTAATTTTCTTGAAATAATATATCTCAAAACCATTTGTTAGCAATTAACTGAAAATATATTTTTAGTTTTGTAATACTGTTAGGCGACAAGACGCGAAGCTGACCGAATTAATTCGGAAAGAGCCGACAATACGCGGAGCTAGCCGAATTAAGTCGGAAAGAGATGGTAACACGCGAAGCTAGCCGAATTAAGTCGGAAGAGCCAACAAGATTAAAAGTTGGCAGAATGGCATGTCACTACGTGCCATCAGGACATTTCAACTCCCGTCCAGATACGCTATTAGATATTTCATGTAAAAAAATTCACTCATCGAAATTTATACTCGTAAGATATCATTTGTATTATTTTATTTTTACTTTTAATATACTTAGCATGTAAAGAATACTATCATAATTAAATTTCAAGAAAATCAAATTAGTTGTTTTAAAGTAAAATTGCTTATGATAGACCAAATATTAGCATGCACAGTATAACTACTTGTAGATAACATTTAGTAAAAAAGCACTTAAATAAAATTTCACTGGAATAATCAATCGAACAAACTTATATAAATTAAAATATATCAAATATTTAACAGTTATATAAATTTTGACCAACTCAGATATTAAACTAAGTTAAAATACACAAAGTTATATTAAATAAGTCGAATAACATAACATACTGAACACGTAAAGAATCAAATTTCTTTTACATAATTTGAAAAATTTTGTAGTGTATCCGCGAGCGGAAAATGATTTATTTATACGTTAAAAATACATCCTAGTTCATTTATAAACATTCCAAAAAGTACCATAATTGTATTCATGTATTCTTTTATTTGACCAATAATCATCTGAAAAACTGATTAAAACAGAAGCAATCTCTGCCGTTCAACCAGAATTGCAGTGCAGCGGCAAAGTAATTATATAGCAAAAATTGATAACAAAACATGTTTGAATTTTTTGAAAAAGAAAATGAAGAAGTCTAAAATAACATACTTTTGATGTGTCGGAAAAGGTTTTGGAGCAAGATTGAGAAGAATGAAGGATTAAGTAAGAGATACATAAAGGAAGTGGAATATTTTCCACAATTACAATTAATTTCATAAAGTTCGTGTAGGTATGACCTTTTTAGACGAATTTGGATAACGTAACAGAAAGTGAAATTATGGTATTGGAATTGAGTTTATTCCATCGATTGGCAACAAACAATAAACCAATATTTATGGATAGAAGTAATATATTTGAGGAAAAGGATTTCTTAAATCATAGACTCAGGTAATGCGAAGAAAGATCTACATATCTTACATCAAGGAAAGAGAGGTTGTAAGGATTTTTTCAATATTATAAAATAGCGGAAGAATGTGAAAATTTTTGTAGGCAAAAAAAAAAAAATAATAATATAATTTATTTGTGGACATAAAATACAACAGGTAAAGTAACATGTATAGAAATTTTCTTAGAGCTAATGACAAAATAAAAATTAAGTTACACGCCTTAACTTTAATTTTTTCAAAATTATATCCACAAAAAGGTTACTAGCTCAGCTTGTGAGTTAGCAGCTAGCACCCGTTGAACCTATTGAAGATGTTGAAATTTGTTAATTAACTATTCTGAAAGTTCAGGATATCATAGGCGTCCCTAGTCTAGTAGAGGCACCAGATGTGTTTTATAAAGTAAGTTTTAGTTGTAGAGAGATTAAAAGTTTCAAAATTTTTTGAATATTTTATCCTTCTAAAAACTCAATAGCTGACACCATTAATCTCTGACTGAATAATGGAGTAATAGTTATAGGGATAACACTGAAATAATAAGAAATGATAAAGATATATACATAATTTACATAATAAGTGTACAATACACTATTATAACCTTGACTGCTATATTAGGTTCTACGTGCCGGAGTCACCTTAGCAAATGTATATTTGACTATTATGTACTTTCGCGTTCTGATTATTGCATGCGAAGCGAATATTAAGTCAGCACTTGATTTAAAATAAGATGTAGCAGAAATGCAATATAAGATTTAGAAGTCCAGATAACTGAATGAATTTTATACCGCGACAAGCATTTTATACAAAATAACATTACACAAAGACATAGACGGCGATATACGAAAGTAGAAAAAGAGAGTTGCAAACAGAAATGGACAATCAATAATCGAGACAGAGCATACCGCGAAAGCACCTGTACTCTACAAATAAACTCGTGCTGAGTCCGCCTTTCCTTTTCCTAGTAGACTGCCTTAGAGTTTCGAGCTCCCACGCGCGTTGCAACGGATGATCGCATGTCATGGCTCTGTCGGTTGTGTGTCAAAGTAGACTGTTGCACGGGGCGGCAGTCGGGGATATTCATCGTTTACTGCGTGCTGATTTCATCCTTATAAATTTTATCGAGTTCTATTATTTGATTGCCTTCACTTAGTGTTGTAATAGCGCCGTTTGGTAAGTCAGTGAATTGATTTCACTAAAATATTAACATTCAAAAGACTCTTAGTTTCTGAACCTCAAAGTACAAAGTGGAGCTTTAAGGAGGGGTGAGGATGAAGGATCATGAGAGGAAAGATTTATTACCTGTAATATATTAGAAATTAATAACCACGCAATATTAGTTGACAAAATATTTAATTTCTGCAAAATATTAATAACATCAATCTTCAATTAATGGTGCCTATCATCTTTTTATATTACTTATCACCATTGTTTATTCAGAGATAAAACCCTTTCATGGCGGGGAATGCGTAAAGCTGTAATAATAAAGATATCATAAAACCACTATTACAGATGCTTTATAAAACCAACAACAATTTCCATTTCGTGAGAAAGTATGAAACCTAGATTGGACTTAATTTTCAACGAACGGGAAATTTCCAATGGTAATCCATAAAATTGATGATGATAAGGCCTGACTCCCGTACATTTGTGGAGTGGAGCTGGAGTGGTATTTGTAATTTCGCAGCTAAATACCATAGACCAGTAATGGTAATAACACTGCTGGTGCGAAGAGTTACGCATTGCTATCTTCAGCCCGCGCATCCTGCCTTGTAATTATGGGCCTTACCTCCAATGATACGTATTTGGAAAAGGTTATGTATAGCAGTAACACGAGCTGTTGAGGATGTTGGATGCTAATATTCAAATCTTTATCAGAGTAAACGACACCTTGAACCTTTCATTTCTAAATCTCCAAAAGTCTTCCTCTGGGAAGCCTTTTTAATTACATTTCCTCGACTGCTGGATTATTTATAAACCTTACTAAACATTGTTTTAAAAAATTAAGTTAAATTAACGTAGTCGATTCTTTTGTTATTGCAGGTGCTTTTTTATTTCAGATGTTTTTTAATCAACAGAATTGCCATATGAAATATCGTCATTTAAATTACCATGGTCTTCAGAAAAATTCCATTATTTTCCTGTAGGTACCAAATTATGATTATCATAACAAGTGTTATTCACGTTCGCATAGAAAAGTTTCCATGGTTATCGTGAGGTAATGAATCTGAAACGTAAATAAATTTATCTGAATTCTAATTTGCTATTTACGAATTTGACGGTTATCAGTATACAATTATTGAACTTTACAAAATGTGAGCTATACAGGATAAAAACTTAGTTTGAAGTTATGTCAATTTATTAAATATTCCTATAATCATGCATAATTCATGCAACGAAATTAATATTGTTTAAATGATAAGCATGTACTATATAAATTGAATTAGAATGAAGGATACATCCATTAATAATTACGTGGGGATAAATTTTACATGAAATTAAAAGGACAGACAGACTAGTCTGTCCTTTTAATTTCAATCCTTTAATTAATCTTAAATTTTTTTTTTAATATGGATATTAATTTTATGGTTTTTGACTAAAAATTAATACTTTATATTCTTTTGAATTTTCGTTGTACTCAAGAGACCAAGTTATACGTAGTAGTAAAATAAATTTAAGATAACATTTTCCAGTCCAATTTTTAAGAGTTATTTTAGAGTAATCATTAGATGAAGCTTGAAATATGTTTACTGTTAAATGAAAATATGTTCAGGTCTTAAATTTACAAAAAAAAACAATATCATATTTGCCAAAATTGTTTATATTTATCTCTCATGAAATATTTGCTTACAATAACTTAGAAGGTTTGCAAAAGTAAAGTGCTATAACAAAAAGTTAAGAATTGAGACAATAAATAGAAAAGAGCGAACCATTAAAAGAATATTTGGTGGACATTTTAGAACTTGAGAAAGAATGTTTATAAACAAGAAACAATTTTTCGTTTCATAATCTGAATTTACTACGCTAAAAATAAGTTTGTTTATATATTCTTCTTATTATTTTTACCAACTTATTTTTGCGCAGGCGTAGAAAATGTATCTATAAATTTATAAACTATGGTAATATTATATCTAATAATTTAATTTCCCCATACATCTTACATAGCAATAATGTATCATATACAGCATGACGCTCTGGTTATAACAATAATTATAACCTGGGGGAATTCTGAGCTAGGATATGAAAGTATTAGCCAAATAGGTGAAAATGGTGCAAATACAACGGTGTAAGCAAATGAGCATACGTGTAAGATTGCCTCATAGATATTTCGAATCGTTATATATTGTAAGTTACTTGTTTTACTCTAACAATTTTAATTAAAATTTTAATAATATGTTAAATTAAAAAAACGTTAATAAGTTGTGCTTTACATTTGTAAATCTCGTCCTCGTTGGATTTGAGGAAATTTTGTAGTTTAAATGAGACGTGGATAGAAGTTCAGTATTAGGATTTAAGTAACATTAAATTAATGTTACAAAAGTTAAACTATGGTAGGATGAAATACAAAAACAGTACTATATACTGGTTGAATATTCTAAGACCAAGTGGTTTAAAAATTAAGTAAATCCTTTATAGGCACGGAACCTTCAAATAAAGATGATATAGAATTCAAAAGACCACCAGATAATCTGGGTAAATTTATTAACGAATTCGCGGTCATAATTAAATCTAAAAATGTGTCAGTATTCTTTGAGTCAGGATCGTAAACTTTGCATATTGTATAGAAATCGAGCGGATTTCTCATTCCAATCAGCGTCGCCAAGTCACTAACAATCTGGCTTTCTTTGGGCGTGCAGTGTTTACATCCATCAGCCATTATTAGAGTTCCCCTATCTAAAACAAAAAAAAATTAAGTCAATGCCGTCTTGAAATAGAAATTTTACTGACGTTTATTCTTTTTAACAGGGAATATAAAAAATTAAAATGGAGAAGACAGACAATGGACTATATGGCACATAACTCTTTACGTAAAGCCAAAAATTGTAAAAGCCACAAATACGTCTATTATATTAGTGTACAGGACGAACTATACCGTATTAAATGACAGCTAAAACCTCTGCTTATTTAAACGCCCCACAAAAGTTCCGTGAACGAAATTTGGCATAAAATTAGAGATGGCTAAAATTTTTCTTTATATCCATACATATATTGTATCGCAATTCATAAATAATATTACACTGTTCTGTTTCTTTGTAGTAAACCTATACCCAACGTAATAACATCGTCAAAAGCTTTTTGTACACTGTGGTGTCCTCTGTCTCTGTTGATTTGTGCCCACATGTTACTTTAAATAAATGGAGTGTCAGAATTTACAAATCAATCATGAAATTAACCTAGATCAATTAAAATGTTACGTAACTAAAATTGTGTAACGTATGCTAATAAGTTTTTTCCTATACGTGGATACTATGGATCGAATTTTCTCAAATTAAAATATTATTTCCATTTTTCATAGCTTTCTTTAGACGGGAATCAATTTCAAAATAGATATTATGAAATTATACTGCACACTGAGCGGGTTTTGAAACTATAGTTTAATAAATATTTTATGAGTTAGATTAAAAATTATGAAATGATAATTTGTCACCCACCGCTTTTTAACTCATGAATATAGTAGTAATAGAAAGTTTAGTTAAATATTGAACTAGTGGTGCAATTCTGCGCAGAGATTTGCCATGTCTTTGTTTAAAAACACGCATCAGGTAATATCACAGTAAAGAAAATGGAAATATAGATAAAAAATAATACCAACGCGCTTGTAATCTCTACAATTTTTTGCTACGGCGGATTGTTATACTAGACGGATAGTTATTATTTAAAAATCAGTAGGTTTTCTTTGACTTTTATCGGTGAATAAATAAAAAGTTATTAATTAAATTGTTAACGCTGAATAAACCTTACGTGAATAGCCTTCACTACCGGTGTTCCCACTTTGTAGTAGTGCAGTGGCTTGCGTGTGTTGTTGATCCCGAGAGCTATGCCGGCAGTAGCTTAGCTACTGGCAGGGTCACCCAAGCCGGACAGGTCGGAGGGGAGACACCAGACTAAGAGGAACACCCTGGTCCTCCAGGCTGGGGGTTGGGCGTGGGGTTGACTACCCCACCCCGGAAAAAAATACTTGTTTCGAAATCTAATGGAGAAAATAACCGGACAGCTATACAAAAACGACCTGGAAAATGGACTTGGGACTTGATAATTGGAAACTGGAATGTATTGTCTTTATACTGAAGTAAAGCGCTATTGCGACTAATGCAACAACTAGAATATTATAACATTGATATATACGCACTTTATGAAATGAGAATGAATTCAGGAAATGAGAATGGACCGGTAGTGGTACTTTTAGCAGCACAAGATTATCTAGTCTTCTATAGTTGTAATGCAAAAAAATATGTAGAAGGTACTGGATTTGTTGTAAATAAGAGAATAAAACACCTAATTATGGATTTTCAGGCAATTTCCCCGAGACTGTGCACGTTGAGAATAAGGGGAAGGTCCTTTAACTACAGTATAGTTTGTTGCCATGCTCCCACGGAGGAGAAATCAGATGAGGAAAAGGAGGCTTTTTATGAGGATCTATCTAGAATATATGAGGGATACCCAAGAAATGATGTTAAACTGCTTATCGGGGACTTTAATGCTAGAGTCGGGAAAGAACCGGAATACAATACAGCGATTTGTAGATTTAGCCTGCATGATCAATCAAATGACAATAGCTGTAGGCTGATTGATTTTGCGATAGAACATGGCATGATTGTTGGAAGCACTCTATTTTGTCACAAACTGATCCATAAAGAAACTTGGAAAGCACCAAGTGGTGTATGTTCAAATGAAATAGACCACGTCTTGATTGATTCTAGACACTGTTCAGACTTACTGGATGTTAGAACATATGGAGGTGCTAACATAAACTCAGATTATTATATAATTATTGCTAAAATCAGAGCAAGGCTCTCTAATTCCAAGAAAGAACGTGTTAAGCCACTCAAGACTTTTGATTGTGAGAAACTTAAAAACCAAAAATTACGAAAGGAATATGTTGACTTTTTAAATAATAATTTGATGAAAATAAGGGACTGTGATTCCATAGATGACCATTGGAGGGAAATAAAAGAAAGTGTTTGTCATGCAGCTAAATCTACAGTAGGCATTAGTAAACACAGTAAAGATAAAGACTGGTATGATGATGAATGTACCGAACTGACCAAGAAAAATAATGAAGCATATAAAAAGATACTAAGTAGAAATACCAGAAACAATACAGAAGAATATAAAAGAGCCAATAAAGAAGAAAAAAGACTTCATAAAACAAAGAAAAGAAATTTTGAAGAGAAAAACCTAAAAGAAATTAAAAGTCTTAAAACCCTAAATGAATGTAGAACATTCTATCGAAGGGTTAATCGTAGTCGCCCTGACTTTAAACCAAGTTCTACTCTTTGTCGAAACGAATAAGGGGAAATTTTGGCTAACAAACAAGAAATTCTTTCAAGATGGGTTGAACATTTTAACAATCTTCTAAACTCAAAAATTTCTCAGGAGAATCATAGACACAACTCAGTAAATGTAAATAATGATGAAATAATTCCCATCCCAGAGAGAGATGAGATTCAATTAGCAATTAATAAGCTAAAGAATAATAAATCATCAGGACATGATCTTAAAACTGCAGAATTGCTAAAAAATGCATGTCCTCGGCTATATGATTACCTGCAAAGGTTAATTGTGAATATTTGGAACTCTGAAAAGCTTCCTTCAGAATGGAACATTAGTATTTTGTGCCCTGTTCATAAGAAAGGAGACCAAATGGTTTGTTCCAATTATAGGGGCATTAGCTTACTATGCACAAGCTATACATTTCTATCCAACATTCTGTTTATGAGACTAAAACCATTCGTTGATTCTGAAATTGACAGCTATCAATGTGAATTTAGGAGTGGAAAATCTACTGTTGATAAAATTTTTTCTTTACGTCAAATTATTGAAAAATTAATTGAGTATGATATTGATACTCATCACTTGTTTGTAGACTTTAAATCAGCATTTGACAGAGTTAGTAGAAAGCATTTAAAAGATGCAATGTATGAATTCAAAATTCCGAGCAAGTTAATTAGACTTGTAATGTGTTCTATGGAGACGACAAAATGTAAAATAAAATTTAATGGTACCCTCTCTGAAGATCTCAGGGTCAATAATGGTGTCCGACAAGGCGACTCACTCTCGTGTCTGCTTTTTAATGTTGCACTAGAAAAAGCTATTCGGGATTCAGATATTAACACTAGAAGTACCATATTTTACAAATCAGTTCAGATCGTAGCGTATGCTGACGATATTGATATAATTGCTAGAAACCTACCAGCCTTGAGAGAGGCCTTTCTGTCTTTGGAGATAGCTGCAAATCAAATGGGTTTGGCAATAAACGACTCCAAGACTAAGTATATGGCTATACAAAAATCTCCACCAAATAATGCACATAATCGTTTGAAGATTGGCTCACATACATTTGAAACGGTTGACTGCTTTACTTACCTTGGATCTTGTGTTAACAATAAGAATGACCCTATCTCTGAAGTTCAGAATTGCATATCATCGGCTAATAAAGCATTTTTTGACTAAGCTCCATCCTTAAATCTTCTTTTATTACAAGAAAAACAAAATTATTAGTATTTAAAACTCTTATTAGGTCAGTTCTAGCATATGGTTCAGAAACCTGGCCTTTGACTAGAACTGGAGAGAATAAAATAGCAGCCTTTGAAAAAAGGGTTCTGAGGAGAATTTTTGGAAGACGTCTTAATTCAGAAATCTATAGGTTGTTTGATGAGCCTAAAACCATAAAAACCATCAAAATCAAAAGAATGAACTGGGCTGCCCACGTATCTAGAATGAAAGATGAAAACCCAGTAAAGAAAGTTTTCATCGCAAAACCTCTAACAACACGTAGAGGAGGTAGACCAAAATTACGATGGATCGATTCAGTGGAAGAAAACTTTAACATTCTCAGGATAAAGAACTGGAAAACCCAGGCGAAGAGTAGAACCTCCTGGAAGAATCTCCAACAGAAGGCCTTGGCCTACCCTCGGCTGTCGTGCCAAATATGATGATGATGAATAGCCTTCAACATTTTTTTTCTTAGTGATATCGTCATATTTTCATTAAATTTGTTTTCTGCCAAAGACTTAAGCTTAAGCCGGATCATAAAAATATTTAATTTATTATAAATATATTTTGCAACTATTGATAATACTACTTCTCAACAATTAATGTAGTCGATACCGCTGGTACAGTAAATAAATGTTTTATACACTTTGCAACCAAGACAAAGGAGATTCTTTTTCCGCGAAACTGCATGCGTTAAATTATTTTTCTGTTCACAAGTCAGCATGTGATGAAAGCAATAAACTGGAATTTGTAAGTTATACTGTATGCCAAACGAAAAAAAAAACAGATCCTTAAAAGATAGAGAACTTATTCGTTTATCCGTGTCATTTTCTTTGCATTCTTTAATTAAAAAAAAATAAATTTAACATTGAAAGACATTGAATGAAAATAGTAATCGTAGAAACATGGATAGTGAGGTCTAGAGATGGATGCTAGAGATACAGGATGAAGAAATGTGGCGTTGAAAACAAAAGTTAAGGATAATATGGACTGCCAAACGTAAATTAATATAGCCTTTCACAAAATCAAAACTTGCTTTTATCCTGTGTGTCTGCAATGACTTATTTGGTATTTATTTATTTTCAACCGAGTAATGTGAAGAAGGACTTGAAAAGCAATCCGATCTTTGTTTCATAACGCAAATGGTAAGAAAATACGAGGCTAATAGTCAACACAACAGTCTAAAAAAAATGAAAGAGAGGTGAAATATTGGATGGTGAAAGCGACTGTAGATTGGAATTGATAAAGATTGTATAGATTGCAGATAAACCTCACGATCGTGATCACCAATAAGGAGAGACCAACTAGGAGAGATAGGTGAAACCTTGTTCATATTTATTTCTTTGGGAATAAAGAATAAAACAATCGAATTAACAATTAGTATCTTTGTTGTGGATCGTGGTCATACGTCGACAATCCCGTATCTGAAATTGACATATTAGCTACCTTCAAATGAATTTGTGCCCTATTTGGTATGTCAAAATTTAGTTCAGACAATCTTTTGAAAGATATTCGTTTGTTTTATAACAGAGAACATAATATTTTCAGGTGAGCTATTAGCAAAGAATGATTCTTGATAATAGCCCACCTGAAGATGTAATACAACGAAACCTTGGTCGTGGTAAAGAACTTAAAGAAAGTAGAGATAATACTACATCACGTAGTTTCATCTAATTGGGAATAATGAATTTCTATAAAATTGGACATAATGTTTACAACTTATTCTCATATCGTTTGTTTTTTTTTTATATAACTGGAAATTTTCAATCTATTCAATTAACCAAGAACGGTGGCATGATAATTGAATGGATAACGGAGAAAGGAATATATAAGAAATTTATTTATATCATAACATGGACTGGCTTTTGAAAATAATGAAACTAGCGAACTCATAAGTCACAAATATTTTTGAAAAGCTTTTCAGATTGGATTATATAAATAACAATGTTATCATTTTTAAACGTGTTATGAATATAGGAATAAATGCAGACATTTACATACCGCTTATATGTTGTTCCAACGGTTTGCAGGGACCAATTTTCTTCAAGCAATCGATGTAATCCGAAAGACGATCAGGATCGTCAACGTAATCCTGAACATTAATGCCTTCGTAAGATGGATACTTCTTACAGCTCACTCCATAGAGAATCAGAGCGGCACTGAGGATTTTCAAGGTCTGCATGCTTGATGAAAAATACGAGATAAATTTAATTAAACATATAATGGACAAAATGTTCAACTTTATGTCGGTTACAAAATTCAAATCACTCTTTTTACTCCCATTTCATACTTCTATTTACTCCCTCTTCATCGTTGTATTAACTCTCTCTTAATCGCTATGTTTATTTACTCTCCAATTACTTTCTCTTCACTGCTCTATTTAGGGAGTAGATCTCCAGCGCTCTATTTATCCCCGCTCTATAGCTCTATTTACACTCTATCAATTGCTCTTTTTCCTCGCTCTCCATCGCTTTATTTTATTCCCTCTCTTTCAATCTATATACTCCTTTTCCATTGTTCTGTTTAGCAGTTTTAGTACTTTATATTCAATTTCCTCTTGCAAGAATACACATAAATTTTTCAAGGTTTTTATTCCCTTCTGTATACTTAAATGATAAACATAATTTGAGAAGTTTTTAGGCTAGTCTTGACTTTACAGTTTTGAAAGTATATAATTCTTAAGTATGCTTGAAAAGGTATTTAAAAATTACAAGAATAAAATCAAAAGAAAATAAAGATTACGTACTGGTCTGAAGGAAAGACAAGTTTTATCAAATATTCTACTTTAATTATCTTATTTATTAAAGAAAAAAATTAAAATAATAAAAAAGGAATAATTTAATAATACTTATAACTGTACTTTTGAAATAACAAAAGAAAAAAAAAGAAAATAAAATACTACACTTTAGTGTGTTTATTGACAAGAAAATGCGAGAGGATAGTCAGAGATGAAATTAAGAAAGGAGTAAAAAAAGAAAATTAATTAAATTAAAAATTAAATAACTTACACAAGTATGCTAACAATCATTGTCAGTAACTAATTTATTTAATAAACTAATCGCAAATATAATAGTGGAATATTCAAGAATACAACTATAATGTTGGAATTGCTATATTGGAATTGCTGTATGGAATTGCTATATTTTTTTCCAAAGCTTCCTGCGCTTAAAAATCTCTATAAGTTTTGAACTAAATTATGAAATTCCATAAATTGAGAAATGGAAAGTAGCAAAATACCCTTATTTGATGATTACAGAACTCTAAAAAAATATGTTGGCAATTGCATATTTATTCTAAAGCTTGGCTACAGTTTTTGGAATAAAACATTATGGCCAAGGATACATATAAAATACTTAAGAATTCTTTATGATTTAAAAATAAAAATGTTAAAAATGGCTTACATTATTTACGTAGATGAAAATTGCCTGACCAAATCCACTTAAATCCAACTACTATGAATTAATTTGTTTCTCGCATTTCTTATATACTCAACCCATGCCTTATTGATTAAGGTTATTGCAATAAAAAATAATCTGTTTTCTATTGACTATGTCAACATATCAGTATTACAGGCACCTTTCACACTTTCTCGCCTCATTAAAATTTATGCGACAGCAAGGGTGAAATATTTATTTGAACTTCCGCAATGCATAGCCTTATGACAACTGTGTAAACATATTAAGTAAAATTTAAACATTTTCCAAACCGTACGAACAAAACAGATATTCAGTTTATTTAAAAATGCTAAATCAAAAGAGCACCATCTATAATCCTGTTCAGGGTTTTACAAATCCAATCTAAGATCAAAAATGTAGTAACGACGCTTCATTGTATTTTATATATATATATATATATATATATATATATATATATATATATATATATATATATACATATATATATATATACATACATAAACTGTCTATTACAATGATATATTTCCTATTAGTTTTCTACGGACAAAACTAAGTTTAAGCAGGCAATATTCCCAATTCATCAAGATTGAGGAGTTGGAAACCGATGTTCAATAGTAAAGTCTCTACTTGTGAACTAAAATATTGATTTAAAACTAGCAGAACCTCAAATCTCACAGTTTTGAAGGAAATATTTCGGCAGCATCGGGAATTGGGGATAAAAGTTTGAAATTGTGATAATGTGGTATTGTTGCGAGTCTCAATAGATACTCCAAGTTTTATTTGTACTAAATAGATACACAATTCTACTTAGTGTACTATATGAAAACAACATTTACGTAACGTGAAGCATAAAAAGTCATTGATAATGATATTAAAATTTGCTAATTGTTTCTTAAAAATAGGATTTAATATTAACTGTTTATATGAACCTAAGTGTGGGTAGTAATTTCGTAGTGTAAGTTCTTTTAATTTATAATAGGTTATTATTTTAATTTCATATCATATAATTTTAGTGACGTTTGCAACATTAAATAATATTACGATTCGAAAACGAACATGCCCCGAAATATCATCAAATGAATATCATCAAATGGTTGCATTGAGGGAAAGTGTTAAGTGGAGTGATTGCTATCGCCATTCCTATTAATATTTTAACAATTTTACAAGAATATTAATATTTTCACAATTTCATTAATTAAATTTATAACGTGCAAAGTTATTCATTAATGAAATTCTTTGGAACAAAACTAATATGTGATTTTTTAATTTTATTTTTTATTCGATTTTATTCAAAAGAAAAAACAAATAAACCTGTTTTCTAACATTTCCACAAAGAAGAAAGAAAAACAAATATATTTTTCAAATGTCCAATTAAGTACAATTATAAATGTATCATTGTTAATTGAATTAGGTGAAACAAATTTTTTTTTCGTAAAAGACAAAATCAATACTAAAAATACATGTAAATAACTTCTAAATTAAATAAGACTGCAATTATATATTATAAGTTATTTATGTAATATGCTCTCTTTAACTAATTTAGACTAACAATAAATAAAATAAAATGAAAAGAAAAATCACTGATATATGCGTTGTGCATGAATTCTAAACTGAAAGCGCGAATTTGCAAGGATGCCAAGAGATAACATCCTTTATTGTACAAGTTGCACAACCGCCCTAGCTGTGATCTGATACTGGCGTTTGTGCGTTATCGACTTGAAATAAGAGATGACGACGAGATAGTTTAGGAGTTCGAATATTTATATGTATTAGTAAAAATGGACAGTAACAATAACTTTGACAGATGTTGAAGATAATCATCAATTATAATAATGAACGTCTATGATAGCGGGAATCACATTTGTATTTATCGATTAATACTTTATACGACGATTTAGTGTCACCAATACGACACTGAAGAACTTTCAATATTTATTCTTCGTACTATCAGAATAAGTGGCGTATAACGGATTCAAGACAACAATAGCAAATTTAAGTTGTGATCTTAAAATGACTTTGTACAAGGTCAAGTATGTTTCAATATTTTTATCTTGTCATATATTTGTTTGCTATAAATTAATTTCGGCGATTATTCAATTTATCAATTATCGATTGAGTAGCTGACGTAAACATTCCTCGCATTTACGCATAAATACTTTGTTTATTCAATGTCAGCGTACTTAATGACGTACATCCAAGTGCATAAACAGCTAATTGTTTAAATATGAGTGGCTATACAATATTTTTTTGCGTAAATGTGTTATTGTTATATTTATAATATATTAATGTTTTTAACAAACTTTTTCAACTCGATACATTGTTATTAACATACAGATGTAAATCATTTATAATGAATATACTTCTATAAATCAATTTCATAATTGTTTTTTGTTCGAAAGAAAATAACTTCGGAAAGGTTTCATATAAGTATGGTCAAATCCTTTTAATGGATTCCGGAGTCATTTCGCAGAACTCCTCGACGGTTGGGAGTATAAAGTCTCGTTGGAAAATTTGACAGGTTTGAATGGAATTGACATGATTTTATAAGTACTTTAATCATGTATAGTGGTTATGGTATGATGACTTAACCAAAAGGTGGTGTCCAGTTGGCTTTGATAATTAGGAGAGGAATAATCGAGTTCTAGTTCGTTTGACTAATCTTGTGAGACAAACAGGGGCTACGGTCTAGTGATGAACCTTGGATGTGGTAACAGAAACTCTTCAATAGTGAGGAGTAAATTGATCGTGTTTAGGCTAGTTTAACTTATCTTGGTCTTCGGGTTCTTTACTGACCAGAGTCTTGCGACGAAATCTGAAAGTAGTAATATATACTTCTTCGATGGTGTGAAGTACATTCATTAAACTTGTGTTCGTTTGACTTGCCTTGAAGAGTCATTTGCTTACAAGTTGTGGCCAGGGTCTAATGACAGAGACGGAAGATGGTGAAAGAAGATGCTTAATGGTGAGGTATGTGTTCATCAACTTTGGCTTTGTTTAATTTATTCGACGAGTCTTTTAGCCATAAGTTATGGCTAGGGTTTTATAACATAAGGAAGGAAGGAAGGACAAAATTTAATATATAGATAGGTATGCACACGTACATAAAAGGCCTTGAAGCAACTAGGGTATTAATAATAAAGCAGGTCTATATATATATATATATATATATATATATATATATATATATATATATATATATATAATAGCATTTTTGGTAGTTTCGTTAGCTTCCGTATAACATAGGGTAACATAGGCATAATTGAAAAATAATAAAAATTGAACCGACTTATCATTTATATATATTGAAGTTTTAGTTTCATTTGGTTTGAATTTTGACTTTCCTCTGAATACTTTTACTCTGTTATTCTAATGAAGAATAGTATTTATTTTTAATAATTTTTTCCTTTTTTATATAAAAGATTAAACTGTAGAAAAAATAGATACTTAACATTTCAAAACGAATTCCCTCTATACAAGGGAAGTTTTATAATTTATGTTAATCGCAATTTTGATAAACGTTTTCAATGAAAATATTTTCAATTGGAACACTTGGAACACTTTTCTTAGGTATAAATAGATTACGACCTTCCCTAACTTTCCAATCATGGGTTTAAACATATGAAAAAATTGTAAATACTTTTATTAGACTAGAATCTCGTCAAAGGGACGACTTATTAGTACCATATAAATAGAGTTAAAAAAAATTAAATTGAGGAAAAATCAAGATAGCGTAAACAACTACCATTTTACCAAATTATCTAATTTCTGTAATATTTTTCCGATGTCATGAAACAAAAGAAAGTAATCAACATAAGAAATCATGTTTGTCTACGAATCGAGAAAAGTCTGCTATAGATAAAATTGGAGGTTGGAAAAAGGTCAAAAACTTATTGTTAATAAAATATGCAGTTTTGTTCTTTGGTATGAATTAGGTGGAAACACGATATTTAAAATGGTACGGTAGCAACTTTCTAGAACTATGCCCTACTGCTTCCTCTTCAGTAATGTTTTGAAGCTCACGGATATATATGTGCCGAGGCGTGTGCATGTGAATTAAGAGATTGTTAGTAAATAAATTCATGGCAACATCTGTTTTGTTTTAAAACATTCACCATATTAAAAAGCTATTAGAATATTTTAATATTATTGCTAGTACGTTACAATGTAGTTACACTTATCCGCTGGATGGAAATATTTTCTTTTTTGAAAAATTGTTTTTTAAAAAATGCATTCATGTTTACAAATAGTAACCTTCGTATTCGTCACTGTTTATTAGATTTTTGAGTGCAATATTAAGTGCAATGCAGAATGAAAAAATGATATCAAGAAATGCATAGTAAAAATATCCATGAGTGGAAAAGGGGATAATTTTCAGTCAGTATGAAAAAAATTATGAGTACAATTTCCAAATGAGTTAAATAAAACATTCGTAGTCGAGTCAATGGACTGTGTGGGTAAAAGGATTTTTAAAGATGTCTTTACTCGATATGAATATAGATTGAACTATCATTATACTTGCTTTACATGTACACTTTTAATTACGAATACATTTTTCTTGTTAATCATAAATAATTTTGTTAAAAATATGGACGTTAAATTGTTTATTTTTGCGATCGTCGGGGGTAATATATATATATATATATATATATATATATATATATATATATATATATATATATATTTGCGATCATATGGAAAACGTGGTTTTTAAAAAATGTAATCCGCATTTGTTGTTATAAAGTTAAAATAAACCTACTTTGTATTAAAGGTGTAGTTTTTTTTTACAATTTTTCAAACTTTGAAATCTGCCACCTGTATATATAATATTGTATAAAGTGCAATTTTTACCCCAGTACTGTTAAAATTATTTTAAATTCTCTCTAGTTAATATTGTTTTTCAATGACATGCGTTGAAAAACAATATTCAACAATTAAACTTTAGCTGTGAGCTAAAGATTGAAATAAATTTGAAACCGAACTTTTAAATATACTTCTGACTAAAGAGTTGTAAAGCAATGTGATTCTTTGCAACTTTTTGAAATCGTTATTTGGGTACAAGACAAAATCAAACCTTTCAGAGATTTAATTTACATATATCACATATTAGACAATTTTACGTATGAGATATTCTTCCTTTTAGAAAATTTTATGTAATCTTAGTCCCAACATCTTAATTACATATTTAGCATAACTTACACATACTCGAACAAAAAAAAACTATAAAACTGACCTATCTGTATCTCAAACATATTAACAAAGTAACTATATACAGACACAATAAAAGTAAAGGATACAACAATTTTGTTTTTAACTTTTTGTCCTTTACTCGTCTCTTTGTCTGTTTACGTGTTTGTCTAAACACTTATTATGTAAAAACTACTAAATAAATATGAGCGCAGTTTTTTCTTAACTATGGGCTTCAACTCGAATTTTTATTTAATGTTGTCGGTTCATTCAATCAGGAGATTTGCAAATTTAATATTTTCAAAAATTAATTTAAATTGCTTTAGTACAATGACAAAATAGTACCTAGCTACTCGATGCGTAGTAATAACACAAATATGTAGTGTATTTATGTACATAAAAATGGTGCTTTGTGTATTTTAAGTCATGCTATTTACTTTTCTACACGAACATAAATTGGTGAAAGTGCATAATCAGACATAAAGTGTGGAGTTGTATAGGAAAGGCAGGTGCTTTAATAAGCACATAAAATACATTTTCCGCAAATATACTTTTTCGATGTGGTATGTAATGGAATATTCTTAATTTTATTTTAATTTGTTTAAAATTTAAATCCCATGTTAATATTTGCAATTAAATTATTTTGTGGGTTTATTAATAAGCTGAATAAATTTGGTTGCTACCTTCTTTGTTTTCTATACATATAAGACGACCGTAAAATTAGCCTGTCGATATATCAAAATAATTGCCAAATAAACTCGGAAAAAAACAAAGTCAAGGAGTACAAAAATAATGTTTTTTATCTGTTTTTATAAGTATTACGTAAAACTTGCTGAATTTTTTCAGATAGTTTTTGAGAAGAATGAAAAAATCATGTGCAAGTAATTTGTCGCATTTATTTCATGGCAACTGGTGAACTCTACGAGACTATACACAAATTTAATATGAATTAAAATTAATCCTCGTTGCGTTAGTGCAAGAACAATAAAGAAATATCAAGCTACCTGATGCATAGTAATTAGACAAGTATATTGTGTATCAATCAATAGATGGCGTTACGTATGTTCTGAACTGCGCAAACGAGTTTTCCACCCGGGTTCACATTGACTAAATAAGCATGACCAAAAGCGAAGTGTGTAGGAGAAGTAGGTGCTTGAATAAGCATCTACTATTGTTACTATTATTATACTATTGCTACCAGAGCAATTTCTTACAGCAAACCAGAACACCAGTCCATCTACGGCCGGGAATTGAACCCTGGTCCTGGCGGTGTGTTGCAGCATAAAAATCACATGCTTCGTGATCAACCCAACCTATTACTGCGACTACAAGTTTTAAAATTAACTTAATAATATTTTCTAAATATACACGTGCGAAATAGGTCGCGAGCACTTCTAGCCTTTTATAGAGGCTTAATAAATATATGTGAGGATATTACGCGCAAAAGCGTATGAAATTAATTAGCTGGCTCGAAACTGAAGTTAGGGGACGATCGTTATGTTTTGTTTTAATTGACAATTCGGATGAAAATAACATTAATGTTGTCATCAAGAGGTAGTTGGATGCTATATTAATTTCAAACTGCCTGAGAAAATGTAGATAATCGTTAACTAAAAACGATCATTGTTGCCCATAAATTTATTTCAATCCAAAAAAAGCATTATAATTTAATTTATTCAAAACGAGTTTTATAACTTTTCAGATGGTTTTCACTTTTATAAATATATGGTAACTCGTTATTTTTTTTCACAAAAAATTTGGTTATAGATACTGCTCATACAAACGAAAGTAAAGTGTGTGCATTTTTATAGCAAGGGTACAACCGTGGCTGAGAATGTGTCACCCTGTAACGATAAGGGCATAATGAGTTCAGCAGTACTAGTGTTCCATAAGTCCAGCGCTAAGTTTTGTGTCGTGAGAATGTACGTACATGCACCGTGACCGTTCATTAATTTTAACATAATCACCGTTCATTCATTTTAACTCAAAAGATACAACCCTTTTGACCTTGCAAATTATTGATATTAACTATCAATTAACAGGAAATTCTAAGTTGGTGACCCCTAAAACAGACGTCATCGCCGTGGTGTATTACGTTGATCATAAGATTCCATTTTCGGCAACTCGTTGAGCGTGGCTGGTGGGGTGTTTGTAATTCGTATCTAAAATACAATAGACCATTGGCGAGCAATAGCGTCACCGGAGCGAGAAGCTACACTATGCGATCGTTGGACCGCTTACCCAGAGTGGCAATTATGGGCGTTACCTCCAATGATATGCGTATTTACAAAGGCCCACGTCCAGCAATGAAGTGAGACGGGCTGTCGATGAAGTAGATATCAACTGTCAAAATTTCAGCAGAGCTCTAAAAAATCTTGAACATTTAATATCCTATTATCAACAGGACATTTTTCGGCGTTAAACCTTTTTAATTTTCTTTATTTGACTGTGGGATTTCTTTAAATATCATTTAACATTTTTTTAGGGTTTCGTACGTCAAAAGCAAAAAAAGGAACTCTTATAGGATCGTTTCGTTGTCCGTCTATCTATCTATCTGTCTTCATGACCCGTGGAGGTATTGTGTTGAAATTAATATCAATTACTTAGGTCAACGATCCCTTAGAGCTGTAAACAAATCAAGCTTCTTAGCCAACGCAATAACTCTAGCAATATGACCATCTATGCCGCATTATTTGACACTCACAAATAAATAAAAACCAATAGGGTATTTCCCCTAGATCTAGAACCATGAAATATGGTAAGAAGCCTTAGGATACAAGTAAAGGAAAAATCGATGAAATAAATTTTTTTAATACATGCGTCTGTAAAAATATAATAGGCTATATATTTTTGTGCTATCCATTTTTGCCACATATTTTGACACCCGCGAATAAATGATAACCTATAGGGTACTTCCTGTTGACATAGGATTATGAAATCGGGCAGGAATCAAGATCTCATAGTAGAAGTACATAAAACGATTTGAAAAGCCTTAATTTGTTACTAGATCACATAAAGAAATATGTTTTTTAATTCGTACCTATGAAAGATACAGTATATATCTACATTTTAAAATATTAAAATTTTATAAATATTTTAATTGAAATATTATGTATTATTAAATGTGTACGGAACAGTCTTAACAGTTTTTTTTTAATAAGGTTGCTTTTCAAACTTACCAACTCTTTACAAATAATCATTAATCGTAACAAAATATGATGTGCAAAGGATAACAATCTGGTTTGAAGGTATATTCACTTATTATTTATGACACTTCTTTGACCATACCTAATTATTAAAACTTGATTAAAATTATTTTAACGGATTAATTAAGAAGAAATATGTATTAAATAAAATAACGCAGAATTTCTTGTTTAATGATTACTAGGGTATACCATAAATTTAGTATATTAACAAAAGAATAGGTTAGGCGTTTCGAATATTAATTTTATGGATTCGAAAACTTTTTTACGGATATATTTTTCACGTCTCCTTTGACCACTACTAATACTTCCGATTTTAATGATTTTTTTAATATATATAATGTAATTAGATACATGTAACAAAAAAAAATGCTTTCCAATAAATCGTAAGTCTTATATTAGGGTAATCATCAGGTTTAGGCAAAATATTTTCAGGACTAAATTTAAAATATATTTAGGACTTACATTTAAAAAAAGTAACACACAATTTTATGTTTATAAAACTTGTTTATTCATTATGGAAACTTACTCTAAGACAATTTAAATGATTTGGGAAGGGAAAGATTTGGACAATGAAACGAAAAGAACAAATGTAAAATAATAATGTGCGGTAGGAATTTAAGAATCTGGGGAATAGGTTTTGGAAAGAAATGACAATTTTTCATTTCATGTAATTACTACCACATAATTAAGTTTATAATGTAGCTTGTTTTTTACGTAGATGAAAAGCGTCAACTGGGTACTTATGCTATAAAGCTCTTTCTAAACCTTTATGGCTGCAGGAATTTTGAAATATGGTCTGAAAGCATTGGTTAAATAAACCTGTTGAAAAATTGATGCAATTATAATGTAAGTAAATATGCACACATACCAAGTTGCCTTATAAGATTCGTGAAAATAAATATTTTCCAAGTGGTAACAAATCTTAAATATATGGTGGCATATTTTACATAATTTGCTCTGTTGCATATAATTTTATTTAAAGTTTAACCATACATCAGGTTGTATGAAAAGAGCTGTGCGTTTTTAAATTAGCCCATAGTTTAAATTCTACAAATTATTTAATTCAAATGAAACATATATAAAAATACACAGTACTTTATATTCACAAATAATGTTAAACTAGTTATATAAAAAAGAAAAAAATGATTTAGTAACAAAGAAAGATTGCTGCGTTTATTGTTGAAATATTTTAGCATAACATTGAAAAGACAGCGCTGTTTAAAAATCAAATAAACAGTATTTATGGGACTTTCTAATAAAGTTAATATCAAAATTAGAATACCACCAGACAATCTAGGTAAATTGATCAATGATTTTTCACCCTTTATATAATTTACAAATGAGAATCTGTTCTCATGTTCAGGATCATTAATTTGACTTATTTTATAAAATCAAATAGGGTCTTGAAAGCCAACCAGCGTAGCTAAATGACCTGTTATCTCACTTTCTTTAGGTGTGAAATGTTTACAACCATCGGACATTATTAAATATGCTTTATCTGTAATAGAATAAAAAAAATTAATTCAATATAATATTGAAACAACCATCTTACTGATTAATATTTTCATCTTATTGAGTAAGACATTATTATTACTTAAAATGAAAAAGGCTGCCAATAAATTTATCTAACAAGTACATATAATTATTTAAACATTATAAACAAGTATTTCATTTGTAATTAACCTACTATATGATCAATTAATATTTTATGTATAAGTCATATCGTCATCATCATCATCATCATCATATATATTAATACGCTAAGGTTAAGATGTTACACTCCCTTTTTAGAAAAAACCTCACAACTAATCCACATAAATTATATATCATTTTATAGATAATTGCTTGCTCTACCGACATCCACAACTAAAAAAATTATTATTGATATTGTTTTTGCAAATTAATTAATTATTAAAATTATATACACAAAACAGCAATGCTGCCATCTAACGGCTCAACGTCAATATGATTGACGGTCGGTAAAATTTTTGTTTATTTTCAAATCCACTCACGTATAAATAAAGTGACGCTTTAGCTCAATGCTTTTGATACTTGCGCCTCTATATGTCAATTTTAGTAAAATAGTATAAATAATGCGAATACTTCGCACGGGTCACGCTAGTACATTGTATTAGTGCAACAACATAAAGAAATATCTAGGTACTTGAAGCACAGTAATTAGACAAGCGTATAGTGTACATATGTACATCAATAGATTACGTAAGTTTTAAAATGCGCAAGAGGGTTTTTCACAAAGATTTATATTGGCAAAGTAACTATGACAGGAAGAGTATACCTATGGAGTATACCTAAGTGATACAATTAGACAGTAAATATCAAATAGTAAAGTAATTTGTTTTTCAGGCGAAAACACCACATTTAATTTCCATGCAATCCAGAAATTTATTTAATTTATAGTGCAATTTACAACTTAGAAATAAAATTTTCAATCATCAAGAGGGTAAAATTACGTAAAAATTAAAGTCTTGTTGCTGATTTGAAGAGTTCAAGTAAGGGTAAATAAGTTTACTCTTCTTCTCCCTAGTTTTTTGTTTTTACTTCAATCCAGATATTAGGTTACTTTATCAGATTTCTTTTTTCATGAATCTGATGCTCGTTAGGATTTGTTCAATATATATATATATATATATATATATATGTATATATATAAATATATATATATATATATATATATATATATATATATATGTATATATATATATATATATATATTTATATATATATACACAGACACACCCGCGCGCGCGTATTGTAGGTGTGTGTGTGTGTGTGTTTGGTGTCAGTGAAAGTGGCCAATGTTTAAACAATCGACCTTTCTTTCCTTATCCTTTTATTATACAAAAAATATGTAATTATGTGTGTAATTATGTGTACAGACTGGCACCTCTACCATTTAAAATAAATGGGGAATATATAATCCGCAAGAACAGAGACTGATGAAAAAAAGCGGAAAGTTTACAAACGTTCAGACGATAATATTTTCCCTTACCATATTTACTGACAATATAAGGAATATTTTAAATATACTGGTGGTAAAAATCCCAAAATTAGGACAAGCAATTAATAGAAAGGAAACCAAATCAGATAGGTTAGATTACATTAGAATGTAAACTATCAAAGGTATTAAAGTGTTTTATTTATCTAGAATATAGTATAACATACGACAATCACTGTATTTCAGCGACCTACGGAATGATGGTTAAAAGCGCAAGTACACGCCTCAAAAAAACTTTGATATACTGAGGCCTCGGCTACGGAACGAAAGCTTGGTTAGTAAGAACCGTGATACTGTAAATTTTCTTTTGTGGTGGAGAGACCAGGGCAATCGTAACTAGCGCGGTTTAAAATTTGGATGCAATCGAGATGTAGTAAATACTGCAGGCAAACCTTAAGGATAGTAAACGTACAAATATGATTATTCTTTAAAAACTTAATATAGAAACTCACTTGTCTGCTCTAATGAGATCTACAATGCATATTGATCAATTTTAGACACATAGTGCGAATAGAAAAAAAGAGTCTTGAAAAGTTAGTCAACATCGAAGGCAAGAGAACGAGAGGCCGATTACTGACACGATAGCTTGACTATGTGAAACAATAGAAGAGACCTTGCAGAAATTTCATTTCATCTTAAGACTTTGATATATTTAACACTTTTGTGAACATAGAAATAAATGCTGTATACGTTGTTCTAACGGTGTGCATTGACCAGTTTTCTTCAAACAATTGATATAGCCTTGGACACGGTCGGGATCGTCGTAGTAATCCTGGACATTAATGCCTTCGAAGGATGAAAACGTGGTACAGGTCCCCCAAGGATTAGTAAGATGACACTGTGAATATTCAAAGCCTGCATTCTTTGAAGAGAATAAAAAATAAAATTTAAATTTAAAATAACCCAATCACGATTA
This sequence comes from Druceiella hillmani, assembly GCA_039881145.1. NCBI lineage: Eukaryota > Metazoa > Arthropoda > Insecta > Lepidoptera > Hepialidae > Druceiella > Druceiella hillmani. Next base: position 9,024,269 of record JAYKKI010000013.1, read on the forward strand.
AAATTTTTATTCCTGTGGTCCATTCAATTTCAAGAGAGAATTTTTGTAAACAATCGAATTTGACGGTTAAAATATGGTTGGCACAAATATATATTCGATCTGCTGACGATTATTTGTAAAATTCATTGTATTATATCCAGAATATTATAAAACTATATTCATAATCAAAACATTAATTTGAGAAAGTTTCACTATAAAAAAATGTTGTAAATGGAAGTATTACACCATTATTTTACTGACACGAATTATGAAATTTTACACGGTAAAGATGGACCATTTTTGCGTTATTAAGTAAAAATGGACAACCCTCCATTTTTGCGATATTAGTAGGAGTTTCAAACATTTTATGCAAATAAACGAAATTTCGACGCTAAAAAAGCCTAGAGCATGTATGCTGTTCATTAATTTTATAAGGCGTTAGAGTAAGATAGCGACAATGTGTCAGCTTACGCTGCTATATTTCTAGTTTTGTTTGCATTATGCATGTGTTATGTTTGGCGTATAGATAGCTGAACAAACATTTTTGTGTATAGATAATAAATAAATTGTGACATGTTTATTTTCTTTTCAAATAAATGCTGTTACTACAATATTTTCCGGTGTAGCCTACAAATTATATATGTACTTTAGTTTTACTCTCTTTTCGATTATATTTTCGTAGATTCTTATTAATGTTAGTTTATTTCAAAAATATTAGAAAAGACTTTAATGTTAATATCCGAGATAAGTTGGCCACCCATATAAGGATAAGACAGCCATATTATTTCTGGTTTATTTTTCCTCAACTTTTGCCTTTTTCCTTCCTTTTTATTTTTTCTCGTATACGTTTTTCTTTTCCGTTTCTTGTTTCTTTATTTTCCTTCCACAAGGATTGCAGGAATTGTTCGATGAAGTGCAATTTTTATTCAGCCATAATTTACAAAATATATTAACTTCGGGATCGGAATTTTTACTGACTAACCTTATCGTTTCTTCTTCCTCAGAACTTCAATCTAATTTAATTTTTTGCTTTTTAATATTAAGATTTTGTTTCATAATCTTATTATTTTTACTTTCGTTTTCCTTTTTTACACTAATATAATCCGGAAATGCTATTACTTTTGCTACTTGCTTAGATTGTTACAACTGGGCAGGTGATAGTCATATACTTTGAAGGCGTATCTTTTTGCGGTGTCTCTTTTAAGCATCGTAGATCTTGATCTTGAAGCCACTGTTGGTCGTAGGTCTTTTTGAACCTGTTCAGATGTAGTATTCTCAAGCATCATTGAAACCACTTCAATAACTTTGTCATTTTTAAGATGAATTACTTATTCTTTATGAATTATTCATTCAATTTTGAGTTATGTTACCGACAAGCTAATGTATTCCACCAAAGAAAGAGTAAAATCATAATAAGTTTTAAAACTACTAAAACTGCAACATGAAATACTAACGTACTAAAAAATTTGAGGTAAATCGAAACTTTAAAATTAAAAATACTTACTTTTTAGTTTTTTTTTCAATAAAACAACATATACAGTAACGTACACGTTCGAGTAGCAATCGCTCACCAATCTTAGCTTATGACATCTAAAGCAAAGATAGTAAAATTTTTCGGTTGGCCCTTTCATCCCACAGGCCATATCATATTGAATTACCTAGCCCTAATTACCCCGGATGCCAAGAAATGGCTGGGAGCCGATAACGCAGCCTTGATTGTGTTTATATATATTATAGTGCATTCGCAGTGACTCGTTATGGGGCATTTTAATTGTCTTGAAAAAAGAAAACTTATTATGAGCAGCATAGTGTACTAAGCGGATAATTATATAATAATCAAAATATCATTCCGCAAAAAAACGTACATCTACGTTTGTAATTTCGCACAAGCAGTTTGAACGTAATATATTTATGTCAACGGCGCGGAAAATGTAATGTTTACCTCGTCTCAAAATCTTTGACAAAAAAATAAATATTTATTTCAAACTGATATACCTATATTAATTTTTATACTACTTGGATAATCTGAAAAACATTTGAATATATATTAGAAAGAGAAGAAATGTAATAACCATTTTGTGGTCAATACGCATTGAGACTTAGTTAATAAAATTATTTTAAAACCGTACTTTCTTCCGAAAAATTGTTTATCAGATAAAAATGCCGATTTATGCTTATGAATTTTACGGCACAATAAAATTTTATTCTCCATTCAGATATGCATGTTTGGTAAAACTAAATTATTAGTTTTTGTTTTGAGGACAACCAATGTGGATCTTAGTGATTAATTATCTGTCTGCCTGTTGCACAAACACGAAACCTAACAATTGTACGGAAGTAGCCATACAATTGTTGTCTGAATTAATCCGATCGCACAGCTAGTATAATTATATGTGACGTTAATTATTTATATGTTCACAAGGGTCACACTACTTGTCCAAAGGTATATAAATTCAGGAGACCAATTATATTTTTTTGTTTAATCTATACCCACGTATGGTAACTTATGTTTTTGACGTACATAGAATGCTTGCTTGCCAACGTAATGGCGATTAATCCGCGAAGGGCACTAACTTGTCATTTTTTAATATTGGGCTATCAGTTTTTGGCGTTTATTAAAATGATTTTGTATTATAATAAGTTTATTATATTATTATGTATTTTATAATTTTAAATTTGTTTTGTTAAATGTGTGATAATTTTAACTATGAGTGTAATTAAAATGGCAAGTGTTCTAATCAGAGAACCTATACAGCTCTTCGAGAATACATATCACATAGTGTATTTATTCTTTGAAATATTATTGTATTTCGTGTATTTTTATACATTAGTTTGCTTTTAAAAATTTTTTTTAAAGATTACTCCAAAATTAAGTATTTGTTATTATTTTTAATAACTTAACATTTTATTACGTGTAACTTAATATTTAATTAAGCTAGTATTTCTTTCTAAATTGTTGGAACTATTTTATTATATTTTTTTATGTAATAGAAGTGCTTATAAATTATTCTAAACACTTCATTCTGTTTATCTGAATTTCTCTTAAATATAAAATATAACCTATATAATCTCAGTTACTCACACGTAAAGTGTGAATATGCCCATTAATAAAAATATGTTTTTTAATCACAAATACCAAATAACTCCAAATTATATTATTAACGTCAATATAAGAAAATAGTTTACAATACCTGAACTGTCAAATCTTATCGTGCCTAAATATTCTCTTTTCAAATTGAATGGAGTAGAGACCGCCGAATTTACGTGCAAGGTTTCCTTTGATGCATTTTGTTTTTACGATTGCGATTAAAGATTACAGTTCAAATATACTTGTACATCTTTCTAAATTATTGATTTAAATAAAAGTGCGAAGTAAAAACTATAATAAGAAAAAAAAACTTTAAAAAATAAACTTTTCATTCTATGTTTTAAAGTTTTACATACCTATTAATTTTATATACTCATAAAATGTGCAAGTTTTAATATGTGTTTATCTAATTATTAATATAAATCTTTAATGATTATTATTCTGAATTTACAATGAATATTATTAAAAAAAAAAGAAAACTGTTCTGTATTTACGTACAAAAAATTAGAAAAACAAATAAAAAAATAATTAGTTGAAAAGTTAAAATAGAAATACATTTTGAATATTATTTTAAGGTGAAAATCAGGATAAAAATAAATCAAATTACAGAATTTCATGAAATATTAAATAAAAGAAAAATACTATTATTGTGGTATCTACAAAACTACCCAGTTGAGTTATACTTTATAAATATGCTTAGAAATTTATACACACTCCTTCATATAAAAATATCAATTTAAAAGTGAAGAAGTATGGTAAAATGGGACGATTTAAAAAGACATCTTATCGTAATTAAGTGAAAGAAATATTAAAAACAACTTACATTTTTTATTTCACGAAAAACTGATTAACTAAAAGCATTCACTAGAGTTTATCTATTATTTTCAATTTGATTTCCAATGCCCTTATATAGGTTTCCAAAACATATCTCTTTGGACAAAACTATTGTTTTCAATACACTGTATTATTAAACCTTTGAATAAATATGATTGTTTTCACAAAAGAAATATTGATTAAAATTGGAAAGTATATTACAGTATTGCAGCTGTGTAAATATTAATTTTAATTTAAGAATTTAAAACATAACATCAAACATAAATTGACTTTACGTGTTAGTTATTCCGCTACGTGAATAGTTTAACCCTTTCTTACCCATCGTTGCGTATGTACAACGCAAAGCAATATTTTGATTTAATTGTTTGATGCGAATGCCCCACATTTTTTTCTTTTCAGATAATAAGTTCATAAACATAATTTCACAAAAGTACATATAAGTATATATAAAAGCATATAATTAAAATGTTTGTTGTCTGTTTTAAGAGGAAAGACGAAATATAATAACTGATTATTTTATAAATTTGCAAATATAACTTCAGATTTGATCCGTTACTCAAAATTTGTTTTAATTTTTTACGTTTTTTATTGTGCAGTTCCCTGAGCTGTTGCCTTTATACACGTTGAGAACATTTAATATTACTCATATTTCGTTGGTAAATAAGTATTTGAAAAACATTTTTATAAAAAGCAGTAACTGTTTACACTAGGTTTTTTAAAAGATTTTAAAAGACGAAATATTTTTTGTATTATACACTAAAATTAGTGAAGACATATTTTGACGAAGACGCAAATTATTGCTAAAGCTCAATTTGGAAGTATTCTTGGAGAGGAGAATGAATTCAAAATTTCGAAAAATTTGGTGACACATATTTAAAATTTCATGAATATGTTTTAAAATGAACTGCAAATATGTTAAACCACTGGACTTAAGTGAAAAAAAATTGAAACGTCGAAAGTTAAAGGCAAAAGAAAATATTAAAATGAAATTTAAGTAAACCACAGAAAGTCTGATATATAACAAACTACCTCAGGATGATGAGCTAAAATAATAATTGTAGAACAATTTGATGGAAATTTGGAAAAAGCTAGGGAAATTTACAAAAAAATGTGCTACATGGCCATTTTTGGTCTTGTAGCGCATTTCGCATTTACCTTTATAGTTTAACCTTTACAGTTTTCTATTTAGATCACCACATTGTATAGTATTATTTTAAAAGTATTTTGTTTTCCAAACCGTTCACTACTTACCCTTAAAGACTGAAATAAAATTCAGATTATTCAAAGATGTTGACTAAAAAATTATGCATAATGGCATCTGTTAATATTTTTAGAAATTTTCTTTTAAGACCGTGCATCCGCTTGTTTATACGTTTTAAAGTTACATCTCTTGGTTAGGGTAGTATTGACAATATAAAAGCGTTTACAATTGTTTCAACTACTCGCATACAATTTCATAGTAAGAATTAATTGAATTAAATAATTTAATAAGTTTATACATATTTAATTTTTCATTACGCTATGACAGTATATTTTTGGGGTTAGGTTAACGGACACAAAAATAGATAATTGATGAATTTTTGTTTCAATAAAGCCAAACAAATTATATAAAAATGGACCCCACCCTCCCCTTTTTCTCTTAATATCGTGGATCAAAAAATATATAATAATAACTAGTAAAATATAATAAAAAGTATGAACTTAGAAAATTTTTTAAATGGTAATTACCTATTGCATATATCATGAAATAAAACAATCCTTAGTTATTTTTGGATATTAAGTCCTTTTACTTAATTATTAGTTTTCATGCACGACTCGGTAATGGTTTTTTAAGCTTTAACTAATATTTACTAAGAACTCTAGTCATGTAACTCATAATTGTAGTTGAGCGGTTTTTGTATGTAAAAGAGATAAATTACTTACATATAGTAAAGGGTATTAACAATTGTTTAGTATATATTATTTACCATAGTGAGGTGAATTTATGTAATATTCATAAAAATTTCGGTAAAATTTATTTAATCTTCATCTTGAAAACTTTCTCTTTTGTTATCTTTTCTATGAATAGTTATAATAGCTTTTCTATGTATAAATTCCTATCTGTCGAATTGACGCACGATGCTGTTCGTACTCTCAATAATCTCAAAGCAATCTGATCTGAGACTATTGGATGTCGCAAATACTTTCAATCCCGCAGTTGTCGATATTTTCCTCGAATTGTTAAAATTATTGTAAATTTCTACATAATTGTTTCTGTAGATTATTTAGAGTATATCAGTTTTAATGCTAGAGTACGAGATGTTTTTATTTTACTAAAAGCATTTTGCATATTTTTTAAGTATCAAAGATAAACCCTTCCTGATTTCATTGGTATTTAACTATAAAATTTCAATTTAACATCCAAATCGGGTCAGACGTGGGTTGGAGAATAGACTGATGTTTGACTGTAAAAGTAAGATATTAGTGATTGTAAAAATGACCTCAGGGAACCGTCTTGGCAGTAATATTGGGTAAAAAGTAACGAAAAAAATGCTATTTTTAAGATTAAAATTAACCATATGTCAATTGAAATTATGCACTCTGTCTATATCACATTTTAGGAAAGTTTGTTCTAATATTATTAAGAAATTAACTTTAAAACAAACTTGCATTAATATTTTGTTCAAATTCCAACTACAAATAGTGTAACCGAAAAATAAATTATACAATAAACAGAGGTGTTATCAAATATATATCACAGTCATAGTTAAATATATATATATATATATATATATATATATATATATATATATCATAGTTATCAAGTATCAAATAAGTCGGTAACCAAATTAAATTAATTTCCATATTTATAATTTTATATACAAGCATTTATTCCTTTCAGTCCTAGAGTGCAGATTACGATCATGAAATTCGTAAGGAAAACTTTTTGCAGACCAATTTTTGCACCTTTTGGCCATGTCAATTTGAAAGATCATTACTTGCATTACTTGGTCCATGAGACAATTCGGTCAAGTCTCAAGCCATTGTTATCAGTAGGAAAATATATCTTTCTAAAATCAACACAAATGACCACAGCTACTTTCTTTTTCCTCTACTATAAAGACCAGAAACGATTAATTGGTCAGAATTTAATTTCTAGGTAAAAGATATTACTCGTCATTCTTCAGCATCAAGCTCCTTCTGTAATATTTTAGCGGTTCATTCCCGTTAAAAATAAGGTCTACTTCTGTCAGAATTGTTATTACTTTTATTGGACTGTGGAAATGTGTGCTATCCATATCTCACCAATTAATTCCTTAATAAACCAGAAAGCTTCAAAATCGTACGTCTGGTAATAGTAAGCTCAAATAATATTCTCACGTTTCTGTGTTTAAACCACTCCTCAAGCTAATGGCGATTCGTTATCGGCGCAATATTCTTATTCTCGGGTTTAAATTCGTGCAATTTGGGGCAAGGCAAATTTACTGACCTGCCATTCCATTGCTTTTAGAAAATCGGTCTTTGCTTCTCATTCCTAAATATCGTTTTTCCTTTTATGGATATTTCTTTGCTGTTTACATTGCTCAAATTGTTTGTCGATACTTTCAAAGATATCTAAAAAACTTTTCCGACTTCACCGACCTTATTTTTCATCCATTCTCATTCTATTTTATTTTGTGCCTTTTCTTTTTTCTTTCATACTTGACTAACATAAATCCTTTTATTAATAATTTTTTTCAGACAAATTCAGAAATGTCATTTGATTAAGGCTATCTTTTGTTTTAAGATTGCTTACCAAGTATTTTTATGTATTTAAGTTAAACATTTTAAGTCGAAGCAAATAGTAGGAATAGTGTTTACGCGATATCTAGAATAATATAAAAAGTCAAATATGCTTTTTATATTTCAATACTTAGAAAATACCACAAGTGAAGTATTGATTCGTAATTCGATAGATCTACCGAAGTAGTTTCAATATTAAGGGAAGTTTAGGGAATTTTCTCAAATATACGCGAAAGTAAAATTTTTAAACAAAAAAAATTAACCCACTTAAAATAGCAACTGAATAATTAAGGCACACAATTTTTTGAATATTAATAAATTTTAATGTGCTTGCGGTGTTAAATTTTGTAGGAATCGGTCCTAGATTAATGCGTCTCTCTCTCTGTCACTCTCTTTCTTTCTCGTACGTATATGTAAGTAGGTGTACCACATACTCATATAAGCGTAATATTTAATTTTGCAATGATTCTAAAATTATTTGAGGCTAGCAAATTTTCTACATTTCTACATAAAAAAAAGAGAATTATGAAAATCGTTCAATGAGTTTTTGAGTTACTGCTTTAAACATTTAAAAGTATACAAACTGGGAATCCCCTTATGGGTTAAAAATAAGAAACAAAATACAATAGTTTGGTTTGTGATCTAAAGAAGATAAAAGCAGTTAGAATAAAAAGTATTAAAAGGTGAATTAGTTTCATGTAGTTAGGGTTATTTGTTTATTTTTAAATTATTTCAATTAATAATTATAAGTACAACAAAATATTCCAAAAATGCGTTTAATTTTGTAAAAGCAAATGTTACGACGGGGTACAAAGCCGTTCCAATAAATTAGAGAACGTGTGTTTAATACTTTTTAAATGAAGTTTAAACCTAAAATTTTTTACATGATTTTAATATTAAATGCACATAATAGTTCGTGGGTGAAAGTGTTAAAAACTCGATGATATCTGACGGATTCACGACGACGATTAAAAATAATTTAAATACTAATTTAAATAATGACGAGGCATGTGATGTATAATAACATATCAGAAACATTTTATTAAAAGCCTGTCGTATATATAGTTTTTTTTCTAAATTTGGTTTCCTATTCCACTTTGTTATTAAAGGTTTCAAAACCAAATTAAAATTTTAGGATTTATCACGAAATGTTGCAAAATGTACGTCAAACATGGTTGTTCACTATTGGAAATTAATGAACTCTTACCTGTGTGTAAATTGTCAAATGTTTAACTCATCTAATTGTTACCATTCAGTTTGAACTATTTGTAAATTAAATATCAAGACCATTCGTTGGTCTAGTGATTGACGTAAATATTCCTCATAATTATGCGCAAATACTTTAACTTAGTCTCATGGCAACCTGTGTCAATATGATTACACAACGGCTTTCAATACTACATCTTAAAGGTATCCAATACTACATCCTAGAAAAATACTTCCAAAAAGTATATTAACCAATTGTTTCAAGAAAATGACGGATGAATTCGGAAAATCAAGTTTATCTGTCGAAAAAATTGTCCCTATCCGAGTTCTCCAATCGGAGACTTGCAACTGACTTATTATTTATAATATTTTATAATAATGTTTAATTAAGTTAACTTTAATTTACTAAGTTACTTACTTTGTCAATTGTAGTACTATTCAAATTTCAACGTGGTCTGATTAGTCAAAAGTAGGTAACAGTAGGAAGTAGGTCAAAGGTAAGTAAGTAGGTACAAAAATAATTTTCCAAAGTAAATTGCAAAGAGATTGATTTTTTACAAACAATTTTTGTTTTTTATAATATTTTATAATAATGTTTAATCAAGTTAACTTTAATTTACTAAGTTACTTTGTCAATTGTAGTACTATTCAAATTTCAACGTGGTCTGATTAGTCAAAAGTAGGTAACAGTAGGAAGTAGGTCAAAGGTAGGTAAGTCGGTACAAAAATAATTTTCCAAAGTAAATTGCAAAGATATTGATTTTGTACAAACAATTTTTGTTTTAGTGTTATCGTTTCAAAATGGTAAAAAAATTACCGTAGTATCTCAGATCGTAACAACTTACCAAATTCGCAAGGATGTGACCCTTCATAATATTATCAAAAATAAAATTACTGGCTCTTTCATAACATAAGCTAAGTAACAGAAAAAACATTTTCGTAGATTAAATTTCTGGTAAGAAAGTGCTGTCATGCGTGTCCGACTCGCAGTTGCTAGCTTTATTTTTGTAATTTCAATTATTTGAACCATCATTTTTTAAAACTTTTATATTCTGTACGACTGTACGATCTTGCTAAACTGTCTGCTACTCCTCCCCTGTTGTCTCATGGCCTCTTTAGGGTCCCGTAATATCACCCCTCTTCCTTTCTAATGATTAATCATAAAGCCTCCATTTGTTTTGAGAAAACATTTTGCAAACATTCTCTAACGATTGGCGTAGTCTCTTGGATTGATGACAAGGTGTACAGCCTTTGACAGCACGGTTCGTTGCGAGGAGCCGGGGTCGATTCCCGGCCGCTCATCGAGCGGGACTGGGCTGGGGTTCTAGTTGGCTGTAAAAACTGGTTTCGTAACAATAAGTAAGTCATATGACTTAACTGTATACATTAAAGTACGTAAATAAATAATAAATAAATAAATAAATGACTGCGAGACCGTTCGTCTCTCAACCATGGCACGGCGACTACAGGAATTACGTTCTGAAGTTCCACGTGATACTATGTAATTCTAACACGTGTCTTATCAATATGAAAAATTTACGCACATCGTCGTCTTCATTGCACATGATAATATCTTGGGTTTCAAACTATAGCAACACGCCGGGTTCAATCTTAAAGCGAATACATATAAGCTGTCGCAAACTGCGCTGTGCCGCGTCAAGGTTTGTGGAACTGTGCTTATTTCCGTAGGTCAGACATATAGGAAAAAACAAATTTGCGGTTTATCTTTTGAAATCAAGAGAAGTCTATCTAGACTGCCAATAAGCACAGGTGATCGATAAAATAGTTTCTTTTTGTCAAAAAATGATTCTCTTCTCGAACATTCACAGCGTAATGACCGGTGTTGAAATTTTCGTCATTTATAAGAACGAAATTAGCCGCGCACTCCGCGATCAGGAGATAGGCAGGTAGAAGACTGGCTAAAACCTACGTATACTTTGAACACGTTCTGTGAGTTTGATCAGAGTCATGAGGGCGACCTTAGCATCGCCGCCCTAGATAGTGCGGATTTCACACGTACTCTTCGGCATAATCAGTATAAATCGACACAGTTAGGTGTGGCCCTTCAATAAATCACATCTCCTGGGAAGCTGCATAAAGATGGTAATGTTAAAAAATATATTAAAATATCAAAAGCCGAACTCTTTGGTAATCTATGAATTTGTCATTTATTTTTATAAATAGGTGGTAATTTTAAAATTGTGTGTTTCGATAATCACGTTAATATAAATTTAAGAACAGAAAATTTTCATCTGATATTTTTGATAAATTTTGTTGTAATGTCAACCAAAAACAAATTTAAGATCAATTTCGATTACATTATATGATGAAACCCTATCTCATGCTATAGTTTTCAATTGATTTACGGAATTCATGGATGATAAATTCCAAGTGACGTTTCTTAACAATGATAAACGAAGGTAACACAGATGCTGTGCCGCTTGTGATATGATCGAAGTAAAAAAAATTCTACACAAATATTTAGAGGTCAAAGAGCTTTATAAAAAACACCGTGTCATTGATTGGTGTTACGAAATGTTGGGAAAATTGGATAAAATTTCTCATTCGTTTTCTGTGTCAGATATAGTTATGATTGGCGAAAACCTGATATGTAATTATGAAAATACACCCAACATTGTAAGTTTAAAAAAAAACATACATCGGTATCTGTGTCTTTCGTTTTGTTAATATTTTAAGTTTATTGTTTAGAAATTTTGTGAAAACAAAGTAATTTGTTCCGAAAACCCTTTCCATATTCATTCATAATATTTTTCAGAACAATTGAACCGAATTCATGTACGAGTAACCACAGAATAAAGTGCACACTGATAATATAATATTATGAAAATATGAATTCCAGTTTAAACATTTTTTGCTAAAATATAATTTCTGAATATAAATAAATGTGCCGAAATACTGCTAGAAATTTTGAAATCGACACCAAGTCAACACATCTTTCCTCTCTTACGTAAATGCAGACCCACTCACGCACAGATGGGTGCTAGATTTCACTTGGCACTAACTCCCAATATTTAGAACAGCAGTAGTATGTTGAAAATTGATTTATGTTCGGAAACCATATTGTACCGCAAAAGTTCCAAATAAGTACTCGTATTTCATAGTTTTGTATTTTTCAATGTGCATATTATTAGGTAGTTATTTGAAGGTGATTCAATAACCACCAAATTTTTTGAAAACTTTATGTATTTTCAATTTGTAAACAATAAATATCACCAAACTATGATGAATCGACTTTTAATAACATCTCATTTATTGCGTTCGAAACAGATGTTTTATATATATATATATATATATATATATATATATATAATGTAATTTAAGTATGCGTTATCTAAATATTTGCTAGAGCCCCTCCATAGGTAAAGCCTCCTCCAAAGATAACCAATTGTATCTAGATTGGGCTAAACTAATCTAGTTTGAGCCTGCTATTCTTGTAATGTCTTCCTCCCATCTAGTATGAGATCTTCCCCTCTTCCTTTTCCCTTGAGGGCCCTTCCATTGTTACTTTTTTCATCCATATCTGGTCTTGAAGGCGTGCTACATGTCCAGCCACCAGCATGTAAGTATGTAGAATTTATTTATAATGTGTGTTGAATCTTTGGAGGGTTTTCGTCGTAATCTTCCACGGGCCACCGTCTTGAAAGATGTTGTTTATGTATTGCTGGTATCTTTTCCTTGATTTCATTGTGGGAGGGGGGCGGTACTTACTAAATTTTCTTATTTTTATTGCTCTATTTACTCGGCATATTGTTAGAGTTTTTCGTTGTGAGAAAATTAAGGAAACCTGGCTTCAAAATGTTTTCTGATATGCTTGATAATCTTTGTATTGATGTTTGTCTTTTATTTTTCTTGTTTACTTGGGGATTTTTTTCATCTTGGATGCGGGGGGTGTTTTCAGATGACGAAAAGAGCATTCTTTTGTTATTGTTTGTGGTGTTTATGTTTATTATCACTATTTTGTCGTATTTAATTATTGCAGTATTTCCTTTTTCTTTTTCTCCAAGTACTTGTTTTTGCAGTTCCTTCCTTTTTTCCAGGACATATGACGGATTGTTTTCTTTTAAATAGTATGGGGTGTCTTTCAGTGACCCTCTTTGTAGGTGTCTATTTTTAATCCTAAGGTTGAAAAAGTCACAACAATTGGTCGAGGTTTTTCTCCTTTCTTTCCTATTCTTTTTGCCTCTTGAATATCTCTAGATCCAGCTTAATAGGAAGGTAACGTTCAGTAAAATCGATAAATTTTTAAATTTAGGTATGAAGTTTCTGTTTCCTTCAAACAAAAGAAGACAATGTTTCTTGTTCTTGCTTGTTTTTCCAAGAAATATAGTCTTTTTTCTTAATTGTCCACTTTGGCTTTCAGGACATCAAATTTTTCTTGCCAAAAATTAAACTTTTCATCTAATACTTTATTTATGTTTTGAGTCACTTGGTCTGTCACCTTTTCTCCACTATTTTGGATAGTTATTTTTTGTTCATCGAGTTCCTTTTGAATATTTCGAAGGGCACTTAAAACTTCTTCCATTTTACTTTTTTGTTGACTAGCGATCAATCGTATTTCTGTTTCTGTACCGGTAGTGACCTCTTGTGTTGTTTACTAGTATTGTCTGATGAACCGTGAGAGATACGAAGTTTCGGCGCCTGCGCGATAGCCGAGATGGTATTTGATAATAATGCTCGCAGATGTAGCTAGGCGTTAGTTTTTGGTTCGATTTTTTGCAGAGTCATGTCATACATTTAGGTCAGTTTTCATTTCTTTATTTATAATTTTGCTGCAAAATGCTTAATCGACACTTTTAGCCACTTATCACCATCCGATTTACTCTTTCTTAGTTTTTTTGCTGAAAGGTCCACAAAAAATTCCCAAAAGCGTTTTTATTCACTCCCGATAATTTTCACGATTTTTCGTTAGTCCTTGAGTAATTAGCTAGTTCTAATAGATTGTCTTGTAGAGAAGATGTACATGCACACAGTTTTGGCGAATTTTTCAGCGAATAACACTTTTATTTATTTTTAAATAATGCATAGAGCCGATGTAAACAGTGGCATACTAGCGCCGCCCCGCGGTATATATATATATATATATATATATATATATATATATATACATATATATATATATATATATATATATATATATATATATATATGTCTAACAATTAATACTTGCATATATCTGCAAAATTTTTATTCGTCTGAGTACCTATATTAAGTCGCCCTATGCAATTGTACCTATACTTACTTATCTATTGATAACTTAGTCGGTCCATAATTATATAATTTGTTATTTTCCTGCTATCTTCGAGACAAGTGAAATTGGTACTACAAAGTAGGTAAATTTACTCCGTATCAGTAAAAAGTTCCGTTTCATAATTTCCGGTTTCATTATTGTATTCTAATTTTGCTAAATGGCATATTTATGCTGCCCTGAGTCGAATCAAAGTATTAAAGACTATGATTAAACTACCATTAAACCCATGTCATACGAATGAGGCTCCTACATTGCGGAATCATCCAAATTTTCTAATTGATATTGGAGATATGTGTATACACAAAATTAATCGTACTACTGTAGCATGAGAGTGACAAAATTGAAACCCAAATTTCAATAAGAAAAACTCTGCTTGATTTATAAAACGCTAATTTTAAAACAGCAGATCATTAAGTCTCGTAATTTAGGTAAATAATACAACTGTGACATCAACACTATGGAGTTGGAACCCAAATTTTAATGACACAGTCTCTGCTTGAGACTCACAACACTAATTTAAAACAGCATATCCTCAAATCTCACGGTTCATTCCGGTAGGTGCGCTGCTGTATCATAACTGAGAAGTTGGTACTAGAATTTTGATGAGAGAGTCTCTCCTTAAGACCTGGCATAATCATTTGAATTCAGCTGGTCTTCACATCTTATGATTTAGCCATAGGAAATATACGGGCAATGTAAAGACTGCGAAGTTGGAGCCCAAGTTTAATGAAGAGTTGGAAATTGAAGTTTGAAGCAGAGACTACATATCTCTGCTTGAGACCAAGAATACTAATTTCAAAACATAAAGGTCTCACGTTTTAGGCGCACATTTGCAACATCAGGAATTATAAAAATTCTTTTACCATATAAATATTAATTCTACCATTTTTCTCTTATCTAAGTTTGAACTAATTCTGTGAGAAATTTAAACATATTTCTAAAATTATTTGCTAAACTTTTTCATCTGAAACGAACTTTGTTCAAAATTTTTACATATTGTTGATGAATTCTTTCAACATATGCAGCAAAATTTTAAGTTTACTTATATTTTCTAGACATGCTAAGAAATAGTACAACCTGTTTAGATATAGTTTCTATTAACACAACCTGAAGTATGCGATGATGACAAAAAGGTAATTAGATACCACATGGTCTCTAAATGATTTCATTAGTGTTACCTTTTGTCAATTCTGTCAGAAAGGTTAAAAATTAATAAGCCTTTTGATTTTAATATATCACAACCAAATTTTGTATTTCTGAACCAAAACAATCTAAGATGGCGCCATTTGTTGACTAAATAAGTGCGTAGTTATTGCAATAGTTGATAATTAAAATAGTGACAAGTCATATGTTGCCGAAAATACAAGTATTAGTGCATGGGTTCTCGCTTTGGTTTATACACACCGGTTTACTTTACATCTTAAACTCGTTTCACAGAATTTGTCTCATAATAGAAAATGGACATAAAGATATTTAAGTTTTTTAATTACTTAATTTTGTTTTTGTCAAAAACGGGCCACAAACTACTAAAATTGCTTTTTTTCAAAGACGGGAAAAATGATTGCTTGTCTTGGTCACGCTGATTGTCTATAAAAATCCGCTTGGTTTCTATAAGCAACGTAGATCAAACAAATTTAAGTATACGAACAAATTTTGAGTTTTAGTATTGAAGGCCATATCTATACGAAGTGGAGTTAGGCAGGGAGGCACAATATCAACCAAACTTTTTACCCTCATCGTAGAAGACATCTTTAAACAACCGAATTGGGAAAATAAAGGCCTTATTATATCAGGTACATATTTAAATAACTTGAGGTTTGCGGAAGATATAGTACTGTTTGCTGATAGTCCAGATGAAATTCAAACTAATAATCTAATCTGTCAGTTGGACTCGAGATGAATCTGAATAAGACAAAATTCATGACTTCGGAAATAGATAATCTGGCGACTGTAAATATGATAGGTACGTTACTCGATCGCGTAGATAAGTACGTTTACTTGGACCAAGAACTAGGAATGGGTAAGAAGAATCCGATCAATGAAGCTGGCTGAAGATGGCTGGGGTATATAAAGAACCACCTAAAAGCAGATATATTTAATCAGTGTGTACTACCGGTTCTCACTTACGGAGCTAAAATTTAGGTAACAACAAAAGGCGATTGAAAGAAAGTTGGTGGAAGTTTACTTAAGGGATCACAAAATAAATAAGTGGCTTTGGAGATAAAGTGTGGTAGATGACATTATGTGGAATGGAGACGTGGAGAATTCAACCAATGGTGAGAAAAGGATGGGTAAATTCAAGATGTGATATTGGAAATGAATGCTAAGGATAGTCAAACGTGCGAAGTATTTATTCATTTATAACTTAATATAGAAACTGAATTGACTCTTCTATATCTACAATGCAAACAGGTCACCATTTTGGTCACATAATATGATGAGGAGACGAGAGTCTTGGAAAGCTCATAACACAGAAGGTAAGATAATAAAAAGCTGACAGCCAACACGATGGTCTAACGAAATGGAGGAATAGTAAGGTATAAGATAGTAAAGATGACTACAAATCAGTATCAACTGATGAAATCTTGTGAAATCCTGTGTATTTACAAGCAATAAAAAACAGATCAGAAGAAATATATGAATTCTTTGTTCTATGTATTTCCGGGGTAATTATAAATAAAACAGCCAAATTTACAATTAGTATATTGTGGGTAGTATTCACACGACGATAGTGCCGCATGTGAAACTAAAATTTTAACCATCTTCACATAAATTGACGTAATATCTGACTTACGAAAATTTAGTTTATGGAATTCATGAAGTTCACTTTTTTTTATATTTTGATGTTATCCATGCCTTTTACACTAATTTCCTGAATTTCTTTTTTATGCGTTGAGCATTCTGTAAACCATTTTATTAACCATGTAGGGAGATTGGAAGATGAAATGTCTAAAGGGGGGGTGGAAATAAAAATATTCTTTACGTCATTATTTGAACTGGCTGCTGAAAGTAGTAAAATTGATGAATTCATTCTTGGTAAATATTTTGAAGACCTTTGTTATGACATTTAATTACGTCTAAGTCCTAAATACATAAACTTTTAAGAAGAGAGCAATAAATGCACCTATATACATATCCTCTACATGGTAAAATG
This sequence comes from Druceiella hillmani, assembly GCA_039881145.1. Classification (NCBI taxonomy): domain Eukaryota; kingdom Metazoa; phylum Arthropoda; class Insecta; order Lepidoptera; family Hepialidae; genus Druceiella; species Druceiella hillmani. Next base: position 9,041,561 of record JAYKKI010000013.1, read on the forward strand.
GGGTATAATGACCACTTTTCTTCAAAAAATCGATATAAAGCGAAACACGGTCGCTTTGATGTAATCCTGTACATTAATACTCAAAAATTTTGTCACATTCCTTGAAATTAAAAATATAAAGTTAAAGGAGGAGATAATTAGAAACCAATATGATTTAAAAATATACATGATCCTAATAAAAAAAGGAATGTTAAAGATGACTTATGTACATTGTTTATTTGACAAAAAAATACTCTACTAAAACTGTTTACTCGAGTCTACCTAATGCCGTTAATTCGTTTTATGTCTTTTTGTTTAGTTACTTCTTACATAAGTATTTAAACATGCTCTATACCTCTAATACAAGTATTCAAAACTCGCTGTATGGATAAAAGCTATTATGTTCAATTCATTATGTCAGTAAACCGTTGTTATGATTAAAACTAGAATATCTATGGTTACGTTGTTACAAAAAAATATAAACAATTTTGACAAATGCGTAATACTACTGCAGCTGGGTAAATAAATAAACTAAGTTTAAGACTTTAAAACACAACGTAAAATGTATGTAGACCATGTGCGTTAGTTAGTATAATCCATAATTACGTAAACGTTTCCGTTTTATTTTCTTATATGAACAATTTGTCATAGAAATTAAATTCATAGTTTACTGCCACTCTTAACAAGTTAGTTTTGTCTTTTTTCTATTTTTTTCGTTTTGGTTAATAACAACACCATTTTCTTGGCATTGTTATTTTTCCAAAGCAACAAAAATTAGTCCGTTTTTCAACAAAAGAAAAAATAAAATTAATCATAATTCTTTAACATTTGGGGCATTCTACGCGAAGCGGACAAGTAAAAAATGATATGTTCGATTGGATTATGTTAAAAATAGCTAATTGTGTATAGGTAATATATGGCAAGTTTCATAATGGTTGTAAAATTATTCAGGAGCTAGACCAGTTATAGTGCCAAAGCATCACTTGGCGGTACTTTCCGCCAGCTAGCGCGAGCTTATACAAACCTTCAATCAGACAGAATGCTTATCCAATTTTGTTTAATAATTTTGAGGTACTTAAAATTGCAATACAATAAGATAATTATTTTACTATAAAGTATAAGTGTATTTACAAATTTTCATTATTTTATAAGCTTCATTATTACTCATGCGTTTTATTATTGTATACCTTCAGTAGTCTAAATGAAGACATGGTATTTTTTTGCGCCTAGTATTGTCACCGAAGGGTAAAATCTGCTTTTAAAAAAAAATATATTTTTTGAATTTCATCTTTACAAGCATAATAAATATTAATTTCAGACATTGACGTTCTAACCCATTCGCACAACTGTTCGGGTGTCGTGATGGCTTGGTTTGACATCGACTGTAAATTAGTCCGTGCCGCCAGGCGTTTTAAGTTGCCACCAAGACAATCATATGGCCTTTTGCCTTGCGAAGTGACATGAAAATGAAATTCTGAATCTGTACGAAAATTTTGTGTGAAATAGAATAGGTTAACGAAATTTAATTTGTTTTTGAAGTGTTGAGATGCCCCATCAATTTTTTATTAGTTATATTGTTGGTTGCAAGATGTTAGTGCAAATTTTTTTGAAAAGTAGAGAAAATATCAGTGTCATATCTTAAATCGTTTGATATCATAACAATAATTCTGTGTTTTAAATTTTGTTCTTTTCTGTTATAATACATTTATATAAGGAGAGTGGCTTGGTAGTTATTCCAGTGAATTGATTGGGCAGCATCTTGAACTATAAATCTGTAGTTTTCGGCAAAATCGCATTGACTAATAATGTCTCCTTCCATAATTTACTCTTTCAATCATTTAAAATACTGAGATTGCTGGTCTGAAATGTAAGCATGAGGTTTCAAAACCTCTAAAGCAGAGCAAAGACTATCAAAATTCAAGTTTCAAAAATTAAAATACTTTAAAAAAAGAACAATTTTTTTAAATCTATAAATGCAATTAAAAAGCCAATTAAATGAAATTAAACTTTATCAATTAATCTATTTTATTATAACTTTTAGGAACTGGATAATCGGATTTAAAGTAGCGCATATATTCCAGTGGGTCAAAATTTTAAAGTCCTTCAACTCATTAACAATACTTTATAACGTAAGAATATTTCGTATTAAGATTGAGGACATATTTACGTAAAACATAATCGAATATTATTAAAATCGGAAAGATCAAAATTTTTTACTAGTCTGCTTCATGTGGAATGCCCCATTTGGTAAAAACATAACTTCGTATTATTTAATTTTTTGTTACTAAAGAACTATATCCATGTAGCTGTGTCATTTTTTTCTTGCTTATTGTATAGTTTCGTAAAATTTTATCTTTACGCACCGTTGGTAACAATTGCTTATAATCCACTCGTACATCATTATTGAAAAAAAGTGTTCTTTGCAAAGAGCATTGATTATTGACACCGTGGACTTTCAAGGATGTTAAGCGTTTACAAAATAATTTCAAGTAATTAAAACTAAAACGCATATTTATTCTTCCCTGAAAAGATATCTCGACAAGCATACAAGCTATTATTGAAAATGAAATTTTAAATATTCTAGGCGATGTAAATATATTAAAAATAAACAATACATTCATGTTGTTCCAGATGTTACTGAAAATAAATTGTTTTTGGCACCTTTTTTATATATTATGAACTACCTAACGATGATGAGCCAACATGTTAATTGTGAAGTGAGTTTGTGGGAAAACGTCTTACGCCTTAATAATTAAATTTAAATTAAAAACTAGTAATCTTTCAACAAAATTAAGTGAACATAATCGATACATTTTTGCGTTCTTTAATATCTGAAAAAAACATGCAATAAAAGAATGTAAAGAAATATACACCCCTGGTCAGGGATTGTACAAGTTAAAATAAATATTACACAATTAAACCAAACATTAATTTATCTAATAGCAGCAAGTTACAAAACCAATATAGGTTCCCAAAATGAAAATATATCCCTAACATGATAAACTAGCTAAATATACCATTTAATTAATAGCAGAGAAATGCATTCGAAATATAATAACAAAATTTGGGAGGTATTATAATAAGACTGGAAACTAAGTCTGGAAGATGAAATGAGTTCACTGTTGAAGTACCAAAATATATTTTGTTTGTTTCCAAGCCAATATATACATAGTGACCAGAATGTCCCAACGTTGCATATGAGCTATATATGTTTCATGTAGAGTTTTCGAGTTGATCAAAATTTTACATATATTTTTTTAGAAAATCTTACGTTTTCGACACTTGGTAAATAATGAGCTAAACAAAATAACACAATCGCTCGCAACGTAAGATTAGACCATCAACATATTTGCTATAGAATCTATGAATAAAAAAAATCATACAAATACTTTCACCGTCTGTTATTAACGAAAATATTGAATATATTTGGCTTTATTTTGTTAGAAATTCATTATTATTAAATTGTTTCATAACTAAATGAAATTAGGTGATTTAATATTATTTCTCTTTTATTTAAATTCTTTACCACGATCTAGGTTTCATTGTAGGACAACATCTTAAGATGGGTAATTTCAATATTTACATCAATATTTACAAATTGCCCACCTGAAGATGTCATACAACGAAACCTAGGTCGTGGTAAAGAATTTAAATATAGTGGAAATAATACTCCATCATTTAGTTTTGAAAAATTACAATAATGAAAATTGTAAAATCCGTGGCAAAATAAAACAAACGACCGGAAAAAGAAGAATATTTATCAAATTAAAAATTTATCACGGTTCGGCTCGCAATAAGCACGACTAGTCAGACTCGTTGTAATAATAAAGTGATTAAAAAGTCCTTACGTAGTCTTCATGATTGAAAAGAATCTCAGTTTATTTAAAGGCGTTATATAAAACAGAATATATAATTGTTATTGTCCTTTCTGTAGGTCATAATCTCGTTAACTATTATTTGGTGTAGTATTGGGAGTTCAAAGGGGTGTAGATTATTTGCTTACATATATTTTCAAAGTAAATTTTCAATTTGACAAAGTATTTGTTACTTACATGGGTAAAGATTTTTTATTGTGCTTCAATATGTTTCAGGGTTAGTTTTATTGGGGTTTCACAACCTAAAAATATGAGTATAAAGATAATTCTTTTGAAAATATTCTGATCTATTTTATGTTCTTAAACTTGTCTGCATAATTATTTACTTTAATGGCTGACTCGGTAACGCTTTTTAAATTTCAACGGATCTTTGTTTGGAACTCTTATGTTTGGGGTGGAAATCGAAGTTAACTTGTTTTATGGCAAAAAGGAATTGATTACATGATCATAATTAACGAAACTTCTAATCGTTTAGTTTGTATTGTTAATCATGGGGAAGTAACATATAATCCATAAAAATTTACATAAAATTTATTGACACTCTCCTTGATCTTGAAGACTGTAAAACGAGTTACTACTTGTCGAATTGTCGAAGTATGAAAGCCTTACGATATATAATACCAAATTTTTGAGCCTGGTACTACTAGATGTAATAAATACTTACAATACTGCAGTCGTTAATTCGTATTTCAAGTCGTATTTTAGTTGATTGTTTATATTATTTAAAATACCACAACCATCCCTCTTATGTGTTCAATAGATTATTTAGAGATTACCATAGGATGTACGTACCAAAAGATGACATAATTTTACCAAAGGTAATACTAATTCGAAAGGTATTTATTAGTAATTAAATATAAACTCTTCAAGTACCATTGGTAAACCACCAATTTCAATCTCATCTCTAAAACTGATCAGATGTTAGGTAAGAAAATAGAGTTGTGCTTGATTGCAAAAATCAGTTATTATCGATTATGAAAACGACCTAGGATATGATAAATATACGCCGTTAGTATTTAGTAGGAAACGAGTGTTCTTCTACAGAAATTTTGCTACGCCCTAGATTAAAAAGTAACATATATACAGAAACCATGCAGTATTTATGTAATAAGTTTTATGAAAATTTGTTTAAAAATTTATGTAACAAATTTATGAAAATTTGTTTATTTTGGTAATATTAAATGATAAACTTTCAAATCCACTCGAGTTAACAAGTCCCTCAAATTATTTAAGTAGTAATATTACGCAATAAATTACCTATATAAATCATAAATGAGAGTGATTTTTACTTTTTAAATAGTTATCAGACAACGAGTAGAGTAAGTCAGCTAGATATCGTAGTTATTGTATTATGCAGTAGGTATAATTTGAGCAGAAGGAAAGAAAGTAGGACCATGCAATTAATAAAGAAAGAAATTTCCAGACTTTCTTTACCATCTGTATATAAATCATAAATGAGAGCGATTTTTACTTTTTAAATAGTTATCAGACAACGAGTAGAGTAAGTCAGCTAGATATCGTAGTTATTGTATTATGCAGTAGGTATAATTTGAGCAGAAGGAAAGAAAGTAGGACCATGCAATTAATAAAGAAAGAAATTTCCAGACTTTCTTTACCATCTGTATATAAATCATAAATGAGAGCGATTTTTACTTTTTAAATAGTTATCAGACAACGAGTAGAGTAAGTCAGCTAGATATCGTAGTTATTGTATTATGCAGTAGGTATAATTTGAGCAGAAGGAAAGAAAGTTGGACCATGCAATTAATAAAGAAAGAAATTTCCAGACTTTCTTTACCATCTGTATATAAATCATAAATGAGAGCGATTTTTACTTTTTAAATAGTTATCAGACAACGAGTAGAGTAAGTCAGCTAGATATCGTAGTTATTGTATTATGCAGTAGGTATAATTTGAGCAGAAGGAAAGAAAGTAGGACCATGCAATTAATAAAGAAAGAAATTTCCAGACTTTCTTTACCATCTGTATATAAATCATAAATGAGAGCGATTTTTACTTTTTAAATAGTTATCAGACAACGAGTAGAGTAAGTCAGCTAGATATCGTAGTTATTGTATTATGCAGTAGGTATAATTTGAGCAGAAGGAAAGAAAGTAGGACCATGCAATTAATAAAGAAAGAAATTTCCAGACTTTCTTTACCATCTGTATATAAATCATGAATGAGAGCGATTTTTACTTTTTAAATAGTTATCAGACAACGAGTAGAGTAAGTCAGCTAGATATCGTAGTTATTGTATTATGCAGTAGGTATAATTTGAGCAGAAGGAAAGAAAGTAGGACCATGCAATTAATAAAGAAAGAAATTTCCAGACTTTCTTTACCATCTGTATATAAATCATAAATGAGAGCGATTTTTACTTTTTAAATAGTTATCAGACAACGAGTAGAGTAAGTCAGCTAGATATCGTAGTTATTGTATTATGCAGTAGGTATAATTTGAGCAGAAGGAAAGAAAGTAGGACCATGCAATTAATAAAGAAAGAAATTTCCAGACTTTCTTTACCATCTGTATATAAATCATAAATGAGAGCGATTTTTACTTTTTAAATAGTTATCAGACAACGACTAGAGTAAGTCAGCTAGATATCGTAGTTATTGTATTATGCAGTAGGTATAATTTGAGCAGAAGGAAAGAAAGTAGGACCATGCAATTAATAAAGAAAGAAATTTCCAGACTTTCTTTACCATCTGTATATAAATCATAAATGAGAGCGATTTTTACTTTTTAAATAGTTATCAGACAACGACTAGAGTAAGTCAGCTAGATATCGTAGTTATTGTATTATGCAGTAGGTATAATTTGAGCAGAAGGAAAGAAAGTAGGACCATGCAATTAATAAAGAAAGAAATTTCCAGACTTTCTTTACCATCTGTATATAAATCATAAATGAGAGCGATTTTTACTTTTTAAATAGTTATCAGACAACGAGTAGAGTAAGTCAGCTAGATATCGTAGTTATTGTATTATGCAGTAGGTATAATTTGAGCAGAAGGAAAGAAAGTAGGACCATGCAATTAATAAAGAAAGAAATTTCCAGACTTTCTTTACCATCTGTATATAAATCATAAATGAGAGCGATTTTTACTTTTTAAATAGTTATCAGACAACGACTAGAGTAAGTCAGCTAGATATCGTAGTTATTGTATTATGCAGTAGGTATAATTTGAGCAGAAGGAAAGAAAGTAGGACCATGCAATTAATAAAGAAAGAAATTTCCAGACTTTCTTTACCATCTGTATATAAATCATAAATGAGAGCGATTTTTACTTTTTAAATAGTTATCAGACAACGAGTGGAGTAAGTCAGCTAGATATCGTAGTTATTGTATTATGCAGTAGGTATAATTTGAGCAGAAGGAAAGAAAGTAGGACCATGCAATTAATAAAGAAAGAAATTTCCAGACTTTCTTTACCATCTGTATATAAATCATAAATGAGAGCGATTTTTACTTTTTAAATAGTTATCAGACAACGAGTAGAGTAAGTCAGCTAGATATCGTAGTTATTGTATTATGCAGTAGGTATAATTTGAGCAGAAGGAAAGAAACTAGGACCATGCAATTAATAAAGAAAGAAATTTCCAGACTTTTTTACCATCTGTATATAAATCATGAATGAGAGCGATTTTTACTTTTTAAATAGTTATCAGACAACGAGTAGAGTAAGTCAGCTAGATATCGTAGTTATTGTATTATGCAGTAGGTATAATTTGAGCAGAAGGAAAGAAAGTAGAACCATGCAATTAATAAAGAAATAAATTTCCAGACTTTCTTTACCATCTGTGGAGTGTTGATTTCAGTAATACCGAATTTACTTGTATTCATATAACAGTCAACCTCTTAAATTAATATCTCTATCTGAAAAGTGAATGAGCTCAAGAGATGGTTGTATTAATCAATCAAATGAAGTTTCAGGAATTTTTGTCAGTAGCAAGATAATTTTCTAAATTAAACACAAATGGTTTAATACAGCTACCTTTATATAACCTTATTATCCTTTTTTGGACACTGTGAAGAACGTGGGCATGTTAACCGATAAAACTTTAGACAAAGTAAAAGCGGAAATAAAATTCTAAAACTAAAAATTATTTTCTTGCTATTCTTAAAGGTTTCGAAAACTCAGCTGTTTCTAAACCTTTCCATGTCAGAAAATTTCCTTATTTTCACCTCCGTAGATGTTGATCATAATAACAAAATAACACGTCTTTTTCTTTAGATTCAGTACTAGACAAACTGATAAGTTTTAAAAATACTGTATTGAATGTGCTAAACACATCAAAATATGGTCTGTTAAACATGATTTGTGAGAGTGTACACTTCATTTTTTGGATGTAAACTAGTTGAATTACAGACTAGTTTGCAACACAAAATATATTTTCAACTGTTAATTTGTCCTATATGTTGTGGAAACCATAAGAAATTTTAAAACGTTCGTTGTAATTAGAATTAAAGTTAATTTTGAGACAACTATAACCGACATAACACATTTTTGTAATGAAGTAAAAATAAGTTTAATAAGTTGTTTCAAATACTTTAATCAAAAAATGAGTTGCATGAGCATTCATGAGTTGCAGTTATCCAAAATTGTCCACGTAAAGGTTACTTAATCGAGGATACCTTATGTTTCGATTTGCTTGTCCGAATGTACTGATATATTCAAGGCAATTACTACAAATCTAAGCTAATTGGAGAAATTATGAACGCGTATGTGATATTTGTGGAGTAATTACACCCCATCTTATGCTTTTTTAGGGTTCCATTCCATGATAATTCACATGTCTGTTCCACATGGATTCCGTGAAACGGCTTGACGTAGAAAGTTGATATTTAACATTTTCATATATTGGGTATATTATCCTGCAAATATTTAAATAGATAAAACTCAAAAATATTCATATATAAATTGGGGGGGGGGGGGGCGGGTTGAAAAACTGAAAAATATTAAATTTTTCACATAGTATGGAAAATTGTTTAAAACGGCTGTATAGGAGGATCTCAAAACTATTATTATTAAAAATACCATGTTACACTCCTCTTTTTTCAAAAATACTGAGCCAAAATTTAATAACTAAAACAGTGTTTTTGAAAATTAAGCAAAATTGTAGAAAAAGTGTAGCGATGGCTATCCACGTAGCTAGCGTTCACGTAGCGATGTAGCGATGGCTACACTCCTCTTTTTTCAAAAATACTGAACCAAAACTTAATAACTAAAACAGTGTTTTTAGAAACTTAAGCAAAATTGTAGAAAAAATGTAGCTATGGCTATCCACGTTATAATTTTTGAAATGGTATATTTACAAAATTACCATGATTTCAACCCTGTGAAAGGCGTAGAGGCGTTTTACTTACTTTGTTAGAAACGAATGTTTGTAAATAGCCTAATGGAAAAACTATGTACCTTCAAATAATTACGAGCGACTAAAAGGTTACAGATTCCTAGTTATGTGATTTGTACTGATAGTTGATGGTTTCATTTACATAATAACACAAGTGAAATATTGATTTATTGTTATGTAATATTGTAGCAAGTTTCATCTTAGCAACTTAAGCCAAGTCGACACCTATCTTTCTTCTTATCATGTACATACTATATAAAACTATGTACCCTCAAATAATTACGAGTGACTAAAAGGTTACAGATTCCTAGTTATGTGATTTGTACTGATAGTTGATGGTTTCATTTACATAATAACACAAGTGAAATATTGATTTATTGTTATGTAATATTGTAGCAATTTTCATTTTAGCAACTTAAGCCAAGTCGACACCTATCTTTCTTCTTATCATGTACATACACACCGAGACACAGACGCATAACTGTCACATTTAACTATGCATCGACTTCAAAGATTTTCTACGCTATATAGTATACGTATTTTTAAAATTGATTTAAGTTCGGAAAGAATATAGAACTAAAAAAAATCCAGCTGTGCATGCAAATTTTTATTATTTTATCCCATGTTTTGCTTATTTGGTGGTTACTGAAGTCGGTTGATCACATTTATTAAAGTTTTATTTTAATATTTTTATGCTTGTAATATCCTGTTTTGCCCAAAATAATAAAAACATAATGTCTCATTTTCCAGAATGAAAAAAACCATTTCCAATGTTTAATGAACATGGATGCGTGTGTATTTATCAACATACATGTATTCAGGCCTACGTACGGATATATTATATATATATATATATATATATATATATATATTATAAATAATATTGTAAATGTGTGTGTTGTGGCTTCACCTGACTATATAATCTTTACATTAATGTTCTAATTGCTTAATATATTCGTGCATACTTGTATGCATCTCCGTATTCACTTAATACTTTAACAATAAGTTACTTAAAGCTTAAAATCATGTAAACTTTTATATACCTCTACATACTTAGATATCTACATATATACTTCAAGTCTTTATGTATTCCTGTATATACTGACAAAATTATGTATCAATCTTGGTATATACTTGTACGTTCTTATCTACCAATTTGTTGTCTTATTTTCCAACTTACGTCAAGACCAGAAAAAGAAACCTAAGTTGGATAATTAGTTTATTTTTCACTACTAAAGAGTTCCTGAAACCAAATTTTAAATACAACATAAAATCCAGGCTACCGTTTGTGAGTAAAGGATTGATCAAAGATATAAAACGAGCTTATCTTCTCTGAATTCACACTTCATAATAAAGAGTATCCTATTGACACCTTATGGCTTCATCATATGTCGATATCATGGGCAAAATTTGATACAAAAATGCCCATAAAAAGTGAAATTAGCGCTGACATGATGGACCTATTCCAGATCAATGAGTGGTTCCATCACCCACTTCTGGCTTCATAATTAAGCTATAGTCACATTGGTTTCAAACTAAGGGCTCGTCAAGGTCAATCAAACAAGCCTAAACTGGGTGAATAGATTCTTCAATATTGAGAAGTTTTGTAACCATATTCCGGCTCTACCATCAAACCATGATTAAAGTAGTTAAAAAGTATGTCAAATAAGTTCAAATTCATCGTATAATTGCTCAAAGGGGCCTGGTACCCCCACCTTCTGACGAGCTCCTTAGCCTATGTTTACAGTACATCGTCAGGTCCTGACTATATTTACATAAAAAATAATAATGAAAATTGATCCACACGTCCCCGAGTTACTGCCGTACATGCATTAAAAAAAGGTACGTGATGAAATGAGAATTTCTAATATTTTTAAGTACCAAGAACAACATGATTTAATGGAAATTCGTTTTCCGTGTAAGTCACATTTTACTTTTTAAAACCCTTCCTTTAAGATTTGAAATTAATGCCTGACTGTATCAAACGAGATGACACTTTATCCATTGTTACGCTTCGCTTATATAGAATTTTGATCCGCTTGATTTTGGTACTAAGAACAATTCTTGAAAAATGAACACTCTAAGTACTCCTGGTGTTGCTTCGCTTGATTTTGATACTAGGGACAATTTTTGAAATATGAGCACTCTAAGTACTCCTCGTGACATTTTAATATTTTACGTTGCTAACTGAACAGAGGACACTGTTTTTATGCCCTTCTAGATATTTTCGACAAGTTTTATCAGGATCAGGAATTTGCCTGAATAAGTGGTGGTTTTACTAGTTGTTTAGTAGTTACTTTATAATTACATGCATTATTACTTAAAAACTAGACTTAATTTTGAAAAATAAAGGCTTGACTTAAACTAATATAAAGTTTTTACTTCCCTGGAATCGGATTACTTAATCAAAAGGTACGCAGATTTAGTATTCTCAAAAATTAATTTAAATTGTGTTCGCATAAAATTAAAAAAGAACTACATAGCTGCTCAGTGGGTAGTAATTACTCAAAATATATGTTGCATTAATCTAAATCAAAAGATGGTGCCACGTGTATTTTAAATCGCGCAGTAAAATTTTCCACCTGGTAATGCATTGGCGAAAATAGTATGGCCAGATTAAAGTGTAGAGTTTCACAGGATGTGTAGGTGCATAAATAAGCAATGGAAATATCGATAGACGCATGAGGGCAGATATTCTAGTTAGTCATCTTCCGCATAAAAAAAATTGATGTTAGATATATTCTATATGAGCTTATTTTGTTTTCTCAGTTAGCTTAAAATTTGAATCGCTTATGAACATTTGCTATTTAATTATTTAGGTGATTTTAGTTTCAGGTTACTGAATAAATTTACTTGCTATGTACTTTGTTGTCTAAATATATAATAAAACTTCAAAATTATCCTGTGTGTATATTAAAAGCATTTAAAAAACGGAATAAAATAAAGTAAAAGGACACAAAAATATTTTTTAAACTTTGCCTTTTTATTTGTCTGTTTCAGTAAGTATCACATAAAAACTGCTGACGGTTTTTTGGATAGTTTTATTGACAAGTAAAGATAACAAAAAAAGTAATACGTCCTTTTGATTTTATCATTATCGATGCATTCACTGAGAATATATGCAAATTGCATATTTTTCTAAACTCATTTAATTGGATATTTATGTAATAACGAAGAAGTTTATAGCTACTCGACACGTAGTAATTAGACAAATCTATAGTGTACTTGTATACATTAATATTTAGCGTATTTGCATAATTGCGCAGGAAAGTTTTCCATCCGGATTTACATAGGCAAAATAAGCATAACTAGAAATTAAATATGAAGAGGTGCTAGAGAGGTAGGTGAATAAGCAAAAAGAGTGTGGGTTTAACGCATGAGGGTAGATATCGTTGTCGGTCGTGTTTTGCGCATAAAATTTTTCAATGTTGCATATATTAATTAAAAAACTATTTTGTTTTCTTAATTTGTTTAAAATTTCAAACTGTTATTAATATTGAGGTCCCGTACCTTAAAAGGAAAAATTAAATCCTTATGAGAGCACTCACATATCTGTCCACTTGTCTGTTGTAATCGGTTTCCCTAGAAACCGCTTGACGTGGAAACATCAAATTTTGCATTGTAATACATTTCTCAATAACTAACTATATAGTTTTTTGGGCAAATTAGTTTCTATAAAATGTTTCTTTTAAATTTATGAATTATATGGGAAATTGTTTATAAGGGTTTTAGAGATGTTTTAAGAATTATGCAAACAAATGTATCCCCATCACCCTATTTCCGAAATTACTCACAATACGATTACGAAAAAATAGGGTTTTAAGAAGCCTAGACAAAAGTTGTAGGAAAATTATTTTGCTACCATAGAGCTAACAATTTTTGAATTAAGCATTATATTTTAATGCTTGTGACATATTTAGCAACGAATAGTTTCCAATAGTTAGCAACCAATAGTTAGTCAACCAGTTTTTTTAATTATAATTTAATTACTTTGCTACTCACCAAAGTAATAGGCTGCATAAATTTTTATTTTTCTCACATATTTTGTTTTCAACTCATATAATAAAACTATAGATTTAATTTATTCACGTATTGAAAGCGTTAAGAAAGAAACAATAATTTAGGAGAACATACAAAAGTAATATAATAATGAAATATGGTTTTGTAATGTCTATGAGTTTATTTATTTTCTTATCACGATGAAAGGAATTCTGTGAAGTTTTTTCATTTGTATTCTTTTGGGTTTGGAACAATATAGCCTATATGTTATTGCCGTTTACCTTGAAAAACACTTATTTTAAAAAAAAGGTTATTTTTACAAATATTGTTATATCTATAAAACTATTATAAAATTAATCTAACACTGACTTGGTGTGTATAAATTATACAATTAACTTACCAATATTTTCTATAAATATACATACAAAAGAGGTCGTGGGCATAGCTAGTATCTTATATGGATATAATAAATATATGTGAGAAATATTATGCTCCAAATCCTATGAAATGAATGACCTTGGATCGGGTATGGTTGTCATGCTCCATTTTAATGGAATATTCAGGTCAAGATAATATTTAAGTTGTCACCAAGTGGTAATTGGACGCTAAACTTTAATTTCAAGCTGCTAACAAAACGTTAAAAAGTCTGAATTAAAAACGACCAATGTATGCCGCTAAGTAATAAGAAAACAAATTATTAAGATTCAATTTCCTCAAAAACAGGTTTCTAACTTACCGCATAGTTTTAATTTTAGAACTTAAATAATATAATGCAACTCGTTTTCTTTGAAAAATATTCGTTTTAGGTACAGTTGATATGAAAGCGAAGTTACTTAAGTGTATTTGTATAGCAAGGGCACAACAGTAGCTGACCGTTTATTTATTTCTACATAACTGTTGTACCTCATATGTCACTAAACAAAACTTACAAAGCCTAGGTTGACCTTAATTGTCTCTTAATGGGAAATTTCAGTTGGTGCTTTCAAAAATAGTCGTCTTTGCCATTGTTTATTGCGTTTGCATTAAGATTCTATTCCCGGTCACTCGTCGAACGAGGCTATGGTTGTGTTTGTAATTTCGTAGATGAAATACTCCAGATAGGTGGTGGGCCATTGCGCCTTTGGTGCCAGAAACCACGCACTGCGATAGCCGGGTTGAGTGGCGATTATAAGTATTACTTCAAATGATGTACTCATTGATAAAGGTTTATGTCCAGCAATGAAGTGAGACAGCTAACGATGAAGAAAATGGCAACTCCCAAATTTTTAGCAGAGTATACTTTCCAAAATAACTTGGAGATTTCATTCCCCAACTCCAACGTGACAGTCATCCTCCATTAAATCTTTATAATTACGTTTATTCGAACACAGGTTTGTTCTTAAACATTGATAAACATTTTAGTTCTTAAATTAGGTATATATTCTAATTTATTCAGCCGTTGCTAAATATCACTGAACCTTGCAAAATATGATATATAAATTATGAAATCTGACTTGAAGGTGTGTTCTTTTGTTACTATTTATTATTTTCCTCTGTCTTACCTGATTATTAAAACGTTATTAAATTGTTTGTAAAGATAAATTAGGATATGATATGTATTAAGTAAAGTTACTCAGAATTATACTATGTACTAAGTAATGAATTTAATACAAAATTGAAAGAATAAATCAATAATTCCGAATATAACTTTTATAAATTTGGAAACTTTTTAAAGATATTTTTTCAAATTCTCTTTGACTAAAGGGAATAGTTTCTGTTTTATTAATTTTTATTATATATAATAGAACTAGTTATGTTTTCGCAAAAATTTCCAGTACAGTGCTTTCCAATCAATCGTTATACTTATTTTAGGGTGATCATTAGGTTTAGTTGAAAATATGTCCAGTGCTAAGTGTATTCTGGTTTATATTTATAAAAAAAGACAATACTTCATATACGAGTCTTGTTTTTTTCACTATGAGAGCTTATTCTGAGATAAGTAAAAAATTGGAGAAGAGAAACATTTTTGGGTAAAAAGTAAAAGATTTACACATTGAATTGAAATCGGTAAAGGAAATAAAAAAAACGACCGCCGGGAATTTAAGGATCAAAGCAACAGCTTTTAAAAAGAAGTAAACATTTTGCATTCCATTTAATTTTTACGATACAGGGAGCTTTATAACGTAACTTGTTTTTTCTCGGAGACGTAGGAAATACTTCCGCATTCACAAACAGCCAAATTAAAAAATAAAGCTTAATTAAAAAATAAGTACCATAAAGTTCTGGCTATACCACTGATTACGCTTTCATCAATGTTATGACATAACCTGGATTTATTAGTTAAGCAAATCAGAACAAAAAATGAGGCAATTACAATGGTGTATGTGAATATGTCGTAAATAAAACACCTTACATACATACCAAATAAAATACCTTAATACATAAATTTAATTTAATTTTGAAAAACGCAAAATTTTGAGAAAAATGTTAATAAGTCCGATTACGGTTGAACTTATAGAAATTTTATAATTCAATTCAAACATAAATATAATTACAGTATACGGGTACAAATGGGGCTATACTAGTTTTACAAAAATAAAAAAAAAGGTTGTTGGTTAATTATTCCACCATTGAAAAAGATAACGTGACGGATAATCTAATATATACTTTATAGGTTCTTTAAATAAAGAAAATATCGTATCGAGAACAGCACCAGACAATCTAGGTAAATTGATCAATGACTTCTCGCTTTTTATGTAATTTACAAATGATTTCCTGCTCTTCGATTTGGGATCATAAATTTGACAAATTTCATAGAAATTGATTGGGCTTTTCATAGCAGTCAGCGTAGCCAAGTCACCCACTATTTTACTTTCTTTGACTGTGCAGTGTTTACAACTCTCGGCCATTATTTCATATGCTCTATCTGAAATAAAAAAATAAATTGAATACAACATTCAAATAGCAATTATACTGAAGGATATTATTTTTAACGTGTGTGCGCGTGGGAGTGCGTGTGCGCGAGCGCGTGCGCGTACGTGTGCGTGTGCGTGTGCGTGTGTGTGTATGTGTGTGTGTGTGTGTGTGTGTGTTTGAGTGTGTGCGTATCCAATTTCATTAAAATCCGAATTATTACCGTATTCAATTTCATTAAAATCCATCAAGTAACTTTAGCATTATTTACAAACAAATTAATGTACAGACAGATAGTCTGTTTGTCTATTCTAAAAAGAAGTTTTCTAGTTTCTATTATAATTATGTAGGCTAAATCAATCACTCTTTTTAATATATTTTCCATATGGAGAATTCACTCTGTTACAATTTGATTATATGTTTAGGTATAGGTAAATCAGATATACACACTTATTATATGGTTAGGTATAGATAAATAGAATATGTGCATATATGTCCCTTACTGTTATTTAAAATAAATACGGAATATATAATCCAGAAGAAAATATCATTGCTGTTGACGCGACACGCAAAAAAATGCTTTACGTCGATTATTCTTTTACCCTGCCACATTTACTAACGATATGAGTAATATTTCAAATATATGGTTAGTTCAAATCGAGAAGCTAGGACTATCAATTTTGCAAAAAGATAACCAAATTAATGGCCATTTCAATTAATTTAGTCGTTGACATTGGTCCACAAACCACTATCTACATCAAAAAGATGGACCATGCTTTTAATCTAGAATACGGTTTAAGTAATAGAAAGTGCTGTAGTTTAGAAATTAACGGAAAAAAATGGATAAAAGTGCAATGTCTCCACAAACTATATAGTCAAATTCGACTACAGAGCTACAGAGCCAAATTTTGACTAATATATGTCCTGATCCTGCATGTTTTCTTTTGTGGAATGAAGATATGGGCAATTCTAACTAGGGCGGAAAAAAGAAAGATGCATTTGAGATGTGGCATTGGATGCGGATGCTAAGGACGTGATGGACATCCAAATATACAATTGCGTTTATAATTTTACAACTTGTCCGCTGAGTGTCTATGACGCGTTTATATCGTTTTTGGCAGTATGATGCGAAGAGGAAATATGAGTAGTTAATGGGTAAGTAAAGTTAGTATTTTTCTGCAACATTAAAGATAACATGACCCATTATTGATAACATTAAAGATAACATGACCCATTATTGATAAGAACACATGACCCATTATTGTAACAGTAGTCTGACTAATTGAAAAAGCGGTGATGTACCAGACGGAGAAGTGGCTGTATTGTATGTGTGCTGGAATTGCCACACATTTTGTGATCAAATAAACGCCGTCCCCACGTTAAAACCGTCTTACCATTGCCAAGTTGTGGTGAACCGTACTAATGCGGCCATAGTCTTGCGTGTGAAATTTTAACCATTTCGACATAAATTAGCTCATGATGTTCTTATACATATGAAAAAAAATTGTTTAGAAAATTTAATTTATTTTCTTTTCGCTAAAACTGGACATTTTGACGACATTTATATCTTTTCCCATATTTTGCAACGTGCGATATTACAAAAAATTATAGGTGCAAAAATACTCCACATATTTTGATATGTTGAGTTTTTTTGTAACTATTCAACTAACTAGAAAGATTTTTTGTAAAAAGTGCATATAGAACATGAAGAAAAAATCCTCACGTCTCTATTTGAACAGGCATTTGAAATTATTTTGATTGATTTATATTTAGAGACTTCGTGGTGGTTTGATTTCATCTTTATATACTTAAATATATTTTACACCTTACTGAATATAGAAATAAATGCAGATATATACTTACCCTGTATACGTTGTTCCAATGGAGTACAAGGACCAACTTTCTTCAAACAATCTATGTAATCCTGAACACGGTCAGGATTATCGTAATACTCCTGGACATTAATTGCTTCGAAGGATGGATATTGGTTGCAGCTCACCCCACGGAGCAGCAGGACGGCACTAAGGATCCTCAAGGCCTGCATACTTTAAAAAAAAAATAAGATGAAATTTAAATTTAAAGCAACTTTTTTACATTTAAAATGTTTCATCCTGCATCGTCACATTTTTATCCAGACTGCTGTATTCATATGTGACGTGGTTTTCGACTCGTTTAAAAATTACGACTGTTTACAAAGTAAGTATACATTTAATATTCTTCTACAATTACAATAATAAATAAAAATTATATTTAAAAACATTAAACTTTTATTCTATACTTTAAAGATTTACATACTTGAGAAACGTGTAAGTTTCAATACATTTTTATAAAATTATTAGTATTGGTGCATAGTAATTACTACTGGATTATAATTTTGTATAAGTATTTAAAAAAATTTAATTTAAGAAGTTATTATTTTGTAATGCATTTATTCACAACAAATAATAAAAATAGGAATATAAAAATAAAAAAAAATAAATTAAAATCTATAATGAAAATACAGTTCAAATATTAAAATCTAATTTTTTTAATAAAAAAGATAATAGTTTTTATTTTGAGTGTCAGAAGAAGGTGGAATTAAAGTCAAGCTAACTGAGGCTAAAATCAGAAAAGAATAAAGCAATTAACAGAATTTCCCGCAAAAAAATTATCAAAAGTAGAAAAATACAATTATTATGGTATTCACAAAACTTTAACCAGTTTCGTTATGTTCTACAAACATATTTAGAAATTAAAACTATAAGTTTAAAATGGAAGAATTCTTATAAATTCGAATCATTTAAAAATACATCTTAACAAGCGAAGATAATATTAAATAAGACTTACATTTTTTATTTCATGAAAAACTAACCGACTAAAGACACTTACTGTCTATCTATCGTCTTCAATTTGGGTTTTGCTGAACTCTTTATAGAGGTATTTAAAAATATCATGTTTGTCGAAGCAACTATTTTCTATTCACCACGTTGATTCGCTATATGTATTATTAAGCTTTTGAATGTATATGGTTATATTTTGACAAAAAATATTGTTTAAAATTAGGAAGTGTGTCACACTACTTCAGCTGTGCAAATGGTAACTTAAATGTACGAATTTAAAACATAATAGCAAATATAAATTGACCTTAGACTTTAGCCCCTTCTGCTATTCTAGAATAGTGCGGCGGACGTATCTAATCCATTGTTATATATCATTACGTAAATATGACGCAATGCAGCCTTTCCATTTAATTTTTACGTACGAAAAAACTCTTAGAAAACAAATAAAAATTTACTCTATCTTTTTTCAGTTCACTAATTAAATTTGGAAAAAGCTAGTGAAAAAAATGTCCAAGTGCTCATAATCGGCGTATCTTTACAGTTTTTTACATATACGATCACATTGTGTAGTTTCATTCCGAAATAATTTAGTATTCGGCATTTGGCAAAGTATGGACTAAATGAGGCCATGCTCTAGAGATAAGTTCAACCTATCAACCTACTAAACTTTGACCTACTAAAAATAAAAATAAAATATTAATATTTATAAAATTGTGTCTGCTTTCTATCAACTAAAATTAAGAAATAAATTTCAAAATAAAACAAACAAAACAATCGAGAAATAAAACTTGTTTTTCCACGTGGATTATTTTGCGCTCGCAATCGTTTTTCATATTTGTCCAGTAATTTAAACCGCGAATCGGACTCGTGGTTCTAACGTTAGGCTCATAAACGGTACTAGGAGTTAGATTCGTAGTTTTTGCTTTCGAACCGTAAATGATATAACGAGTCAGATTCATGACACTAAAAATAGGGTACAAATGTTCCCTACATTTGTACACTAAAATCTCGGCTCATAAACAAGTAAAATATTAAGAGAAATGTGAACTTGAAATGTTTACAATAAATGTAAATCATATACCGTATGTACTATGAAATAAAATAATCCTGAGTTTTTTAGGATGTGAAACCCCTTTTTTTGTCCTTCCAAGTATGCCAATAAAAACTAGTAAAATATTAACAGAAATGTGAACTTGAAATGTTTACAATAAATGTAAATTATATATCGTACGTACTATGAAATAAAATAATCCTGAGTTTTTTTAGGATGTCAAAAACTCTTTACGTAATTAGTCTTTTCAAGTATGACACGGTAATGGTTTTAAAGTTTCAACTGAGTTATTTGGATTTTATTTACGTAGGTACTAAAATATTTAATAATTAATCTTCCATTTGTATAACAAAAAAATTACTAATGGAAACACGAAAGTCTGTTAACAGAGTTTCGTCGGTCTCAGAACATTATAATTAAAACGTTATTTGATTTAAGAAAATATTTTTCGCTCTCTATTAATTTTGGATATATCTACAATGCCATAAGGTACATGTAAAATAGTATTTAATTTTTTGAATGGAAATTAAACGGTAAAACGCTTGACGGTCATAGTAAACAATGAATTCCTTCACTTTAATGAAATGATATAGACACATCCCGTTTGATCTAGTAAGTGAATAAATGGACAAAGGAAAAATTAATATAATAACAGTTTAATAACACAATTTAATATAATTGCCAAATATCTGAATGAAAAATACAATATTATAAAAATTTAATCCATTTAAATATTGTAATAATTTTACTAGCTTTGCCTAAATTCTAGTTAATAATGTACGTAAAATTTCTTCCTGTTTTTTAACATTGCATATGAATGACAGACATATATACAAACATCAATTATCATTTACATAATAAAAGCCTTTTTGAAATATTGAAAATTTTCTATTTTATTTTGTAGTTAGTGCCTGATAGATTTAAATTATTTAAATAGGATATAACAACTATATGATGTATATTTAAAACGAAATAATGTTTATTTTTCTGTGTCATATGAATAATGCAAAAAACTGATATTTTTTCATTAGAAAATAACATGGAAAGATAGTGTTAAAAACGATTATTTTTCCGTTTAAGTATGAATAAAAAAAACTTTTAAACACAATCCCATTAGTATTTTGTTTAAGTTCCATCCATAAGTAATGGAATCTTGTAAATTAATTACACTAAACACAAATTTAGTAGTGATGTTATACTGATCTGCAAAGTCGTTAAGTAACAAATTAATCGACAAATTAATTTTCATATTTATGATATTATTCAGTAGTAATTATTAATTTCCAGTACAAGGGAGATAATTATGATCATGCAATTCATAAAGGAAAATCTTGCCAGACTACAATTTGTAGAACGGTTATTTTATTAGCATTAATTGCATTAATATTTGTATTGAAATAAATACACCATTAAAATGTCAATAGTCAATTCCATCAAGTCTCAGGCCATTGTTATCAGTAGCAATACACTTCTTCGTAAAATCATCACAAATTATTTACCACAGTTATCTTTAAACATTCCTTTTTCTATAACTACAAAGTACCTGAGCCTATTAATGGAACACAATTTCAGTTTACAGCCCCAGGTAAATGATGTCAGTTGTCAGTCCTTATCGGGATGCCCACCCTAAAATCTTTAAGGGTTCATTAAAATCAAATGGGTCTATTAATCAATTCCATCAAGTCTCAGGCCATTGTTGTCAGTAGCAAGATACTTCTTCCTTAAATCAACACAAATTATTTACCACAGCTATCTTTAAACATTCCTTTTCTACCACTACAAAGGATCTAAGCCTATTAAAGGATCACAATTTCAGTTTAAAGCCCCAGGTAAATGATGTCAGTTGTCATTCCTTTTCGGGATGTCCACTCTAAGTATTTTTAATGGTTCATTCCATTTAATAACAAAGCCCACTTCTGTCAGACTTTTTATTATCTTTACTTGACTGTGGAATTGGGTGCTATCCAGATCTCATCGACTATTTTTTTTAATAAACCAGAAACTTTTAAAAAACATTTATCTTATGCATTAGTGAACCCAAGTAATACTGTCACGTTTTTGTTTTTAAATCGCGTCTCAAGCTGGTGGCATTTTGTAATAAGTTTAATCTTAATTCTCTTTCGGTACTTTGTAATATATTAAACCCGATTGACCTTATAACATTGGTGCCTGATCTATGGACTTGGTATCCCATTACTTGCGATTACTTTTATCTATATATGTTCCTAAATATATATATATATATATATATATATATATATATATATATATATATATATATATATCGGAAAATAAATATTTTTGAATAGCTCAATAAAAATACTGTGTGGCCTCTAACGTTTGTAAGTGCATAAATATATACAGAAACCTCGTAGTGCGAGTTCTATCCACACTAGATGACATGTCTTAAAATTTGAACCTACGGCTGTCTTTTTTATCTGCTCTGGAAAGTGTCATTGTGTGAAATCTTGGTAACTATTACCAGTTTGGCAAATAGATAAGCTTGTTCATTGTTGTGCATTTCGACCTTTTAAAGGTTTAGGTTTTTTGACGTGTAATGTTCTTTCATAAGCTTAGTGACGTCAATAATAAGTTTTATATGATATTAAAAACTATAGTGCTTTCTTAATTAGATATTATGATTATATTAGAGCTTTGTAACATATTTTATTTCTATAAGCACACATGTATAACTTGCAGCTATTTAAATAGATTTATAAGGTGTAAAAATTCTAGGTAGCCGTGCAGAAACATTTCAGAAATTTAAAAAACCCTAGAAACAGACGACATATTTTATTGATAAGTATGACGTGTATTTATAGAAAGAAGTAGCCCACTTGTTATATTTTCATTGTTTCCTTTCCATATCGATTAGAAATAACTACATTGATCATTAATTTAAATTTTCACTAGTTACGACTTACCCCAGTACCAGAATAACATTAAAAATGGGGGCCATATATAATATTAGAAAGTCCGTTATGTTTAATGAACTAAAATTTTTATAAAATTTCGTTTTGAAAGTTTTTATTTTGGTCCAGGTCATGGATACCTATAAAACTGTGTGCTATTAGCAATATTGATTAAAGAATCCTAATTATCAGCTTGAAATTAAAAGAAAAAAAATATAATAAAAAAATATATTTGAAAGATGGATGAAACAATTTTACCTCTTCGCGAATTTATTAACCATTTTTATTTAGATTTTTTTTCTCGAATACCGTTTAAGTTTCAATGGAGAAACTAAAAAAAATAACATATTTCTTCTAATTAAAAGTAAGGAGAATTTAAATTAATTTTGAAACAAGTATAATATGAATTACACAATACTGTAACCGGGTAAAGGTACGAAAAGACATGATTTACAGCATTTGTTCGGTAAAAATGTCCAAACAAACGTTATTTGATTAGAGCTACCTTGTGTTTTAAAATTATTTTCCAAATGTTTTCTTGTATTCAAGTCAAATACAAATCAAGTCAAAATAACTTGATGCTAATAGTTGGAATAGTTAAATGTGTAGGATAATGTATCGGATAATATAACACGTTAAATATGTTTTTATATTTCAATGTTATGACTACAGCTCAAGTAAATTATTAACCTAGACTTACATAAAACTATGGAAGCTGTTGTTTAGGATTTTTTTACAAACGTACGTAAAAATAAAATATTTATGTTTGTTTGGATTTTTGTTGATATATATGTATTTTGTTTGATATATATGTTTGGAAATAATATTGCTTTAATTAATTATATTGTCATTGAAAGCATCTCATAAATATACTTTTTTAATCTGTTTTTCTACTTCAGTTTCCTGTTAAAGGCTTTACATTAAAATTCTACGATGTACCTCGAACACATTTGCACATTATAGCAAATTTATAAACTCATACTGGAGTGGGGTTTGTTAAGTATTCATTCAATTGTTACCACTGGGTTTCCACTATTTGTATATTAAATACTAAGACCATTCACTGATCTAGAAACTGATTTAAATACTTCTCATGATTATGTGTAAACATTTCATGACTTTGCTGCTATGACAACCTGTGTCAATATGACCACACAACGGTTTGATCCAATAATAGATTCTAGAATAACACTTTCAAAAATATAAGTATATTAACCAATTATTACTCAAAAAATGGCGGATGAATTCTAAAAAATCAAGTTTATCTGTCGAAAAAACTTCCCTTATCCAAGTTCCCAATCGGAGACTTATAAATTATTTATTATTCGTAGTATTATATAATCTTGGTTAGTTAAAATTGATGGTATAAAATTATATTGCCAACTTTGGTCTTACCTTAAATTATTGAATTACTATTTTAAACTTCAACACGTTCTGATTCGTCAAAAGTAAATTGTATGAAAATAATTTTCTGAAGGAATTGCAGAGATATTACTTTTATACAATTTTTGAAATGTTGTTTTTTCGTTTCAAAAATGGTATAATAAAATTAAATAAATAATTCTCTCAGACCGCAAAAACTTGCCAAATCTCTAAAGATATGGCTCCTTTATAATATATATTTAGTAATAGAAATAAAACATATTCCTAGATTAAATTTATGGTAAGGAAGTGTTGTCATGCGTGCCCGACTCGCGTGGTTTAAATTATTTGTTTGAACCACGGTTTTTTTAAATTACTTCTATTTATTAGTTCAAACTATGCGCTATGTGAGTACTAACTTTTATAGAAATCTATATAGCCGTTTAGACGTAATTTATATATAAACTGTTGAACACACTTGTTTTTAGACTCAAGATATTAATTTAAGAGAGACACAAAATATTAATTTTAAAAACAGCAGGCACTCAAATTTCGCGAGTTAAGCATTTAGTACCCTGGCAGCATGAAAATTGAGAAGTATGAACGCGGAATTTATTGACACTTCCACCTGCTTGTCTCAGGGCTCCTCCTAGGATTCCTAACAGCTCTCCTCGTACAAAGAAGAGGACCTTGAAAGTCCCCTAATAGTGTCCCGTATCTACATTTTCAGCGCTTCCACCCAACTGGGTTAGAGAGTATCCATTCTCAATGAATCGCTAAGGATCTCCATATTTACCAGAACGCGCTTAGTAAACGCTCTAAATGACTCAAATATTGGTCTACTCCCAATTAAGTCTTGGTGAATGAAGATACCACGTTCTAAAGCTCCACGTGATTCTACTGTAATATTAAGTTGCATCTTCTCTAACAATACTCTACGTGTATCACCGTGTTCACTTCGGTGGAACAAGACATGATTCATGTCCTGCGTTTCGACATCACAGGTACGCACCAGCCATCTTCTAAAGCGAATTTATACAAACTGGTACAAAATGCGCCATGTCTCGTTATTAACTGCGAAGTATAATAATCGGTAACGAGCCATCGGGAAAAAATAACAAAATAAAAATTAAAATTAAAATAAATAAAAAATATAATAATAATAAATATAATATATAATAATAATATTTAATAATTTAAACATGAAATTTACTAATAGCGTTTCTGTTTGGAACTTACAATGCTAAATTTAAAACAGGAGATTCTAAGTTTCGCGATTTGAAAAGACAATACATTTTTAATTTATTTTTATTTTGTAAAAGACAAACGGTAAAAACTCTGCTTTTTTTACTGGTAAAAACTGCTTGAGATTCAACGTACTAATTTAAAAAATAGCTGATCCTCAAGTCTTTTCTTTTTAGGCAAGCAGTGTTCCTGAAACAACAGGACTGGAGTTGGAAGCCGTAGTTCAAAGACAGAGTCTCTTTTTGCGACCGACAATGCTAATATAAAAACAGTAGATCCTCAAATCGTAAGGTTTACGCAGGCATTATTTTGCAGTATCGGACTGAGTCGTCGGAAACCAAAGTTCAATGACAGAGTTTCTACTTAAGACTAAAAATACTATTTTAAAAACGGCAGATCCTTAAGTCTCACGGTATAGAGAGGTAGTATCCCTGCAGCATTAAGACTGAGGAGTTATGACTCAGAGTTCAAAATCAGAGTTTCTGCTTGAAATTCACAACATTAATTAAAAATTGATGATCTACAACTATCAGGATTTAAACAGTTAGTATTTTCACAGTATTACATCCAAGAATTTAGAACCCGGAACTCAATGACAGAATATCTGCTTGGGGTCGACAATATTAATTTGAATTCAGTAGATACTCAAGTCCCGCGGTTTAGGCAGGCAGTACCACTGAAACAAGAGGGCAGAGGCGTTTTAACCCGTTGTTTAATGAGACGGTCTCAAATTAATACCCACAATACTAATATAAAAAAGTAAGTCCTCATGTTTTACCATATAAGCAGGCTGTACTCTAGTAGCGTTAGGATTGAGGTGCCGAAACCGGGAGTTCAATGACAAAGTCTTTGCTTGAAATTCAAAACACTGTTTTGAAATAGCAGATTTCAAAGTTTCATACATCAATGCCACTGCGACATCAGGATTGAGGAGTTGGAACCCAAAGTTCGATGACAGGTTCTCTTCTTAAGATCTATTATACAAATTTAGAAAAAGCCTCAAGTCTCAAAATTTAAGTTGGTAGTTTCTTCACAGTATCGAGACTAGGAAGTTGAATCCCGGAGTTCAGTGGAAAAGTTTCTGCTTGAAACTTACAATAATAACTTGAGAATATCAGATGCTTAACTCTAACGAATTAAACAAGTAGTACCTCTCTGGAATAAGACTTTGGAGTTGAAACATAAGGTTTAGTGGTAGAGTTTCTGCTTGAAATCTAAGACAGTAATTTAAAAAATCATGATTGTACCTTAATTTTTAACATAATGAGAGAATACTATCTTAAGAAAGGAAAGAGCCATGGAAATTGGTTAGGTTAGGCTGTTCAACGTTAAGGAATTTTATGCTAAATTTTTAATTTCTACCAATAGACTGTAACCAAATTTCATAGGACTATTTCAGGATAAATAAAAAAGGAATAATTTCTTAAGAAATACCTGAGATACGTGGTATCATACCCAAAAAAACAAACTTGCGTTCCTTATCCTTTCATAATATCACCAAAGCAGCTCTGTCAATATTTAATCGAAAATTATATATTTAGACATAGCTGTAAATTACGACCTGTATCTTAGATTAAGAACAAATTCATATTTTGGTTAAAGTATCCAAAATTATAAGCCATTGTTTCAGTAATAAAATTATATTCATTATATATTAAAGATACAATTAGCTAATACTGGATCTATATTTTAATCTACTATTGCCCTTGGCATAAAATGTAAAAACTCAAATCTTATGTAATGGTACTTTCTTTGAATAAATATATCTTTATAACCCTTTTTTTAAATTACGTAAATTAAAAAGTTGTAAAATTGTTAGTAATAATTTCTACTTACGTGATATCAGGAAAATTTACTCTAATTCTAACCTAATTTTTGAAAGTGAAATGATTTCAAAAGTTGTTAAAGTTGGCACATGCCAGATATTTCACGCCAGATAGTTCGACAAATCATTCTATTCTTTGTTAATTAAGAGCAAATTTCTTTGTACAGTATTGAAAGTTCACCATTATTTCGTTTTTAAATTACTTTTTTACAATTAATTCTGCTTCTGCAGGTCATTGCATCAGGATCGTAGTTATAAATCCTGATATCGGAAGTTGAATGTATTATTCTTCTGTACTTGGTAACGACGTGATATAAAATGATAGGTCCTGTGAGTTGATTTGAATCAGTATAATAAACTAATTAATATCTGAGACCTGTATTTTAATTAAATAGATGGTCATATTCATCATTAGATCAGCCGTTCTGTACTGGATTTGATAGACAAATAAGATAATATTTATTCCACCGAGTCGAAAATTGGAACACAACTGAATTTATCAAGAATTATTCGTCAAGCGGGAAGTTTCTTCTTTCCTAAATTGAAAATCTCAATTTTGGGGTCTCGCTTGAAAGAGTTTGGAGTTTGCAAAGTTCACTAGGCGTCGAAAGTTTCCGACTCTTCTCTTGAAGGAGCTGCTGGGAATTCATAAGATTTACCTGGCGTTCAAGATCTACAGGTCAGTATATGTTGATTGATAATATAATTACAATAACAACACATACACGAAATGTGTTGTCATTGTAATTATATTAAAAATGCCCCAATGATATAAAAAAAAAAGAATATACATATATATATATATATATATATATATATATATATATATATATATTGATATAATTACTGGTTCATATAATTTTCAGCTCTTCTAGCCGGTTATTGGGAATCAATGTCTGCTATAAAAAAAATATTGTCTAGTTGCACCAGTTGTACTAGTTGCTGAATATTTAATAATTTTAGGATAACTTTTCCACCAGGCGTTGTACTATTTATACGCCTCACTACACCACAGATAAGTGCACTTTAACCCATTAAACCAGTTAAAACAATTGAAAACAGTATTTTTTTTGATGGAGAGATTTTAATTGTTTATTAAAACGCATATTACGAATCTGCTATAAAGCGACTTAAGTTGTAATTAAGCTGCAAATTAATTTAAACTACTTTTGCCGTATCGACAAGTTAAACCATGTTCATTTTTCCATGTGCAAAAGCTATTTTAATAAATTTTCAGATGCCAGTGCATATATATAAATTTTCAGATGCCCAGCCATTAATTCATTTAAGTCGTAATAAAACATCTTCAGTTCTCCATAACTAGTCTTATATACGATAAGGTACCGAAAGGACCCATCCTGACTTAACCATAATTGTACTATTATAATTTGTTAAATATATGAAACATCATCGATTTCAGGTATCATCAGAGTCGGATTGACACAGCTTTCTAGGGGCACCTTTAAAAACTGTTATTATCTTATTATCTTAATATCTTCATATCATTTTTACAATTAAAATATCGTCAAATAACTTAAAATTAGAATGTACTGTAAAGTATGCATCGAATGACTTCCAAAATAACATTCCAAATGAACTCAGAAACAAAATTTAATTTCTATTACAGCCAGTAAATATTTGTCGATCAACTAAAAATACAGAAACTAAAGTAAATTTAACACTGTAAAATACATACCTAACCCCGTTTAAATTTATTAACATGAAACAAGATTATGAAAAATATAATTAACTGTAATTTTTAAGCGTTAATTTTTTATCATTCATATTGAAATCTTAATAAATACTTTCGTTATAAATATATTAAGTATAATTGAGTTGGGATATATAAAATCAATTATACTAAAAATGCACTGGCATACAAAAAATCAATTGCACTTAAAAAAATTATAAGTTTTATACATAATATACCAGTTTCAAATCTCGGCTTAAATAATTTTGACATGATAATTATTTTCGATGATATTGATTATGATTGAAAGAACATTATCATTGCATTTACCCGGATCCTTATTTTGAAATCAAAACTCAACAAATTTATAGTTTTGATTTTCGGAACTCAACCATAATTGAATGAATTTAGTATCAGACACAAGCCGTTGTGTAGTCGTCGACACTGGTACTGTCTTGGTACTAAATTAACGAATTGTTTGCACGTAATAATGAGAAAGATTGGCGTAAGTTATACATTTTCCAGATATATTTTTGGCAAATAGTAAAAATTGAAAGGAAGCAATTGGATAAAGCAAAATTTGGTATGGTTTGTATCGAATTGCACTACATTTCGTGGTAATTTTAGTTTTGTTTCGAAGCCAAACGCAAAAAACTAAATTATAATAAAAAACAGAAAAACCTTATTAGAGTAGATGTGGTTAACGATATTTGAAAATATGTTATTATTTGCAAGCATGATTTTATTAAATCTTCGCCTTTATTTAAATTAGAATTAAGTATTAGCGGTAAGTATTATCATTTTAATAATATCGATATTATTTTGGGGTATTTAATATTAAAATAATGTGAGAATTCAATATTTGAACTCTTTTTAAAAAGTTTTTAAATACACTTTCCGTACTTTATGCGGATTATAAAATTCGTTATAAAAGTACGTACTTTGTTGAGTTTTCGGGGTGTAATTCAAGACCATGAATATATGAAATTTTTTTGAATAATCATTGTTTTAATGATTTGACCTATTCCTAGACTGCGAATATTGGCGAAAATGTTTACAATACAAATATATGGCCTATACCGATGACGAATTCCCATCCATTCAAGTTGTGGTTGATACTAAAAACGTGATAAGTTTTCAATTCGAAGCGTATTAATTTTATTAAATTATGTATAGCCTTGACTCAGAAACGCGTTGATCGATATTTCTTTTTATTTTTTATATAAATATGATCAAGACCTGACGACAGACTGTGAAGAAATCGTAAGGAACTCTTAAAACGAGAAAAGTACAAGATCGATAAAACCGATTGTATACTGAGTTTCAACTTATTTAATATATCTTTTAAACGTTGGCCAGATTTTGATAAGAAAGCAGGAAGATGATGATAAAATTAATCAATATTGAACGATATTTCATCACGTTTGTATTCATTTCTCTTCTTTCACGATATTTCATCACGTTTGTATTCATTTCTCTTCTTTAAACGTTGGCCAGATTTTGATAAGAAAGCAGGAAGATGATGATAAAATTCATCAATATTGAACGATATTTCATCACGTTTGTATTCATTTCTCTTCTTTCACGAATATTTTGATCACAAACTGTATACAATGTGACAAGAGGTGACGAAGCTGGTATATTATGATGTGGAATAGATGAAGCTGTACATTTACCGAGTTTGGGCTTGTTGGATATCTCTGAATAATCCTTTGTTAACAAGTGGTAGCCAGGTTCTGATAATTGGTATTAGAAAATCTTGCAAATTGCAATTACATATCGAGTTTGAACTTATCTGCATATCTGTTTAAGTCCTTTACTTACAGAAGGTGGCAAGGGTCTGATGAGAGAGCTCGAAGTTGATGACAGAACTCCTCAATATTTAAGAATTGTTCATCCAGTTTAGGCTTCTTTTGTCTTGCCGAGCCCGTGATAGGAAATGGTGACTAGAGTTTAATAATGGAGACAGAAGTTGATGAAAGGATAATGATCAATGATGAGGAGTAGATACTGTTTGTGCTGATTTGTCTCTTTTGACAAATATATTGATCACAAACTGTATCCAGTGTGCTGGTAAGTCATGAAGCCGGAATATTATGATTTGGATTAGATGAAGCTGAAAATTTGCCGAATTTGGGCTAATTGAATATTTCTGAAAAGTTTTTTGTTCACAGATTCTAGCCAGGAACTTATAATGTAGCTGAGAGTTGGTGTTAGGAAATATTCAATAACTTGGGTTCATGTGACTAGCTTTGACGTAAGCCGAAATGTTGCAAAATAAATTGGTAGGTAATTACGTACAAGTAGTCCAATATTATTTCCGAACTTTAATAAACACCTACTGTCTAATATGCCTACAGATTTTTGAAGTCGATGCCAAATTGAATAAGACACATACGCACATACGCACATAGACACACATGTATGAGTTAAAGAGGAGATCGGCCTGGCACGAATTTCTAAAATAAAGAGCTGCGGTTGTGCCACGTAATTAAAAACAAATGTTTCACTTATATTTTTATGTAAATTCCGAAATATATAACCCATTAAATACAGAACCCATCCCATCAATACATAGAACTTGCACTACTACTTACAAATATTTTAATTATACTTAGCATTATTTATGTATATATAGTGCTATTAACCAATATTAATTTTTCATAACGTAAATAGAATCCCTTTCTTACTTTTCAAAAGCGTAAAAACCTGAAAAAAATTTCAGAAATTATCACATGGGCATCTAAAAACTCTATTTTTCTTTTAAATTTTAGGTTCGATAGCCTCCGAAAAATAGAGCAAGGAACTTGTTTTTTTTTGCGTATTTTTCAAAATATCTCTGAAGGTATAATTCTAAAATCACGAAGAATTATATATTAATAAATATGCAAAGTATTTTTAAGGCCAACATCTCCATTGATCAAAATGTTCGTAGGACTGAAATTTTCCTATTGTGGTATCTATTGAAATATATGCGGATTCATATGCATCATTACTGTGCTAATTTTAAGTTTCTACATCCAGTTTCATAGAAAAACGGCTGTAAGGTAAAAAATTTATATTTTCGAGGAATAAAATCCTAAAAAGCTTATTTGATATGTGATGCACCTCCATATTTATTTTTCCTTTTATTAGCTTAGACTGGTAGTATTTGATTTGAATATATAAGGTTCGGAAAACTAATTTAAAACATGCGTACACAGTTGTACATAACTTTACCGAATGAACAGTTGATTCCGCGTGAACATCGGTAACCTTACTTTTACTTGATTACAAAAATGTGTCATTTTGATTATATTTATTCAAAAATTATTTGCATTTCTTCATTTTATAATTTCAATAAATGGGTTAAAGTTTTTAGAGACTAAAAAATAAAGTACGATTATTTGTCAACTAAAATTGTGTTAGAGTTGCAAATAGGTCTGAAATTAAACTAGTTTGATACCCAAAGGTGAAGTGAATACTCTCGCAATTCAAGTTTTACAGATTACAGTTCGAGGTGTCAAGCGCATATGACTCTGTATATTTTTCATATTTTCTGTATTTTTTTGTACTCAATCAAACTGACTGTTAGTTTGACAAGTACTGAAACTGATGAGGAAGATATGATATTATATTATCATCATCAACGTCTACGGCAGGAAATGGAAACATAATTTAGAGCACTGAAAGATTTATGAACTGCAGAGTTTTCGAAGCCAATGGAGAATTGGGAGAGAATAATTTAAAGTTTCTGACATTTTCTTATTTTATATATTTACTTCATATTTGATACAATATTTTTACAAACGGTGAACTTGTCACTAATGGAGTAATTCTTTAAACTAATTCCTTCAAATAAAACCATTTAGTTGCAAGATGGATTGTAAGGATTGTAATTATTGTAACCAAGAAGTAGTTGTATTAAATTTAATCAATAAAGGACGAAAACCTGAAAAACATCATTAATAAAAAAGATTAAATTTATCCCGTATGCAACAAAAAAGATAAATAATGTAGCATGAAAGAAAACAGCGTGTGAATAAACGAAACTATAATTTGGAAAAAATGGACAGACGGTCAATTTGGCGGTGTAGTGTCATAAACTCAAAAGTCGTAAACTCAAAAGGAAATAAATAAATCGTGTCTACATTTAGCATAAGATTTTTGAAATTATACTCAGCTATTTGAAATATATATATGTCTGCGAATATAGCACGGATTTTATAATATCCGGAAAGATTATTTAAAATATTATGACGTAACGAAAACATATCATGTTTACGCCGAATCGCCACCATTTTGAGACCTGATATAAAATCGGAAATATTACCATATTTCTTGGAATTACTAATGTAACCAAATATGCTTTCTGAAAGATTACTGATTGATTAACCGTCAAGATCTATATCGAAGATTCTATAGTGAAGATCTTAATAGCACACGTTTCCATAGGCTACTTGACTGAATAAAAAACAATGACTGCATTAATGTAATAAAAAGGTTGGACAGGTGAACTTTATTTTTAAACCGGTGAAGAGATTTTAGAAAGCGAATCTTATTAAAGAATTGACTACTGATATCGTACACTTGAGAACGTCAATTAAAATTTTGATCGATAAAAAAGCTCAGGTTCTTCATAATGTCAGAAAAACTTATAACAGGATAGTTGAATGATATCTAAATAGATCCTTCGTATTAATTAGAATTTAGAATGAAATATCTTACTGCTGATAGCAATTGCCTGAGATTTCATTCAGTTGGCTAATAGAACCCTTTTTGAGCTCATTGACCTATTTGATAGATATCAGAATTACGAGGGTTCATTACAATATAAATATTAGTAAAACCAATGTTAGCAAAATCTTCCTTACATAGATTGTAAACAAAGTCTAGCAAGGTATTTCTTTTCATTTTGGAAATAACTAATGAATCTCTCCCACATTTGTGGTTTATGTATATAATTTACTGAGTAATACTTATTAAACATATTTGGCGTTAATTTTGTAAAAATTCATTATTATTTAATTTTTTGCAACTAAATGGAACTACATGATATAGTATTATTTTTACTTTATTTAAATTCTTTACCACGGCCTAGGTTTCGTCGTATGACAACATTTGCTAATATGAATATGTTACCATATAACGAAACCTAGGTCGTGGTAAGAATTCAAATAAAGTAGAAATAATATTACATCACTTAGTTTCATTTAGTTGTAAAAAATTAAATATATATTTATTAATTCTTTGAATAAAATATTAATACGAGTGTATTTAAAAATTTTTTATTCGATGTTACCTAAACGGCTCAATCAATAACATCTGGTTTTCACAATCTAATATTACTTTACTCTCTGGCCCACCGTCTGATCAGATTTATTCTTCAATTGAAATTACATTTTCAAATCGAGTTACCTGTGGTGTCTGAAATATATCTGTCTGGATATTGTAGATTTAATCTATAATAAATACCTTTCGGATTGAAAATTATCTACTTGCACACACATCCTCTGGGATCCCCAAAGCAATCTGTAGAAACCATTCGATAGAAGGTTGTGATATTTTTGCTAATTTAAAAAATCGACTGAAGTACTGAAGATAACAAATTATCTTCAATACTTTAGTCGATTATTGAAGATAATTTGTTAATAGAAGATAACAAAAGAGAAAACTGAGAAGATAACAAAAGTATTTATGAGATTCAGTAGTACTAGAACGGACAATTTAGTATCGTGCAGCGTAAGACTGCAACTCTTATGATATTGAATATATTTGGCGTTAATTTTGTAGAAATTCATTATTCACAATTAAATGAAACTACGTGATGTAGTATTATTTCTACTATCTTTAATTTCTTTACCACGACCTAGGTTTCGTTGTATTACAACATCTTCAGGTGGGATATTAGCAAAGATTAACTCTTAGGAACAACCAACAGTATTTATATGTTTCAAACACAATAGCGGAAGACTGCTTTGTGCGGATTTTTCCATTGTATATGTCAGTCTGCGCCCCTGCAATAAACTCACTAACATAAACAATGAAAAAATCCGCACAAAGCAGTCTTCCGCTATTGTGTTTGAAACATATAAATGCTGTTGGTTGTTACTAAGAGTTAATCTTTGCTAATATCCCACCTGAAGATGTAATACAACGAAACCTAGGTCGTGGTAAAGAAATTAAAGATAGTAGAAATAATACTACATCACGTAGTTTCATTTAATTGTCTTATGATATTCTCGTCTACCAGTTCGACATGTAAAAATGGAACTTACTATTAGTCCGAAAAATTACGAACAACAAAGTGTTCAAAGTAGGAGACAACCTATTTTAAGTAAACTTTTACGAATTATGTGTTACCTCTCCATGATAAACAATAGTAACTGAGCTATTGTAGGATCCTTTTATTTTATAGTACCTACAATACATAATTTTTTTATATTAGAAATATTTGTAAATTCGTAATTTTTTAAAGTTCCGCACGTCAAGAAGAAAAACCGAAAGCTTATTATATTGTGATTTGTGTTCCGTTTTCTCTTTGTATCGTGTGTTTACCTGTCTTTACCGTTTTTTCTCAGAAACCGCTTGACGTAGAGACGTAACCCGAAGCTATCTCAGTAGCTGAATATAACTTTCATAAACATATGGGAATATTTGCGAAAAACTGGTACTTGAATTTTTCTTATTCTAAATATAGTGTGCGGTATCGTTTGAAGGGGTTAACAACAAAGAGCTCAAAAGTTTAGAGAGTAATGCTTTAGAAATTTACTGAAAATGAGTAATGAAATTGTAATAGGTACGTTTGAGATGTTCATAGTTTGAATTTACCGCTCGAGCGGTTGCATTGTTTTAATTTACCCATTCTTTTCCAAGTGTCAAAGGCATGAGGATCTTCTGTAATGTCTTATGCGTTGGCCAAGAAATATTTTCAATTATTGAATAATATACACATCATGCATAACATACAAAATACACTTTTTTTCAATTTCTTGACACTGTTTTCTGAATATTTTACATCCTTCAAATATATATTTATATATATATATATATGTGTGTGTGTATATATATATAAATATATATATATATATATATATATATATATATAATTATTTATATGAGAACATTTTTATATCACAACAATAATATGCTAAAAAATATAATCAATCTAGAGTGTCCTCAGCGTTGTATAAAAGCAACACAATTAACAGAACTATAAAATACACAAACAATGACAAACGATGCGGAGATGGTTTTTAGTAATGGTTTAAATACCACTGAACTCTTATTTTCGACAAAATCAAAGAAACCTTATTTAATGTATTTCTTTTGTTTTTATAAAAGTAAACTATAAAAATTTGTAAATACGTGCTATTCTTGGAAAATTATATTTATGAAGTTATAATTTGAAATGGAAAAGAAATATAGGAAATTGCTAAACCTTACGAAGTTGAGGGTGAGAATAACTTCTGAATATAATTTCTATAACTATTAATATAAAAAAATAAAATCGAGACGTTCTCGCAACGGTGGATAATAAAGGTTTAGATCTGTACACGCTTCACTATTTTTGCGTAGCAGAAGGAGCAAACACGCAAAGTCAACTTACACTTGACGTCATGTTTTCTAACTTATGTTAATAATTATACAGCTGCAGAAGTGTCGTGTTCTCGTCAAATGAAACCAATATTTTTTTGTAACAATGTAACTGTAAACATGCAAATTTGTAATAATATAAGTAATTTGTTGACACAGTGATTTGAAAATAATAGCTTCGATCAACCGGCATATTCTACATATTTATTTAAGAAGTTCAGCGTCTAGTTAAAGACTTTAGATAGATTCGAGTAAGTGCTATTAGTCGATCATTTTTTTACCAAATTAGCAATGTAAGTCACATTTAACATTCCTTTTATTTTATTAGGATGATGTATTTTCTTAAATTATACTTGGTTCTAATATATTTTACCATTATTTTAACATTTTTGATGTCAAGAAATATGATCAAATTTACGAGTATACGGCATAGCTCAACTGGTTAAGTTTTGTAAATACAGTAATAGTAGTTTTCATCTTTCACTTCAAATTTCATGAAATTCTCTAATCTTATTTATATTTATTCTGATTTTTAGCCCTAACGGCTTGATTTCTATTCCACTTTGTCCCGATACTTTAAATAGACACAAATTTTCATAAACATTCCACCATACTACATGCCATTAAACTGTGGACAAAATTAAAATGCTAACATTTGAAGTGAATCGTTAATATAAGCTTGTAATTATTTTTTGTAATCATATTTCTTGTTTCATATTTTCTTGCAAATAAATATATGGTAGTATTTTAATTTCGATATTTTTATCAATATTATCAATGCACCATTTTATTGCAGAAATAATTATTTTCCTTTTATATTGGCAGTTCGATAAACATATTTTATACCACACATCTTTATAAGTACGTAATACAATATTTAGTATGCAACTCATATTTATCATTCAGTTTTCTTATTTACTTTTTTATATTGTGTTTTATATCCCAATTTAGTTAAATTATTTATTTCATAACCCATACTGGTATATATGGAGGAATACTCTGCATTCAGGCATAATCGTAAAGTCAAAACGAATCCAAAGACTTATTGTACATAAATTCAGCGGTCTAAATAGACATGAGCCGATTTAGGATTAAACATTTTAACTTTAATAGGGTTATTTTGAATTTACCTTGTATTTTTACAGAGCATGCAGGCTTTGAAGATTGTCAGTGTCATCTTGCTTCTCCACGGAGTAAGCTGTACGGAGAACGAGTATCCATCATTCGAAGGCATTAATGTCCAGGATTACATCGACAATCCTGACCGTGTTTCGGATTATATCGATTGTTTGAGAAAAGTCGGTCCTTGCACACCATTGGAAAAACATATACGGGGTATATATATTTATTTCTACGTTCATCATAGTGTAAAAATGTTTAGGACTTGCGACGTAATTAAAATTCCATAAAAATTCACAAATTACGAGTATGCCAGTTTCACTATTTTCAAAGGCTAGTTCAAAGAGTGATGTAAAGATTATTTTCTTTTATTTGTCTTCTCTGTACATTTATTTTTCAACCATTCTTTTTGATTCATCAAATACTTTTCAAAATATATAGAGAACCAAGACAGAAAACAAACATGTAATATATGAGCAAATGATTAGTATATAACCAAAATATCAAGTTCTGCAAAAAGTGGACACGTTTAATTTTATGAAGTCAATTTTTTTACATGCCACACATTGCGCCAATTTATGTAGAGGCCGTTAAATAATTTATATATAACGTACGAGAGTATATTAATTGCAATTTTTACTGCTTTGTACTAAATTGTACCAATTGTAAGAAATCCATAGAACAAATCATTCATCATTTCTCTTCTGGCCAGTTTCTCGCTACTGCGGAACATGGTGATAGGTTTTCCTTGATTAGTTAATTTGTATCGATTTCAGTCCACTGTCATTTCCATCGTCTGATACCTTGCCGTTTTTTATTTAGGCAGACCGTCATGTAAGCGATCGGCTTTTTATTCTTTTGCCTTCAGTGTTCCTAACAAAGATCATTTCGAAATTTTTGGTCTACGCTTCGTACCTCGTGACTATAATAATTCAATAAGCGTTGTAGATATAAAACATAGAGGCGTGTTTCAGTATTACGTTGGGGAAAAATAAAGGCATTTTTTTTGTTTGTCCCTAAAAAAAATTTCTTGAAATTCGCCTACATTATCATAACTCGAATGTATTCTATATTTCCTCCTAGTCTATTTATCCGCGTCTACACTCCATGTAAGAAAATGTGCAGTATCAGGGGATACACTAGCCAGACTTTTATTCTAGAGCGTACATCTTGGTTCTGTTGAATTTCTGGAGGCGTATCGTTGCGCTTTTAGTCATTCTTTCCTCAATATTTGCATTACATTGCTGCCTTTACCTGTACTATATTCTGGATAAATAAAATCGTCAACCTTCTCGATGTCATCGATGGTTTATATGCTAACGTGATCCACCACCATTGATCTAGTTTTCGTTCTATGAATTATACGCCGTAGTTTTTCAATTTTTACTTATAGTATTTTTAAAATGCCTCTCATACAGTCAGTGAGTATTGAAAGCACGAAGGCGTCGTAAGAATATCGCAAAACTTTTGTTTTCCTGTTAGAGGCTACAATTTTTGGTTCTTGCATGTTGTATATCGTCCTTTTACTTTAAATAAAGAAGTATGGTCTGATTCAATATGTTTTTACGATTCTTCTTTATGTGTAATAAAAAAGTAATAAAAAAGTGATCTGTGTTTTTTTTTTCAAAAAAAAGTTAAGAATTATGCGGGCAAACATTGATCTCTGCTACCGACACTTGAAAGAAATGAAGAATTTGATTTATGGTAATATGCGGGTAAAAAGCAAAGAATTCGTTTTAAAAATTATATATAATATATATAATTATATAATATATATATATATATATATATATATATATATATATATATATATATATATATATCAAAGAAAAATCCAATTGGTTTCAAATACTATTGTTTAGATCCAGTGTTTTAATTATGCATATTTTTTATTGACATTTATTAATTTCAATCAAATTTAAATCTACGAAAGTAATGTAATATTTGTGTTGATTTATGATCTGAAAACTAGATAGGAGAAGGATAGAGTTACTTTGCCTAGCTTGAAGTTTTAAAGTAAGCAGTAAAACTTACATTTGACAGTAAATTATAAGATAATGTTCAAGTTCTGTTCTCAATAACAGCAGATAGACAAAGAGGGATCAATATTTCATATTATTTCACCCTCCTGTAGAGATTATAATCCCAATACTAATAAAAAAATTATCATCTTGGCGGATGAAAATTTTATTTCAATGACTAAAAATTAAATCTGGTATTTGAACCCAACTAACATTTCAGGAATAATTTTCTTTAAATTCAGTTAACATCGGTTCTTCTGCTCTGGAAATAACTTTCTACTGGCTGTGACTACTTTTGTATTATAAGATAATAAAAATATTCATGATAAATGATCATATTTTAACACGAAAGAATGCATACTCATAATTTTAAAATACTTTTAAATTTAGAAATTTGTATGCTACAAAGTTTTTTTATT
Organism: Druceiella hillmani; assembly: GCA_039881145.1. Classification (NCBI taxonomy): domain Eukaryota; kingdom Metazoa; phylum Arthropoda; class Insecta; order Lepidoptera; family Hepialidae; genus Druceiella; species Druceiella hillmani. The sequence goes on from JAYKKI010000013.1 coordinate 9,081,702, forward strand.
TGCGCTTTTTGCAATTTTGTGTAATATGACAAGATTTCTGTCTGCTGCGTTCTTTGTCTTTTTTCATTCTATCTATTATACCACCTCTTACTTTTCGAATGTTCGTCACCAAGATTTCTGTTTCAGTATCGTATTCAATTGATTTCTTTTTCGTTTCAGAAAGAATGGCTCTAATCATGACCGACGGTTGTAAACACTGCACGCCCATCGAAAGTCAGGCAGTGAGCGACTTGGCCACACTGATTGGCAATAAATACCCGCTCGATTTCTACAGACTGTGTAAACTTTATGATCCTGAATCTAGACATACGAAGAGATTTATTGATTTAATATTGAACGCGAAGTCATTGGTAAATTTACCTAGATTGTCTGGTGCTCCTCTAAATTACATATTATCTTTATTTACAGTTACTATTACCACTTTAACCGGTAAGAAGATTGTGATATCGCCATTGTTTCTTTAACGTTACAATATTTAATCAAAAATTTAATTAATTTGCAAATAAAAACTTTCTCTCTTTTTTGATTTCTGGTTAAATGCTAAATTTCGCCCACCTTTTAGTTGTAGCTTTCTGATACCCATAGTCTTTAATTTATCGTAAATATATTCGGCAGGCAGGATGTTTCACAATGAATGAAAATAAATAATTTTGCATGGATAACCTTGTGTATTAATGTAAGTTCTGGACATATTTTCTTTTACCCCTTGATGGAAAAGGGTCACTGAAACTTTAAAGCTTTACGGGACTTGTTTATAGTCTTTATCGTAACCGATTTACTAGACTTTTAAACCGCGTTACTAGACTTTTCAACCACGCTATTTTTGTTAATCGTAGATTATTTAATCAATAAGCTGTGATATTTTTGTCATTTTATTATTGTTTAACTTTTGTAATATTAATCTGTTGTTCGAATGCATATACTGAATTTCCTTTCATGCTTCATCTGAAGGAATAAATATTTGTATAGTTTGCAGAAGGAATATATTTGTATAGTTTGCAGAAGGAATATATTTGTATAGTTTGCAGAAGGAATATATTTGTATAGTTTGCAGAAGGAATATATTTGTATAGTTATGCCTTTATAAAAATGTGCTGAAATCTATTATTTCTTTTCACAGTCTTATGAAATTAAACATGCAATTTCATTTTATGAAACAGTGAAAACTACGTAAAATATTACAGTTTTAAAATCATTCGTTTTCAAAATATTTTAAGGCAATCATATGCGTGTCCATATCTATATACACCATTAAATATGCTTCAGTTTTTGTCTGGTTTATATAACACATACGTAAAATGACAAAATGAAAATATAACTATTTGTACATATATATACTAAATTTGTATACCTGACATATCCAAAACATCGATTTTCTTTCTGAAATATTTTTACGATTATATGCTACGATACATTTGGCAGACGATACATATACATTTTTCTCTTTTCAAAGTCATTTCTCTCAGAAATTTGAAAGTTGGCACAGTATATATCTTATTTATTTACATTTAATGTGTGCCTATATATTAGAATATTAATTTTTAAAAAAATTTGCAAAATTTGCAAAATTTTACAAATACAAAATAAAAATCGTATTTGAAAATGCCTTCACTTCTTAGTTATGACACTTCTCAATTCATATATAATTATTAAAATATAATTAAAATCGTTTTCGTGGATACATTAAATACATATAAATATTTTGCAAAATAAGTTAAAACTATTCAATTTAATCTCCTTTCTACTGTTAGACATAGATATATCCCAATGTTTATCATTGGGGGTATTGTCCATAATCGTGAGTTTTTTATGTTTCGTTAGTAGTTAGAAATTAAATTACCTTTTTTGAATTTCTTACTACTAACGAAGCAGAAAAAACTCTCGATTATGAATTCTGGAAAGTCAATATTATTTCAAGGATTTAAAAGACGAAGACCATAACTTATCTTTATTACCAAGCAATCGCACCCTTCCTTCATTACACGTGTAGTAGTTTTAGATATATATATTTTCTAAAATTTTACGCAAAATCTATAATAGACTCAAAAAATGTTTGGTAAATAGAAACGGGATTGCAGAGAGTTTAACGTCTATCATCGAATGAATATTGATTATATTTGGCGTTAATTTTGTAGAAATTCATTATTCACAATTAAATGAAACTACGTGATGTAGTATTATTTCTACTTTCTTTAATTTCTTTACCACGACCTAGGTTTCGTTGTATTACAACATCTTCAGGTGGGATATTCGCAATCTTTGCTAAAATCCCACCTGAAGATGTTATAATACTTTATTTGCTAATATGCCACCGATAGATTTAATGCAGGTGCATTAAATCTAAATTGAAATGCTTCATTGAAACAGGTTATATTTTCATACTAAAATGAAAAAAAATTATGCTTTGAGATAGAAGTGGAATTATTTTATTTTGCTGACATAGGAGATAGGAACTTTTTGAATTGAAAATGATAAAATTATGGTAGCATGGAAAATTGGCGAAATTCAAAAATATTTCTCTCTTGTAGAAACTATCTCCCTTGTAAAACTAGGGAGATAGTTTCTACACGAGGGAATTTTTTTTGAATTTTCTTTTCTTATAATACTCTTTTCTTATGTAAACTGAAGCTCAACAGATCAGTAGTGGCACTGTGCTCCAAATGATAATGTACCCTTTGACCTCTATCCTTTTGTGTCATTCCATTTGTCACTAACACGCGATTATTCAATCCTGTATATATAATTTTACCATACCCTGAATTCGTTTCATTCTATTTGTTTCATCTTTTTTTCGTTATAGCTCATTAACGAAATATAGCCGTTATAGCTGTATTTCGTTTATAGCTGATCTATTATTAAAAGAACTGCCAATGGGCCGGATGGCTATTATAGGGTTCGTAGCCTTAGATTTCTAAGGAATAGATGTTATAAATTATGCAGATATAAAATTATGCTCCTTTAGAACGACAATAATTCTTCAGGTTGACAAAATTTCGTTCTCGTTTGAAAGGTTCCTTTAAAAATGATAACTATAATTTATTATCGGTTCAGTCACCAATAAATCTAGGTTTACGTCTAAACTTTGGCTTAGATAAGCTAGAATTCAAAATGTATCTTACTGTATACTTTGCCTTACCTTAAATTACTCTTATTTTTTGTTTCATACCCATGTAGAGAGTTAACTGATTATGGGATATACCCATTCAGGTTCAAAGATAAATATATGTTTCAAAACTACATATATTTATTAACAAATATATGTTCATTTTAACAGTTGATTTGTTTATTTTGGGTGGAGTTTCCACGAACTTTTTAGCACTCGTGGATTTCGATATATACGTTTCTCTCATGAATCATTTTCAGCTATTAAAAATATCAGTTCAGCAACTCTTAACAAAAATGACCATTTCAAAGTTTAACATTTCGTAAAGGGATTCTGTTTCTAAAAAGTGGTCAGGGCAAAATCCCAATAATTTCTGAAATACTTATGTAACGTTATCATGAATAAGGGGTAAGCGAATAAAAAAAATTCATCTCATCTTCACGTGTGTATAAGGAAACTCAGTAAAATTTATTACATTACTTTATAGTTGTTAGAAAGGTGTATAACTTTTCCAAATTTTAGCTCTATTGCACTTATGGTCAATAAGTAAAATGGTTGCAATACAATCGTGAGGGCTTCTGAGTTATCTTAGAAATGCCTCACTCTCTTCCCTTAGAATCCGTCACTATAAAACTATGTTTAGCAGATTATAATTAATTCATTATGAACTATTCGATTTACTGTTGTTATTGTAACATATTGACTTATTCAAGTAATTTTACTATTTAAAGGAATTTGATTTAAGTTGATTTTAACCCCCTTATTTAGATGATTGATTAAACCAAATATAATATGATAGATATTAGATTTGGTTTAATTTATTATATAATGGACATATTTCCATCAAAGTTTGATTTATTATTTTACTTCAAACTTATTTAACTTAATTTTAACTACAATGTCATTAATAGTTCCATTGTACCCCCTAGTTATCACTTCGCTTTATTAAAACCAGCCGATTACTTTGAAATTTAATTATTATTGTACTGTTTATGTGCGAAATATTTTAAAAGCAAAAATAAAGTAATTAAAAATTATGTATTACCAATATGACTTCATATTGGTTCCTTGATGAGAGTTAGTATAGACTACATGTTCATGTCAGCGGGCGAAGTCAAGATAGAAAACCCAAGAGGAATAAATTAACAGATATTTGCATCCAACTGACAAAAGTTAGTATATGTTTATATGTTTCTACAGAACTGTTTTAATTTAATAAGAAGAATATATTCGTAATAAAAAGCGTATGGGTCGCGATGAGACTTTTTACTAAGCCGAGTCTAAACCTCATATTTCAGCACTTGAATTAACGAAAGAATACCGAGATGCTCAACATCGTTACAGAAATAAAAAATTCAAAAGTCCCACCTAGAATATCCAAATGTCATAAAAGATGTCTGCGTAATTTGACTTTCCACCAAAAATAGCTAGAAACAGAAAATGACCATGACCGCCAGAAGCACATGTATATAGAGCATATATATTTTATTTTCCAATTTGCTGCAGAAAACATCTGATAAATAGCCAAAACATCGAAACGGCGAAAACATCTGATTAATAGCGATTTATTAATTGTTGTTATCAGCAGCGAGGACTATAAGAATACTACATGAATATGATTAATTTTTCGTGAGAAAATTGTGAGTTATAGAAAGTTTTATTTTATGAGAAATTACTTTATATTTTTTTAAATTTAACTTCAGTTGAAATGAATTTTTTTAAGAGTAAATTTTACTTTTTTACTTACATTTCCTCCATGAAGAAGGTAATGCTGAGATATTTTCTTTTTAATTAGTATCGTGAGTCTCAGGCAAAAATTCTGCCACTGAACATCGGGTTCCACTTTCCAAGTATTGACGCTGCATGGGTATGCCTGCTTGAATGACACTTGAAGATCATCTTTTTTATATTATTATTCTGAGTCTCAAGCAGAAACATGGATCCTGGACTCCGGGTTGTAACTTCTCAATTATAATGCTAAAGGGGCTTCCCCAAGCCATGGGACTTGAAGATCTGATGTTTTGAAATTAGTATTTTAAGTCTTAAACAGAGTTTTTGCCAGTTAATTTTGGATTCCAACACATTAGTTTTGATGCTATGAGGGCACTATTTCTCCAATTTTCAAAACTTGAGAATCCGCTGTTTGTAATAAATGTTGTAGGTCTCACGCATAGACTTTATCCTTATACTCTGGATTCCTACTACACAATCCTTATTCTGCAAAGGGTACTTCCTGCATAATTCGTGAGACTTGAGTACCTGCTGTTGTTAAATTAGTATTTTGGGTCTATTCTCAAAGGTGCCAAAACAAAGTTAATCACGATTTTACCAATCGCGGGTATCGAAAAAACAGGTGCAGCATCTGTCGAGTTGATTTTGTATTCCGTGGTAAGAGTTACAAGCGGTGCGCTGTGACCTCATTACAACTCTGAAAACTTGGTGGATCCCGACGCATTGTCTTTATTTCTTCTAGATAGTTTGGTTTTGTCGTGGTGGTGCATGACATGGCGGTAATTTATTAATACATACAGAGAATTTGTCCATTTATTTTAATAGTATGGTATTATTATTTCCAAATAGGGAAAAGGGTTTCTCTGCAGCCTGAAGTGATTTCTTATAATCAAATTCCAAATAGATGTTTTGCAGACCGAGAATTAGATTCATAACAGGCTCTTGAGGTTTATTTTGATGTACAAATGTTATGAAGCGTTTTCTTTCTAGAGGACTTATCTTGTAGTCGGGTAAAATAACTTCGTGTAGAAATGTTTAAATAGTCATGGGTAGTGTTTCAAACGGAATTAGGGATAAATGACTTATACCCGAATAATAGGTCTCAAGGAGGGTAATGAGTTTTTTAAGTGTTGTATGCCAGTATTACAGTATATACATACCGTGAATAATCATAAGTTCTTTTAAAAAGATCTGATATAAAATTAATTCCCTGATAGCTGAGAACTCTCGAGTATACAAAATATGGCTATAAAAGTGATTAAGCTGGTTTTTAACTGGTTTCTTACGCGGTAGTGTTTAAAATAGAAAAGATATTCTGCTGAAAAGTTTTGTAAGATCGTATTTTAACATTACAACATATTAAAGTCTTGCGTTTCTGTATTCAGATAAAGATTCTACAACTACTAGATATTAAAATGGGTTGGTTGATGTGCTTGAGAATAGCATGGGTATGTGGTTTATTTTTCTTAAGGCCTTATTTACTTGACCCATTGAACAGTTTTTTACATAACTTTCGATATCTAATCAAAGGTTTTTTTTCAATAACACCTATACTCTGTCATATGTTCATGATGAAGCCAAAATGTCCGGCGATAGGAAAGTCGTGATTTTCTTTGAAATTTTAAATATTTCTCTAAGAAAGTGAAACATAATTTGGTTTTTATACATGTTTATTTCTATATTTATTATTTCTATCAGTGTTACTGAATTATTGTGAAATATTGCTGTATATTTGAACGTAAGAGTGTTTATCGAAAGTATCTCCGAAATCTGATATCACTAAATTCCGTGGTTCACTAGAACACATTAGTAATTCGTTTCTTAAGTTTTTCCAAGAATCAAATATGTTAGTGAATGAATACTATAGAAGTGATGAACTTTTGTAAACAGTGAGTAGTATATTTTATTCTATATTTTCAATGTAGCATAAGAGTAAAGTGTTTCTCCAAATTTCATTACTTCCTAATTTAATATTTTTGAAGATTTCCTTAACAAAGCGTGCACATTCATCTAAATTTAAAAATAGAGGGGCTATGATTGAATTTTGTCGTTTTTAGTAGACTATCATTGTTTTCGATTAGGACTTTATTATAACGAGAATTTTTGATAACGATTATATGAATTTAGGGTACGTTTCACTAAGTATGTAATCATTAATTAAAGGTGCAAGATTTTTTCTATTAGGACTGTTTCTAATCGTACTGTTTTGGTTTCAGGAATACTTGAAAATGGAAATTGAATATTGTGAATGTTAGAGTGGACTAGATTTAAAGAATAACGAAAGGAGTTGCAGAGTTTAATTTTGTTTTCTTTCTATATACTATTCTATAATTACGTTTGTTTAATTAAAACCGTGTTAAAGTTTATTCGTTGAGTTTTTTGGATTTAGTTATTCTAAAATATATTGGCTAACAATTCTTTTTCTGTTCCATTAATATTACATTTGTATTTATTTAGTATTCTATGAGAGAGTTTAGGAGCAGCAATTAATTTAGGGTTTAAAGTTTCGGAGGTAAATTTTTACTCATTACCTCATGGAAGTGATACTTCTTTTTCTGAGGGCTATAAGGGTATCTGTTTATTTACAGAGTCAGGAATGAACTCCTGATAATAGGATTTGGTTATTGAGAAATCAGTGACTGATTAAATTTTTTCAGCATCAAGTTTTACTTTGTTTTCAGTAATAACATGAACTAAATATGCGCATCCTTTACATAATTATTCTCAAATTTGGGGTGGGCTTACATGTTCAAATTTATGTTTGTTCACGAATAATATATATGTTGTCTAAGTATGATTTTAAGTCGTAAAAGTATATATGGAGAAGACTCATAAAGAGATATGGTAGGAGGATATGGTTTTTACTTTTACCTAATTGATCAAGCATGTATAATTTGAAATATCGAATTAGGATTACCAATTGCCATATCACTAAATTTTCTATAATAACTAACTACTCGCCATTTTTATTTCCGCTTGAGGCGTCTAACTTTTTTCGAAATTTTCAAAAAATAAATACACCCGGATTCAACATTTTATTTGATCAATTTTTGGTTTATGGCAATCGGGAATTTGTAGGATTTGGTATGGGTAGATAAAGTTGAAGTTGTCCTTTTTCTTCTTTCATGCAGGGTTTGCCCAATTTATCTGAAGGTAAATGAAAAATATCGGTATACCGGATATATATGCCGCATGGAGTAACGGGTAAGGTGCAATTTCAAGATAGAGTTCGTAATCTGATTTTTCAGAAATATTTATGTTAGAAATATTCATCCTGTTATTGTCTCTTATTTGGACTATTCAGTATGTAATAAATGAAATTTCGATCAAATATTACATCTTGAGTGAATATATTGATCAAGTATTACATCTTCTTTTGGGTTGGATACTAACATTCGGTATTCGGTTATCACTATGAAGAATTATGGTATACACGGTTTTGGCGAATTGCAATTGAATATTAGAATTGCGTGTTTTTGGAGTATTGTAATCTAAAATATACTCTGAATCGGCCATTAAATAGTCACCTATAATGCTATCGTAACCTAATTTATTTGATCCAATTCATGAAATTTACATTATATTTGGAATTGTTCGTCGTCATATAATTTAAGTCAAATGAGATTACTGAAGCAGTATATTCGTTAGATCCATCAATGTTGGTTAATTTATTTTATCAAAAGAGTGGGTAAAGTTTGTTTTAACGATTTTTTTTATTAAGCGAACCAATGAGCCGGTATCTATCAAAAATGATAAGGAATAATGAGAGAGGGTTGTTTTAAAATAAAATAAAGCATAAAACATTTCGGAGAAGTTGGAAATGATCTTGAACAAATTTTAGACATGTGGGAATTATATATTCGTGTACCGAGGTTTTGTGTTAGTATAGATTGCTAACTTTTTTGAAATAAATACCATATTAGAAGAGTATATAGTAAGAATGATTGTGGTGTTCGATTTGTCCTTTGTAATAGTGTCAGTGATTGTATAATTATTAGATTATTGTAGGTCATCCATTATTTTTAACTAGGCGTTAATTTAGGGTGGTCACCCTGTTCGTTGGCCTTGTTTGAATAATCGCTTAGGACTAATTACCTGCGTCGATTATATCATTTCATTGGTCGTGATTCTTTTCGTGTTTGGTCGTGATTGGCCATGAGTTTGGGACTGGATACCAGTTCGTTGGCTTTTTTTGAATTACTGAAAAGTATGTGTGTTTAGAGAAAAGATAGTCTTGCATGATACATTGGTGGGGCATTCTTTTGGAATAACAGCAAAAGGAATAATCAGTAGGAGAATAATGAGAATGAGGATTGTTTGATTTTGATGGGTTATTTTTTAAATTTAAACAGTTTGTATTTGTTCAGTAGGTTTTTTTCTTGGAATATACTGTTCCGTGAATAAAGGTTTCGATGTATTCTCTCCTCTGAAATAGCAAAGTTTATCGCTTTGTGTACATATCTAGGTTCTTACGACGTCTTTTTAGAGTACCTACCATCAAAATAAGTGATGATAATTTCGTTCTCATGGACTTCGTCGAGTCGAGAATTACTTAAAATGTCTTTGTATGCATAGTACAAAATCTTTCCCTTTTTTGACCCTATATTTGCAATATGTAACTCGAAAAATGTTTCAAGTGTATATTACCTTCTGAAGTTTAACTAGATAATTAAAATAATAAGTAGGAGGAAAACTCGCACAAAGTTAGTTACGTATAAAAGTTTCAATATTTAAAGGAATTTGGTACATCTATTATATTTATAATGTTGCTCTGTGTTGTATTGACACAGTTTTCTGGCATATTTTTAAAGACCATAGAAAAATAATTGTTCTATATGTACTTCTTAATTTAAAAGGAAATATTACTGAATTGCTTTAAATTGAAAATAATCTTGAATTTTTTGAAAAATGCAAAGTAATAAAAAATGGTGTAAACAATAATTTAAATAAAAGGTTTTTTTAAAAGCCTATCGTTTTATTGGTAATTGACCATAGCAATTTGGTTTCTCTTTGTTCTCAGGACATGAAGTTTTCTTTTCTCAGAAATTCCAAACGATATAGATTGAAGGTAGGTAATTCTACCTATGGATTACCTACCTTCAATCTATATCATTTGGAAATTTTGATTTTTAATATTTTAATAAAATTTTACATAAGCAAATCTTACATTATTTTTCAAATTTTTTTATTAGCTTGTATTTCGACCCGCTCTTTTGACAAATCCTTGTTAGTTATGTATTAATTTTTTCAATTTCATTCCATTCTTCATTAACACCGACCATATTGAAAACATTATTTTGTTATATATGTTACAATTAATGATATTTACATTCAACATTTATACGTGATAAAAATTGTTTTATTATTAAAATGTTCTTAAGTAACTTTTCATAAAAATAACCTGTAAAATATCCACCAAATTTCTTCAAAAATCACAGACTCCGAATCAAAACTTAATTTCTATTACAGCTAGCAAATATATGCCCATCAGCCTAATTTCTATTAGAGCTAGCAAATATATGCCCATCAGCTTAATTTCTATTACAGCTAGCAAATATATGCCCATCAGCTTAATTTCTATTACAGCTAGCAAATATATGCCCATCAGCTTAATTTCTATTACAGCTAGCAAATATATGCCCATCAGCCATGGTTCTTTGATATATGAATAAATATAGTTCTATCTCCTTTAAATTATTTACACTGCTACTTAAAAATTGATGTAACTATTTGGGAAGTAAAATTAACACTATAAAATATATACTTTACTTCATATAGTGTTATTTATATGGAACGACATTATGAAAAGACCATTAATGGCAAGTATCAATAAAGTTACTAAATGTAATACATAATATAACAATTGCAAATCTTTGCTTTCATAAATTAGATTTGAAAATTTTCATCGGCGACTTTGACTATGATTGCAAGAACATTATCATTGTATTTATCTCGAATATCTACTCCGAAACTGAAAAATAAGTGATTACGTTTCCAATTTTTAGAATTCGTCCATGATCTCTAAGCACGAATTGGTTAATATTTTTTATATTTTTAAAGTTTTTTCTGGAATTTATTGTCAGGTATAAGCCGTAATGTATTTGTCGAAGCAGGTTGCCCTGATACTAAGTTAATGAAATATTTGCACGTAATGATCAGAAACGTTGACGTAAGTCACTAAATTAATAGAGGCTTTAGATATTTTATTTGTAAATATTAGAAACAGAATAGAAACAATCAGGTAAAGTAAAATTTGGCAAGCCATACACAGATGTTTGTATGTAGAATTCCATTAGTGATATTCTTGACATAAATTTTGTTATATTTCATATAAAAAAATTATTTGTCAAATCTAATATCATCGTTAACTTTAATTTGACTTGATTATAGCAATGTGTGATTTTATATATATTTATTTAACATTAGTTTAATTTCTTCATATTTCTATTTTCGATTCTAACTTTCGTGTTGAAATTTATTAGCCTTCCACAAAATGTACGATCATTTGTCAACTGAAATTTTATGACCAGTTTAATTGCAAATTAGTTTACAATAAAACTGATTTGCAACTTAAAGATTTAGCGTATACTCTCGCAAATAAATTTGTGCATATAACACTTATTTTTTCATTATTTTCTCTAAATTTTTAATTAGCGTATTAAAATACCTAAATGTCGCAAAAGATGGTACTCGTGTCTCGCCATTAAATATAGAAAGAAACAGAAAATGGTCATGACTGCCAGAAGCAGATGAGGATAGAACACGGATCTATTCTTTTTAAAATTGCTGCAAAATGAAGACCGTAAAAATATTTGACAAAGAGTGATTAATCAGCAGGGACTATAGAGATGTTACGAAAACATGATTTATATTTCACGAAAATGCCTTAAATTTCTAAACGTTTTATTTTATGACCAGTTGTTTTAATTCTTTTCTTTTAGGTTTACTTTAGCTAATAGAAAGTTTTCTTCAATTTAAAATTTTTCTGTTTTTACTTGAGGAGGATCTGTGTTTAGACAAAAGCTGTTATTATTTCGTTTAAAAATATACAACATACCCTAAAATCTCACATGTCTATATGGCTCTCATGAACCGACGTAGACAGTTGTGTTTTATTTTGTGACGTAGACGGTGTGGCATTAATTTCATCTTGTTAAACTTTATTGTGTTTATGTCAAATTTTGCAACCGTTGTTATTTTATATTCTTGTTGTTGCTTAATTTTTTTTTTGATTCAGTGCCTTTTTAAACAAAGTATAATTGTATTTTTTTCCACATTGCTAAATTTCATTATTTAAAAATATGTTTATTCGGAAGAGACGGGTCGCGTAGCAACAAATGTGCCAAATATGTTTGTAATTTAAAGTGTAGCTTAAAGTTTGAAATAAAATGAAATAAACGATTATATAAATAGATAAATATTATTATCAATCATTACTTTAATTATCTCATATTATTTCACTTACATTCGTAATTTATTAGCAGATAGCTTAATTTAAGAGGAAGGTTATTAACTAGTTTTAAATTTGCGTGCAGATAATATATTTTTTTTGGTAGTAATTAGTGAAAAATTAATTTTGTTTCATAGCCAATCGCAGAAGAGTAGAGTATAATAACAAACTGAATAACTATATTTGAGCAGAAACCCTTAATGATATTTCAAAATATTTTATTAAGTATTACCTCCATCCTCTGTGCAAACATTTTTTTGTTGAATTTTGCTGTTATTCAAAGGGGAATTAAATACTACCGTGGATTCTTGAAATATTACGATATTGTGTAAATCATTTCCCCCATTCACCCACCTAGTGTACTGTGTACTTAAAATTAAATTTTTCAGAAAGAGGAAATATTATTGCAAAATTCTTCGTGGTTGTAGAATGTATTCATCCAGTTTATGCTCATATGATTGGTATTGACGAGCTCTTGATCACAAATGGTGACCAAGGTTTGATGGATGGGTCGGGAAGTAGGTGACGGTAACTCTTCAATGATGGATAAGCAGATTAGGAATATTTGCGCCCGTTTGATTTTTTGACGAATATTTTGGCATCAAACTGTGTTTAAAGTACCGACAGATGATAAAGTTTGATTTACCAATAGGAGCACTTAAATAGAAAGGAGTGAATTCACCGAGTTCGGGCTCGGAGCTTTAGATATCTCTGATGAGTCCATTGCTCACAAGCGGTAGCCATGGCCTTATGATGTAGCTAAAATTTGGTGTTGGAAAGTCATCAGTGGTGTAAAGTAATTAATTGGCTATGTTGTATTCATTTCATTTGCTTTGATGTAAGATAGTTAATTACAAAATGAAGTGGTGGGTAAGTATGAATAGGTATATACAAAGGCACAAAAGAACCAGAATTTAGTAGATGGATACGTTGGTATATACAAGTATATTAGATATGGAGTGTGTGTGGGTAGGTAAGTATTTAAACACAGGTGTATAGAGTATTGCATGTATTTAAGCATGAAGCAACTAGTAAATTAAGTGGAGATATATGCAAGTACAAATACACACAAAGACATGACGCAATCACGATATTAATATAAAGACTATATAAGCAGAATTATTGCATAATTCAAATTATAGCAGTGTAATATTCTTTCCAAATATATATAACATTTAGAAATATATCTGCTAACTTATAAGTCTACGAATTTTTGAAGTCGATGCCAAGATGAATGTGGCAATCATGTGTCTATTTGCATTTAATTCCCCAACCTGCAATCATGTGTATATTATTTCATTTACATTCGTAATTTATTAACATATAGCTTTATAAATTGATTTAAGAGGAAGGTTGTTCACTAGTTTTAAATTTGTATACAATTTATTTTTTTTCCTGTATTTTGATGCCAAACTGCAAACTGATGTTCGCTCACGCAGTCCGCTAACTCGACAATTTTTATTTCGTCCTATTCACTTCGAAATTTTTTCTCCTTCATGTTTTTTTACACCGAACACCAGTTCCATATTTTCTGCTCATTAATATTTCTGCTATGCATTTTTAGACAACAAAATTTTCTCGTTATGTGGTCGATATAAGAAGGTGCTTTGAAGCGCAATAAATAGTAATGAACTTTGGTTACTGATATTGTATTTATTTTTATATATTTTTTTTCCACTTACGTAAGAAAAAAACTATATCCTTTTATTTGGGTCATCGTAAGCATGGTTTTTTTGACTCATCTCTTATGTCCTATCTTGTATATGACTGGTATTTCTCTATTCATATCACAAGTTTCATCATGTACTTTGTTTTTTTTTTACTTCAAGACATCGAAAAGTATTAATTAAATTAAATAATTCGCTGAACCATCTGGGGAACTAGTAGTTATTTATATTATTTTCCTTAATGCTCTATTTTAGTCTTTTTTACTTTAGCTCTATCTGTTCGATTATGATACTAACTAATGGATATTTTAATGTAGTTCTACTCAATTTATTAGTATTTATATACTAATGAATTTGATAATATATAATAATAAATTGTTAGTATATAAATTTAGTATCTATATAGATGAACTCGTGCTGGGAAATTTAGAGAAAGTTGCTACTTTATTGCACGTCAATCAGAAGGTTAATATTTTGCAAATTGTGCTAAAAGTTAATACATAAAACTGAATTTTATTTTATTGAATCTCAATTTCAAAGACTTTTTGATATAAAATTGAAATAAGTCTCGCTTTTATTGCACCAGTAAACAAGTATTTGCATGGGTAAACAAACAGTACACAATTTATATTTTTAATATTACGCTGAAATTGACAGAAATTTTCATATTGTGACAGAGGTCTGTTAGAATTTTAAAACACCATGTTAGTTATATTAGGTTACATTTTGAGTTATATTAGGTTACTTGTCAAACGACTGTCATAATTGAATTTTCCGTTTTTGCTAATTTTTGCCAGAAAATGGAACTTTATGTTTTATAATCACCTTTATTTAGTTTTATTCTATCTTTCGTTAAAAGCAATTACGTCAGAAGATTTATTTCGATGTTAGTTAGTGATAATGCTGCTTTAATTATAATTGAGTTTGTAACTTTATAAATTATTGAGTCGGTAACTAAATCCAAAGCGTTATTTATGTAAATGGTATCTATTCGACAAATAATGGTGGATTTTTTAATAAAAAACAATTTTGTGAAATAATTTCCAATAATTTTTTGGTAGTTAAAGAATAGATTCCGAAGTATTACAAATTTGGACTTAAAGTTTTAAAATGAAATTATTAAGAGTGTTTATTCTAATCAATATTAACATAAATTTGAGCGTGTGATTAGAAAAGTTAGGATGATATTTATTACACAAATAGTCGTATATATAGTGATGGAAGATCCGTAATTTTGTTTACTGTACTTCATAATACGGATAAAAATTAAAGGATTCATACTATACTTGAAACCTGATCCTATTGCACCTAAAACTTCAGTAAATTATAAATAATACATCGGCTAAATTGTTATTGTTTTATTGTTAATGTTAAATTATAAAATTGTAAATTATTCTACTTAAGTGATATGACGAACGTTAACTCTAGTTCCGCTCATTCAACTTGTGAGAGTGAAATAATTTCCAAAGTCGTTATTTAGGTTCTAATACAATAGGCAATTAAATTCTATTGAAATAGGAAATTTGGAAATTTAACAACGATTAAGTAGATTTTTTTTCATTTCATAAAAAGCTAAAATTTGAATAGATAGCAAGAAAATATTTATTAAAATTACATAGTGGGAAAAATTAAACTCGAAACACATGGATATATTGGATATTTTAAAGAAAGACAATAACTTGCCAAATCGAATATTGAAATCAAATCAAGTCCAGCGAATTGAAATTTGTACATAATGAAGGTACGTGTTGGTACAGATTAAAATCTGAGAAGCTTAAATTTGATTCATCTTATGTAAAATTGAAGAACGTTGACTAAGATTCTTGTAAAGAAAATTGCAATGTATTGAAGTATATCATCAAATCTAGACAGGTAAATTTTATATCTTAGAATATGATGAGTACCCCTCACGTACTATTACTTGCATAGTTTTAAGAATTGTAGTACGTGTTAATTCTAAAATTTATATCTAAACGCAATAAATATATATTAATACTAGCACTTAATTCATATAATCTTGGCTCTGAACATCCTTTTGATAATGATATAGTCAATCGTATATCAATCCATGGAATTAGAAGTTATATGCTTATTATTAACATGATGACGCAGTCTGGTTCTTAGAGCATCATCTTACCATGACGGAGCTCGGTTCCCAAGTTTATCAGCAAATTCCGCTTCCAAATGCCTCAGCATATCTTACTCTTTAAAAACTTTGGGTGGAAGCCCAGCGGGGTTTAGACTGTCCAATTAATCCAAGTTCAATTAAATATTTAATAGTAATTAAAATTAATTTGTAATAATTTCAATCGTAATAAATTGTATTTTGAAAAAGTCATACTTAAATGATAACAGAACAAAGCCTCTAGAGTATTAAGCAGGTAGGTAAATAAATTTGAGACAGATACGCAAAAATATCAAGCAAGTAGTTTATAAGGGAATTAAGCCCTGACTAAGGTGAATTAATGGCATGTCTGTACATATTTATGTATGTATGTATGCATGGACGTATGTAGATAAAACCCATGTATTTATGTTCATTAAATGCCCACAAACACCGCTTTGATTTCAATAAATCAATAAATCATTCGCTGGTTCCCATTATTCTAGAAAACGTAGAATATAATATGCACTAAAAATTGAGAAATGATTATTATTTAACCCACCTAATATTTATTTCTTATCTTGGTGTTATCTTTAACCTCTTTCAATTTGAGTTATGATACATGCATTTTCCGTCTTTATATATGCGATTATGTTATTGAATAAATATGATCCTAAATTATGGAAACGTGCCCTTAATTTCATGTTAGCTGTAATTAGAATAAGCGCTCTTAATCACCTCGTTTTGATACTTTAAGCTCAAATTAAAGCTCTTTGTAAATCATTCTCTTAAAAACTACCAAACGACGCTCAGACAATACGGTTATTCAAAATTGCTATACTAATTCATGAATACGTCATGAATACATAAATTCATGAATACTTCTATGTAGTTGGAGATTTAGATTTAGTTACATACTCAATAATTGATGAAGTTGCAGACAGCAATTATAATAATTATAGTAGCCAGCTACTGATGAAAATCATAATAAAATTTCCCATAAAATTGCTTTTAACAAAAGGTAGAATAAAACTGAAATAATAGTAATTATAAAATGCATAGTTCCATTACCTTAGCAGAAAATTTCAAAAGTTGTGTAATTATAATAGTCGTTCAAAAAGTAACCTGACAAAAGTAAAAATGATAACACAGTGTTCAAAACGCTAACGTCTCCGTCTCTGTTTGTCAAAATATGAAAATTTCCATAATTTTTAGGATTATATTAAAAATATAAATGTTGTGTCATCCCATGCAAATTACTTTCTTTCTTTATCCCATTATGCACAGGGTTAAAAATAAACAAGTCCCTGAAGTTCAGGTGATATATTATCGTTGTTCAGAGTCATATTCAAAATTCTTACTTTCTAACTGATGTTCAAAGAGGCTCTAATCTCCTCTTAGTTTCCAATCATGATTTCAAAAATATAAATAATTCGAGATGTTAATATTTGAATGGAACTTGGTTAAAACATTGATAATTTAGTATCATGTCCAGAGAGAGTTAATAAAAAAAAACTAAAATGGAGCAGTATCGGACATGATGTAAATAACTACTCTGTCCCTGGATGGATATGACGAATTACCAATTTAGCATGGTGAATAGGAATTAGCATGGTGAATAGGAAGCGAGAAAAATTTGATATTAAAGATGGGTCTAAAACATATGCTTATGATGACCTCAATAAAAGTATGTATTGTTCTTACATAGGTGGAAATAAAATATATAACGGGATAACATTGCAAATTAAGACATATAACTATGCCATTACTGCATCCATTTCATTAATTTTAATTACGTCAGGAACAGATAAGTGCTTGTGTGTCTGAAATAACAGATTGCTCTTAATATATAAATTTACAGCACCATATGTTTTTTTTACGAAAAGGCTATCGCATTTGTGAAAAATTAATAGAAAATTTTAGTTCAATTGCTAACACATTATGATGTAGTTTTTTACTTCCCGACTCGTTTGAAAAATTATTTATTTTCTAATAAATATTAAACACAGTATTAACGCTATTTATTAGACTTTAGAGCGCCTTCTTTTGTTTCCCGTAGAGGAAAATAGTTTGATGATTTGGAAATGCATAGCAGTAATGACAACGCGTGGAAAAAGAGAAAATAGCTAGTCCGTATGAAAAAGATCAAGACAAACAAGAATTTCGAAACGAATTAAATAGTATAACGGTAGTCGATTTAATGAACTATTTTAATAAAGTAACTAAATTTATTGAAAATATATCAACTATATAGTAATTAATCCAAGTAAAATGAAAGAAATCAATTTTATACTAAATGTAAAGAAACAACATTTAATTCATTAAATTAAATATGACAGCATCGAAAGGAGTGAGTAATATCAACTTAAATTAAAATCCATTAAATATATATTATATATATATATATATATATATATATATATATATATATATATATATATATGCTATAACTTGTACAAGCCAATACATAGCGAAATTTTAAGGTTTCTGTAGAATAACTAAGAACAATTAAAATTTCACTGCAGTTGTTTCTCTCGCAGAATAATAGTGTTGTAGAGCTGAAATTAGGTGTTATTATAAATAATTTCGCTGCTTAAACGATTTTTGGAGGTATTTTCCCCACAGTTTATGAACATACAATTTTTTAAATTCGCATATTCCATTGTGTTCTTAAATTGTTCTTCTAAAAACATATTGGGGTTTTGTCTTGAATATTTTATTTATGAATTGAATAATTCCTTGTTGGTGCCACACAGAAGGACACAAAAATGCCAGGAGTGGAAGAAAACTTTGTAAATAGGAGTAGAGAATCGTGAGCTTTAGTTTGTGCAAGTTAAGGTAATCTAGTGTTTTTAAATATCGAAATAAATATATTTTTCAACATCGTGTTCCTAGTAACAATTTAGTGTCGTCAACACCCCAGCTTTACAAAAGAGTTAACTTAAAAATCTTCCTAGAATTCTCTAATTTTTTTCAAACTGTCATGATTTAGCTTGGGTAGAGTTTTTAGATGCCTATGCAAGGGATGTAGGATAACTATAGGGAAGATGCTTAAATATTTTTACGCTTGTGCAAGATATAGCAGCCGATATATTTAGGTTGTAAAAAAAGTAATATTTAAAAGTTTAATAGAAATACTTTGTACGCTTAAATGTTTACAAGTGTGTGAATGTGTATAGACGTCTATTGTGTGACGAGATCTGTAAGTATTTTCATTTCCTTGGAAAATATGTAATAATAAAAACATCCCATTGTGATATCTATTTAACTCAAATGCTATTAAATGCTCTTGCCAACAATAATACTGAAATAAAGATGATGTTTAGTCTACTTACACGTATATATATGTTTCCATATTGGAAAATATATCAGAAAATTTCAGTATTGCTGAATGATTTTCTAATTTCTTAAGCGATTAACATATAGATTTCTAAGACATAATCGGCTCGAATCTGCCATACACTTAAGAAAATATTTCTTGAGGTTTATGTTTTAGAATTTTTTAGTATTTTTCTAATTCTGGTTTAATTTCATAAGATAGTCAAACATAATATTTTCTTTCTACCCCAAAGCGTAAATTTGTTATTCTATTATAGTATGTAAATATGACCTACATCAATGCAGCTTTATAATTAAATTTAATGCAGCTCCACAATCAATCGTAATCCATAGCTCGCTAAAACTTTGTATGCTAATTTAACAAGACGCTGCGCTCTTTACAGACCTTTCCATAATTTTTAGAAAATGTTCTCAAACTTTTCATAAATAGTTGTGAAAGAGGGGGAATTTTTGAGTTGCCAGTCTGAAATAAAGTACTTACCAAAATCAAAAATATAACTCTGCTAAAGTACACATGAAATTGTTATTCAGTTTGAAACTTCATAAACAATATAAACTTATTCATAGATATTCTTTTATTTTTGACCCATTGTTACTTCTATGATATTGGTTAAAATATTTGCGTTACCCTTTCGTTTAAGGAAAGTTTGTCTGATTTTGTTACAAATTTATCATTAAATTTTATTTGATGTAAAAAATAGATCTGAAAATTATTATGTGTGCAAGGAAAATAGGGTACGATAACTTTGGTAATGAAAACGAGGTACGGTCGTCGTCTTTAAATTAAATGGTTGAAATAATATCGACTTTGTCTACAACATGAAGTAAGTAACTATATTTTAATTTTATGTCACTATCAAAGCATAATATAGTTGGTTAACCTAAATGAATATTGTGTTCTTTTAATTCCGTCACTTAACATAATATTCAAATTCCATTTTTTTAAATGTGGGTCAAATAATTGTTGGCATACTTTCAATATTATTTTCACTTTAGGCTTTAAGATTATAAGGGTAAATAGCTATGCCATTGAACATATCGTTCTCTGAAAACATTAAGTAGCCTACATCGATAGCGCTCATTAATAAACAAAATAATTTATGTGCGTTCCGTTTGGCGAGAAACTAGGCAAATGTACTGTGAAAATTTATTCATGTAATGCTGACATGAATAAATGGTCATTGCATCGATGTACCTGGTTGAACAATTCTAATATAAAATTGATTGTAAGCATTAAAATTTATATAACACAAGTTCTTTATAAGTCCAACAACGAGTTTCGTTTGGCGAGAAACTAGGTAAATATATTGTGACCATTTATTCATGTAATGCTGACATGAATGAATATCCATTGCATCGATGTGTTTCATTGAACAATTCTAATATAAAATTGATTGTAGGCATTACAATTTCTATAACACAAATGCTTTATAAGGCCAACAACGAGTTCTGTTTGGCGAAAAACTAGGTAAATATATTATGACCATTTATTCATGTAATTCTGACATGAATAAATGGCCATTATATCGATGTGTCTGATTGAACAATTCTAATATAAAATTGATAGTAGGCATTAAAATTTCTATAACACGAGTGCTTTGTAAGTCCAACAACGAGTTCCGTTTGGCGAGAAACTAGGTAAATATACTGTGACCATTTATGCATGTAATGCTGACATGAATAAATGGTCATTGCATCGATGTGCCAGATTGAACAATTCTAATATAAAATTGATAGTAGGCATTAACATTTCTATAACACGAGTGCTTTGTAAGTCCAACAACGAGTTTCGTTTGGCGAGAAACTAGGTAAATGTACTGTGACCATTTATTCATGTAATGCTGACATGAATAAATGGTCATTACATCGATGTACCTGCTTGAACAATTCTAATATAAAATTGATTGTAGGCATTAAATTTTCTATAACACAAATGCTTTATAAGTCCAACAACGAGTTCCGTTTGGCGAGAAACTAGGTAAATATACTGTGACCATTTATTCATGTAATGCTGACATTAATAAATGGTCATTGCATCGATGTAACTGGTTGAACAATTCTAATATAAAATTGATTGTAGGCATTACAATTTCTAAAACACAAGTGCTCTATAAGTCCAACAACGAGTTCCGTTTGGCGACAAACTAGGTAAATATATTGTGATCATTTATTCATGTAATGCTGACATGAATAAAGGGCCATTGCATCGATGTGTCTGATTGAACAATTCTAATATAAAATTGATAGTAGGCATTAACATTTCTATAACACAAGTGCTTTATAAGTCCAACAACGAGTTCCGTTCGGCGAGAAGCTAGGTAAATATATTGTGACCATTTATGCATGTAATGCTGACATGAATAAATGGCCATTGCATCGATGTGCCTGATTGAACAATTCTAATATAAAATTGATAGTAGGCATTAAAATTTCTATAACACAAGTGCTTTATAAGTCCAACAACGAGTTCCGTTTGACGAAAAACTAGGTAAATGTACTGTGACCATTTATTCATGTAATGCTGACATGAATAAATGGTCATTGTATCGATGTACCTGATTGAACAATTCTAATATAAAATTGATTGTAGGCATTAAAATTTCTATAACACAAGTGCTTTATAAGTCCAACAACGAGTTCCGTTTGGCGAGAAACTAGGTAAATGTACAGTGACCATTTATTTATGTAATGCTGACATGAATAAATGGTCATTGTATCGATGTACCTGATTGAACAATTCAAATATAAAATTGATTATTAACTAATCAGAAACTTAATTGATCACCATTAAAATTGATGTCGTCATTGTAGTGTATGTATCGCAAAATTTTTAAACGGTTGGATTTCTGACCACCAGTCGAGCGGGGCTAAATTTGTATATATAATCGCGTAGTAAAATACCACAGACAATTAATGAGTAGGGTGTTAAATTGAACAGTTTTAGATTATTTTAACAGTGATGTAAGATGTCGGATATTACCTCCAATAATACACATATTGGAAGATACTTACGTACAGCAATGAACTGGGATGGTCCAAGAATGAAAATAGATGTAAACTGTCAATATTTAAAAGAGTAAACCTTTCGAAACACCTTGTAAATTTAATATTCCAAAATTAAAAGAAAATTTCTTCACTATTAAACCTTTCCAATCATACTTTATTCGACCGATATAAAGGTCTATAAATATTATTATTTTTTTTTTAATAAACTAGATTATTTTTTAAATTTATTCGAATTCAAATAAAAAAAGGCTCAATTAAATGTCATCAACCAAACATTACACCTTAATTTGACGTGCTCATTATATATATTAAATTCTGAACGTAAGGATAAAATTTATTCATATTATATTGAGGCAAGAATATAAAGACTTTCACGGAAATCTTAAGATATTAAATATTAAACTTGTATAATTTTTTTTATGTGTCAATTTTCAATATTTTGAAATTAAATCTATCTAATGTTGACAATCAATAACCATTTAAAAGCAAGACAATTAAAGAATAAAATATTTTATTTGAGAGTACATTAACTGCTATGTTTGACGCTGCATATATAAACAATAAAAATGTAATTAAAATTGTGTTCCCACATATAAAAGAACTTCGGATAAAGTTACGTCCAAATTACAATTTCAACAAAAAAAATCATACTTTGTTACACAAGTGTCCTTTAAATATACCTATATATTGAATAAACGTTGCCTATGGACTATGGATATTTATAAAAATCAAGACGTTTTTAAAAATTTAACAAAACATTTTTAATATAAAAAATATTATTGCTAAGTCGTCTGAGGCTAAAATGTCAAGCGTGGTGCGGCAACACCGTCGGCGGTTTCCTTTATTGGTAGTTTCCGTTAATTTTAGAATTAAAACAGCTGTACAGTCATCAAAACCAGTTTCTGAGTTTAATGAATTACACGATACTTATTATAGTAACAATAATTTTTTTAATTTTTAGTTTAAACCTAAATCTACTATACTGGTTTTCTGTTTTGTTTGTGTGTGTATTTGTGCATATTTATTGATTATTTCTGTATTGAAATACCTGTCTGTTTACATTAAATATGAAGACCTGATGATTGATTGATTGACCACGGGCTAGTGAAAATCGATCAATACATCGATCGTTAAATTATGTTTGAATACCATCATGTATGTCAGCAGAAGAGTGTGTATAACAGCATCAAGCAACGATATTAGGTAGTCAAAAATATCTAAAAACATAACAGTTAATTAATGCTAAACGTGGATAGGAACGCAAAGAATTTGATCCTATTTTCTTTTGACCACTCATGTGTCTAACATGTATTTCTAATATTTGTGTACTATGTGCATTATTTAAGAGACCAGCAGATATTTTATTTGCATATTTATTTCTCAATTAACTTTTCCATAAATATTGATGTTAAATAATAATAACACCTCCAAGCGCATGAGAGCGGTGGCGCCTAGCAGTGTTGACGCACATTTTGAAAGATTATAGGGTGCGTAATGTACACGAAACACTTTAGTCAAATATTTATATTTTCGAATAGGTCAAAGATTTTTCTATGGTTTCGTAAATGGTTCATTCAGATCAGATTTAGTTTGATGTCGAGTATCATTATCAACGAGTATCATCCGAGTATCATTCTAATACTAGTTTGATAGGAATGTAAGAATGTAACATATTTAAAGAAACAAGGTTTAAGGGAAATATATTCAAAGTTGACATGTACAAAATTAACACATAAAGTTACACTTGCTAAAGCTATTTATTTTCATTCGCGATTAAACATTGACTTACTAAATACATTTATGATAACGTATAAATATAGCTGTCAAAAAGTCACGTTTAATAAGTAGATATAGTATTTAGAAACTTAAATAAAAATAATGAATAACATTTTAAGAATAATTCATTTAAATTAAAGAAGATGAGATAAATTTTATTCACAAAATATGCAATTTATTAATTTAATGTTGTGTATTGACATCTTTAATCAAAAACTGCTTACAGTTTTAATTACAAAACTTTATAGTGTTCAAAGAATTTTAAACATATACGATAAATTATTCATAACAGAATTAGAGATTCGAGGTAAATCGACCAGTGAATTCGTTTGCGACATAAAATCAAAAAAATCTGGCCGTGTGTTTATTGTAAGGGTCGTAAAGTTTGGGTATTCTGTAGAAATCGTACGGGTGTTTATTGGCAACTATAGTGGCCAAGTCACTCAAAATCTGCTTTTCTTTGGGCGTGCAGTGACTGCAACCGTCGGCCATTATTAGAGGCGCTCTGTCTGCAATAAAAAAATCCAATAAATACAATATTTAAACTGAAATCTTATTAATGAACATTGTGTAAAGTTGATATAATAGTAAGAATAAAAAAAGCCAGCAATATAGTGTAGCATGCACAGTTGTGCATCTACTGCACAAATACTTATCTATTGCACAAAACTGCAAAAAGCAAAATTATAAAACAATTGTGTTACATAAATATATCTAACTAATGCATATTATTACTAAAACATTATGAACATGTTTTAAATCGTTATTATAATATAACATTTATCATATTTTTTATTATTATGGAACATATGAATAGACACAAATAATTATTGTCATCTCCAGAGCAAATGGATTCATGATATTAATGGAATTTAAAAAAATAAGATTTGATATTTTGGCAGGATAGAATATTTAATTAAGATTTAAAAGAAATTTATTTTAATTACTTGTTCACTTTGTAACATGGAAATAAAACTTCAAAGCGCCGGAAGGATATGTTTATATTGGTATTGGTTTTATTGTTTTATTGCACTTTATATTACGTCAAATTCTCTGTTTTTTCAAGTGTCGTTTAGATTGGTCAATGATTATGTACTTTTTTCTTCATTTGTTTTTGAATAAACAGACTTTTTCCTTTACTATTTTATTACATAGAACACCTGACTTACAGATAATAGTAGATGACTCATTGATACAAACTGAATCCGAAAACATACTTCTTTTATTTAAAATAAATGGAGAATACGTAACATGTAAGAACACAAAGTTATTGCCGCTGACTGGAAATTCAGCTCAGACGATGCTTTAGTTTTTTCTTGTTTACTAACGGAATTAAAATAATTTTAAATATATTGGAAATACAAATGGAAGAAATAAGGCTTACAGATTATAAAAAGAGAAATAAATTAATGGTGCTATATCACCTTAGCATGTATACCGTCGAGGACACCAAGTAGTTGAACTATTTTGTTTATCTGGAATGTAGTGTAAATTGTGGCAGCAGATTTAATCCAGGGATTGAGGAAATAAGGAATAAAAGGATGAAGACCCCCAGAAAACCAGAAGAACCGAGTCGTAATCTATAGAATAAAGCCATGGATAGTGTGACCCCTGACCCTGCCCTTGCTTACGTGGACTGGAGGTGTAGATGAATTAAGCTATGGAGAGACAAAGAAAGTGCGAGATGCGTATGTTTATCGGAACCTATTATTCCTTGAGATAACACTGCGCCTATGGCAAAGTTTGATGTGTCAGTGGTTAATAAAAATTCTTTAGCAAAGTCTGGGTATTGAAGAATGGGATCATTTATAAGGATTTCCTAACAATGTTCAAAACCTTTTAATAAATTTGTCTGTATGTTCAATTTTAGCGCCTTTTTTTAAGCATAATGTTAATGGTTTGGTTAGTTTTGCAAAATTTGTAATGACTTTTCTATAATAACCTACTAGTCCCAGAAATGATTTTATTTCTTCGGTAGTTTTTGGTATTGGATAATTTTTGATAGCGAAAATTTTATTAGGGTTTGGCCTAATACCTTGTGGCGTAATAATATGACATAAGTATGGAGTTCTTTTTTTTATAATTTATCTAGTTGAATTTTGAAGTTTGATTCCTTTAATCTTTGGAATACTTTTTCTGTGTTTATTAAATATTCTTGTAGTGATGTGGAAAATATAATTATATCGTCAAGATATACTAAACAAATGTTGTTTTGCAGTCCACGGAGTACATTATCCACGACTCCTTGAAATATCGAAGGGGTATTTTTTAATCCAAAGTAGAATGTCGTTTAATTTTTTGCAAAGTTCAATTAATAGTGTTTTCTCTTCTATATTTAAATTATTTGTTCTCAATAATTTTTCTGCATTAATAGCTTGTTCTGGACAAAAATTTTCATAATTAAGTATTTCACAATTTGTATATATGGATTTCACTTTAGTAGGTGTTAGTAATGATAATATAATATCATTTGAAGTTGGGTTATAAATTTGTGCAATGACGTAACCTTCTTTTTCTTTTTTTTCTAACGTTTTTTCTAACGTACGTAACAATTTTTCATTTAAGTTTCGGGGATGTAAATTTCTGTATTACCCAAATTTTCGGTGATTAAAATTTTATTGTGGAGGTCTACTTTTGACTTAAATTTTTCTAGGACGTCTAGTCCAATTAGACCATCAAAAACATTGTGGAACTTGTAAATTTGATATTTAAAATTATTAATGTTATTAAATTCATCAAAGGGTGGTAATTTAATAGAGTACTTATTTTTTGTAGTATAGTGCGGGTTTGTAATTGTAAATGGATTATAAGCAATAGGAAAACTGCTAAAATATTTTTTAACTATTTTTGGTGATATAAACGATTTGTTTCCTGCAGTATCCATTAAATAGCAAATATTTTTAAAATGATTATATTGTTTTTGTGGCGATGGTCTATTATACGAACTGTGCGATAATTCGCTCATCGGGATTGGTTTTTGCTGGTGCCAAGGTTCTTGTTGCATACTTGAACCAGGTTTATTTTGAAAAAAATATTGTTGGCTTAAGTATTTTTCAGCGTAAGCGAAAACGATTTTGTGGAATTTGTTTAAATTGAGTTTTTTGATTTTGGTTAGAATTGTAATTTTCATTATTGTTGTTAATATATTGTTTTTTATTATTTTTAATTACATATAATTGGACTTATAATTGAATTTAGTGGTTCTTTCAAATCGGATAAAAAAGTTCTCAGAGTTTGACTAGAAAAGAATTTGCGTTTGCAAATACGAAGATTTTCGTTTCCTTCATGAATATCAATATAGATTGTAATTGTATTAAGTAGACTTAAACATCTTTCATAGTATGCTTGTGGAGTGTCAGTTTCTTTTTTTTTGTATTTACGAAATCGCGATTAAGTGAATTCTCATCGCGTCGATCAGCGAAATTTTAAATCAAAGTTAGTTTTGTATTGGTTCATGTTTCAGCGCCAATTATATTAATTATCTCTTCGGCTTTACCTTCTAATTTTCCAATAATTCCAATTAAGATGATGGTATTATGGAAACAAGTTGGTTCCTTAGAGTTGTATATTGCTCTAAGATGGTTTCGCCAGTAATAATATAGCGATAGAGTTTATTAGGATTTCCGTCGAAATGTGGCACAATTTTTAGAGCCGCATTATGGAGCGCGATATCCTCCATTTTACTCTGTTATTAATTTGTTTATATATAAAAATGAATTTGTTTGTTTATAAAAATGTATGTGTTTATTTGTAAAAATGTATTTTTGTTTGTATGTCTACTTATGGTTTAGGAATGATCTATTTTTGGATCAAACTAAATGTAAACAATTGACAGTACGACTATAATTGTGGTACAAATTAACATTTTTAGTAAGGATTGCTTTTTGGGAAATAAGAAAAAAATAACACACTCACGGTGTTGTGGACTTCATCTGTGAAGTTTATGATGGCTCTGATTCTGCTGCTAGCTGTTGGCGGGGGGTTCTGCTGGTGGCTGCGCTGGTTACAATAATGAGTCCGTTGAAGATCCACGCAACTATGTTAATTACGCCGCGTGTCCCTCCGAGTTCAAAATGTCTTACTGGTTATTAAAGATTTTTCTGCTCACTGTCTTGGGTCACGATTTGTAAGTTCACTCACCTTACATATTCCTAAACATACTTCTATCTCTTAAGAAAAATTGTTCTGTGCCTAAGCAGCAAAAATTGGGATAAACCTGGGAAAACCACGTCCCTAAATATTTTTAAAGATCGAGTGATAAAGTACTACCCCTTCTGAAACAGTTCCTTTGTGACTTTGACCTTTCTTTTCTTTCTCATCATAAATTATGACAATAGTTTGCATTATTATTACTTTTGAAAGTTCACTCACCTTACATATTCCTAAACATACTTCTATCTCTTAAGAAAAATTGTTCTGTGCCCAAGCAGCAAAAATTTGGATAAACCTGGGAAAATCACGTCCGTAAATATTTTTAAAGTTCGAGTGATAAAGTCCTACCCCTTCTGAAACATTTCCTTTGTGCAAGGGCAACCTTTCCGACCTTTCCTTTCTTTCTCATCATAAATTATGATAATAGTTTGCATTATTATTACTTTTGTCTTTTTTGTTTCATATTTTTCTCTCATATGTACTACAAATCATTTTTATTTCAAAAAATCTCACACGGTTTATCAACTAAATTTCAATGTAAATTGTTATGACTGACTAAAAGAGATTGCTCATGCAGTAATAAGTCCGCCATACGTATTATTCATAAAAGCTGTTAATTGGATAAATAAATAATTTAAAAAAATTAAAGATTTCATACAAACATGCTTGCAGAGAGGGCGGAGTTGATGCGTATTACTTTATTTTAGTATGTTATTAAGCGTGTCTGGTAAAACATACGAGTTGTTGCTCAATTTGTTATCACACTCTACTTTTTGCGACTGGCTTCGGAAAAAAATTTAAAGTTTCACTAATTACTACGAAATTTTGCGAATTATATGTCAAACATATAATAAACTGACAATGAAAATCTATAAAACCCACCTGTGTGTAGCTTGCCGAATTTTGCTTTATCTAATTGTTTCCATTTAATTTGAAATCCATGTTAATAAAATGTTATTAGGATTTGCCAGTTTAGCAACTTACGTCAATGTTTCTCATTAATATTTCATTCATTTAATACCAAGCCTTGTGCCGACGACTGCATCCGGCATTAAATTCTAAAAAAAAATAAAGTGGGCAGAATACTAACCAGTTTGTGCTTAAAGAATCATGGAGAAAGTCTAAAAATTAGAACTATATATTTTTTAGTTTCACTTTCGCAGTAGGGATTTAAGATAGATGCAATGACAAGTTTTTGGGATCATAATCAACGTCGTTGAGATAAATCAAATTTTTATCTCCAAGTTGTGTAAGCGGTGACTTGCAACTGGCATATGATGGAGTAAATTTTAAACTTTTATAAAGAATCTAGATTTATATGTCCCAACACAATTATATTGAATGATTTTTCAAAAAAGTTTTTATTACGTTTTTTATGTCAAAAATAAGAGAGGTCCAGCTTAAGGAATGTCATTTATGGTAATTTTCGTAATGTTATTGCAAGCATATAATATTATACGGAATTAAGTATGTATTTAATAGTATTAATTTTACTTTTCTTCTTAGATATATAGACCAAATTTTAAGAAACAGTATACGAGTCAAAAAACAGATATAACTTTAAATATACCTGGTTCAAGGCGAGTGAATGTAAAGTTGATCCGCAAATATTTATTAGCTCTAATTTAATCTAAATATAATTTCAGAATTTACGTGAAATGTTATATTTGGGGTAATTTTTTGTGTATTCTAGAGTTCAATAATTTGTTAAATTATATAACGACTTTTTAATTACACAAAGTTATTACATTATATAAATATTGAAGGTGAATGATATTAACTATAATAATTATAAATTCACCAAATATTCTAAAAGCGGATAGGTTTACAAAACACTATTTGGCTGTTAATAGACACAGATCTTGAGAAAATGAATATTTTTGTATCTAATTTTTTTTTCATCGCATAATGGTTCGAAAATTCTTAATAACATAAATATGATGAAGAATAGTACATAAGCTACCATAAGGTTCATTAAGAATTATGACAACGGATAAGTAACTGGCACTGAAAAGTTGCGGAAAATACTTCTTGGATAAAACTGAATGTGGTTTAAATTGTGGATGCAGCAAGAAAAGTCTGTTGCATTGTATTGAACAATTTGAAAATTTTAAAATCTCCCTTAAAGAAAAAAAACACAATTCGGAGTATTTAATGTATTTTGAAATTAATTTCTTAACATATCAATTTCATATTTGTATAATATGTTTTTTTCACAATATTTATAGGGTATGAACCGCGATAATCATTAAAAAGTAAATTTTCTTTGGTTATGATTAAACTTTGTTATGCTGTACTGTTTTAAATGATTTACCTAGTTCATTGGTAATGTTGAGCGTGAAGACGTTCCTCGATAGCGAAAACGGAGTATAATACCATTACTGTGCTACTCATGCAAAATATTAATGAGAGAGTAACCTATTCGTAGATTTGGGCCAGAATAGGCGTAAACATGTGTCGAATATATAAAATTCTACATAAACGTATAGGTATCAAGAAACTTTGTGCTAGTGAAGCCCTTTGTTTTAACCTCAGTTGGAAAACGTCGTCAGATAGATTGACGTCGCAAAATGTTTAAATATTTGACAGAGATTAGATCATCAATTTGAGAACCGTGTTCAATATGAAGAAAACTGGAAATATCATACTATTAGTAATCTGAAAATAAGATGCAATCTGCGCAGTGTGTGTTTGCTTTTGAAGACATGTCTATAAATGTGAAGAAAAGACGAAGTGTTGGAAAAAAGATGGTCGTTTTATTTTTTGGATGGGTTAGTTATTATTCCGTAATGATTATTCAAAATAAAACCATAGTAACCATATCTGCAATTTATTTGACTTTTATTTCGGAAAAAGTCCCTTCTCAATAGAATCTATCTTCAGCACGACCATGGTTCTGCACTCAGTTAGACAAACAACCGAATACTCCCGGATGGCTTTGAAAAGTCTGGGGAAGAGAGATAAAAAGAAGTGTGTATCGGTGCTTTCATCAGTGGTTGGGTCAAATAATTTAGAGTACCACGAAAATTATTTCGTTACACAATATACAAATTACAAATTTGCTATTTGGACCCTTTTTTGTTTTTAAAAACTTTCGGTATTATCATTATTATCCGGGCATCGACCTACAGTCATTTCAGGCTTTATCTCGTCAGACGAACTTTTCGCAACTTGCAAGAAATATATCACCTTTCGTTTTGATGCCACCCTTATTATATAGAAATTCTTTTATTTCGTTTTCAAATAAAATCATTGTAGTAATGTAGCTTATATTATGAATATCAAATGGTCAAATAATTTGTGTGTAACACAAAGGAAACATAAATAAAAGAAATAGGTTTACAATTCTTTTCACGAAATGTTTTTTAATCTTATTTTTTTACGTTTTATTGAGGTTCCATTTTTACTCTTCATTAACTTGTAATTCTGATATCTCACAAATAAATGAATTTGTTTCAAAAGAACTGTTCCTTTTCTCTTACAAACTTAAATCATATTTCATCATCATCATATAAAGGCAGTTCCACACATTTAAAACAATTTTAATCATATGGCTTATTTAAATTATAGGACGAAAAAACAATATTGCAATTAACAATACACCGGATTGATATATTTTGTATTCAAGTTACCCAAAAATCACTTTAAATATGTCGAAATAATATAATATATAATCTAGTATTCTAATTCAATTAGAATATTTTCTTTATATTATAAACACATAAAGTATAGATGACGTATGTTTATTTATAACGATTAAAATGAGATACACACAGCCAATATCCAATAAAGAAAAATGTTTATGTATCTGTAATATTTTAATTAAAATTTAGGCATCACAATGTAAGGGTGAGGAAGAACTATTAAATTTGGCCAAGAATATAAAAAAATCAACTACCGAATTTTCGAGATTTAACGGCTATTATAACAATTTGGTGGTAATGAAAACATATTTACGCAAGTGAAAAGCAAGTCGCAGAGGAAATATTATTTACTTAGCTGAAAAAAAACTAAAGTTACAAAGTATAAATCAGGTACACTACACGGCAAAATATTTGCTGAATTTATCTAAAACACATACACACACAAACACACACACATACACATACACACACACATATTGCGCTGCCTAAAGTGTTCTTCGCCGAGGTTTAATTATAAAGTATGAGGCTTTGTCGGTGCGGCACGCCACGGGGACCCGGGTTCGATTTCTGGCCACTCGCCGAACTGGGCTAGATTGGTGTTCTATTTGACTGTAAGAGATTGATTTCGTATTAAAAAGTCTGCCATATGTATATATTGTGATTATTACAGAATGCAAATAAGTAAATTAAACTAAGCTTCAAATATTAAGTATAATAATAAAAATAGCGGAGCGTTTCGTGAAGAACAAAGTAATGCAATATGTTTAGTGTTAACGAGGAATAGACTGAAGTTATATAGGAATATAAATTATATAGGAATGACTGTAAGAGGTTACTCTCGTAGCAGTAAGATCTCCATATATATCCATTAGATATACTAAAGTAGATAAATAAATAAATATCGGTCAAACATCTTATGGCATTTTAGACAGTACAAATAAAATTTTGATTTGAAAACTTCAAAAAGGGGCAAGCGATCGCTATACTTTTACATTCTTCAAATTAGCCAAAACTTATTAAATGAAAATAAATGTGTATCATCGTTCATCAATTATATTGGCCAAAATAAATTAGATACAATAAAACTAAACATTAAGGTTGAAATCATCCAAAACTCTGCACGCAATGATTATTCAATTGAGAGGATACCTTATGTCTTAAATATATTTTTCTGAACTAATAAAGGAAAAATAAATATGTGGGTGCTATCTGGGTTGACATCAGTTGCCAACTAGACTTTTTGGGGTTTCGTTCCCCAAAAGGTCTGTTTTTTCTTTAAAATAAAAACCCTTATGATATAATCCACATGTATATTTGTTTTTGTCATATAGTTTATTTTTACGAAGCTGATTTGAGTAGAAAGATGGCATGTTGCAGAGTAATAATGCATATCAATCCGCAAATCATTCAACAGATAAATTTCATACGTCAATTTTAGCCACATGGGAATTTCGGTCTCAAAATATGTTTTTCATAATTACTAATATCTAAAATTTTCATAATTTTAGGTAATGTTTCTTCAAAAATATACCGAAAAATACACTAAAAATACATTCCCCTCTTAGTTTTTCAAGACTGTTGAATCCAATATTGATACGAATACAAAGTACTTAGCATCCTGTGCAAGGGTTGTACGATAATAACTAGAGCAATGATTCTCGATATTATGATTTTTGAAATATGAATCATGTTTTAGGTACCAAGTACTCTTATTCGGAATTCGGACATCGTTTTCCGGCTCTCTTATCAGTCCTGTTCCCTATATGCCCTAGTCACTGCCTCTGACTAAGGTAGTTATACTAATATATCAAATAAAGTTAAATTTAGAATGGAATTGCTTTTATCGGCTTTCTATTTTAATTTTCGGAGAAATTTCTTCATATTGACGTCGTCTACATATTGAATCATACTGATGTAAAAAAGAAAAACAAAAATCGGTCAACGCGTCTCTGAGTTACTGTTGTACATACAATGAAAAAACGAATGCGCGTCGAATTGAGATTTTTTTTGAGATCTATTAATCACGACTTGATTTCATGGAAATTTGTCATTGGTCTAAGCCACATTCTCTAACTATTTCTTTCATTTTTTTTGTCATTCGTCGCATTTCAGCATTAGATTAAATATTTAAAACAATATTTATTTCAAATATTTCTAATATTCATGCTCTTTGGTTACATTCCAAAAACTGAAACAACTCAAATACTTTCTTGACGAATATGCCAAAATTTATAAGACCAGACTATGAGAAGTGCATTTAAAAATGTCTTGGAAGGTGTTTAATTATGTAATTTTTTCACAATTTTAATATTAAATATACAAAATACAAAGTGGGAGAAAGGGTTTATTTAAAGAGTGTACAGTAATTTTTTATTTTTGTTTAAAGAAAAGCACAGATTTGATAAAAAATATGCTTATAGAAAAAACGGACGTAATATGTTATTACATATTTTGAATTAAGCGTATCTATTTGTTCAAATATAGTTAATCAGGTTGTTGTTATATTCTAATTTTTTGTAATTACCTTTGGAACAAAATTAAAGTTTTACTAATTACCAAGGAATGTGATGAAATTTGTGTCAAGTGCATTTACTCTCAAATTAAATCTTATGTACCCGCACCTGCATAAATCTTGCCAAATTTTGCTTCATCCAATTGATTCCAATTCATTTTTACTATTTGCGAATGAAATATCTAGACGATTTGTAAATTAAATAATTTATGTGAATGTTTTTAAATATTACGTACAAACTTTTTGCTAAAATAATGTTAAAGTAACCCGTGTCGACGTTTACATAAGGGCTTGTACTTAATAGTAAATGCTAGAAAGAAAAACTTTGAAAAATGTAAGAACAATAACTAATTCGTAATTAAAAATCACGAGCAAAGTCTGATAATTAAAAATGAAGTTTTTTGTTTTTGGTTTCGCAGTAGGGATCCAAGGTAAATGCTATGATGATGTTCTTGCGATCATAATCAACGTCATCCACAAAAATTTTCATATCTAAGTTGTTCCACTGGAGACCTGCAATATGCATATGACAAAATCCTAACGTATACCCAATAAGTTAAGATGGTTGTACTGATGTCCCAGCGGGCGTCGCTTGTGGTTTTTACCAAAGCGTACAGAACGTAATCGACGCATGCTTAGCTTTATTTTCATGTGACTTTGTCTGCTAGTTCTCGCTATCCTGGAACGCGTGATTAACTTTTGTTTCGACAAGGAGTGGGAGTTTTAAAGCAGATCCATTATGTTTTGAGTTCTTAGCAGAGAAACTTTATCTTGATAGAAGACTAATTTTAGAGATGATGATTTCATTACTATTTAGCAGTCCAAGTGGGCCTCCCTAAATTTGAAAAAAAGAGATCATAAGATTGTTCTTCTCCAGCGTATCTAATCGGTTGAATAAAACCTGGCTCAAAAGTAATTATCACTATTTACAGTTCCTGACGGGGTATGGTGACTTCTGCAACAGCTCGTTTAGATTTGCTCTAAGAAATAGCCCGGCATATCTCTGTGGTTTTGAGATGCAGGACATGAATCATGTTTTGTTTCTCAGCAATGAATATGACATTGAGCGTAGAGTTTTGATAGAGCTTCAACATATTAGTAGAGTCAGGCAATTTCTTGGAATCTGGTGTCTTTAATCACTGTGACTTAGTCGAGAGGTCTTTGAGATATCTAGAGCATTCGCAA
Source organism: Druceiella hillmani (assembly GCA_039881145.1). Lineage (NCBI taxonomy): Eukaryota > Metazoa > Arthropoda > Insecta > Lepidoptera > Hepialidae > Druceiella > Druceiella hillmani. The sequence continues at coordinate 9,117,371 of JAYKKI010000013.1, forward strand.
AATGCATCCATACAAATGGAGGTGTTTTATGTCTTATTGATTTGGGATAGCCTTAGCCATGTTGGGTGGAAGTGTTTGCTGGATATTATTAATGAGTTATTATTAAGGAATTTTAAAGGTCTATATTTCTTATGAGAAGGTTGTTACGAATCTCTCGAGGTACCCTGAGACAACCGAGTATACAAGGCGGGAATATTGCAGGTTAAATTGAAATTAATCGAAATTTTCTTGTTCAATTTACTTATATTTCAACTGTAATAATATATTTATATTTTATCCCACGCTAATTTAAAAATGTTAATTCCTTGTGTAACTTTTACAACTTTTTCATCTCCCAGGCATATGTCGATTTTTTGTAATCGATAAACAGAGGCCTTGTTTTTTCACTTTGATCCTATTGGCTCATTAAAACTCATCAATGGCCATCTTAGTGTATTTGTTCTTATTTATATATACTTTGTAAAGCTATGACATCTTCGGAAAAGTATTGTTTCTTTGCAAACAACATGTTACGTTTAGTATCATTGAATATCAGAACCTCATTCAGCCACTATCTACTTGTTATTATGATATGAATAATTACTTTGATTGTAAGCTTCGTTTAATTTGAAAACGGTCTGAATGCTCAGCTTGCCTTAGCGGCGTTGGAGTGTTTGAAACATATGTTTGTAATGATAAATAAAAATAGCGCCATCAAGTATAATAACGCCATTCAAAAGATGGAAACACATCTAAAAAATGGCAATATTCGTGAAGCCAAACATCATAATTATGTCATCAAAACTTTGCTTTTTAGAAGGCAAAGACCAAAATAAACGTTAGGCAACCAAATTTCAATGATTCTGTTGATCGCATTGAAAACGGCTAAATTTTTTATTTTTATCGCCTATGGTATCACATAGAATATCACGAACTTAAGGTGATTTCCGTATCATTAATATATTAATATTAAATCGGAACCGATATTCTAAACACACACACACATACATATATATACATATATATATATATATATATGTGTGTGTGTGTCTGTTTATACATACCTACTTATTTATTTGGTTATTTTCTTGATGTAAATCAAGTCAGTTTAAGATTTCGAGCCCGAAGTTCAAGGACGGAAATCTTTTGGGGCACAAAATTTTAATTTAAAAATAGCAGCTCACTTGCAACATTAGAATATAGAGATTAAATTTTGAACTTGTATGTTTTCCTGTGCGTTTACCTGTATATTTACCCTTATTAATTTATTTCTACGCCAAGACCAATAAAAGGAGTCCAAAATTGGTGAGGTTTCTCCTAATTACTGAAGAATTCCTGTCACCACAGTCTAGCTCCACCAGTGTGCCTCGATTTCACCAAAGAGAAATTTTATGATTTCCTTGGCATTATTAGTTTGTCGTCATAGCTATATCAACCACGTTGTTCAATGTTGAAGAATTTCAGATTATAACTAAATTTTCATGATGCTATTCTGGGAGTGTACTATCGCAAAAGAAACGAATTATCCAAATCGACTGAGAAATGCCTATGGTATGAGATAACAAATACAAAAGTAATACAGTCGAGTGGTGGACCTCCCTCTTTTCAGAAATAGATTAAAATAACTTTCCATATCCTTCTAATTTCACCAAGGCAGCTCTACTAAAATTTATTAAAAAATTATATATTTATGACTAGATTTAAATTATAACCTTTATTACTGGATTTAGATAAAATTTATATATTTATTTACGTATCTGAAATGATAAGTCATAATTTTAATATTAAAATTATAATTATTTTTAAGACGTAACTAATTAAAAGTAAAGAATTTATTTTACATCATAACCTACCATCGGTCTTAGCATATAATATAACAAGTCTCAAATTTTATACAACGATAAATCTTTTTAATAATTGGTATAACCATTTTTGTAAATTAGATAACTTAGGAAATCATAAAATTGTTAATAATAAATTTATGTGATATGACGAACGTTTATTACACTCAGCCTTTTTCGACTTGTGCTTAGAAATTGAAATGCTATTTATAATACTAATATGATCACACAGCCTGGCTCTCAGAGCATCATCTCATCATAATCAAGTCCTCTTCCTAAGTTCATCAGCAAACTATACTTCGAAATGCCTCAGTATCTCTTATTCTTTATAAATCTTAGATGGAAACTCGGGATTCAGACCATTTGAGTTTCATTTACCTCTTAATCTATGTAAGTCGTAATCTAAACTTAATTAAGTATTAAATATGGCAATAATTTTAATAATAATAAATAATTAAACAATAAAATCTTAAAGAAAGTCATATTTGAAAGTCGTCATGAGGGAAGAAAGCCACAATAATTCTAATTAGATAGCAAGATACAAGGGATTTAAACACATTTATGCATGTATGCATAATGTAAACACAACACAAATATTATACATAATATAAACACATATGCGTATATACGTACATCATCGTATATCTATGTATCTGAATATACGTATATACACGTATTAAACACCACAGATGCTTCTTTTGGTTTTATTAAATCATTAAATTTTTTCTTGGTTTTTAAAAAGTAGGAAATAACATGCACCAACAATGTGGAAATAATAATAATTTAATTGATTTTTTATTTACCTCTTAACCAAGTTTTAGCTTCAATTACTTTGAATTTATATTATGGTATGAAAATTCTAACTTCTGGTCCCTTTTATTAAGTGAGTTAAAAATATTTTTTTGTGTCGCACTCTCACATTTATGTTAATAGTATTTAGGGCAATTGCTCCCAATTACTCGTAGATTCCCTGAAATTTGATTTGATTGACTGAAAACAAAAATCTCAAGAAATTATTTTACAGAACTTTGTTATTCAAAATTACTCCTTTATTTTTCTAATTGATACCGTCTTTATAAAGAAAAAATTAGATTTATATAATTCGTAAAATTATGAACAGCAATTGTAATAATAGCAACATAACCATCGACGAATATCACGACATAGCCTTCGACATAGTTCCTATTAACGAAAGATAGATTAAAATTGGAACAATGGTTATTAAACGAAACAAATTTCCATTCGCTTACAAAAATTATTAAGAAAATTTTAAATTTGGGGTAGTCCAATAATTGATCGAAAAGTAATCCTACAAAAGAAAAAATGCTAACAAAACACAGTGTTCAAAATGCAAAAAAAACCTTCTTGTCTGTTAGGCTAGTACAATTTCTATAATTTTGCAGACTGATATTAAAAATAAAAATTTTGCGCCTTCCGTGGAATGAAAGTGAATCAATCACATTTATTTTGTGCATTTATTAAGCATCGAGTCAATAAGACTCTAAAAATGGAGATTCAGTTAAATGAAACTCATATTTATACTATTATTTTTAAGTCCCATTTGAGAAATTCTAATCTCTTAATAGGCGGACAGCGAGAATCCAATCTTCTTTAACTTCCAATCATGAGTTCGAAATAAGGAAAATAAATCTAAGTACTAAGATTTGTTTATGAAACCGTCAATTACCATCACCTTCGAAGAGAAAAAGCTGATGAAAAAAGAGTAGAATAGAATAATATCGAAAATAAAAACTATTAAGTCCCACATGAACTAACTTTGTCAGTTTTTTTCGCATATCGTAAGCCGAAAAAAAACAGAGAAGGTAATGAATCTTGCCTGGATAAAAATAAAAAAAAAATAGTTACATACGCAATAGAATTTTATAGATAGACCTAATACCTGTATTTGTGGTAACTTAAATAATGTGACATAGTTTTGTTCTTACGTAGATGGAGACAACATATTCCTGAAATACAATAGCAACCTTCAACGTAGAACTATTTCACCACCGCACGCATTTCAGTATTTTTATTTAGGTCAGCAACAGGTCATTGCATACATATGTCAATTTACCTACGTCTACTGAATAATTTAAAGCACCATCTGTTTTTTTTAAACAACCACCACGTTCGTGAAAAGTGTTTCGGAAGTTTTAATTTTATTGTCATTACAAAATAGTTTTCTACTTCACCTGCAGATGGCAGCTTTTATTTTTTTTAGAATAATTGTTCCTTCTGGTGTAATATTCATTTATATATTAGCAACCGCTCGAGTGAGACAATTTGATGATTCAGAAACGGCATAGCATAAGTGTCTCTTGCGCGAAAAATTCCTTGTCAGCATGACAGAAAATAACAATTTTAAATATGTGAGATGAAACTAAAGATATTCGTATTAACAAAATGTGTCGATAAATACAATATCTAACACTTCGTTGATGTTCAAGAGCCGGATCAGTACCGTCATAAATATATTTGACTATTCGATATGAATTAACTATCATTATACTTGCTTCCTTAACCAAAAATATAGACTGTTAACAAAATTTAGAAGATAAGTAAATAGACTTAATGTAGGACGTTTATATATTATATTATATATATATATATATATATATATTATATATATATTATATATATATATATATATATATATATATATATTATATATATTATATATATTTATAGGTTAATATATATTTTTGAAAAAAAATAATAACCTTTCAAATATTGCTAGAAGCAAGTTCTAGGCTTTTGAGTTACCCATCTGAAATTTAAATACTCGCCTGAATAAAATATTTAAGTCATAGGCAATCATTGTACCAAGTACATAGGCAGTTTTCATTTATTTCGGAATTTAGTTAACACCATACGTCTATTTATATTAAGTGGAAGTGAAGACATTCTATCATTTTTGACTTTATATTAATTCTACAAGGCAGATTAACTCTCTGCAATCCCGTTTATATTAACAAAACTTTATCTAACACTGTTACAAATTTAGCATAAAATTTTAGGATTTATTAACTATATCTAAAAATTCCTAAGCGTGCAATTAAGATAGGACACGATTGCTTAGTAATAAAGATATAATCGTCGCCTGTCATTTTAATGGTCGAAATAATATTGATTTTGTCATCAACAGGGACACAGACGTTATTTTCGAATTTCAAACCATCAAAAAAACATATAAAGCTAGAATAAAAAAAAATGATTATCGTGTGCTTCTAATTCCAATGTATGCCAACAAAAAATTGTTCTCATCAAAAACGGACCTAATTGTTTTCTTAAAAACTTTTAACACTTTTTCATTTTAGCATAAACGTAATGTACCATAACTACCTTTGTTCAAAAATCTGTTTAGGATACGCCTCACACAAAAATAAAAAATTTAAGAAGGCGGCCGTAGCCAAAAATGTGTAACTCGGCAAAGATGTGTGCATTATGGGTTCAACAACACAAGTTCTCTATAAGTCCAACAACAAGTATCCTTTCGTGAGGTAGTGCCCAAGTTTATTGTGGCCGTATAATTATTTAAAAATAATCGATGTACCTTATTCGTTATTGAATAATTTCTACATAACCTAGGTCAAACTTAAATGTTAATCAATGAAAAATCAATATTGGTCACCCTTAATTAAAAATTAATATCGTCATCGTGGTGTGTATTGTTAATTATAAAGCATACTGTATATGACGGAGCAGTACACTGCAGGGTTCCGGGTTTGATTTCTGTTCGCTCGTCAAGTGGGACTGGAGTAGTATATGTAAACGTGTAGTAAATATCACAGATCAGTAACGAGAAGTAGCGCCACTAGGAGGAGAAGCTATGCGCTACGATTGCCAGCTCAGCTCGGTTACCTAGCTAGGCTGGTATGGAAGTTACTTCCAACGATACACACATTGGAAGATGTATATATACAGCAATAGATAGGAGAACAAATTAAAGGTTTTAATTAACTTTTGCCCCATTAATTTATCCACGAAAATAATTTTAGTATCATGTTTTAATTATATATAAATGGAGAAGAGTCATAGAAAAGAACTGAAGGAACTTTTAAATCTCAGGCAGATTTTTATTCATATCTACGACTAACACCGAATCAGATTTTATTTCTGTATTGATCCAATATTCATTTATCGTTTACCAGCACTCGGTAGAATTGATATTGGAAAATGATAATTGAAATATATTTATGTACGTTTTAGATTAATTATTTTAAAATGCCCATGAAATATTTTCTACGATTACATCAAAGTAATGTGAATAACATCTGTATTTGTGTTAAATAAATTTAGTTAAATATTTAACAAGAAAATAATTTTGTTTAATTTGGTAAAATTAAATTTACAAAGTGTTTTGAAAAGTTAATCCTCTTCACGATTTGACACTCGATGTCTATTTATATCAATAGTCCTTACCAGTCTTCCAATGTGCTTATAATTGGAGGTAATGTCCATAATCGCCAAACTGAGCAGGAGATCGCAATATGTCGCTTCTTCCAGAAGTGACACTGCTGATCGTTACTGCTATTTAACTACGCGATTGCACATACCACTTTATCTCCACTTGACTACCGGCCAGAAATCAAACCCAGGACCCGTGGTATCCTGTACCGTCGAAAACCTTAAACTTTTTGATCGATGCTACATAACATGATGACGACCTCAATTTAAGGGATGACTACTTTTGATTAACAATTAAGGCTATACTAAGTTTTGCAGGAATTGTTCAACGTCATGAAATGTAACTTATTCTTGGACCTATAGAGCACTTGTTTTGCTATAATGAGGATATGTTTCATTGAGGATACTTTGTCACAGATGACGGCCTCCTTCCTGCCGTACAAACTCCCATAATTTTATTTATTTTTTATGAGCAGAACCATGAAAATATTTTTTCACACAAAATCGATTATGATATATTTGACAGATTCTGAGGTGGAAAGAACATGATAATTGAAAGGAAATGATTTGGCTTGTTTTTGAGATAATTAAATTTGAATATTTTTTAACGAAGCAGTGGAATTAAGAACACACCATAATTATTTCACTCAGTTTTTTATGAAATGATAGCGCCTTGAAATTAAATAATTTTCTCGTTACCTGGTGATGGCCACGTCAATCTTACTTTAACCTTCAAAATGAAAGATGACAATAGCGTCTTCGTCACCAAGCGATCGTATCATGTGCTTGTAGAATGAATAGTAGTTTTGATATTGTGTGTTTGTGTGTATATATATATATATATATATATATATATATATATATATACATAAATATATAAACGCAATTATAATTGTGTACAATTATTTGCATAATTGTACACAATTATAATTACTACACGTCCGTAATGGTATTACTGATACCTCTAGAAATTTTTCAGTAGAGATAAAGCGTGAATAGAAATATGAATATATGTATATATAGTCAAATAACATTCCATTAGTGTTAGAAAAGTTAAAGAAAAACAAAATAGCAATCGATAATACTGTTGTTTTTTATATTAAATATCTTACTGTTAACAAAGACAGCGTGGCTTAAAACTTTAATAAACCGGTTAGAGTTCTAGTCGGTAAAGGTCCTGTAAAGATTTTAAGGTCCCGCAAGTCTTTCCCATCAATCATAACACTAGTTTTAGAATGGTGTAATGTTTCGTTTAAGAAGCAGAGTTAACTGAAAATACTGGTTCTGGACTTGCATTGAAAAAATTAACACACAACTTTATACATGCAAAAGTTATTTATTTTCATTCAGAGATAAAACATCTGCCTACTAAATGTGTTTACTACAATTTAAAATTTATTATTGTCAGAAAACTATGGCTAAAAAGCAGACAAAATTTAGATAATAAAATAAAACGAACAAATGTTATCTCATAAGAGCTCAGTAAGATGAGAAATCGTTTTTATGTGCAAATTATTCAATTTTTTATTAAATATTATACCGTTTAGCAGACGACAACAATATTAAAAACAGCTTACAGTCTTCACAAAACCTGTAATAGTGTCTAAAGAAGTTTTAAACAAAGATGATAACGTATTTAGAACTGCACCAGACATTCTAGGTAAATCAACCAATGATTTCACATTCAATAAAAAATTCAAATATGTGTTGGTGTACTTAGATTTTGGATCAAAAATTGTACATAGTCTATAGAATTCGTCTGGATTTTTATTGCCGATCATCGTGGCCAAGTCACCGATTATCTGCTTCTCCCTGGGACTACAGTGTTCGCAACCGTCGGACATTATTAGAGTTGCCCTGTCTGAAAAAAAAATTCATTAATTGAATGACATCTAGAAGCAGAAATATTTTTTATCACTATTGTTTTAATTGATTATATAATAATTTGAATAAAAAAGGCCAACATAATAAAATGCAGCACGCGCATCACCTCGTTTAGTTCAAAAGATTACAGAAATTGCAAATATAAAAACTCTCTAAAGTACGTTTATCTATTAGATACATATTACATTCCAACATTATCATATATTAATTCGTTACTAAATTATGACATTTATCGTAAGTGTTCATGTTAGTTTGTGACACATGAGGAGTAAGAGAGAATGAATAATCAACTTAAGGATAAACTAATTGATATTAACGAAGTTAAAGGAAATTATTTAAAAAAAATATCGGGTTAAAATATAACAATAAATTTTCACTCAGAATTATGTACTTTATGCTGGCAGGTTACAGCAGTAAATTTCTATGCTTTTTTTAAATTTTTTATGACAGATTCACACAGGTTTCTCTTAAATTAAAAAAAATTTGAGCCTTTTTACTTATGCTCTTTAACATAGATGAAATTATGATAATGAATCCAAGAAAAATACTGAATCAAAACATATATCACGGTTATTTAAAATAAAGGAAGAATGTACAATATGCAAGAATATAAAATTATTGCTGCTGATGGGAAAGGCAGAAAATTTTGGCGATATGCAATTGACGATTTTGTTCTTTCCATATTTACTGACGATATGAAAGGCATTTTAAAATTATTGTTAAAATTTAAAAACCAAGGCTATACGTTCATGGAAAGAAAACAATATCAGTGGTAGTGGACCACATTAGCATATTACTTATTGAGAGTTAAAGTGAATGAATTTACTTCTCTAGAGTATAATATGAGTAATGGCAGCAGCTATAATTCAGAAATCGAAGAAAGAATGATTTTGAGGCGAAAATACGCCTCTAGAAAATCTAGAATAATCAAGTCATAAGCTACAAAATTGAAACCTGGCTTGTGTGATCCCTCATTCTGCCCATTTTCTTATCTGGGATGAGACGTGGAAAAATTAATCTAATAAGAGATACAGGAGGAATGGTTTCGAGATGTGGTACTGGAGGCGTACGTATACTAAGGATACGTACGTAATACTAAGGATACGTTTGGAGGCTGAATGAACAAATGCACCCATTTTTCCATAATTTAATAGTTAATCTGGCTTGTATACTCTATATTTACAAGGCGTATTGACTTATTTTATTCAGGTAATGCGAAAAAGAGACGAGTGTTTTGAAAAGCTGGTTTATTAGCCATATAGAATGTAAGAGGGTGAAAAGGCGATCGCCAATATGACGATGAAAAACTGTGAGGTACGCGACGTTGAAAGCGACGTTGCTAAAATTGGTACAACTTGGTATAAAACAATACAAAATAACAATATACTCGGATGGGCCTTTAAAATTTTAAGAGTCTACATAAATTGGTACAGTATGTGGCATACAAAACTTCAGTTTAATAAATTCGAGGCAAATTTATAATAAAAAATAAAATACAAGGCAAATTTTATTACTCTGATTTTTTTACAGTTGCTTGCATAATATTGCTAATGAAAACAATCCTAAATAAAACCGGATATCATAGAGTTTAAACACAAAAAATATTTTTATTTTAATATTTTCTTGAAATTATTGGAAGAAATATTTTTCTGCTAACTTTGACACTTCATATTGCAAAAAAAGTTGTACCGGCGCTACCACGGTAAGTTATTGTAAAAGTGCGCTTATTAAGATTTCAAAATGGTACAACACATCCTACATTTCGTTTTAAAAAGACTACTGGTATTTTTATAAACAACAACTAATTTAAAATGAATACTTTTACTCGGTGAAAATTGCATTCAGTGCCTATAGATTTCAGATCCAAGTAATCTAAGATGTCAATAGATATGAGTAAGAGTAAGACAGAGTAAGAGTAAGACAGATAGTGAGTACGAGTAAGACAGACAGTGACACCATTTAATTTGAAGAAGAGTGAGAAGATAATGACGCTATTGGAGGGTAAGAGTGGCAAAGATAGTGATGTTGTTTCTATTGTTTTTGGTTAATTTGCTAGGCCGGTATAACAGGTAACAGAGTCGACACCATGCCATACTCAGTATATATTCACATTGCTTCATACTGACGACTTTAGCTTTGGAAACTGAATATCATATCTTGATGATGTTGAAATCGTTTGCCCATACATTATAAGTTTTTTCTACATATCAGATTTGTTAAACTGCTAATCTAACCAAGAAGTATGATTGAAAAATTAAATGTATAAAGGAGAGTTGAATTAAAAAATATATATTCTTTAAATTACTATTTAAATTAGTTTCTAAAAGTAATGAATCTGACGAACTCGTACCCTGTAAATTCTTATAGAAATCTGTCTGTATGGCAAATCTTAAATATTTTTTATACCGTGATGAATATATCCATGAATGCAGATATACATACCTCGTATAAGTTTTTCTGATGGTGTGCAATGACCAATATTTCCCAAACAATCGATATAATCTTGAAGACGGTCAGGATCGTCAATGTAATCCTGGACATTAATGTCTTCAAAGGATGGACATTCAGTGCAGCTCACCCCATAGAAAAACAAGATAGCACCGAGGATCTTTAAGGCCTGCATACTTTGTAATAAATAAGATATAAAATTTAAATTTCTATCAATCCTCTTATAGTTAAAAAATTTAAACTTACATCGACTCATTTCTATCTAGACAGTTGTCTTCACGTGCAATGTGTCTTTGGATTTTTTTGGCTTCATGATTGCTGCTGAATACAGAGCTGCTGAATAAATATATCTTCGAATATACCAGTACAGATGTTTTAAGAAATAATTTAACTAAAAGTGAGGTGTAAAAAATAATATTAAAAAAATTACTTGATGGGGATAATCAAGTTTAATTTTGAATTATGTAGTTTTATGTCCCTACCTTATTAGTATCTATGAGGAACGAAATATATTTATCCAACTGCTAATATCGATGGAAATTAATTTGCTGTGATATAATATACAGTCAAATATTTATTGACAGGAAAGGTGAAAAAAGGACAAAATTTAACAAGTTAATAAAACAGGAAGACCTATTTTGACCATGCATTTCAAATGTGGAATAAATTCTGTCATAGTTTTAAAGCATGTGAAATGATGTCATGTTTATAAAAAATGGTATCTACTTCAAATATCGGAAGGATGTAGAAGTGATGTCGCTGAAGCTAAAAATCAGGATAAATATATATTGAAAGAGAGAATTTTGTGAAATATAAACTAAAAGGCGAAACTACTATTGGTGTGTTTATAAAACTTTAATTAGGTATGCCTTATAAATGTAAAAAATTAATCATGTCCCTTGACACATAAAAGTTAAAAGATAATATGTATTAGAACAAAGCATAATTTAAAAAGACATGTCATCGTAATAAAGCAATATGAATTTAAGAAATGACTTACTTGACTAACGTACATTACATTTGGTGGAAAACTGCACGATTAATACCACTTTCTGGAATCTGTACAATCTCTTCAACATGCTTCTGAACTTCTTATATATGTATTTAAAACATGCCCCTTCGACCGAATGTATTGTTTTCAACACACTGCGTCGTTATATAGCTGCTATTATTAATTTTTTTATATTCAATGTTATTCTGTTCCAAAGAATTATTATTTTAATTTGTCGAGGAGGTGACACTAATGCAGTTGTCTAAATATTGTCTTTTGTTTTATAATTGAAAACATAACCTCAAGTGTATCAGTTACTTTCGCTGTGCGAAAACATGTGAATTTAACACGTGTGAATCTAGACACATATGAATCTAACTTTTTATTATTCATTGTTGGGTTTAGATTTATTTTTACGTAGAATGAATTATTACAGAAATTGTATTCAAAATGTCTTCTCACCCTCAAACCCGCAAGGGGTTTCTCCGCAATTTTATAAATTTATTTGTCAGTTCAGACATAACAATGTCTTCACAAATATAATTTTCCAATCGTAGTAAATATTGTTAAATTTTTATTGTTTGTTTTTACAACAAAAAAAGAAATATAAAACATAATAATTCTTTAAATTTGGTACAAATATAAATTTATCTATATTTAATTCATTAGTAAAAAACTACTTACGCCTCCCTTGTAAAAAGATGGTCCAGTTAGCCTACAGAATGAAGTCTTAATCCATTATTTCAGTAGTAAGATACTTCATTCAAAATTCAAGAGGATTTTTTTACTATAGCTACCATTTAATAATCCTGATATTCTTTTTTCTACTTTGTCTGAGTCCATCGACCAATCAACATTTTAGTTGGCAAACTTAAGTGCACAATGTCAGCAGTCGATTCTTTAACAAGATTCTCTTTCTAAAACGTCTCCAAATTTTTAAAAATAAAGCTTGCTTTTGCCAAACTTTTTTATTATTTTTATTGTACTGTGCAAATGCGTGCTACTCAGGGGCGAATCCATTTCGAATGACCCTTCTTAACCATTTTTAAAACATAATGATGATTTTTATTATTCAATGTCAACACAGACAAAGACTTAAATTAATAAAAAATTAATTTTTCGCGTCAAAAACTTTGTTTTCATAATTTTATTCTCTTGTTAATTATTCTTTGGGCTGACACCTGACAAAGTTTAAAATCAACACTGGTAATATTTAAAATATTTGAGGGGCCGTTTCACTTTCAGGTTATCTTTTGATCGGTCTACAATGTAAATATAAATATTTTCCCATAAAAATTAAGTATCTAATTTTATTGTGGTACTCACAATGTCCGATCTTGAGTTAGTCTTAAGTTTGTTTGTACTCCCTGTGGTGTAAAAACTAGCGAAGTTTATTTTATTACAAAATTAATTGATCAAAATTATTCTTTTCAAAACTAAGAAGAAAACCACGGAAAATGGGGCAATTAAAGTATTATTTCATTATTTAAACATTAGTTAGGAGGTTTTCAAAATTGTAGAACCCAGTACGATGATATCGTTCGCGAGTGTTATAGTTTTACTTGACATTTTGTGGTGTTTTTTGTCACTTTTAATGACAATTTCTTATATGAATTTAAGTTATAGTACGTTGTTTCTTCATCGTCATAAATTTACCATTTATTCTTTCTTATTATTTTGTATTTTTATAGAGAAATTTTTGAAGACGGAACCAGAACAATACAGCAAATCCTAAATTAATTGCAGAACATCTCAAACGTGAAAAAGAACGTGATGAAAATTCAATTAAAATTGTTCTGTTAACTTTTATTTGATTTTATTGACTTTTTGCTTTAAAGTTGTCCTGTAACTGAACAGAAATTTAGCAGAAACTTCACCAAATTTCGTGACATTGGTCTTTACCGAAGTGAACTTCATGAATGCGGGAATGTAAGAACATTATTCCCAAAAGCATTTGATGGAAAATCCTGTACTGAAAATATAAATGACCAAGCCGATGTGAAGTTTAAAGATATTGTTTAGAAAGTAGAAGAGTAGAAAATAAAAAAAAGAGCCGAGAAAATTTTTGAATTTTCTTCTGTAATTGATGTTTTTGTAACTAATTGTGACGGAATCAATTGTTGTGTATTAGTTATAGTATACAAGTTTATATTAATATTTATGCCAATAGGATTTTCAAAGCAAACTTTTACGTCCTTTGCTATACTCGTAGCACCCGTGAAGTTTTAAATGTAACACTAGTGACGGCTTGAAACTTCAATATATTACTGTTTGTTTTGTTATTGTGTTTTAGAATTGTGTTCATGTTATTATTTATTTTTTTAAGTTTCTGATGATGGCCAAATATCTCAGCAATTGATTGTCAAGTAACAGAATTTTGTATTTATCTTAAACAATCTAAAAAGGGTGGGTTCAAATTGTAACACCCGCGACGGCTAATTTCGTCTCTTTGGTGCCGGAGCATATGCTTTATCTATGTTGTTGATTCATATTAAACGATAATAAACAAAAAGAGACATCTTCGTAAAATAATTTCATTAAAAATCCGTTATTTTTATTAATTCTTAGCATTTTGAGCGTCTAACTCTAACACCTGCAGAAATGGATTCGCTTTTGGATATTAGCGATAATTTTTTAAATAAATCAGAAAGTCTCCAAATACCTTATTTTGGTTACGTACGTAGACGCAAGGAATATTGTAAAATTTCTAAGTTCATATGTTGTTTCAAGTTACTGGTGACTCGGCGTAATCTTTATATATTGCCGGTTGTGATATTTTAAATAATCTCACTATATTTTAAAGTCTCGGTATGATTTTCATAGATTTATTATCCAATTAATTGATTATAATTTAAGTAATCCTACGCATGTCCATAATATCTGAATATGAACAACAATTATGAATTTCTTTCTGGGTTTATAATTTGATCACAGTTTACACGGAAAAAATTCATTGTCTGTAAAGTTTTTCAAAGTTATCCATAAACTATATCAATTTTACGACTTCATCGATTATATTTTCCGCACATTCATGGGCAATTTTCATTTACATTAGATCCCTTGTTTCTCTTCTCCAAACTTGATAAATTTAGACCTCTTTGTCAATAATCGCTTTTTGATTTGTTTTTTAATTATATAAAAAAAAACAATTTTCGTGACTACAAGAAAAAACAATCCTTTGCTGTTTATCTTACAACTAAATATTTGTATTTAACTTGTACCATTAGTCGGCTTATTGTTAAGAAGATGCATTAATTACGAAGTATATAATATATGACTTAAAAAAAATGCTAAAAATTTTTACTTACTCACCTCTTTACTTACTCACCTCTTCACATTATTTGGTGGCTTCGATACAGCTGATGCGGCTTATAAATCTTTCATTACCCAAAACTTAAATAGTCCCATCTGTGCAAATTAATTTCTAATTAAATATAATCGCAATTCGCTGATTTCGCTGAATAAGGTGCTCGATCGTTGAAATTATCTAAAAGTTCTGTACGAAAATATTATTTAATTGAGGATATCTTATATCTTGAATTGGTTTTTCGAATGTTCTTATGTGTTCAAGGTAATCGGTACAAATCTAAACTAATAAAAAAGATAAATCTAATAAAGGGAATAAAAGGGAAATCTCTTTAAAATAGAAATCGTATATATTTCAAGACATGCCTCTCATATGGAAACTTCAGTCATATGAAAATTGTTTTTTCCAAAATATTTGTTTTGGTTATAATTTATAATTTTTCATAATTTACCTTCATATATACTGAAAAATATGCAAAAAAATATGTTTCATACTTTGTTTTCCTGCGGTTACCCAACCTGAAATTGATAAGACATACAAAGTTTTCAAAAACCTGTGCAAAGGTTGTAAGAAAAGTAAGAACGATTATTTTCGATGTTATGAATTTTGAAATATATATTATGTTTTTACGCTTACAAAAGATATGAAAAAAGGTTAATTTACTCGTCCCCATTGGGGAATTCGTATTAGTATATTTCAGCTTCATAACCTGCCGGCACCTTTAACACTGATTGTGACCAAATAATTAGTCACAAAAATCAAATGCGTCCAAAAATAATGAATCTACTTGTCATCATTGGGGAGTTTCGTTCACCAACTCTCATCTAAATCAAGTCCTGGTTTCCATATGAGATTAAACTTAACATGGATTTACACTTACGTGCCTTGTGTTTTCTTTCTTTGAGAAGTTGCTTAGGATAGGTCTGTAGTCTGTTGTTAGATCCTAATCATATTTATTTAAAACAGAAAAATCAAATCGGTCAACGCGTTTCCGAGTTATGGTTGTACATGCACTGAATAAATGAATACGCGTCGAATTGAGAACTTCTCATATTCTTAATATCGATCACAACTTGGTTGCATTGAAATTCATCGTCATCGTTTCTTTAAATATTTTCGTTAATCATTAGAATAAATCTTCATGACAATGATTGTTCCAAATATTTTTAAATATTCAACGTCTTGGATCACATCATAAATACTCAACAAAGTACACACTTGCACGACGAATCCTTCAAAATCTACAAAAAACAGAGCATAGAATATAAATTTAGAAATGACTGGAAAGGTCTTTAAATATTTAATTTTATTCACCGTTTTAATCACAATTAAATGAAACTACGTGATGTAGTATTATTTCTACTTTCTTTAAGTTTACTTAAAAAATGTAGAAATAATAAGCTTGAAGAAAGTAGAAATAATACTACACTAGCTGACCCGTGCGAAGTCTTCGCACTATATCGCCATCTAGCGTGTTCCAAGTATATAATTTGGCTAAGATATTTGATGTGTCGCCCACAGATGGCGCTCATGCCAATTGTTATAAAAATTAATTTTTTTATTAACAAAAATATTTTTTTCCAATTTTTTTATATTTTTCGCCCAAAGTAGAAAACATAAGCTTTAAGTGGATATTTTTTTTATTTTTTTTGGTGCAGTAGTTAAAGAGATCGAGCTGCTCGACCAAAAAACACCTTTTACAAATAATATATTTAAATAACGTAGTTTAATTTAATTGTGAAAAATGAATTTCTACAAAATTAACGCCAAATATATTCAACATAATTTTAATGTCAAATACATAGAAAACGGAGTGGCAGACAGGGTTCAAAAAATATCGATTATACTTAAAGAATTCACGTTAATAGTTAGTCCTTATTTAAATAACGGCAAAGATTTATTTAAAATATGCTTGCGGAGAATGTAATAATATATTTTCGGATATGTAATAATATATTTTGAGATATCCTTAAGTGTTGGTGCTCAAATACGTTATTGAGTTGGTTATTATAGCCTAGTTTTTCGTGACTGGATTCGAAATAAAATTAAAATAGCATTGTTCGAAATATAATTAAAATATATCATTAAAAAAATATCGATTATACTTAAAGAATTCACGTTAATACTTAGTCCTTATTTAAATAACGGCAAAGATTTATTTAAAATATGCTTGCGGAGAATGTAATAATATATTTGCGGATATGTAATAATATATTTTGAGATATCCTTAAGCGTTTGTGCTCCGATACGTTATTGAGCTGGTTATTATAGCCTAGTTTTTCGTGACTGTTACCATGAAATGTAAGGAATTTTGTGTCAAGTTTGTTTGCACATCGATTGAATCATATATATTCACATCTATCTACGGCTTGTCAAATTTTGCTTTATCTCATTGTTTTAATTTCATTTTTACTATTTGTAATAAAGTATCTACTTTTTATTAACATAGTTTTAAAGCAACCTGTTTCGGTGACTACATAATGGCTTGTTGTATCAAGTCTTTTTGTAGTCTACACAAAGTTTTTTCTGTAGTTAAGGATATTATAATAAACTAATGAATGGGACTTTTAAAAACGTAAGAATACTAATCGATTTGTACTCAAAAGTTATGGATCAATTCTGAAAATTAGGACTGTAGTTGTACGAGTTTTGGTTTCGGGGTGGGGATTCAAGATAGATGCAATGACAATGTTCTTGCGATCATAATTAACGTTGTCAATAAATATTGTTTTATCCAAAATGTTTAAGCAGTGACTTGCATCCGGCCTATTATGTTTATTAAGCTTTACATATAGTCGAGTGCAATTAGCTTTACTCTCGTGCATTGTAATCCGATTATATTGAAGATAGTTGATCTTTAATAAAAAAAAAATAAACTGTCTTATTTTATGCTTAAAAATTGCCTATAATGTTTTTTCTTAACGTCATTCTACAAAAATAGCGTTATACAGTATAATGTATACATTTTATAGTGTTATTTTTACTTTGAATTCTAGACAGTTACATCAAAATTAAGGAACAATACAAATATTTAAAAGTAGTTATAATTAGAATTGTAAACATATTGAAGGATCAGGGAGAGTTACAGTAAAGTCGATGGGCTAATATTTAGTCTAAATTAAAGTTTAGTATTCTAACAATACTTAAGTATTAATTAAGTTTTCAAGTGCAACATTGCTTTTATGTAATTTGATTTATATTTTGAAGTTAATTCTTATTTTACGTTATAAAACAACATTTTAATTACAAAACAGTTATTGTCCAATGTAAACGTAGAATGTGAATATTATTAAATGTAACTTGGATAAATTCACCAACTTTCTAAATTAGCACAGGTTTGCAAAATACTGCTAAGGGATTTAAATATACAACGCTGTGAAGACGAATGTTTTTGAATTCAAAATTTTATATTTTTCTGCGTTATATGATAAGTCAACAGTTTCTAATTATATGAATGTATTTGGGTATTAATAGTTTTTAAAGCGGGCCCAAAAATGGTTGTGTCAATCTAACTTCGATGTTACTTACAATCGGTGGTGTTTTAGATCACATAGCAAAGTATACTCTACCAGTACGGTTATAGTTAGGTCAAGTTAGATTCTTTTGGTATCTCATTATATATAAGACACCAAAACCATAAGGACAGAAGACTAGAGTTGGTTCATTAAAAAATATTGCAATGTATCAATCACTGGTGTCTGAAAATTTAATAAGAATAATTTTTGAACTTTGAAGACATCCAGTGTTTCTGCTTTTTGATTCGGAAAGAGCAATTTAATGGTTGGATTTCAACGTCATGTGTAAGTTTGTTGAGAGCAAACTTTCGAAAAAAACGTATTGACATCTTTAAAATAAAAAATAATTGTTTTTTTTTTTGGAAATATGTAGATTTTGACATTGTGGTAATTTTTAAAATGTAAACTTTTATACGTTATGACTCGACTTTATCCTCCTCTACTGTTTTTAATCTGGTTTGACGAGTTTAACTGTGATGATGTACCTGAGGGATATCGAAAACTGAATGTAACATCAATATTATGTCGTTCATTCTATCCATAAATAAGAGAGTAATTCATCAATAGGTTCGGACAAATTTAGACATTGATATGAGTTAAGTATAGAAAGTTCTACATGAAAATATAGGCAGCAGAGTTTTGCGCTAGATGCATTCCAAATGTTTTCATCAAGATTCAAATACATATAAACAAGATATACAAAATGCTGGATGGACTAGAATTGAATCTCTTATGACGTCGATAATAGGAAAAAGCATGACAAAGATGTACTTGCTGGTAATTTTCATGAATATTTAGAGTTAACACTTGTTTCGGTGATGATTAAAACTATAGAGATTAATTGCAATTCTAACAGGGAATTTACCAGCAAATAAAAAATAATGCTTTTAATACGAGGTACAGAATCTAGCAGAAAATAAAACAATACTTACAGTAATTATTCAAAAAATTTCATTAATTCAAAAAATTCTAACTAAAAATTATTAAAAAATTATAACACTTTTGCTAAACAGCTCCTAGAATAACAACTTAATTTAGGTTTGAAAACTTTCATACAATATTTCCTGAGATAAAATTTGATTAAAAATCAAAATCAAGATTTCCCAAGTAGGTAGAATGAAGGTAATTAGTTGGATAGATAGATTGTATTTCTGAAAAAAAGAAACTTTGTGTATTAGGAAAAAAACATGAAATTATGAACCAAATTTAAAAGAGTAACCAAATAACTACAGTTAATTATAAATGCGATGATTCGCTAATGAATAAAACTTCAAGTTAGTTTTTTGCACAAGTTTCCTTCACTTTGCATTTTATAAAAATATAACAATTCTCAGTTTTGATAAATTTGGCAAAATTTTGATCAAATTGAAGAGGATAATCAGGTAAATTTTTTCATAGGTTTATATCAATGTAACATAGAGCAAAGTGATATTAGTTTTCGTTTAATAAATGTAACAAATTCCTTTAAATATTTCTTTTAATTCCTTTATGCGTTCCTAACTATGGGCGAATTTGTACGTTTGTGGTACCTACCATTTTCAGATTTTAATTACGTAGTTAACTTTTAGGGTATTAAGAGTCAATGTCGAACACTTCAGCTACTTACGTAGTGCGTAGAAATGACTTCATATTACGAAACATTCTATATTGGGCATTGAAATATACTTTAAGTAACATACAACTCGAAGAATTCTATGAGAACAAAATTATCATCCCCATCCAAGCTCGATATTATTTTAAAAAAATGTGTCGTCGATTCTGGAAATTTACACTAAGCGATAATCTTAGAGGTTTCGGAAGAGAGACTACACCGACACATATATTCACTAAACGGTACATTCCAAGGATAAAACCTACTGAGCGAATATAACCTATTTAAATTTTAAAAATAATCCGCCAAAATTAGACGATTCCTTTGTACAGTATTATCCCACATATTCGTCCTTTTGCCGTTATTGTAAACAAAGGGCCCCACCAAAGTATTATGCGTGACTACCTTTTCCCTAAAACTACATGCATACTAATAATTTAACTAAGGTCGTTAACCGGCCTCAAACTAACGGCCAATCAAATTTAAATTGAAATTATACAATCTACACAGGTAACCAGTTCCCAGTTATTATTCAAATAAAGCCTACGTACAGGATGGCGAAACTAAACTTATGGCCAGTAAAAAATAATTCAGGTGGCTGATCTAACACAATTTAATAATAATGAACTAAACTTGAATAAACTCTGTTAAAAATAAAGATCGAACGCGTCAACGATTGTCACTATAACCTTTGGTATTGTATTTATTAAGGAAAACAATAAACTACCTAAGATAACACAAAACATCGGTAAACGACAAGAAAACGTTTAACGTATCTACTGCCTCGCTAGGCTCATTCATTTTAAAGTTACGAACAATTTAAAATATCATAAATTTCGTGTACTGGACAAAAAAATGAGATTACTTTGGCATCATAGGTAAATATTTAATGCTCGACTTAAAATATATTTTAGATTATAATATTCTAAAAATATGCAATTATAATAATAAATTACAATTTATTATACTCGAGTTTACTATTTTCTTTCACAGTCAAAATCGTATACCGAATGTTCAGTATCCATCCCGAAACGAGGACTAATATTTGATCAATATATTTCCGAATCAATAATTTAATAAATATTTCTTTCATTCTATTTTATTTGCTTTCAGAAATTAACAAAACTGTGCCGTTGCCCAAGAAATCGAGACGACTTCAAATTTACCTAACAGCACTAAATCCTATAGATTTCCCGATTGCCGTAAAAAAAGTTAGACATTGAATAAATAAACTATTGAATGAGAGTATATTAATTATCGCGTATTTGGACGGTTCTAAAAAAAATAGGTTACTCAATTAGACAGTTTTGAAAAAAAATAGGTTTCTGAAATGGAAACCATAATTGTGAGTAGTTGTTTCTTATAGAAAATTAAAGAATGTAAAAATTGGTGATCCTAATTCCATATTTCAAATTTTGTAAAGCTTGATCAATGAGTTAATAGCAAACATTTATCGATTCTCATTCTACTTCAGGTTTTCATCAGATACACTTGTCCGCTGAAGACGCCCGGAAAATTGAAGTTTGTGCTCCATAAAAATACTTAAAATTTAGGCTTTTATATATATATATATATATATATATATATATATATATGTATATATAATATGTTATTTAGATATATAATTATTATACCTCATAGTTTGCAATCTTAAGTTTATAAGTGGTTAGTAGATTGTTGTAGAAACGTACAAATTTAAAAATGTGCTGGAATGGACGACGATTACTCTCCAAATAGATAAAATTTCGTCTTTGCGTGAGATTTGTTTTTTTCATAAATACTAAGAGAGATTTAATATAGATCTATTGACATTTTACCAAGATTTATACTATTAGTACTCGTAAGTTAGAAGTTTAGTCCAAAATCCAAAGGGCTGTAGATAGTGATTCTTGTGTACACAATTAGCGTATTATATGGTTCACTGAAATATTAAATTTAAAAGATAAAGGTAGATTACAAACTTACTTCAACTTTTTACAGACAACAACTATAGAACTACAACTATTTTCCTTTCAGTTTCTTTATATATGTACTAATGTTATGAATATTTTCTTATATTTAAGACTTGTAAAGCACGAGTAGAACTCGCACTATTAGGTTTTATTTACTACTAGTTTTGGCACTTATTGTACTAAACTTTTCACAAGCATAAAAAATGGAGCATATTTAAAATAATGTAAGATCTAGGATAATCGTTATAGGCTTCCTATAATGTCGTAGTCAAATTTTACTAAATTTATTTTTTCATGATTATGTTCTTTTTAAATTATATCATTTCGCCGGATTATTCGAAAATAATCCGGCGAAATGATATAATTTTGTATATCTTTTAGAATATCTCTTTAAAAATGCAATTAAAAAATGTGGTAAAATATTTTTGTGTTCATCACAAGAAACCTTTTCATATGATATTCCCAATGATATTTGAAATGACATTAAAATTTTTTCAGACTTTTTGTCTACCAATTCTTTTAATTGTTACACGAATATTTTAGGCAGTTTCGTGATGTAAAATACGCGCAAAAGATATAGATTTGTAAGTTGTATTATTATGTCAATTTTATAGCTCTGACATCTTATGAGATCTAAGAGAAACAATTGGAAAAAAAACCAAATGTTGATGTATTGCCTATCGTAACTTTCGTAGGCGTAAAATCATTTCGAATATTTTAAAAGTTGTAACATCTAGAATCATCGTTATAGTTTTCTTACAACTTTTGCATGTATTATTGACCATATTATTTTCATAACTTCAGGTTGAGTAGTTACGGAAATAAAGTGGAAGGCTAGAGCGAACATAAATTTTGGGGTGTTTTTCGATATATCTCTGAAAATATGATATCTAAAATATCAAATAAATATTCTGCAATTGTAATTAAATTTGTTTTATTGGATAAAGTATTGTATATATATATATATATATATATATATATATATATATATATATATATATATATATATATATATATATATCAATCATTCTGCCCATTTTCGTATCTGGAATGGAGACATGGACAAATTAAGCTAGCGAGAGATACCGGAGGGATGGTTTCGAAATGTGGTACTGGAGGCGAATACCAAGAATATTTTTGAGGGTTGAATATACAAATGCGTCTATTATACCATAATATAACAGGAAATCTCACTGGTATGCTTTATATTAACAAGGCGTAGTGATTAATTTGACTCAGGTAATGCAAAGAGGAGAGTTTTGAAAAACTGGTTTATAGTAATACCAAAAGCTGATATGGTGGTGAAAAATGACGAGGTACCAGATCAATATGGTGGTAAAAACGGTCAATACGACAAAGCGAATATGGTGATGAAAAACGGCGAGGTACAGACGGTGAAGCTGTGGACCGAAATCGATACACATTATCAAATCGAATAAACCCTGTGACCGCGTTCCTCAGCAATAAAATTGCACGAAGAGAAATAACGGAAAAATTAATTGTGTACTTGCTAAGATTGGTACAAATTAATAAAAAACAATACAAAGTAACAATATACCTTCGTAGGTGATATTAACATTTTAAGAGTCCACATAAATTCGTGCGGCATGAGGCATCCAAGACTTCAGTTTAATGAATTCAAGGCAGTTCCTTTTTTGCAGAACATCGTATCTTGATGATGTTTAAATCGTTTGTTCATATATTATAAATATCTTTTCTTTATATCAAGTTTCTTAAACTAACCAAGGAATATGATTGGAAAATTAAATACATAAAGGAGAGGTAAATTAAAGAAAAAAAAATATATATACATATGTATATATATATATATATATATATATATATATATAATATATATATATATATATATATATATTTCAAATTAGTTTTTAATATTAGTGAATCCGACTAACCAGTTATTTTGGAATTTTTATAGAAATTTATTTAAATCGCAAGTCTTAAATATTATTTGTACCGCGATGAACATATATATAAACGCAAATATATACACCGTATATGTTGTTACAATGATGTGCAACAACTAACGTTTTCCAGACAGTCGACATAATCTTGAAACGCTCAGGATTGTTAATGTAATCCTGGATATTAATGTCGTCGAAGAATTTACACTCAGTGCAGTTCACACCATAGAGAAGCAGGATAGCACCAAGAATCTTTAAGGCCTGCATGCTTTATAATAAATACGATGTAAATTCAAAGCAAGGCTTTTACAGCTAAAATATTTAAACCTGCATCGGCTCGTCTCTCTCTAGACAGTTGTCTTCACGTGCAATGTATCATTGTATTCATTTTGGCTTTATGGTTATTGCTGTATACAGAGTACAAATGTTTCAACAAAAAGTGAGACAGAAAAAATGATATTAAAAATAAAAAAATAAGAACTTGAAGGGGATGATCAAGTTTTATTCCGTACTCTGTAGTTTTATATATTTGCCACATTAGTTTTGTCTCACAAAATATGTTTATCAAACTACTAACACCAATGGAAAATAATTATTACTGTGATAGAATATAGTATTAATTATACTAATTAAATCTAAAATCCTATATTGACGATGCGTTATAAATGTTAGGTTTTAATTTTTTCTACAGTTTTATAGCATGTAGAATGATGAAATATATATTAAAATAGTTGTCTATTTTAAGTATCGGATGGATGTCGAAAAGAAGTCAAGCCGATAAATCTTAAAATTATGATAAATATGTAACAATAAAGTGACATCACTTTATTCGACGCTATTGTTTCAATTCATTGAGTTAATATATTGCTCATTTTATTAAAATTTTAATATCTATTGTTATTTTGTTACAAAAAATACAACGTTTATTCGCGGAGAACGTGACACTAATACAGCTGTGCAAATGCTATCTTATGTTTTCGAATTTGAAAATTAAGGTCAAGTGTAAGTAGACTTAACACGTCAGTTACTTTCGCTACAAGCGTGGAACTAACATTTTATTTTCCACACTTAAATGAAACTACGTGATGTACTATTATTTCTACTTTCTTTAAGTTCTTTGAACTCTTTCTTTTTCTTGTATGCATTAACGATCTACCTTTTTTGGTTGAACATTTTGCTGAAATAACATTATTTGCTGACGATACATCTCTTACATTTAAAATAAATAGATATATTGAACAATTAGATGGTGCTAACAAAAGCAATGTCATAAATATTTAATCGATTCACGGTTAATAATTTACTACTCAGTGATAAAACTAAGTGCATTAAATTTACTATGGACGAGTATTACTATAGACAATAAACTACAATGGGGAGCTCGCATTTCGCAATTGGCAGGGAAACTTAGTTCAGCTGCATACGCTGTCAAGAAAATCAAATATTTAACAAATGATGAAAATGTAAAAAAAAAATTATTTCAGCTACTTTCATAGCATAATGTCGGACAGTATATTGTTGTAGAGTGGGGCTACTAATATTGAATCAATTTTTATTTTACAAAAGAGAGCTTTTCGCTCAATGTACAAATTAAGTTCTCGAGATTTGCTTAGAAAACTACTTAAAATAATTAATATACTTGCTTTACTTTCATAACATGTCTTTGAAAATATTTTGTGTGTGAGGAAAAAACGTGAAGTGAAAGTGAAGTAATTATTTTTTCCTCACATGCAAAATATTTTCAAAAAAATATACATACAAAATATTTTCTTTCACAGTGAAAACCGAATACCGAATATTCAGTATTCAACCCGAAACAAGGACTAATACTTGATAGATATATTTCTGAATCAATAATTTAAGAAATATTTCTATCATGTATATTTTATTTACTTTCAGATAAATTAACAAAATTATGTCGTTGCCTAAGAAATCAAAATTACTTCAAATTTATCTATCTGTACCAAATCCTATAGATTTCACGATTGCCATAAATAAAAAGTTAACAATTGAGTAAATAAAATATTGAATCAGAATATATTAATTATCGTCTATTTGGACAGTTTGGAAAAAAATAGGAGCCTCAAACGGAAACAAAAATAGTGAGTATCTATTTATTATAGACAATTAAAGAATGTAAAAATTCGTGATTTTAATTCCATATTTCAAATTGTGAAAAGCTTGATTAATGAGTTAATAGTAAACATTTATCGAAACTTATTCTATTTTATGTTTTCATCAGATACACATCACCTTTATAAACTTGCTTTACGTAAACTTTTATGATTTGATATTGAACGTGGACAATTTATATATTGTATTTGAATGACTATAAAATTTCAACATCAAATCCCAGTCCAAGTTATATGAATTTTCACTCAAAAATGTCGCATTTAGCTCCATGTAATTACTTAAAAAATTAAATGTGTCAGTGAATTCCAGATGATCAAATCACCAAAGAAAATTAAATCGTTTTTTGTTTGGAGTTTCCCTATTTTCCTTTCTAGTTTGAAATTAGAAAGGGAAATAGGGAAACATAAATAGGGAAAGAGTATATAGAAACAGAAGACTTAACTTTACAGCTAACACTTTCCTTTGTTATGTTTTTATAGTGTTTACCCCGATAGTTCCACCAACTGTTTACCATTACCCCGATAATAACCTAGATAGATCCATTTCCATTCTCAGATACTTTCAAGGTTATAGTAATGAAACCTCTTTGCATTACGAACAATTTTGCGCCTTCAATTAATGACGACTTGCTTAATAAATAATGTTCCGAATTTGTACAATAGTTATGAAAAAATTACGTTATAATACTATTGAAGAGAAAAAAAAATTCAACCGCAACCCTGATTTATCAAGATTTAGATGAATGTGCACACTATGTTGAGCAAAACTACTAAAGTAGGAAAATTTCCAAGAGTTACTGAAATCTGAAGAAATTTTCTAGTCTCAAACTACAATGAGAAAAATTATTAAACATATTTATGATTATTTATTAGAGTTTATCACATCTATATTCGATCATACACCCATATATTTTATTCTTTGAAAAACTAATGGTACGAATTGCTAATATCTTTTAGCAAAGCACAGAAGGTATCCGTTATAACAGATTTCAGAAATAACTTCGATAAGTACTCATACATTAAAATGTACAACAGTATTTCAAACTTATTTCACAACTCTTACATATGAATAAATACACATACAAACCAAATTGTGTTTAATTTGCATAGAGAAAAACCTAAAGCCCGATATCTTCGAACGAATCACGAATGTATGGAAAGGTATAGAAATAGTTTTATTGAAAAAAATATGTGAATAGTGATGAAAATTTATATAAAAAATAAAACTATTCCCGGAGCCAAGTAAACAAGGCTTTAAAAAAGGTATAGCGCGCACTTACGCTAGTCAGAAGCACATCAACCATTCCATTTTAATAACTAGTAGTTGTAGGACGTTTACCTGAATTCGGAGATACAAAATCGTCATACATTCTAATATTACAAGACAATTACAAAATATTCAACAGTTTATAAGCATAAGAAACCAATGAATGCTTAATCAATTTCACAAATTTAATTTGGATACCTAAACATTCTCAAATGTTATGTGGGATCTTTTGAAAAAATGTTATATGGGATCTTTTGAAAAGAAATTGTAATTTTGTTTAATAAATGGTTATGCTCTATTCATGTTGCGTTGCTAACGTATTATACTGCCATACATTCTACCACTCATTACTTATCCCTGAGTGCAACTACACAAAAATGCTACGGTACCGTCATAAGTACTCAAGAGAGAAAGCCTTTCAAAATAAACCTCAAAAACAGATTAAGATACTCATTTTCGTCCTGTAAATTACCAAGGTGGAGAATAGGTTTTTCTGAGCTGTATGTATTATTTCAGGTATCGTGTTCTATGTTAGCTATAAGATTTATACATTTAAAGATGAATGTAGAAAAGTATATTAATACTTACACTCCCACCTAATACTAATTACCTGGACTCTGAATACGCTTCTGATAATTGTGGAGTTAAGTTCCCTGTATCACTCTTTAGAATTATTGAGTATATTTTAATATGATAACACAATGTATCTCTCCAAGGATTACTTCACTATAACTAAGTGCTGTTTCTAAGTTCATCGGCAAACTTCACTTCCAAATGTCTCAAATTTTCATTTTATATCTTGGACATCAGATCATTTCAGTTCAATTTTTTCTCTTAGCCCACGTCAGTCGTAATCCAAGTTTAACTTAATATTAAATATGGAAATAATTTCAATGGCACTACATAATCAACAATATAGTTTTTATTAAAGAAATATCATTACTTAGGTTAAAATGTCTTATAACCTATGTCATTTTATGATTCGCCAACTATTATTGTGTAGAATATATTTTTATTTATTACTCCACTGCAACGTGGAAGAAAGACAATCACACTCTTGAATTTTTAATATTTGTCAAAATTTTAATATCAGTTGGGATAATATGCAAAGTTAGAAAGTAGCCTATATTATGTTTTGGCTCGCCAACTACCTTTCTGCGGAAAATTACATCAATCTTGCGACACGAAACAAGGACAAACAAATACACTTTGCTACTCATAAAATTAGAATAATAATATTATTAGATTTTCCGGCATGAAGAGTAGCCTGATATTATTAGATTGAGCTTCATTTGAAACATTATTTAGCAAAAAATACAAAATTTATATCTGCGAAAAAAAAATATCTCGACAATATTTTCAAAGTACTCATTTTGTCTAAAATACAAGTGAAATGTTTTTCTTGTCTGAAAAAAATTCGATAATATATGCTTTAAACATAATTACTTCTATTATTTATAAGACTTTATTAATAAAATTAAAAATACTGTTCACAGCTCATTTATAATGTTCGTTATCTTTTATTTTCAATAAAGTAAAGAGGGTTTTAATTAAAATATAAAACATATTATTTCTCTTGAATGCGCATAAATACTAGCGCTTTTCCTTGCTACTCTTATGCATGTAAACCGACGTGTCCGTTGAGGCACGATGTTGGATGGACCTATGTCACTTGTTTATCCACCTATCCACAATATTAAAAATAAAAAAAAACGGTTTAAATAATGTATTTGAAAAGCGAAGAAGTGTTTCTACAAAACTACATGATGGAAGTCGTAAAATAAGTTTTACCTACATTTCTTTTACTTAAATAAGTTATTGATTTCTATGTATTTTTTTTTGTTTAAAAAATCAAGATATCGATTAATTGAATTTCTACGTACTACATGTACGTAGTGCATACGAACTTGAACATTAGGATCAGAGGCGTTTTTATCACAAAGAATCAAATATTTTTGGTAGTAACTTTTTTAGATCGATTTTTTGTTATAATGAATAATCGCGAACCGCAACGTAAATGTTTAAATAATTGGTTTTTAATAAATATTTTTTAATATAATATCAAGAAATTTATAGAAATATAATTAATACTAAACTTGTCCCATTTTTTCTACAGTAAAAGGAGACAGTTGGAGAATTCAGGCGCCGAGGGACACTCTGAGGTTCATTTACAGTTTAAGTTCCTACAACTTTATTGGTTATGCAATATATTTTTAAATAAATTAGGAATTTATTTAAAATACACACAACACAATAATAATTAGTATTTGCAAATGTTTAATGATATACTTAATTTCATGCTCATTTAGTTCTACAAGTTTGCTGGTAAATAATTAACGAAACTCAAACCACGTATTCTATTAATGATAATGAGTAACTTTCTCTATGGAACCATAAGTCGCAAATTATAGATTTTCTTAGACCCTCCATATAAATCAGAGTGCAACTTAAATGGACACTTCCCTATAATATTTTACATAATGCAAAAAAAAGGCTTACTCAACTTATCTTAGAGGCGGATTTAGTTATTGGTCTGCACACGTTATAGGGCTACGCTCTGAAAACCAGCTCATTTTCTTTTTCCCAAAGATGCAACCATCTTTTATGAAAATTCTTTCACTGTCCAAGCTATAAGACTTTGTAATCTACTATATCCGGATACCAGGAACTCGTGTCCGGAAAATGTATGTAAAGATGGTATGAAAAAGTCTTTTCTCCTATAATCCCTCTGTCTTACCTTTCCTAATTCCATTTTTTCCCCCCCGTTCCGTTTTCCCAATCATGTCAATATTTATAATTAACTACTTTTTTGTTTTGCATTATTCACATATAGCTTAGTTTTCATTATTTATATTATGACATTTTTTTATATGCTATGTCCAGTTTCATCTTTTTTATTAATACCTTTTACTGTCATCCATATCACAAAATGTTTATATCTAGTCAATGTGGTTGACTGGAAGAAATTGTTCTTGCAGCAATAAGTTTCGAAAATATATGTATTATATGTACGTTAAAGTGTGAATAAATATATATGATGCTCAAATTTCACCATTTTTGTATGGAGGGTTCAATTGTCATTTTAGTATATTTCAATTGTTCGTAATTTACAGCCAGAGGTCCCATGGGAAAAGTTATTAGTTACTAGTCAGTCAGTGTCATTAGCAGAGTATATAGGCTTACTTACTTAAAATATAGAAACGGCTTTCCTGAAAATATTGAAACAATTCAAAATTTATTGCAATTACGTTTTAGTTTCATTTATTTAAAATTTTATTTAATTACATTATTATTCCTTCTGTAGGTTACAAAATGTGCTACAAAGTGAAATTCTAGAACTTCCTACTGAAAATACTATTTTCAGTACACTAAAAGTAAGTAGCCGCGTTAGTAGAAATATGGAAATAACAGATTTTGGCCTCCTATAGTAAATCGGAGATATTATGCAGGACGTGCAATTGTTTTTTCATTTTTGGAATTTGGTTCAGTTTTTTGATCTAAAGCAATTTATATCGTTATTAAAAATATTTATTTATTTTTTTTTGTATTCTGCTTAGCACAGCAATCTGTTTTTCACATTTACCTGTTATTATTGGTGACTACAGTCTGTGTATGTAATTTAGCTGTGAGGAGAATCCATCGATCTCTCTCACTTTGGGTTTAGAAATCTGCTATGAAGGGTTGGAATACTGTTCCTTCTTAGTCGTGAGTGTTTAACACTGCCATCTCCTGATAGTTTGGTAGCCAGTACATTCACATGTTCAGATAGCTTGGTCTGGTATTTAAGACTTCTGGTGGCTATTTCCTGTTTCACAGTTGTTAGGTTCAAATCTCGGAGTATGTATTTGTTACTCATACAGTTTGGGATTTAGAACATATATATTAAAAATATTAAATCTATTATTAATTTCGGATCAAAAGTATCATAATAGTCACAGCAATAATTAAATTAAGTATTAGATGAAGTTATTCAAGAACAAAACTCACGTAATGGGCCATTCAATCCATGGATGATTTATCTGATCTTAAGGTAAATAATAAGCTTTGACGTTTTCAGTCGTTGTTCACAAATTCAGCTATATAAGAAAAAATTATTTAATTTGATTTCAGATCAGTATATTGCGACAAATTAAAATTATAATCAAAGTTTATTTATTAATTTGTTTTTTTTTTCAGATTGGACAGTCGTCCAGATGCTCAAGAAATCCTCATCGGAAGGCGGAGTATAAATGTATCACACTTTTATGAAAAGTAAAATAAATTTAAAATCATGCACCTCTAAATTATAGTTTGAATAATATGGACGTAGTAGGTGAAACACCAAACGGCCTCAGTCCAAACTTTAGTTTTTTGTGCACATTGTGCGGTATAAAATTGTTCATTGGTATTGACTCAAAAGACGAGTATTATTTACCTGTCAGTAGCAGGGATTATAAACATGAGTGGTGAACACACACGTTCACAAGGATTTCCTTCTGCATTAAATCTTCCCTCAATGTCAAATAAAAAGTAATAAAACGTGCATGGCATTCTTTCCAAAAACTTGGAAGAAGTGCACAAAAACTATTGGCAAAGAAAAGAAGGAGAATTTTCGAAAACTGAAGGACGTTTGCGTGGATGGTTGTTATTAAAAAAATCATATAAAACGAAATATTCATGTCTATCAGGTGCGGGTGCCATTACCGGAAAAAGGATGGACAATTTATTTCTAGGTATACGTAACAAATATTGTTCTAATTGTGATCGTGTGGAAAACAAGAAGATCCTACTAGCCCTAGAAAGAGCACCATAGTTTTTTTTTCAGGTCCATAAACTGATTTGGAAAGCGATATTCTTGTCGAACGATTTAAACAGCTCGCGGAAACACATAATTTATTTAATGATGCTTAATAAATAAAATCCTTCAGTTACACCCATACAAAGTGGAAAGCATAACTATTGAAAAAATCGAATGTCGTAATCATTTGTTACGAAATTTTTGCAATAAATTACAAAAATTGTAAGTCACAGAAAACAAATAACGAAAAATGCTGTCGTGACTTTGAGATCAATGATTAAAAAAGCAATTGCTAAAAATAAGAATTACGTCGTTTCAGATGTTGAACGGCTATTTGATGACATTCTGTCATCCCAGCACCACTCCTTTGGCAACCATACCCGGTGTAAAGCTTATTTTTGCGAAAAACAAGGCAAACCAAATGGAAATTAAAATTTGTTTTTCCATTTCCCTATGGCAGATAATTTCAATTTAACTCAAGCTATTGCAGGACATGCCCGGAGTCTCATTCACGACGTCAACAGTAATATTGTTGGACGTTGTCACAGCGTGGTTGTGAAATATATTGTAGGGAAAAGAATACATTTTTCCTTAAAAAAATCGTACGGTACCAGAGCTAAAGATGCCGCTGTGTCCTTTAATATGAACAAAAGTACGTCTCTATGGTACAAAAAACAAGTCCCAAAGGTAAACTTAAAATGTTGGAGGAAAGAAGACAAAAGAAAAGAGAATTGAACAGTAAATACAAAAAATGAAGAGACGAATCATATTTTACGAAAAGCCAGATGAAAATTATGGTGAGCAATGCGAAAAACCTGATACACTCATAAAAGTCTTTGATAAAATGAATGAAGCCTTTCTGAAGAAAAAAAATATTACGAGCAAGATCTCATAAAGAAAAAGACGATTCTGCAACGAAACAGCAATAAATGGATGGAGCTTCGTCGCTTTTTATTGGCAGCTTCAAATTTCGGCGCGACCACAAAGTTGATGTGCTAATTCAGTAAAAGATATTTTATACGTATTTTTTTAAAGTAACAAATTTTATAGTTTCTTCCATTAAACATGGTGTAAAAACTGAAAAGACTGCTGTGATACTGTTAACGTCAAAATAATATTGCAATCGAGCCTTGTGGTTTATTTATCGACAGGTATTTGCCCTTCCTCAGAGTAACTCATGAGGGCCTCGTTAGTAAATATGACATTGTGGAAATTAAGTGCCCTATAAGTATACATAAATTAGGTTTAGGTAGAGCTATAAATTCAAAAAAAGTAAATTTTTGGAAGAAAAAGAAAGAAAGGTGTTTGGAGATAAATACCAAACAAAGGTTTTATCAAATTCAGGAGCAGTTGCATATAACAAAGCGGAAATAATGCCTTTTTGCACTATAGTCAAATGAAAAAATGGGGTGTGGCTGTGTCATGGACACGGCCCTGTGTTGTACGTGAATACGTATATGTAACGCATAATTTCAACCGCCTCAGCTGCAGATGTACTGGCACCGTCGTTGATCCGCTCGGCCGCATTCATTCTTTTGCGTTTCCGGCACTACTTGACTCGATCATATGGAGTTTTATTATTACCATTCTATTGTTCTTGAGATACCCTTTCAAACCGTATACGATCTCTGTATTTGGTTTTGGCTTTTCGACGCCTAAAGGCCAACATTAAATATTTTTATAATATTTTTTTATTCTAACACCTTATTATACTCACTGTCACTATTTTAAACTAATGTTTTATACACGATCGATAGATTTTGATGACAGCTGATGATTAAAACGAACATCGTAGCTTTTCTGAATCAAAAGTTATACTAATTGCAAATCTCGGCATGCAGCAAAATAATTTCAAAATGGCGGCGCTTCCCCCTCCACCGCGTGCAATGCATCACTGTTCTTGCTCTATCTTAATGAATTCTTTAATCCTTTAGCTATCCAGTGGTATAATTTAATTTTTGATCTAGAGGATAGATTCGAAACTGAAACACCAAACCGTATCCCCCGATTTTGATATCATTAGGTTTTTTGGATTGCACCCGTATGGTAGCAAATTTAAAGACGTATTCACGTCAAAAAGAAACTGTTACAACCGAAGTAATACAAAGAGAAGACACATTTTGAACAACAAAATGAAAGGGAAGTAATCGACCCGGGATTTACTAGAAATAAGAAAACCTGATTTTCTTGAAATAAGAAAACCTGATTTTCATGAAAAAAATATATATAAGGAGAATTTTGAGAATATGATATCATTAAACGATAGTGATCTCCCAATCCAAAAATCAGACTTTTAAAAAAACTGAAAATGCTTCTTCATTAAATCATATTAGTCAGCCAGAGCTTCAGGACTAACCGATGTATTTATGTATACTAAGTTTTAGTAAGTTAATATGTGAACTATACGCTACCCTCTATACTACCAAGTATCATCACAAAATAAGGCAGTATCAAATATTATCATACATTACACCCTATATGACCATGGCAAAAAACCGCAAGAAGCGGCATGCATATATCACTCTACATGAAAAGACGCTATCATTCACCACCAACTGTTACAAGATGATACCATATTTCATTATACGTAACCTTCTGATCCGAAGCAAAATACTTATTAATTTTCAATTGTACGTATTAATGTAAGTTATGTGATGATTATATGAATCTATACAAGTTGTTACTTTAAAAAAATACTTAAAAAAACTAGTAAATTATTTATGCGAATATAATTAAAATATATTAAAGTATTACATGTATATTTTAAAAAAAATTTTCACTTCTATTTTCTTTCTAAATTGCATTAGAAAATAACGAACGAAACTCAAACCAAGTAATCAGCTATTAATATTAAGTAGTGTTTAAAAATTATAATAAGACTAAAATCATAGATCAAAAATGATCGTTAATGCGGCGAGCGAAAATTCTTGAGTTGAAGATTTTAGTACGCATTTATGCCGAGCGTTTTGTGTGGCACTAAGTTATGGGAAAATAATCATGCCATTCGTTGTTCCGTTGTGACGTGAAAGAATGATAAACAAATAGACTTTACAAATTTTAATGTTATTTGGGTTTGTGATATTAGTTAGCATGAGATTATGCTGGATTGGCATTTTACCTATGTCATTTCCTGGCCCATCAGTTATCTCTGTGTATAGTTATGACGATTTGTTGCTCCATTGCGACGTGAAAAAAGGACAAACACACTTTTGAATTTTTAATATTAGTTAGTATTTTAATGTTCGTTAAGAAGATATTTCTCGTATTAGTAATAAGTCTATGTCATGTCCCGCTCCACAAACTATTTCTGTACAGAAAGTCACGTAGATATGTTACTCCATTTTTCCGTGAAAGAAGGACAAATCTACATTCTAATTTGTAAGTTTTGGGAGTGCTATATTAATTAGAATAAGATTATCGAGATTAAAAAATACCTTGTATTATTTCCTGGTCCGCCAACTATATCTATGCAAAAAGCTATGCCGATCTGTACCTCAATTATGATGTAAGAGAAGAACAAACAAACGGACTTTTGAATTTTTAACATTATTTGGTATTGTCATATTAGTTAGGATGATATTTACCCGATTGAAAAGTAGCTGTCTAATTTCATGTTCTCCAACTAGCTCTGCGTAATAAGTCACGTCGATTTATTGCTCCATTGCTATGTGAAAGAAAGACAAACAAAAACGCTTTCGCATTTTTAATAGTAGTTTGGACTGTAGTATTTGTTAGGATTATATTTTCCGAGTTGGCGAGTAGCCAGTGTCATTCCCGGTGCACTATTTATGTGCAGGAAATCAAATTGATCTGTTGGTCCATTGCGACGTGAAAGAAGGACAAACAAATATACTTCCTGCTTTATAAATTTCAGGTTTGCTATATTAGTTAGGATAATATTGTCCACGTAGAAGAGAAGCTAGTTTTATTTACTAGGCTGTCAAAGATCTTTGTGCAGAAAGCCACGTCAATCTGTTGCTATTTTGCGACGTGATAGAAGAACAAACAGATTTTGAATTTTTATTACAATTCGGGATTATGATATTAATTAGGATAAGATTTCCCAGGTGGGTTTTTACCTATATAATTTCCTGTTCCCCCAACTATTTTTGTGCAGTAAGTCAAGTCCATCTGTTTCTCCGTTGAGACGTGAAAGAATGAGAAATAAAGACACTCGATATTTTTAACGGAGTTTAGGATTATAATATCTGTTAGGAAGATATTTCTCGGGTTGGCATTGGTCTATGCCATTTATTGGTATGCCGACTATTTCTGAGCAGAAAGTAATTTCGATTTTTTACTCCATTGCATCGTGAACGAAGGATAAACAAACAGATTTTCTAATTTTTAATATTATTTTTATTGTCGTTTTAGTAAATGTAATTACCTGGGTTGACGGTGAGGTGATGAGATTTTCCGAGTTTACAAGTATCTTACGTTGTTTTCTGGCTAGCTAAATATCTCTCTGCAGAAAGTCATATTGATATTTTCTCTGACTTGGGAGAAGTATAAATAAACACACTTTTGCATTTATGACATTAGTAGGATTAAAATATTTCTTAGGATGAAATATAGCCTAGGTCTTTTCCCGATGCGCCATCTATCACTGTGTAAAGTGTGTAAACACAAACACAAATTAATATAAAAAGCAAACCAAAATAAAAAAAAATAATAAACAGAAGGATCGCGTAAAAAAGTTTATAGATAAAAACTCAAATGGCTAATAAAATAAAAATACTAATTGAAAGTATCCAAAATTTAGTAAGCAAAATGGATTATGTAAAAAAAT
This sequence comes from Druceiella hillmani, assembly GCA_039881145.1. Taxonomy (NCBI): domain Eukaryota; kingdom Metazoa; phylum Arthropoda; class Insecta; order Lepidoptera; family Hepialidae; genus Druceiella; species Druceiella hillmani. The sequence goes on from JAYKKI010000013.1 coordinate 9,154,173, forward strand.
ATAAAATCAAACTGATGTAAAAAAACCAATTTATATACAAAAAAATCAAGGTAACTAAAAATTGAATATGCAAAAAGGGTCGCGTAAAAAACTTTACATATAAAAACACGAAGGGTTAATTAAAAAAATTAACAATTAAATGAAACTACGTCATGTAGTATTATTTCTATTTGATTAGCAAAAATTTTGCTAATAGCCCACCTGAAGATGTTGTAATACAACGAAACCTAGGTTATGGTAAAGAACTTAAAGAATGTAGAAATAATACTACATCACGTAGTTTCATTTAATTGTGAATAATGAATTTCTACAAAATTAACGCCAAATATATTCAATATTTAAAAAAATTAACCCAAAACATCCAAAAGTGAGTAAGTAAACAAGATTATGAAAAAAATTTACAAATACAAACTCGAATTTATATAAAAAAAAACTAGCTCATAACTTCCAAAAAGTTAATAAGCAGAGTATCACGTTAAAATATATATAAATACAAACATGAATTAATATAAAAAAGACAAATCCAAAATATTCAAAAGCGAGTAAGCAACGAGTAATGAAACAAGGTTGAATTGCTTGAAAGTCAAAAGAATAAATTATATTCCCGTGCAAACAAAGTATGAACATTTTCAAATCGATTTTTTTATAATAAAGAATTTCTAGCTACAATGTATATATTGAAATACACGACTTATACGTAATTCAAAAGATATATTGCATTAAATATATAATGCATATTCTTCCATGTCTTATCAAAAAAATGTCAAAATGTCAATGGTGCAAAACTAAACTAATTCTTACGATTTTAAAACACAGATCCAAATTTAAGATTAAAATTATTTTAATTATATCGTGTTTTATTTTTATTACTTTTTGTTAAAAATGCAAAAAAAATCTAGGCACTAAGATTTGTTTAGTTAGAACATCAATTAGTATCACTTTCGAATAGATGAAGCTGAAGAAAGAAAATCGAATAGAGTAATATCGAAAATAAAAATTATTATGTCCCGCATGAATTGGCGAATTATATAAATTCTTGAATTTCTTTGGCGTATCCTCAGCCGAAAAAATCTAAAGAAGATGATGAAGTCTCTCTGAATAGGAGAAAGATCAGTTACATATATAACAGGATATTGCAGATGGATCTAAAACCAATACTTATGGTGACTTAAATTATAGTAAGTAGTTTTTGTTCTTATATAGATAAAAGTAATATACATAAAGGAGTAAAGTAGCTACTTTTAACGTAGAACTACAAAGCCACCGTCTCCATTTCAATAATTTTAATCACATCAGCAATGGATGATTGCATATACCTGAGAATTAATGGACTGCACTGAATAAGTTATGAGCACCATTTGTATTCTTTACAAACAACCACCGCGTCTGTAAGAAGTATTTGGGAAGTTTTAATTTTGTTGCCATTACAACGTAATTTTATACTTCACCAGTAGATGTCAGTGTCTGATTTATTTGGTAAAATGGTTTCTCTTTTAGCAATATTCATTTATAAACTCTTTTGCAAAAAAAAAACGGGCACTTATAGGAATGAACCATATCAGAGTTATTTTATTAATATTTGATGCATTTTATATGGAAATATGATGAGAATATTGTTATTTATTATTGAGATATCGTTTTTACCTATTTCAGTGATTAAAAATACGAATAAATAAAAAAACGGTGTAAAGTCCACGGACGAGCGTTTTCATACTGGTATATTAAAAATGGCCAAAATTTATTTTTGAATATTTTCATTAATTTAACACAAAATTTGAAAATTTAGTAACAAGTGTGGCCATCTCTAGCTAAAATCAATGCGTTAATCTACTAGGCATGCTTTCGACGACGTTTTTTATCATTTCCTGAGGAATACGTTCTCATTCAGCGACGATCATATTTTTAAGAGTTGAATGTTTTCTCAAGCTGGTTTTATGGCTCTGACGCATCGTTTGAGATTATCCCATATGCGTTCTATTGGATTGAGGTCGGAACTTCTAGCTGGCCAATCTAACCGACGAATTCTGGCCTCCTGCATATAGGCCTCAACGTCTTTAGAGCGGTGGGCGCGAGTGTTGTCGTCCATAAAAATGGACTCGCCTCCAACTGCTGTTAATGCGGGTTAGGCATGAGGAATAAGAACCTCTGTTATGTACCTTTGCGCATTAAATGTGACATTTCCAATAAAAACTAACTCAGTACGGTCATCTGAGTTAATACCAGCCTAAAATATTACGAAACCTCCACTGTATGGGATGATTTCGTAAAAGCACACTTCTGCGAAGCATTCTCGAGGTCTCCGTAAGACTCACCGACGTCGATCCTCACCACTAGTCGATGTACGAGCTTCATCGGAGAATAAAATACTATTCCAGTCTTGTTGAGTCCATGACGAAACATTTTGAGCGAATCTCAATCTGGCAACTCGATGCTCATGGAGCAATGTAGGGCCCCGAGCTGGGCGCTAGCTACGTACATTGACGGCCTGAAGTCTCTTTCTGACTGTCCATAGGCTTACTCGTGTACCTCTGATGTCCTCGTGGTTCTGTTTGAGACCCACGTATGTAACTTGACGATTTCGTGGCGCTTGACTGACTATAAAGCGGTTGTCCCGTGGCTCAGTGCATCGTTTTATTCCAGAACCGGGCCTTCTACTGACAGAGCCCGTTTCTTGGTATCGTTGCCAGGTCCTTTGGACGGCTCACATTATACTGCTGAAACACAAAACATTGTCTACAGCCTTCTTCAAGCAGCGCAATAATTTTACTAGCTCTTATTAATACTAATGCAGCAAACAGCAGAAATTTAATTAAAATTTATTCTTTAAAATAAAAAACGTCACAAATGAAAAAGAACTTAATAAGAGTTGGATTTCATTTACCGCCAAAAAATACATTTTTGTCAGTGAAAGAGAATTTTCATTTAAAAAGAATAAATTTCAAATTTAGAACGTTCGTTTTTATGTGCCAGAATACACTATACCTGCCAGTAACAATTACAATTAATGCAACCTCTTAAATAAATAATATTTTGTTAATAATATGACAAAATCAAAACCGCCCGTTTTTTATGCAAGAGTATTTGTTAGTAATCTTCACTTATTATTTTTAAAATTCCCTCTAATTGGCAGGCTTTTGAGTTATCCACCTGAAATTTAAATACTTGCCCGAAACAAAAATATTTAAGTCATAGGCCATCATTGTGTCAAAATACAAATACAGTTTTTATTCGCTTTGAAATTCCGTCAACAACATACGTGTATTTACAGTAAGTGAATTTTCTATTATTGTTTACCTTATATGAGGTAGATTAAACTCTTTGCGATCCCGTTTATATTAACAAAGTTTTATCTAACACACAACATTACAGATTTAGCACAAAATTTTATGTGATATATTAACTATACCTGAAAACTCCCATGCGCGCAATGAAGATAGGATACGATAGCATGGTAATGAAGATAAGGTACATTTGTCGTCTTTCAATTTAATGGTCGAAATAATATTAACCTTGCCAACAACAGGAACATAGAAACTAAAGTCAAATTTAAAACCACTCACAAAGCAAAATAAAGCTTGAATAAAATGATTATCGTGTGCTTCTAATTTCATTGCATAACGAAAAGAATTTATCCAATTTCATTAAAAACGGGCCAATAATTTTCTTCAAAAAAATTTGATACTATTTTCATTTTAGGATAAAAATAATATGCCATAACTCTTTTCTTTTTTAAATATGTTTAGGACACGCCCCATAAAAAAATAAGTAATTTAAGAAGGCGGCCGTGGTTGGAAATTTGGAACTCGGTGTACCTAAGTATAATGTGGCCGTTTATTTATTTAAAAATAATCGATGTACTTTATTATTCATTAAATAATTTCTAGAAAAGCTAGGATAATTTGAACTGTTAATCAACAGTCACCCTTAAATAAAAATTTATATCGTCGTCGTGGTGTATATCGTTGGTTATAAAGCTTACTGTCTACCATACGATAGAGCAGCACACCGCGGGGTTCCCGCATGTGATTACTGGCCGCTTGTCAACGGGACTGTTGTAGAGTAAGTAAGCGTGTTGTAAATACCACAGATCAGTAATGAAAAACAGCGTCGCTAGTAGGAGAAGCTATGCACTGCGATTGCCAGCGCGCTTGCCCAGCCTGGCTGGTATGGACGTTACTCCCAACGAGACACAGATCGGGAGATATATACGTCCAGAAGTAGATAGGAGTTAAAATTTAACAGTTTTAATTAATTTTACTAAATATTTTTATATCATTAATTTAACAACGAAAATTATTTTATCCGTGTGCCATTAATTACATATATGAATGGAAAAGCGTCAGAGATAAAAAGTGATGCGCATTCAAATTTTAGGCAGATTTTTATTTGTATGCATGTCCAGTACAAAAGTAGACTATTCTGTATTGGTAATACAGTCCAATATTGATCGTCTGCCATGTGATAAATGAAATAAATTTGTGTAAGTGTCAGATTCAATATTTTAAGATATCCATGCAAGCTTCTATATGCTTAAGTCATTATAACTTTACTTTTTCTTTGAAAAAGTTAATTAAAACTTTAATAGAAAAGGAATTTTAATAGTATTTCGATTTAACGGTAAGAATTGAATGTCGTGTAAGACTGGGAATTTTGTTTAATTTGGAAATAACATTTTAGAATGATTGTGTTTAGGAAAATTTATTCTTTTCTAGATTTGGACAGTTGACATCTACTTTTATCGATAGTTCATATCAGTCTACTACTGGTTAAAGAAATTTTCTAATGTGAGTGTCATTAGATGTCATGTCTATGACCGCCAAGCTGGACACGCGGGCTAGAGATCGCAGTGTGTAGTTTTTTCCAAAAGTCACGTTACTATTCGTTATACGTCTATGGTATTTTACTATACGATTCTAAACCCCACTCTACACCCACTCAAAAAGCAGTCAGAATTTAAGCACAGGACCTTGCAGTGTGGTATGCCATCAAAAATCGTAAACTGTGTGATCGATGTTACATACCATGACGACGACACCAATTTTAGGGGTGACCAATTTAGACTTCCTTTTAGTCGAAAATTAAGTTTATCCCCAGTTTTTAAGGAATTGTTCAACGTCAAACGAGGTACATTGATTATGTTGAAATAAATAAAGATTACAGTGCACTTACTCACATACTCACAAAACGGAAATCATCTTTGACTTATATAGCACTTGTCTTGTACTCAGGATATATTAATCTTGTATGTGTCAGACATTTCAGGCCATGGCCGCATCCATACTGTATGAACGCAAGTAATTATTATTTTTTTAGGAGCAGTACCTAACACATATTTTTTCAGAGAAAACCAGTTATGGTATATTACTAAGATTCTGAAGTTGAAACAATTTGAAATGTGTGAAGGAAATAGTTCGACTCATTTTTGAGGAAAATTGAATTTGGGCATATTTTTGCCCAGCAATGGAATTATAAGTAGACGGTAGTGGTTTTAAAATCAGACTTTTTTATTATTTTCTAATGGCTTGAAATTAAAACCTAGATTTTCGTTATTTTGTTGATAGCCAAAGCAATATTATTTCAATCTTTAAAATTAAACATGACAATGGCATCTTCATCACCAAGTAATCGTATTCTATGTTTATTGAATGCATAGTAGTTTAGATATGTACTTGTTATGTCTGACAGGGTTTAGCGGCCTTCAGTTAGTTAAGTAGTTGTTAATAGATAAAAAAGGTAAAAGTTGCCATGGATTTGTTAACTAGATTATTGTAAAAATTTATATATTTACATTCGTGCTGTTCAGGACGACGACAGCTGTCCACATACATAGAATTTCGTCTTTGTTTGAAATATGTTTTTTATAAATAATAATAGAAATTTAGTTCACGTTCAGTTGACAGTATATCATAATTTATAATATGAAATTTATAAGCTGGATATTAAGTTCAAAATCTAAAGTACTCTCGATAATGATTTACATATACACAATTAGCATATTATACGGTGCAAAATCTCATTTAATATAAAAGGTAAATGTATATTTTAAAATATAAACTTACTTTAACTTTTTATAGACCCTATTACTCATAAACTAGTAGAATCTATGGAATTACACTCTTATGGAATTGCCACATTTACTTATATGAAAATTAATTTATATGAATACTTTTAGGATATTAAAAAGACTTGCAAATCACGAGTAGAACTCGTACCATGAGGATCTATTAGAAATTTTAGCACTTATTGTGTACTATATCTTTCACAAGCGAAAAAAACGACGCATATTAAAAAAAAGTAAGATGTAGAATAATCCTCATAGTCTTCCTATAATTTTCTAATTAAATTATAACAACTTTATTTTTTCATGATTTTGCAGTTTCGGAAATAATCGGAACAAATGGTACAATTTTACATATCTTTTATAATGTGTCTTTAAAAATGAAATTCAAAAATGTGACAAAATATTTCTGTGTTCATCATAACAAGACTTTTAATATGATATTTAAAAAGACTATAACAATTTTTGGGACCTTTCGACTACCATTTCTTTTAATTGTTACATGGGTATTTTAGGATGTTTCTTGTTGTAAAATATGTGCAAAATATATTAATTTGAAGGTTGTATTATCATGTCAAATTTATAGTTTCGACGTCTCATGATGTCTGAGAGAATTAATTTGAAAATGGAGAAATGTGAATGTAATACCTATCATAAGTTTTGTTGGTGCAAAATCATGGCGAATATTTTAAAAGTTATGATATCTAGAATTATACTTATAGTTTTCATACAACCTTTGCATGTACTACTAACCATATTTTTTATAACTTTAGAGATTTAGATTAGAAGGCTGGAACGACCATATAATCTGGCGTGTTCTTCAATATATTTCCGAAAAATAATTAGGAAAAAATATTCTGGTATGTGTTTATGTGTATAAACTTATACGTATATGTATATAAATATATATATATATATATATATATATATACATATATATATATATATATATATATATATATATATATATATATATATATATATATATATATATATATATATACATACATATACGCACCCATGTCTATATTTAAATCTTATAATTTCACATGTATTAAATACACTAGACTAAAAAATTAATGATAAATTAGGAAAATGAATACTTTCCAAATGCGATATACGTGACCAATCTTGAATATACGGTAGAATATTTTAAGTAATATGCATAATTGTATATAATTATAATTGCATTTTTAACTTCATAATATTAGCGTATAATATTACCAGGTTGCGTTAAATGAGAATTTTTTTAGTTGAGATGAAACGTGAATTGAAACATAAAGTCAAAAAAACTTAGATTAGTATAAGAAAAGTTAAAGAATAACAAAATAACAATCAAAAATTGTTTATTTGGTTAAATATTCTACAGTTAACAAAGACAGCGTGGTTAAAAGTTAAATATATCTGTTAGAATAATTAGTTTGTAAAGGTCCCGTATATATTAAAAATAAGTGCTGTAAGGACCTAAAGTTCTCGTAATTCTTTCTTATTAATCATTACACTAATTTTAGAATAGTGTAAGGTTTCCTTAAAGAAGCAGGGTTAAATGAGGACATGTCCAGGACTTGCATTTAAAAATTAACACAGAATATTATCCATATGATAGTTATTTATTTTGATTCATGGTAAAACATCTTCTTACTAAATGTGTTTACAATAATTCAAAGTTTATAGGTGTACAAAAGCTGTGGCTAAAAGTTTGATAAAATTTAAGCAATGAAATAAAACGAATAAATGATTTTACAAAAATACCTGACAAGGGCTCAAGAAGGTGAGAAATAGTTTTTATGTACGAATTATATAATTTTATATCAAATATTGTACCGTTTGGAAGACAACGACTATATCAAATACGGCCTATAGTCTTAGTTACAAAACCTTTTATAGTGTTCAAAGAGGTTTCAAACAAAGATGATAACGTATTTAGAACAGCACCAGACAATCTAGGTAAATCAACCAATGATTTCACGTTCAATATGAAATCAAAATATGTGTTCGTGTACTTAGATTCTGGATCAAAAAGTTTAGATAATCTGTGGAATTCGCGCGGGCTTTTATTGCCGATCATCGTGGCCAAGTTACCGATTATCCGCTTTTCCCTGGGACTGCAATGTTTGCAACCGTCGGACATTATTAGAGTTGCCCTGTCTGAAAAGAAAGTAATCAATTGAATAATATGTAGAAACAGAACTATTTCTTATGACTATTGATTTTAAGTGGTAATATAATAATTAGAATGAAAAAGGCCAATAAAAGAATCAAGCAAGCTAATCTCCGTGTATGTTGCACAAGATTGCAAAAAGCGCAAGTATGGAAAACTGTGCAAAGTAAATCTACGTAACAAATGTATTTCAACATTATCAATATATATTCATTCACTATTAAATTATAATATTTGTTATAACTGTTTGTTAGTTTGTGACACATGCGTAATGATAGACAGTAAGTAATCATCTTGAGAACATATTAATGGTTATTAACGAAATAAAGACAAATTATTTAAAATGTTTGCTGGCAGGTTGTATCAGTCAATTTCTTCGTTTTTTAAATTTTCTGTGTTAAATTCACTCAGTTTTTTCTTGAATTAAAAAAAATAAGCCTTTTCATCTCCACCCTTTTATTACATATATAAATAAATCGTAGAAAAATATTTGATCGGACCCATATCACTCTTATTTAAAATGAACAGAGTACATAATACGCAAGGATATAAAATTATTGCCGCTGACGGGAAACGCAGAAAATTTTGGCGATATGCATTCGACGATTTTGTTTTGTTCCATATTTGCTGACGATATGACAGACATTTTCAAATTATTGGAAAACTTAAAAGATTAAAAACTAAGGCTACAAATGCATCGAAAGGAAACAAAATCAGTGGTGGTAGATCACATTAGCATATAACCTACCTATAGAATTTACTTGTGTATAGGATAATATAAGTAGTGGCAGTAGCTACAATCCAACGGTGGAGGTAAGAATCCAATAATACGCGTCAAGAAAACCTGGAAGAACCATGACATAAGCTACAGAATTAAAACCTAGCTGCGGTGATCCCTCATCCGGTCCATTTTCTTATCTAGAGTGGAGACCCGAACAAATTTAGTTAGCAAGAAACACAGGAGGGATAATTTTGAGACGTGGTACTGACGGCGAATGCTAAGGACTTTTTTCAGGGCTGAAAGTACAAATGTCTCCATTTTTACCATAACTTAGTAATGAATCTCGCTTGTCAACTTTGGACATCTAACAAGGCGCATTGACTTATTTTGTTCAGGTAATTCAAAGAGGAGACGAGAGTTATTAAAAACTGGTTTATTAGTAAAGCCGAATGCAAGAGGGTGAAAAGCCGATCGCCAATATGACGGTGAAAAATGGTGAGGTACCCGACCTTGAATGCGACTGTGGATCAAAATCGAAACACATTATCTATTGTTTAAATCGTATGCCCATATATTATAAGTTTCTTTTCTATTTATTGACTTTGTTAAACTGTTTAACTAACTAAAAAGTATGACTGGAAAATTAAATATGTAAAGATGTGAATTAAGAAAAATACATTATTTACATCACTGTTTATACTAATTTTTAAAAGTAGTCAAACTGACGAAATGGTAATTTGTCAATTTTTGTAGAAATTTATCTGCACCACAAGTTTTAAATATTTTTTATACCACGATGAACATAGATATAAATGCAGACATACACATACCCCGTATATGCTGTTCCAATGGTGAGCAAGGACCGACGTTTCCCAAACAATCGATATAATCCTGAAGACGGTCAGGATCGTCAATGTAATCCTGGACATTAATGTCTTCGAAGGATGGGTAGTCAGTGCAGTTCACCCCATACAGGAGCAGGATAGCGCCGAGGATCTTTAAGGCCTGCATGCTTTTTAATAAATACGAGATAAATTTTAAATTTAAAGTAACCCTTTTACAGTTAAAATATTCAAAGCTACATCATTCTATCTACATGGTTGTCTCCACGTGCAATGTGTCTTTAAATTCGTTTTGGCTTTATGGTTGCTACTGAATATAGAGTACGTATACCCATAACTAAATCAGTAAGAATAATTTAAGAAAGAATTAACTAAAAATGAGAAATAGAAAATAAAATTAAAAAAAATGTTTAAAAAATTACTTGAAAGGAATGATCAAGTTTTATTCTGTATTCTATAATTTTATGTACTTGCCTCATCAGTTTATCTGTGGCACAAAATATATTTAACGAACTGCTAATGTGAAGTGAAAATAATTATATTTCTGGTAAAATATAGTGTAAATAATATTAATATAAAACATAAAATTTAAGAAAATTATATACCGTCAAATATTTTTTCACAGGGAAAACTAAAAAAAGGAACAAATTAAAAAGGAAAAGATAAAAGCCTATATTGATGATGCATTTTAAATATTAGGATATAATTTTATCTACAGTTTTGTAGCGTGTAGAATGATGGAATATTTATAAAAATTGGTGTATATTTTGAGTATTGCAAGGATGTGCCATAGAAGTTAAGCCGCTGAAGCTAAAAATCAGGATAAATATAAACGTATGAGCGAATTTTACAAAATTTCATGTACAAGGTGAAAACTATTATTCCGGTGTTTACAATATTTTAATCAGCTATGCCTCATAAAATAATCATGTACCTTGACATAAGAAATGTAAAGTTAAAAGAAAATATGAAAATATGCATTAGAACGAAGTAAAATTTAAAAAGATATATCATCGTAATAAAGTAAAATGAATGTAAGAAATTACTTACATTTTATATTTGGTGTAAAACTACTTGACTAATACCACTTGCTTAAATATATCTAATGTCTTCAACATGCTTCTGAACCTTTCATACAGGTAATTCAACTTACCTATTATGGTGTTTTTAATATTTTAATCAGCTATGCTTCATAAAATAATCATGTTCCTTGATATAAAAAATGTAAAGTTAAAAGAAAATATGTATTAGAACGAAGTAAAATTTAAAAAGATATGTCATCGTAATAAAGTAAAATGAATGTAAGAAATGGCTTACATTTTATATATGGTGGAAAACTACTCGAGGAGTGGTATTACCACTTGCTTGAATATATCTAATGTCTTCAACATGTTTCTGAACCTCTCATTTAGGTAATTAAACATGCCTCTTTGACCGAAGCTATTGTTTTTAATTCATTGTGTCGATAAATTTCTTGTGTTATTGAAATTTTAATGTTTATCGTCACTAACCAACATAAAGATATTCTTTTAATTTAACGAGAACGTAATACAAATGCAGCTGTGTAAATGTTATGTTAAGTTTTAGAATTTAAAACATAACGTCGAATGCCAATTGGCTTTATGCGTTAGCCCCTTTTGCTGCCTTTATTATTATAAAAATTATACTTAAAATTTACAATCAGCCTCAAACCCGTAAGGTTTATCAATTCTCTACATTCCATTTTAGACAGTAACTATATAAATATAATTTTACAAAAGCCGAACATAATTATAATTTTTTATTGTATCTCAATACAATGAAAGAAGATATATAATAAATCATAAGCCGTTAGTTTTGATGCAAATATAAATTTATTGGTATTTGATTCGTTACTAAAAACTATATGCGCCTCGTTTCTCATTTTTTTCGAGAATTATACATTTCCGTAAAGTGCTGCTTCTACGTAACGTTGCGAATACTTGAGTTGGTTATAATTCTTTAGGACATATTTTTGAAATAATGTTGTTATAAAAAGCTATGACTACTTATACTGTGAACTTTGAAGGATGTCAAGTGTTTGAGAAATAATTTGATGAAATTAAAAATAAAATATATTTGTATTGTCAACAATTTTAAGTTCAGTAAAAATATTTCTTGACGTACGCGCAAGGTAATACTGAAGACTAATTTAAATTTTCCGGCAGAAAAAAATTAAAAATTCCGGAGTAGTCGATGTCTTGTATATTGTGCTCTCCGTTAATAAGCCTAGAAATGAAAAAAAAATTGTTTATGTACAAGGAGAAGCTGAAAATGTTCAGTTTTTTATCAGTTTCCATCCTGACTTAGTAATCAAGTCCTAAATTATCGAAACTTAAACAACTGGATTTCCATGTAAAAAAGTAGTTGACGAAAAGAGGACTGTGAACGGAAAAATGAAATCGACACTAAAGTATACCAGGGATAATCCAAGATATTTTGTACTTTCAACACGATTATCAGCTCACATGATAATTGTTAAGTTTAGTAAAAATATTTCTTATGAGATTTTTTGAGATTACGAATTCCATTTGACCTTGAAAACTTATAAAAGAAATGGGCAAATATTGGTAATCGATAAACCTTCACACGCAAAATCGTACTAGTGAAAAGATGAAAACGTATGTGTAACCGTGTTTACAAAAAGCATGAATCGAAATGAATTGTATACACTACAACAAATCATTAATTTATCTAAAAGTAACAAGCTAGATATAGCATGTAGGTTATAAGTAATACGACCTTAGGTGTTTAATCATAAAAACATTTCATTTAGTTATAGGAGATGCAAATAATTAGCTAAAAGATACAGTACGACCATTCATGAAAATGTGGCCCTCCGATATACCAAAGAATAATATTGGAAATATTAGAAGATGGCTGAATCCTAAATCTTAAAGATATTTGCTGTATTGAAGAGTCAAAATATACTTTTGGAAGAGTTTTACATAAAGTTACGTGCAGATTTTGTTCTAAGTATTCCATATACGCTAACCTATTAACAGTTCCGGTAAGTCCTCGTGAGAAATCTCGCAGATCTTTTCAATTTCATTTTTGAACATAATTACTTACATGTATATATAATTTTATACCTTATGTACCTATGTATTATATAATATAATTTTATACCTTATGTACCTATGTTTTATAGTTTCATTCTGAGACTCTTAAGTTTTTGATACTTGGAAAAGAATGGGTTAAATAAAATAACGCAACCGCTCAAACGGTAATGTCAAACAATGAAGGTATTTGGTCTCTAAGCATACACACAATTTTTTTTACATATTTTTCAGTATATTTCTAAAGATTTGCTACTTAACTTTTAGCATGTTTTTGTTGGTTCCTCCAAATTATAACACATGGTATGTACGAAAAAAGTGTTTCATTTATCTAAATATTTTTCTGTATACAAAAAGTAAGTTATTTGGATACATGTGGATCAATATATTTTATTGCCATGCCGAATATCAAGTTTTATCTCAAGAGGTTTCTGAGAAAAACGGCTGTGATGCACAGACATATGATAAAGGGAAAACGAAACACAGAATCACGACCTTGTGGATTTTCCTTTTTTTTCTTGAATTACTAAACTTGGTAATTACATATGGTCGGTACTATGAGATAAAAGAACCCTACCACATTTTTGGATCTTAAACGCTTCTGCGCAATCATTCACTTCCAAATATAATTCCATAATGCTTTTTAAATTTCAACGGGATCGTTATTCGAAACCATCTTTTCTTGAGTCGAAATCGTAAGCTAATATAACTGAAAGAGGTTAATTATGTGGACGTAATAAACGAGACTAATAATTTCTTAGTTGGATTGTTTGCTATGGGAAAATGAAATATAGTTAATAAAATTTTATATAAAATTGATTATTTTGCACTTTGAACTTTATAACTTCGTTTTGTATAATTTTTATTACCAATAGTGAAATCAATTTCAAACTGTCGAACAGATAAACGATACAAATTACACGTTATGCAATATCAGATTGTATGTTCTAGTACCACCGAATACCATAAACACTTTCAATTCTGTGTTCTTCAACATTTTAGTCAATTGTTTGCCTTAGTGAAAATATCAAAAGATTCTATAAAATAGTTTCACAGGACGGTTAGAAGATGCCAAGAAAGTATTTCTGCATGTGGATAACTTACTTTTTCAAAGTAGTTTTTAATGAAAAAGGTATATAAACCCTTGATAATGTTAGTAGCTCAATTAAACAGGTAATTTTAATCTAATAACTAAATCTTATGAGGCGATGGGTTAAAAAGTAAGAGTAAAATTTGATTTTAAACACCAGATATTATTGATTGTGAAAACGACATCAATTACAACAATTGAATCCTGCCGTATTATTGAATAAAAAACTAGTTTTACCTTACAGAAATTTCAATTAAAAATAATCTATTTTCTAAAGTAGAATAAACCGAATATTAATTCGAACCATACACCATGTCCACAGATTTATAAGTTTTACAAAATTCTATTCAGCCGTTTAGTTATTGAAACGGAAGCTTTGAAATGCTATCGCATTAGTATTTTACACAAATTATTTAATAAGTGCCACTACCCGACAAATTAACATAAACTACAAATTTCGGAAATGTTCATGAGTTATTTCTTATAATAATACATAGCAGCAATTATCCATTTGAGTGCAAGGGAATAAACAGTTATCATGCAATTCGTAAAGGAAGACCTCGCTGAGTTTGTTTAAAATGTGTAGAATGTTGATTGTGCTTGAGGGGATTTTGCTAATTTTTAAATTGTAATTAACTCCTTAAATTCAGATCTCAGTCTAACAGGTCGATGAGCTGAGAAGATAATTAGACCATTGAAGAAGTCTCAGTCCATTGTTAACAGTAGCAATATCCATCATTTTAAATTCAACAGAAAATATTTACTTTAGCTATCATTAAACCGACAAATATTCTGTTATAAATATGTCTACTACTATGAAGGACCTGAGTATATTAATCCATCAACATTTTAGTAGGAAATTCATCTATTCTTTGGCAGGGTTCATTCTCTAAAACGATTTTAATGGCTTAAAAATAAAATTTGCTTTTGTCAAACTTTTTTATTACTTTTGTTTTACTGTCGAAATATGTGATACTTGGATCTTATCCGCATATTTCTTAGTAAATCAGAAAGCCTCCAAGAAGCATATTTTGTTTACGTTAGTGACCACAAGAAATATGGTCAAATTTTTGAGTTTAGATCACATTACAAAATGATGGTTATTTGGTGCAATTTTCATTTATTTTCATTACTTTTATGCATTTGTATGTACCGATAGGTATTACTTACCTATTTACGTTGTTACCGTCTAGCTTACGTCAAAGCAAATCAGATGAAACTAACTTATTTTTACCTATATCAACAAGCCCTAGCCCCACTTGTGAGCAAAAGATTCGTTATAAATGACTAACGAGACATTGGGGCTATTTTTAAAACTTTACCTTTCCTGTATTAAGACTACTAAATTTATCCAACGCTACTATTTTCAACTGGTTTGAGGAGTTTAAAAGTAATGACCTGTGCAAGGGACCTCCTTCAAGAACGAAAACTGATTATAACATAAATAGTAGCCCGTTCATGTAAAATATAAATAAGAGTGTCGATTTCGAGAATCAACAGGTTCGGATAAGTTTAGACATTGATATGAGTTAAGTAGAGAAAGTTCTACAAGAACATATAGGCAGTGGGGAGTTTTGTGCTAGATGCATACCAAATGTTTTGACTAAGATCCAAAAATAAGGACACACAAAATGTTGGATGGACGAGTCTGTTGTGATGTCCATGTAAGAAAAAAGCATGACAAAGATGCAGTTGTTAACAATATATATGAACATTTGGAGTTATATATAGATTTGGTGATGGTAAAAGTTACAGAAATTAATTGCAAAAATAATAGCGATTTTACTAATAAAAAAATGATGCTCCTAATATATTTAATATTAACGAGGAACAGAACCAAATTGAAATAACTGTAATCATAGAAAATATAAAATCGCAATAATTTGCCAAACAATTTTTGTAATTTAAGAACTTATTTAAGAAGAAATTTGCCAAAAAATTTTGGTAATTTAAGAAGATATTTGCCAAAAAAAATTTGCCAAAAAAATTTTGGTAATTTAAGAACTTATTTAAGAAGAAATTTGTCAAAAAAATTTTGGTAATTTAAAAACTTATTTAAGAAGAAATTTGCCAAAAAAATTTGGTAATTTAAGAACTTATTTAAGAAGAAATTTGCCAAAAAATTTTGGTAATTTAAGAACTTATTTAAAAAAATTATAATACATTGTATTAAAAAGCTTCTAGAAAAGCAAGTCAACTAAAAGTTTAAAAATTGATTGCAATATTTCGTGAGGTAAAATGATTGAAAGACCGAATCAAGTTTTCCAAGAGGTTAAGTGAAGTTTATAGTTCGATAGATAGTGTTTCTGAGAAAATAAAATGTCTATTAGGAATAAAGCTCATATCTATTAGGAATATTCCTAATAGTTATTTGAAACCAAATTTAAAAGAGAAATGAAATTGCTAGAGTCAATAATCAATCAAATAATAGCTATTCAAACAAGTTCCATTACTTTGCATTTTAAAGAAATATAATAATTCTAAACTTTTACAAATTTGTCCAATTTTCTTTTAAATTTAAAAGGATAAACAAATAATAATGTTTATCTATATCAATATAAATTGGAGTAACTTAATATAATTAATCCTTTAATTAACGTGTCAAATTTTTTTTAATATTTTTACTTTTCTGCGTTCCTAACCATGTGAGAGTTGTACTCCTATTTACAATTTTTAGACTTTAATTACATGGTTAAATTCAGGTAGATAAGATGTAATTTTAAACGTTTTTGCGACTTACGTAGTACGTAGAAGTATTCTCGTTACTAAACATTCTATATTGGTCATTAAAAGATACTTTAAGTAAAATAGAACTGGAAGAATTATATGAGAACAAAATTTTCATCTCCATCCAAGCTCAATGATAATTAAAAAAAACATGACGCCTATTCTGGGAATTTACACGAAGCGATAAGCTTTGACGTTTTAGAGGACAAAATATACCAACACATATATTTACGGTAACAGTATATTATAGGGTAAAGCCTGCTGGCGACAGATAAAATGATAGATTCCAAAGATAAAACCTACTGAGCGAATATAACCTATTTAAATTTTAAAAAT
The DNA here is from genome assembly GCA_039881145.1 of Druceiella hillmani. Classification (NCBI taxonomy): domain Eukaryota; kingdom Metazoa; phylum Arthropoda; class Insecta; order Lepidoptera; family Hepialidae; genus Druceiella; species Druceiella hillmani. The sequence goes on from JAYKKI010000013.1 coordinate 9,171,185, forward strand.
AATCTGCGCGAATTAATAGGTTCCTTAGTATATTATTATCCTACATATTCGTCCTTTTTAGTTATTGTAAAGAAAAGGCCCCACCAGAGTATCTTGCATGATCACCTTTTTCATAAAATGACATGCCTTCTAGTAATTTTACTAAGGGACCCAAATTCACGGCCGATGAAATAGAAATTAAAATTATATAATCTTTACAAGTAACCAGTTCTTAGGGATTATTGAAATAAGGTCAACATACAGGATGACTATTCCAAACTCACGGCCAGTTAAAATATTAATTATTAGATAGTGTTCAACCAGAAGACTGGTTGAACACTATCTAATAATTAAGAAATAAATGACACTATTAAAAAGAAATATCGAACGAGTCAATGATTTTCAATATACCCCTGGTTGATATCATATTTTTTAAACAAAAACAATAAACTACCAAAAATAAAAAAGAACAACGATAAGCGAAAAGAAAATTTCTGTACTTCCAAAAATATATTTGAGGTCATTTCCAACAATTTCAAAAAGATTTGCCTTATATTATCTTGAAAACAACCCTCTTTTCACATTTCTTATCATTTTTAGCAGATTCTAGTTCATTAGTTTGCTTGATAAGGAACCGTACCGTCCGAATACAAACATTGCTTACTTTTTTTGATGAAATTAAGGAACATTTTTTGATCAAATAAATTAAATTAAAATAATTACTACGTCTAACGAATAAATAATTTATTGCTTTGTTAGACTCACTAATCTTAAAATTATTTGGTGGCAAACAATTGAAATATATAAATTTCGTGTACTCGACAAAACAAATTAGTTAACGATGGCCTCATAGATAAATATTTAATGCTCGACTCAGAATGTATTTTAGATTATAACAAATTTCAAATCATCAAAGCTGCGTATACCATTTTTTTTACAGTAAAAGCCGAATGCCGAATTTTCAGAGTCCAACCCAAAATTCGTTCTAAAACTTGATGGATATATTTCTGAATTTCATCTTATTTCAAACTGTATGTCCAAGTAAAAAACAAAGTATTCTCTTCTAAATTTTTCCGTAAGTCTGAAGAATCTATTTCAATGAAATCTGGCGTAAAATTTTACTTCAACCCCCTGCAAATCGAAACCCTGCGTTATAATTAGTACAATATTTTCTATATTAGTTCCGAATTTCACACATAAATTACGAAGAATAAATTTTCCAGCGTCATACGTTTCTCGTATGGTAAAGAAATAAAGCAACTTTAAATTTATCTATCTGTATTAAATCCTCCTGATTTTCCAGTTGCCATAAATAAAAAGTTAACTAACTAATAGATAAAATATTGAATCAGGGTATATTTTTTGCACCTATTTGGTCAGTTGGGGAAAAAGAGACCCCTCAAATGGAAACAAAAATGGTGAGTGTATATATATATATATATATATATATATATATATATATATATGTGTGTGTGTGTGTGTGTGTGTGTGTGTACACGCCTAATTAATTCAGCTTTATCGGAAATTCAAGGCATTTCATGCTTTTTGTTTATATGTATGGTTACATATTCTCTTTCTTTATGAACCTTCTTTATAAACACTTTTATGACTTGAAATTACACATCTATTGTTTTTGAATGAATATTAAATTGCAAAATTCAACCCCGTCCCGACATATGTGAATTTTTACTCAAAGAATTCGCATATTTGGTTCGGTGTAATTACTTAAAGCGATGTAAAATTATATTTTTAAAAATTAAAGGTGTCAATGAATTCCAAATAATCAAATCACCCAAGAACATTACATTTTTCCTTTTTTTTCCTTGTTCTCCCGTATATTCGTGAAATTTTAAACCATGAAAATTAAAGCAGTATACTTTACCGTGGGCGCCTGAAATTAGAAAAATAAAATTATGGAACAGTCTATTGGAAAGGAAAATGAAACTATGCAGCTAATGTTTTCCATCATTATGTTCAATCTTGTTTATCTCGATAGTCATGATTATAAGTTTCAATTTTCAGATTCTCTTTAATTCATAGTAGTATAACCTATAATTCATAGTAGCAAAGTACTTGAACTGTAATTAATATTGACATGATTAGTAAATAATACTCCAAATTTTTGTCATCATTATCAAATAATTCATGTTATAAAACAGTTTTAATACAATACGATTATATTATACTGAAAAAGAAAAAAAATCAATTGCAATTCTCATACCGCTAGATATAGATGAATATGCACACCATGTTAGTGAAAACTTACTAAATTAGGAAATCTCCTAGTGGTTATTGAAAACTGAAGAAACAATATAGTTTCACGGTAAAATGACAGTAAATAATGAAACACACTTCTCACTATTTATTAGAGTTTATCACATATACTCTTTGAAACGTCTTCACAATTTTCTACCGACTAAAACGAAAATCTACTTTTGTCAAACACTTTTATTACCATTAATCGATTATGGAGACGTGTGCTATCCTGATCTTAATGAAGAATATTTGTGCAAGTTGGAACGTCATCAAAATTTATGCATTCGGTATATCTTCGGCCTCAGAAAATATGATCATATTTCTGAATACAGGTCACTTCTCAAATAGCTAAAGATAGGTGATCGACGCCAACTTCACATACTTACACTTCTTTTTAACATATTAAAAAATCCTTATGGCCTAAACTATCTTAGTGGCAAATTTAAAGATTTGTCTGCTCACGGCCTTGGGCTGCGATCTGAAAGTTGACACACCCTACTTATTCTTAAACATACCTCTACCACTTACGAAAAATCCTTCACTGTCCAAGCAGCAAAAATTTGGAGTCACCTGGATCCTGGCATCAGGAAAATCACGTCTCTAAATATTTTCAAAGATCGAGTGAAAAAGTCCTGCATCTCCTGAAACCTTTTCCTTTGTGTCCTTGCCCTTTCCTGTTTTCCCCATCCCAAATCATGTCAATATTTTGTTTCCTTTTTTAATTTACTTTTGTATTTTTTTTGTCTAATATGCTATGAAGAATTTTCATTGTAAAATCTCTTACATTATACCAACTAAATTTCAATACAAATTGTTATGGTTGACTGGAAGAGATTGCTCATGTAGCAATAAGTCCGCCATATGGACTGTACATAAAAGTTAATAATAAATAAATAATATATATTTGGTAATACACCAACATATTTAATCCTTTGAAAAACTAAAGAAAGAAATTGCTAATATATTCCAGCGAAGCACAGATAGTATCACTCATAACAGATTTTAGAAATACCTTCGATAAATACACATTAAAATATACGACAGTATTTCAAATTTATTTCACAACCCTTATATATGAATAAATATACGCAAAAACCAAATTGTGTTTAATTCGCGTAGAAAAATACCTATAATTTTTAAGGAAAAACACAATATTCCATTATTTTTTATCATGAGTGTATGAGAGGGTAAAGAGGTAGTATTATTGAAAAAACAAACATGTAAATAGATATGAAAATTTATGTAAAAAACAAACCCGTTCTCAAAGCCAATCAAACAAGGTCTGAAGAAAGGTGGACCGCGCACTCACTCTAGTAAGAAGCACTTCAATCAATCCATTTCAACGACTATTAGTTCTAGGACGTTTACCTGAATTCTGAGATAAAAAACTTCAACATATTATAATTGTAGTAGACGATTTTACAAAATATTCAGTAGTTTATCAACTCTGTTCCAAGCAGCTCTTGCTGAGATACCAGTGAATTCCCAAACAGTTTTTTTTAATTTATTTCGCATACCCAAAAAGATTCTCATCTATCAACAAAAAAACTTTACATGGAATCTTTTGAAAAGAATATGTTATCTTTGTAATCCCAGGCTACAACACCCAAGTGGAACGAATGTTTTCGTCGATCTCATCGCATCATTCAAGTGATAAAGAAAATAAATAAATCACATGTGGATTGGTGAATTATCTCATATTTTAATTTTTACAGATATCTTAAGACGAAAAAGCAAAGAAAATGATGAAGCCTCTCTGGATAGGAATCGAGAAAGATTAGTTACATACACAATAGGACATTGCAGATAGATCTAAAACCTTTACTTATGATGACTTAAATAGTAATACGTAGTTTGTTCTTATCTGCATAAGAATAGAGAGGTACAGTGGCAACTTTCAACGTAGAACTATAACATCACCACCCTCATTTCAATAATTTTAACCATATCAGCAAAGGACGAGTGCGTATGCGTGTGAATTAACCAACTGCTACTGAAAAAGTTTAGAGCACCATCTGTTTTTTTATAAACAGTCACGGTGTCCGTAAAATGTGTTTAGGGACTTTTAATTTTATTGCCATTATAAACGTAATATTATACTTTATCTCTAGATGGCAGTGTTTGATTTATTTTGAAAAATTATTTTTTAGGAATATTATTTTTTTATATTAGTAACCACAGTGTCACTATTATTTATAAGATTCAAGAATGTACTCTAAATTACATCACAGATTGAGACAATTTGATAGTCTAGAAATAGCATAGAGGAATTACCCCTTGCGTGGAAAATGAGGTAATTGCTAGCCAGTAAAAAAACATGATAGAAGGTAAAAAATTGAAGTAAATGAGATGAAACAAGAGATAGTCGTGTTAAAGAAATGTGTATAAAACACAATTCCTAACATTTTTTATTGATCGAAAGCCTTATCAGTACCGCCACATATATATTTGTCTATTCGATATGAAATATCTATCCTTATGCTTGCTTTCTCAACCAAAAATTTTGTCAAAATTTTGATGGTAAGTTTTTAACAACATTTTGCAGGATGTTTATCGAAGAAAACACGCTTTTATTTTATATTTTTTAGAATTTGAGGTGTTTTTTATACAGGCTTCTTCATATTTTCGGGAAAGAAACGTACAAAATATCAGACGTTGTTAGGAAAAAGCGATAGGTTTTTGAGTTACCCTTCTGAAATTTAAATACTTCCTAGAATCAAAAATATTTAAGTCACAGATCATCCCTGTATCAAAGTACATATATAGTTTTCATTCACTTTGAAATTCCGTTTCGTCGTACGCGTATTTACGGTACGTAAATATAAAGATATTCTATTATTTTTTACCTTACATAAATCTTACGAGGCAGGTTATGCTGTATGCGATTCCGTTTTTATTAAAAAAAACCTTAGTATCAGATTAAGGATTTAGCATAAAATTTTATATATTTTAATTATATCTGAAGACTGCCATGTATGCAATGAATAGCTTGGTTATGAAGATAAGGTACGGTTGTCATATTTCATTTTAATGGTCAAAATATTGTCTTTGCCGTCAACAGGGACCCAGAGGCTATTGTCGAATTTCAAGTCACTAACAAAGCATAATAAAGCTTGAATTAAAAATTTATTATCGTGTGCTTCTAATTCCATTATATGCCTAAAAAATCCATTTTCATCAAAAACGAGTGAAATAATTTTCTTCAAAACCTTTGACACTGTTTAAACTTTAGAATAAAAGTAATATACAGTAACTCTATTTTGAAATCTGTTTGGGATACGGCTCCTAAACAATTTGTAATTTAAGAAGGCGGTCGTGGCCGGAAATGTGTGACTTGGCAAAGTTGAGGGCATCATGTTCAATAGCACAAATTTTCTCTAAGTCCAACAACTGCCGTTTCGCGAGGTAGTATCTAAATATACTGTAGCCGTTTATTATTTTTAAAATAATCGATATGGCTTATTCGTTATTGAATAATTCCTACAAAAGCTAGGATAATCTTAATTTTTAATCAATAGGAAGTCTGTATTTGTTACCCTTAATTAAAAATACATATCGCCTTCGTGGTGTGCATCGTTGATTATAAAGCTTCGGTATATGATGGCGCAGCACACCGCGGGATTCCGGGTTTGATTACTGGCCGTTCGTCGAGTAGACTGGAATTGTGTGGAAACGGTAAATACCGCAGTCCAGTAACGAGAAGAAGCGCCCCTAGTAGAGAAGTTATGCATTGCCATTGCCAGCGCACTTACCCAGTCTGGCGGTAATGGACATTACTCTCAACGATACAAACATTGAGAGTTACATATATCAAGATAGATACGAGATTAGATTTAACAGTTTTAATTAATTTTACTAAATATGTGTACATCGGTAGTTTATCCACGAAAACAATTTTATTCATATGTCATTAATTATGTATGGAGAAATCAAAAGTGAAGGCACAATTAAATTTTAGGCAGATTTTTATTTATGTATATGACCAGTACAGAATCAGATCATTCTGTATTATTATATCAATATTGATCGGCTCCCAATATTCGGTAGATTTAATATTGGAATATGATAAATTAAATAATTTCATGTAAGCTTTAGATTCAATATTTTGAGATATCCACGTAAGCTTCTGTATGCTTACGTCAGTTCAACGTGAATACTATTTAACTTTACATTGATTAAACTGAATGAAAACTTTAATAGAAAGAGAATTTTATTACAATTTTGACTTAACAGTAAGAATTAAATGTAGTATTAAAGAGTAGGAATTTTATTTAATTTTGGAAAGTGCAATATATTTTGGAAAACTCATTCTCTTCAAATTTGGACAGTTGACATCTATTTTTTTTTTGGATTTTCCAATGTGCGTTTTATCAGATGTAATGTCCATAATTTCCAGGCTGTGCACACGATCTTGAGCTCGTAGTTCGTAGTTTTTTCCAATAGTCACGTTGCTGCACGTTACTGATTTATGGTATTTTACTACATGATTGCTCACAACCATCTCTACTTGACAAGCGGCCAGAATTTAAGCCCAGAACTAAAGATTGCAAACTTTGCGCCAGTAGCCAGGATTAAAGATTGTAAACTTTGTAATCGATGCTACGCTACGACGACGACAACAATTTTACGGGTGACAAATATAGATTTAATTTTGGATAAAAATTAAGTTTATCCAAGGTTTTGAAGGAATTGTTTAACATCGAATGAGGTAAATAAAGGTCACAGTGCACTTACTCACATTCTCACAAAAACGAAATCATCCTTAATCTATATAGCATTTGTTTGTTGTATTCAGGATACTTTTATCTTGTCTGTGTCACATATTTCCTTCTACGGCCACATCCGTGCTATACGAACGGATATAAATTTAATTTTTTTTAGGTGCAGTACCTAACAAATATTTTTTTCAGAGGAAGCCAGTTATGGTATATTACTAAGAATCTGAAACTGGAAAAATGTGAAACGAAATGGAAAGATGTGTGAAGGAAATAGTTTGACTCATTTTTGAGAAAATTGAATTTGGGCGTATTTTTGCTAAGCAATGGAATTATAAACATACTATAGTTGTTTTAAACTCAGGCTTTTTCATGATTTTCTAATGATTTAAATCTGGATTTTCGTTATTTGTTGATGGCCAAGTCAATATTATTTCAATCTTCAAGATTAAACACGACAATGGCATCCTCATCAGCAAGCAATTGCATCCTACGTTTGTTGAATATATAGTACTTTAGATATATAATGATTATGTTAACAGACATCATGATTATATTCCTTCTTTTGCGACTTTTATATTTTTGTTTTTTTTAGGTATATTGTTTAAAGAGTTTTTAAAAAAATAAAAGTTGTTCAAAGAGTTGTTAAGTAGATTGTTGTAAAATCGATAAAGGTTCTCGATAAAGATTCACGTCTACACAATTAGCGTATTATACCAGTATGATACACTATCCAATTCAATATGAAAGATAAATGTATGTTTTAAAACACAAACTTATTTTAACTTTTCATATTAATCATAAACTAGTAGAATCTACTGAATTACAACAGATCATATAACTCATAAAATAGTAGAACCTACTGAATTACAAATATTTTCCTTTTTATTTCGTTACATGTACCACTACAATGAATTTTTTTTGGATATTAAGAAGACTTATAAAGTAGAACTCGCACTACGATGACTTTATACGATGGAACTCGCACTACGAGGCTCTAGTATAAGTTTCGGCACTCATTATGTACCATGCCATTCACAACAGTAAAAAGTGGTGAATATTTAAAAAAAAATGTAAGATATAGGATATTTGTCGTAGGCTTCCTGTAGGCAGATTTTAACCTCATTTTTTTCCTGATTTTTGCTTAGTGATTTCCTAAATAAGCGGTAAAAATGGCTTAATTTTACATATCGTTTAGAAAATCTCTTTAAATATATAATTTAAAAATGTGATAAAATATTTTTGTATTCATCATAACAAACCTTTTCAAATGATATTTAAAATGGCGAAAAAATGTTATGACCATTATTTATTATCTTTTTTAGAACGAATATTTCACCCGATAATAAAGACAGCGTAGTTTAAAAGTTCGATAAATAAAAATACTGTATATAAATACTGAAAACAAGTCCCGTAAAGACTTAAAGCTCCCACAACTCTTTCCCATCGATCATAATACTAATTTCAGAATCGTGTAACTTAATGAAACCTTCATTCAATAAGCAGGGTTAAATGAAAATATGATCAGGACTTATATACACCAAATTAAAATACGACATTTTCCATGCAAAATTTATTTATTTTCATTCGTGATAAAATATCTGTTCATTAAATTTGTTTACGAAAAATAGAAAACTACCCCTAGTTTTTCAGAAAGTTGCGACTAAAAGGTAGATAGAATTTAGGTTAAGAAATGAAAAGAAGAAATGTTAGTACAAGGACATCTGATAAGGCTCAAGAAGGTGAGAAATAGTTTTTATAGGCAAATCGTTAATTTTTTCTTTAAACATTGTATCGTTAAGCAAAATGACCACAATATCAACAACTGCGTACAGTGTTAATCACCAGACCTTTTACAGTATTCAGAGAAGCATTAAATAAAGTTAATATAGAATTTAGAAGAACACCGGACAATCTAGGTAAATCAGCCAGTGAGTTCATGCGCAATACAAAATTAAAAAATGTAGCCGTGTACTTCGATTTAGGATCGTAAATTTTGCATAGTCTGTGCAAATCGAGTGGGTTTTTATTGCCGACCAGCGTGGTCATATCAGCGATTATCTGACTTTCTTTAGGTCTGCAGTGTTTACAACCATCGGCCATTATTAGAGATGCCCTATCTGAAACAAAACAAGAAGTTAGTTGAATAATATGCAAAAATGGAAATCTTGCTGATGACCACTGTTTTAAGTGGTAATATAATAAGTAGAATAAAAAGGCCCAATGAAAGAATCCAGCACGTTAATCTGCTTATATTTTGCACAAGATTGAAAAAAGCGCAAGTATCAAAACTGAGTGAAGTAACTCTACATAACGGATACATATTATACTATATTCCAGCATCATCACTGTATATTAATGTGTTATTAAATTATGACATTTATGACAAGTGTTTTTCAGTTTATGACACACGAGTAGTAACACACAATGAATAGTAATCTGAAGAAAAATTTAACTGATATGAATGAAATTGAAAGCAAATTATTCCAAAAAAAATGATGTTAATTTTAAATCAGAATCTTTTGGCGGGAAGGTTATATCGGTAGATTTTTCTGTTTTTTTTTAAATTTTAAGTGAGAGCTTCACACACGTTTTCTTAAATTAAAGAAAATAGGCTTTTCCACCTCTACTCATTTATTACATATATAAATAATTCGTACAAAAATACCAAATCGGAGTACATATCTATGTTATTTAAAACATAGATATGAAGAAAATTTAAAAATTAAGAACATTTCATGTTCTTGCGTATTAAATTTTCCGCTGACAAGAACTAAATTTCGCTAATATCGCTAAATTTTAATAAAATATCGCTAAATTTTCTGCGTTTCTTCGAACGCAGAAAAGTTAAGAAACGCAGAAAATTTAGCGATATGCAATCGACTCTTTTGTCCTTTCCATATTTATTGAAGATAGGAGAGGCATTTTAAAATTACTTGAAGTAAAAATTTTAAATTTGAGGCTCCAAATTTTTAGAAAGAAAACCAAATCAATGGTGCTGAATCTCATGTAATCTATCGAGAGCGTCAAGAAAGTAGACAATTTTTTTATCCAGAGTATAAGTAATAAAAATAAATTTGTCGTCGCCGTGGTGTGTTAGGTTGATCACAGCCTGTGACGACGCTGCGCACCGCAAAACATATTTAGTGTATGCGATCAAAACATAGCTAGTGTGTTCTTACCTGGAGTGGAGGCGCGGCCAAATTAAACTAGTGAGAGATACAGGAGGGCTGGATTCGAGATGTGGTATAGAAGACGATTATTAAATATATATTTCAGGGTTGAATGTACAAAACCATCTATTTTGTTCCTGACTTAATATTGAAAATCGCTTGTATACTCTATATCTACAAGGCGTATTGACTTATTTTGTTCAGGTAACGCGAAGAGGAGACGAGACTTTTGAAAAACTGCTTTATAAGCAAAACCGAACGCAAGAGACCTGAAAATTTAGCAATGAAATGGCCAGAAGAGAAATGATAAATCAATTGTTTATGTATTTGCTAAAATTTGTAAAATTTAGTATAAAACAAAACAAAATAACAACACGTAGGTAACAAAACAGTTTCATGAATCTTCATAAATTGGTGCGTTATGTGGCATCATATATTGATAATGTCTAAATCATTCGTCCATATAAGTTTCATTTCTTTGAAATCTTTTTATTGGTTCAATTTCAAAATTATTATTATTCAACATATGAAAATAGTGGTTGTGTACCAACACAATATATAAATACATATCATAAATAAATTTTGAAAACGTGGAAATACTAGTTGTTTCAGGAAACAATCCCCACTACATTTAGTTTTCGCAATTACAATTTACAAGTCGCAAAGTCTAATATTAAAAAGGATTTGTAGATATTGGAGAAAAATAAACTTCTGTTGGTTTAAATATATCGTATTTAAAGAGTAAAAACGTTGGAAGGATTAGAATTAAACGGATGATTTTCCTATGATAGATTAAGTGATATTGAGCACTCATATATATTAAAATATAAGAGGCGAGAAGACATTCGTATGAGGAATTCAAGGTTTTAATCAAATGTACATACATATATATATACATGTATATATATATATGTATATATATATATATATACATATATATACATATATGTATATATATACACACACACATATATATATATATATATATATATATATATATATATAGACTCTCACGAATTTGTATTTTGTAAATGTTCATAGAAATATATTTACGTCCCAAGTTTTAAATATTTTTTATACAGTTCTAAAATAGATATAAATGCAGATATACATACCCTGTACACGTTGTTCTAATGGTGTACAAGGACCAACTTTTCCCAAACAATCTATGTAATCCTGAAGACGGTCAGGATCGTTGATGTATTCCTCGACATTAATATCTTCGAACGATGGATAGTCAGTGCAGCTCACCCGATGGAGAAGCAGGAGAGCACCGAAGATCTTGAAAGCCTGCATGCTTTGTAATAAACACCAGGTAAATATTAAATTTAAATCAACTCTTTTATAATTAAAATATTTAATCCTACATCGGCTCATTCCAATCTAGACGGTTGTCTTCACGTGCAATATGTCTTTGGATTGGTTTTAACTTTATGATTACTGCCGAATACAGAGTACGTATATCACCAAATGTATCAGTATAGATTTCTTAAGAAATAATTTAACTTAAGGTAAAAAATAAAAAATAAAATTTAAAAATAAAAAGAAATAACCAGAAAAGAATGATCAAGTTTCATTCTGTATTCTGAAGTTTTATGTATTCGCCTTATATTTCGTTTATCTGTGGCACAAAATATATTTATAGAACTGCTAATATGAAGAGAAAATAATTATAACTCTGGTAAAATGTAGTATTAATAATATTAATACAAAACATAAAATTAAACAAAATAATATACCGTCAAATACTTATTGAAAGGGAAATATGAAGAAGGAATAAAAATTTAACAAATAACACAAGAGCCTATATTGATAATGCATTTCAAATATTTGGGTCTAATTTCGTCTACAGTTAGAATGACGAAATATTTATAAAAATTGGTGTATATTTTGAATATCGGATGAATGTACAATAGAAGTCAAGCCGCTGAAGTTAAAACTCTAGATAAATATAAACTGGATGAGCAAAATTTATGAAATACCAAGTAAAAGGTGAAAATTACTGTCAGTGTGTTTACAAAACTTTAATCAGGTATGCCTTCCATGTATATTTGAAATGTAATTTTATTCCTTGCTATAAAAAATGTAAAGTTTAAAGATAAGATATACTAGAATCAATTTTAATTTAGAAATATACGTCATCTTAATAAAAATAAAAGGACTGTTATAAATGACTCACATTGATTATTTGGTGAAAAAATGCTCTAGTAATATCACTTCCTCGAATCTATCTAATGTCTTCAACATGCTTCTGAACCTCTTATATATGTATTAAAAACGTGCCCCTTTGACCGAGGCTGCTGTTTTCAATTTACTCTGTCAATAGATATCCCATATTAATAACATTTTAATATTTATTATCATTTTGTTAGAAAAAAAATCAGTTTCATTTAACGAGAACTTGATACTAAATTGACACTTGACACTTGTGTAAATATAATCTTAAGTTTTTGAATTTGAAGCATGACGTCATTGGAAGTCTATTTTGTGTGTTTCGCGAAAATAGTGCGACGGGTGTAAATCTGACACTTAAACGTCCATCTTCACGTAAACGTTTCGATTTTATTTTTTCAATTGGTTTAATTATTAACAAAAATATAATCTAAACGTCGACAACACCGGAGATTAGTAATATTGTTTAGGATATGCTATGGAAAAAACTGTAGTTATAAAAGGTAGTGACTGCTTACACTGAGAACTTTGAAGAATATCAAGTGTTCAAGAATAGTTTCATGAAATTAAAAATAAAATATATTTGTATTATCAATAATTTGCATCTCGTATTAAGCGAGATACCTCGACAAAAGTATAAGGCGTTACTTAGGCCAATTTAAAATTTTCTGATTCAGAAAGTTTTAAATAGTTTTCAATTTTAATGAGAAAAAACATCAGTTCTGTAATCTACATAAAATAAGGGATTCAAGGAAACTAAAATCTTAAATGTATACCAATGTGGGGTAAAGTACCATGTATCGGTTGGTATTGTCCTTTAAGTAAGTCACAAATAACAATGTCTACGATGACAGGATTATGACACATGTTATTTTAATTAAATAAGAAACAAGAAAATGAATGCATGGAAACTTATGGAAACTTATGGGTTGGAAGGGACATTTCTTAATTAAATAATTTACGATTTATTTATATGCATTGTAATTATACGTATATTAATTTTTAATTACAATACATATAAAAACATTACGATTAATATTGTATCACGTAAATTTTACCCACACGGTTTTACAATTAAATATAAAGGTTACTTAAAATGAATATATAGAAATTGAAATTATTTCAAAGATATATTAATAGGAATATTTAATTTATTAACTAATATAATAATAAGATATATTAATATATTAGTTAATAAACTTAGAGATAAAAAGACATATTTTTTTATGTACAAGGAGAAACTGAAAATGTACTGTTTTTTTATCAGCCTTCATTCTGACTTAGGAAACAAGTCCAAACATGTTGAAAGTTAAATAATTTTACAATGATGTAAAAAAAATAATTGAAGAAAAGATAATGGTGAACAAAAAAACGAAATAACACTTAAGTATACCAGAGATAATCCAAGATATTTTGTACTTCTACACAATATTCAGCTAACATGATGTACGAATTCTGTTAGAACTTGAAAACTTTAAAAAAAATTCGTAAGTTTTCGTAATAGATAAACCTTTACATGCAAAAACGTACTAGCAAAAAATTAAGAAAAAACGTGTATCGTTGGAAATTGCATGAGACAAAATAAATTATATACAATAAAACAGATCATTAATTTATCTAAAAAAAAAACTGGTTACATAAAAACGTAGGTCCTGAGTAATATGACCTACGGTGATTAATCGTAAAAACATATCATTTTATTATATTATGATACGAATAATAAGGTAACAACAGTTTGCACAAAAAATTGAAAGTACCAAAGAGCAATATTGAAAGTGTTAGAAGAGGAAAAGCCGAACTACCAAAAAGCAATATTCACAGTGTTAGAACAGGGCTGGAACATGAGTCTGGAAGATATCTTCAGTGTTGAAGAATCAAAATATACTTGTAAGAGAGTTTTGTATACAGTTACGTGCAGATTTATTTCTAAATATTCCATATGCCTTAAGCCATTGGTAGTTCCGATAAATCCCAATTTTGCAAACGCGCGACACTCCGTGAGAAGTCTCGTAGTTATTTACAATTTCATTTTTCAACATAATTACTTATATACATATAATTTTACATTATGTTTTATAATTTCATTTTGATACTCTTACGTTTTTGATACTTGCGAAAAATGGTTTAAATAAAATAATGCAACCCCTCGAACGGTAAATTTAAACCATGAATGTATTCCAACCAAACCGACAAGACCAAGTTATTTTCAGTACGTCAACAGGCCCTGGCTATAGCTTTTGAGCAATGGATTCGTCATATATACCTAACGAGTCCAAACTCGGAAAATTAAATCCTCTTCATTGAGGACTTCCTATTGGTAAATTCCAACCTCGTCACTTGGCGGTACATAGCGATCAGGAATAGCTTTACAGTGTCCTTTTTCAAACAAAAGAAGGCATCAAAATCGGCTTACACCTTAAAGAATTATCGCTGAACATACATAAAAAAGATATTCCGACGAATTGAGAACCTCCTCCTTTTTTTTGAAGTCGGGTAAAAATATTTTTAAATATCTTTAAGCGTATCTACTCAAATATAGTTATTGTATTTGTTGTTATACTCTAGTTATTTGGAACTAAATTCGGAACAAAATTAAAGTATCACTGATTACCGTGAAATGTAGAAAAATTTACGGCAAATATATTTACTCATGATTGGAATTCTATATACCCACATCTGTCCATGGCTTATCAAATTTTGCTTCCTCTAATAGTTTACATTTTATTACCGCTATTTGCTAGAAAAATATCTAGACCTTTTGTCAATTTACAACTTACGTCAATGTTTCTAATTATCAAGCGTAAATATTTTGTTAACTTAGTATCAAGACAATCTTTGTCGACGACTACATAACGGTTTGTGCCTTCTGCTAAATTCCAGAAAAAGTAAAAAAACGTACGAATATTACCCAATTCGTATTTAAGAATTATGGTCAAATTCTGAAAATTAAATCTGTAGTTGCTTCAGTTTCAGTTTCGGAGAGGGGACTTAAGACGAAAACAATGTTCTTGCGAGCATAATAAATGTTGTCGATAAAAATTGTTTCATTCAAATTGTTTAAGCAGGGACTTGCAACTATCATACCATACGAGTAAATGACATTTATAAGCTTCATTTATATTCGAATGTAATTAGGTTTATATTTGTACTTGTACAATTATTAACCGTGTAATATTAATCTTAAAGTTTACGCCATAAAATGTCCGATAATTGTTTTGTCGTTACCTTATTCCATATAAATAACACTAAATTGGGTTAAAGTAGATATTTTATAGCGTTAATTTTACTTTCTTTTCTAGACAGTTAAACAAAATTAAGGAACGATACAAATATTAAAAGTAGATAGAATTATAACTGCGAATGTATCGAAGAATAAGTGAAAGTAACTGTAAAGTCGATCAGCCAATATTTATTAGCTTTAACAGAAATTATGTATCAATTCAGAATTCACGCGGAATGTTATTTTTTATATAATTTGGTTTATATTTTTCATTTCGTTAATACTTTAAGTTATATAACAATATTTTAATTATAAAACAGTTGTTGTCCCATATAAGTATAGAAGGTAAATATCATTAACTTCGTTAAATTAATCGAAAGTTTTAAATTGGCATAGGTTTGCAAAATACTATTAAAGTGTTTAAAGATCCAGACTCTGAGAAGATGAATATTTTTGAATCGGATTTTTTTTTATTTTTCTGCGTTAAATGACAAGTCAACAATTTCTAATGGTTTGGATATATTTCCGTATTAATACTATAGTGCGCGAGCCCCTTTTTATACAAGTTTGCTCGCGTGCTCTACCGTGGTAGAAAAAGTTAAATGTAACTTTTTCTAACTAAAAGTATTGAATTAAAAAAAAAGTTTAGTTTAAGGGTTTGTTTATTAAAAATATAATTCTATAGGAATGAGGATTTCTTAACATTTGCGAACTATTTTAGGGACATATTAGCAAACCACTACGAAAAAAATATTTTTGGCAAGTTTGAGGTCAGCTCGTATAAAAAAAAAATTATGTATATATATATATTTATATATATCTATATATATAAAAATCAATGCCACTTTTCGTTGTAATTTTATAACTCAAGAACGGGCTCACCTATCCAAACCAAATATTCAGGCTTTGTTTGGACTATTTAGTAGATGGTTTATGTGAAGTTTGCACAAAATCGGTAGAGTGCTTCTTCATTTATCACATTTTTTGTAACAACTGAATTCAATAAATGGCGGATCATTTTGTAAATGGGGATTTTGCTGTCAAATTGAACCTTTTTTCAGATGGCAATTGACAGTAAAAGCATGTGGTTATGTCATTCATGCGGTCATTTCATTTTGGACGTGGTTCGATTAGAGCAAATTGTCAGTGATAATTATTGCTTTGTGTTTATATATTTTGTTCAAATGTACTATGAATTAAATTGTCAAACGCATTTACACAAACGGTAAGTTTTGAACTATTGAAGTGAATTACATGTATGCATGTGTGTTTCTTTATTTGAAAAAACATATTGTGTACCACTATTAATGTAACAATTATTTTTTTAATTTGATTTATTCTTTTTTAATTGAAGGAAAAATGCCACGAGCAAGACGAGCAAATATAGGTCGCCGAACGCGTAATGCAAATGATGTGGCATTACTAAGATGATCACAGACTGCAGATGAACGCGCACAAGCTAATGCAATGCAAAGTGAATGTAATGCACGAAATAGATCTGTTGACCCTGTACCTGTACTGAATCTTGCACGGCGATCACGAATACGTCGTGCTGTTTTGGCTGAAATGATGCGTGCTGCTTTTAGTTACAACAGTCAGATTGAATATAGTGTGTACGGATACATTGGAATGATGGACGCAATATGTCAACATTGTGATGCGGCTAACTTTTCAGGTGAATCGCCCGGCATATGTTGTGCTACTGGCAAAGTGAGATTACCAGCATTAGAAACTCCACCCGAACCATTGTATTCATTAATTTTTTTGACATCTCAAAAGTCAAAGCACTTTTTGGGTCATATTCAACAATACAATTTGGCATTTCAAATGACTTCTTTTGGTGCTCCTAAAATTATTAGAGATAATTTTATGCCGACGTTTAAGGTAAATACTTCAACAGGATTGTCCCATGTTTATATCAATCTGAATCATAAAGTATTTGATAGTTTTAAAAATTATGATACAACATCTACCTAAAATTGCATACATGTTACAGATTCAGGGCCAGATTTATCATCAAGCTGGTTCGTTATTGCCATACCCCGACGCTGATCATATATTTTTGCAAATTTATTTGATTGGTGATGAAAATCGTAAATTGGATCAATGTTGTGCAATTGTTTTGAATACAAGACGAGAAATCATTCGTGAGCTACAAAGGTTTTTCCATCAGCATAACGCATTTAACATTAGTTCAATTGTTCAAAATTGCTCTCGATCATATGCCATCTGATAATCACAAAATCGTAATAAGAGCTGATAGAATACCTTTTGGAGAGCATGAAAGGCGATTCAATGCACCGACAATTGATGAGGTTACAATTGTAATTCTTGGTGATCAGTTTCAATCCCGTGATATTGTACCTCATCGCAGAAATGAGCAATTGCAACGTGTTTCGGAACTTCATCGTAGTTGCATCGTCGATGCATTACAATACACAATATTGCATTGGAAAGGTGACGATGGCTACCATATCAATATACCAAAGATTGATCCACGAACAGGTAAATAATTGACCTTTTTACAGTGTGTTGACATTTCATCATTTGTATAAATTTTTAAAGTCACATTTTCCACTTATTTTCAGGTCTACATGTACAGAAAAAAATTAGTGCCATGAATTTTTATTCGTATCGATTGATGGTTCGTCCAAAAGAATAAAATTATATCATGAGATTTGGTAAACTATATCATCAGTACATCGTTGATATGTATGCCAAAATAGAAACTGAACGTCTTCATTTTATTCGTTTCAACCAAGCAAAATTAAGATCCGCAGAATATATTCATTTGCAAGATGCGATAGCGAATGATGCTAATGTTAATAACATCGGACGTTTAACTATATTGCCATCTTCGTATATTGGTAGCCCACAGAATATGAACGAATATGCACAAGACGCAATGTCTTATGTACGAAAATACGGTCGACCGGATCTGTTCATTACATTTACATGTAATCCGCAGTGGGATGACATCATAAACAATTTACTTGAAGAACAGTCGACAACTGATCGTCATGACATTAAAGCACGTGTTTTTGGCAAAAATTGAAAACACTTATGGATTTAATTGTGAAATTATGTGTATTTGGAGAGGTGCGTTGCCATATGTACTCCATCGAATGGCAAAAAAGGGGATTGCCGCACGCACATATATTAATTTGGCTGGTACATAAAATAACTCCGGATCAAATCGATAACGTTATATCAGCTGAAATTCCTGATCTAACCGTTGATCCTGAGTTATTTCAAGTTGTCGTTAAAACATGATACATGGTCCGTGCGGTGAACTAAATATGAATTCGCAATGTAAGATTGATGGAAAGTGTTCGAAACGATACCCAAGGCAATTGACTACAGACACAATAACGGGCAATGGCGGATATCCGTTGTATCGACGTAGATCACCTAATGATAATGGCAAAACGGCAACCATTAGAATGCGTAACCAGGATGTTGAAGTTGATAATCGTTGGGTGGTTCCGTATTGTCCATTATTATCGAAAATATTCAATGCTCATATAAATGTGGAGTATTGTAATTCAGTGAAATCCATTAAATATATTTGCAAGTATGTAAATAAAGGGAGCGATATGGCTGTTTTCGGTGTTGCTGGTGATAAAAGAAATGATGAAATTACTCAGTATCAAATGGGGTGCTATATTAGTAGTAATGAAGCTGTCTGGAGGATAATCCTCCAGACAGCTTCATTACTACTCCTACGTCGTTTCCAATGCACGAAAGACATCCTGTGGTTGTTCACTTGGCTGTGCATCTTGAGAATGGCTAACGTGTTTATTTTAATGTAGCAAATGTATTGGAAAGAGCAGCACAACCACCAGCGACTACGTTGACAGCTTTTTTCAAATTATGCGAAACTGATACTTTTGCGATAAATATGTTATATTCTGAAGTGCCTCAGTATTACACATGGAATGTGTCTTCGAAAAAATTTCAAAGACGTAAATAAGGAGCAGCAGTCCATGGGCATCCTGGCATTTTCCAAACAGATGCAATTGGGAGAATATATACAGTACATCCAAACAATGCTGAGTGTTTTTATTTGAGATTATTATTAGTTAACGTCAATGGCCCAAAATAATTTCAAGAATTGAGAACAGTCAACGGTCATTTGTGTCAAACATATCGTGAAGCATGTCAACTCTTGCATTTGTTGGAGGATGATGCACATTGGGATTCAACACTTCAAGATGCATCTACTTCAGCTCATCCACAACAAATACGAATGCTATTTGCCATTATATTATCAACATGTACGCCATCAAATCCACTTGAATTATGGAACAAATATAAACATTATATGGCAGAAGATATTTTAATTCGTATGTGTCATCATGCAAAAAATCCTGATTTGTTGATTACCTTGGAAATATACAACGAAGCTTTGATAATAATTGAAGATATGTATCAAACGATTGTAAATAAAGCATTAGTACAATTGGGTATGACCGCATAAAATCGTGAGATGCATGATTTGTTTGATCGTGAATTGCAACGTGAGCAGGAATTCAATTCTAATGATTTGCGTATATTTGTACAATCGAATATAAATAAAATTAATATTCAGCAAAAACATGTATATGACACAATCATGCATGCCATTTCCAATAATGCAGGTGGATTATATTTCTTGGATGCACCTGGTAGTACAGGCAAAACGTTCGTTATATCATTGATTTTAGCAACTATTCGATCGGAACAGAAAATTGCATTGGCACTTGCATCTTCGGGAATTGCTGCTACATTATTAGAAGGTGGTCGGACCGCACACTCTGCATTACAATTGCCATTGAATGTACAGGTGATTGAAACTCCAACTTGCAATATTTCGAGAAATTCTGCTATGGCAAAAGTTTTACGATTAATGTCAATTATTTTATGGGATGAGTATACAATGGTGAATAAAAAATCAATAGAAGCATTTAATCGAACAATGCAAGATTTACGTGGTAATCAACAGCTTTTTGGTGGTGCTTTGATATTACTGTCAGGGGATTTTCGACAAACATTGCCTGTCATTCTTCTATCAACTCCTGATGATTAAATAAATGCCTGTTTGAAGTCATCAGTTCTTTGGAGATATGTACAAAAATTGTCACTGAACATTAATATGCGTATTCACCTACAAAATGATCCAGCTGCCCATGAGTTTTAAAAACAATTGCTAGAAATTGGTGATGGCAAAATACAAATAGACAGTACCAACGGATTGATCGCTGTACCGAACAATTTTTATACAATTACTCAATCGATAGATTAATTGATTGAATGTGTTTTCCTGAATATTCTTCAGATTTACAAAAATCATGATTGGTTGAGAGAACGCGTCATTTTAGCACCGAAGAAGATTCATATCAATGCCATTAATTTTCAAATTCAAGCAAAACTGCCAGGTGTAGTCACGACATATAAATCAATCGACAGTGTTATGAATCAAGATGAGGCAATGAATTATCCAATTGAATTTTTAAATTCATTGGAACCGGCTGGTATGCCACCGCATTGCTTGAATCTGAAAGTTGGTTCTTTGATTATATTATTGTGAAATATTAATCTACCAAAACTGTGTAATGGCACCAGATTGGCAGTGAAAAAGTTATTGCCAAATTTGATTGAAGCTACGATTTTAACTGCTAAGTCAAAAGGAGAAGTTTGTTTGATACCGTGTATCCCTATAATTCCAACTGATATGCCATTTGAATTCAAACGATTACAATATCCTGTGCGTTTATCATTTGCGATGTCCATCAACAAGGCCCAAGGGCAAAGACTTAACGTTTGTGGTATGAATTTGGAGGAATTATGTTTTTCACATGGTCAACTTTATGTTGCCTGCTCCAGAGTCGGTACCCCCAGCCGTTTGTTTATTCATGTTCAATGGAAAAAGCATGTACCGGGCCGCTAGTATGTATTTATATATATATATATTTAGTGTTCAGAGGTTTATTTATCTTCTTTCTAACATTCGAGTCACAAGACAGTCTGGTGATCATGGCAGATCCACCTGGCACAATGTTTACACCACTTTTTAGTAGAGCGATTAAGGGCTCGAGAGCATATGCAAAATTACTACTCTTCCCTACTCTATTGCCTACTCTTCCCAACCCGTTGGGTTTATTACGTGGCATCTCATCAGTATAGCCAAAAAACCATTTTTTCATACTTTTTAGTTCCCGAGGAAGGTTTTCTGATGTCAATCGTCTTGTCATGGGGGGTTTTGCAAGTTCAAATAGCAAGCAGGAAATCACGCCGTACAATATTTTGCTAATCTGTATTTAGTTGATAGATGATCAAAGCATTATTAACAGTTATGTTCAAATAATTGAAATGAGGGTAAGTGGCCACCGTCGCAAATCTCGCAAAACGCTGTACTAAAATATCGACACCACCTTTAGTGCGATTATAACAAGTTATAATTTCCAGCTTTCGATCATATCCTGTTTCTGGATCTACGGCTTTGTTGTAGTGTATAGTCGAGAGGAAAGCAACTGATTTATTTTGTTTAGGCATGTAATATACTAGTTTGCAATTTGCTTGGAACCAAAAAAAACTCTCTTAGTAGGTCTGTTTTTAAATTTCATTTGGTATTTCAGGTCTGCTTGCTTTCAGAGTGCCTACAACAGTTATTTATTTCCTCAGTAGCTCTTAGCTTGTAGAAAAACTCGTAAAATAATTGTCCATCGTGAGGTTGCATCCCAAGCTAGAAAATGGATCGAGAAGACAAAGAACCACATCGTTTACTTTATTGGACTGTTGATATGGCCCTTTTGGCTGTGGAAACTTTGTGTCAACAACCATGTATAATTTTATACCAAATTTATCTGGTTTGTTCGGAAAATAAACAATAAATCCACAACGTTCCCTAAACCGAACTAGCTGTTCATCCAACGTGGGATAATCATCAGGGGTAAAATTTGTTTTTCAGTTATTAACCATTATCTCTGTAATTTCTCAAACAGGAGCTAATATGCCAATACTCCGTCGTTCTACTCAGTCATTCACATTATCAAATTGGAGAGCATACACAATAAACCTAAATCGATTTATTGACACTGTGCAATGTACAGGTTGCAACCTAGTTCCTTTTGAATTGTCCCAAAAGTCATTGAGATTACAACGACCAGAATATGGCATCCCTATCCCCAGCAACAATCCAATTAGAGCTCTGATTTCAACCAAATCAGTTTGTTTTAATCTCTGTCTCTATGGAAATAGTCTTGAATTTTATCGATATAAGTATTTGTACTAGAAACAACAACTTCTAAAACTTTTGGTCAAAAAATAACTCGAAGCAAGACAGTGGTCTTTCTGTATTTTTTGCATAATCCTTTGGTCCCGGAGTTCGAAATCTAATATTTTGAGATCTAACCCGTATTTCTAGAAGACATGATTAATTCCATCGTGTTCCACTTTTAGACATAAATCTCTCTACTTGCATTAGTTGATGACAGTTCAGAGAGAGGTACGTCGTCGTCAGATGAAAAATTTTCCGTCACTTCTTTGCGTAAGAGCGTAAGAAGTCGGATATATCTTGTTCCATTGGTATTGTCGTAGGAACCGTGCTGCCCTCTCCGTCATCTGATGTACTCGGTAGAACTTTATCGTCATCATACTCTTCTTCTAGCCACCATGTGTGGATCGATATTTTCTGAAGAAATCACTAAAAACAAAAATAAAAATTATTAAATATATAACAAAATATACAGATGATAATTCGTATTCAACATAATCAAAATATTATAATAAACACCAATATTAATATAATTAACAGTAAATATTTTAAAATAAAGAATTATTTACTTTCATTAGCTTTTGTTACGCCATTACCGGCACGTACGTATAGTGGAATTCAGAATTTCATGGGAAAATCTGGAGTATGCGTCCACACCGTTGCTTAACGCCACACTAACCCGTTACGCTATTTAGTTTTCGAGGCTTATCTAGGGGCGCGGGGGGAGAGGTCAAGAAATGAGAGAGGGGCATGCAAGAATGTACGTGCGATCTACCATAGTAGAGCGCGGGTGCACTTTAGTGTCACCAGTTTTTAAAGCTGGACCTAAAAATGATTGTGTCAATCTAACTTCAATGTTATTTAAAATCTACACTGTTTTAGAGCATATAGCAATATATATTTACAAGTTTAATGATAATTAGCTTAAGTTGGATTCTTTTAGTGTATTAACGTACATAAAATATCAAAACGATGAGGATTGAGGACTAAAATTTATTCATTACGTAATATTGCAATGGATCGGTGACGTGCGCCTAAAAATTTAATAAATATAATTTTTGTACCGGTAAGACTGGGTATGGCTCAGCTTGCCATTGCAGCAAGGATAGTTTACAGTACTCTATAATTCGATTTCAATTCCATTTAGTAAATTGCTTGTTATTCAAGACATAAGAAATCATACCAAAAAGTTTAAAAAGATTTTTGATATTGTGGTAATTTTTAAAAGGTAAGCTTTCATAAATTATAATTATAGGTTATCCTTACTGTTTTCAACGTTTCGACGATTTCAAAATTTCCACGCGTGCGTAAAAAACTATTTTGAAAAAACACGTAATCCTGACAACGAAAAAGTAATATTAAATATGACTTACATTGTTTTATAACACATACATGCACACTAAATTTGACTTATATTGGTGAACATATACACCAATTGTTTTCAATCCACTCTGTCAATATGCTGTTTGTATCATCAAAATTTGAATATTTTTGAATATGTCGTTAAAAAAATATTGTTCAAGTTTGACGACTACGTGAGACTACTCCAGTTATGTATTTATAATCATCAGCTTAAAAATTTAAAATACTATGACGGTTTTTTGAGGACTCGCTAATTTTTTTCAATGCGCTTCCATATAAATGCATGTACATATAACCAGTTTATTAAATATCCATATGTTATATATACCCACACACATGTATATATATATATATATATATATATATATATATATATATATATATATATAATATTGATATTAAATTTTAATAAGAATTTTAAAGTACTTAATAATTTTTTAGAAAGAACTTTTAATATGATATGGACTTGTTTGAAATAAAGAATTTTTTTTAATCATTTAATAAAATTATTATTTCATAAATACAAATTTAGAGTTACTAATAATACATACTGTTAATAAATATTGACATTCGGATAATATGTTACTTAACGATTAGAAAAAAAAACAAAATTAACATTTCGAAAAGTTTAAATATTCTTTTTACAAATACCATTTCTGGTAAAGAACTTAAAGGAAGTAGAAATAATACTACATCGCGTAGTTTCATTTAATTATGAAATACCGTTAGGCAAACAAATGATACATGAGTTACTGTTAAAGAAACATTAGTTACTGTTAAAGAAACATTAGTTACTGTTAAAGAAACATTAGTTACTGTTAAAGAAACATTAGTTACTCTTTACTTTATAAATTTTCATTTGATTAAAATATTGAATTCGTCATACGAATTTCTTCTCGCCTCCTATATTTTAATATATTTGAGTAATATCACTTAATCCATCATAAAAAAATCATCTGTTTAATTTTAATCCTTCTAAAACTTATACTCTCCAAATTCAACATATTTTAAACCAACGGACGTTTCTCTTCCTCCAATATCTACAAATGACTCATTTAATAATAAACTTTGCGACTTTTAAATTGTAATTGCGAAAACTAAACGTAATGGGAATTGTTTCCTGGAAAAATTAGTATTTTCATGTTTTCAAAATTTATTTATGATGAGAGGTATTGGATTATTTATGAGAGGTATTGGAACACGACCACTATTTTCATACGTTGAATGAGAATAATTTTGAAATCGAACCATTATCAAGTGTTTAATTTGATCAAGGACTATAATTTTATTCATAAATTTTATCTTCAATATAGCCTAATTTGCATTTATTTTCGACCCATAAATTAGAACGTAACATAACTTTAGATCCAAGCTGTATAATTATAACTGTTTCAAGTCCACCTAATTCGTATCCACTTACTGATTTTGCCTTAGAACTCACGTCATCATAACTGTGATCAGCTGGAATAAAAACAGCTGGTTGACGCAGTTTTTTAACTTTTGGTTCTTACATTTTTCACTTCTTTGTTAGTTGCAAATAATTTAACGTCATTATTGAAAAAAAATCCATCCATTTAGTGATAGTATTTGTTTACTCTGAGTCAATAATTTTTCGTAATCTTCAATTGTAAATTCATCATTACTAATTAAATTTGAAAAAAACTTGTTGAGATCCATTTTGTTGAAACAATGATGATGATAAAATGAAATATATTTGAATACTTGATGTAAATAACATTTTTTCTTCTAGAAGAAATTCATTTTCTTTAGTGTAAAATGGCCTATCATTTACAGGTGGCAACTGGTTAATATCTTCAAAAATTTACTAATATTCCACGATTTTCAGAAAAATCTGCGTAAAGACAGACAATTTTTTTTACAAAAGGCTACGTACAATCATAATTATTTCATCAATAAATATAAATATAGACATATAAATTTCCTCTTAAAAGTGAACAAGTGGATGTATACTGATATCTTTGAATATTTTATTTATTCCCGGTTAAATTTGAAAATTAATTGTCGAAACATTAATAATAACAGCGGTTCCAGATATTGCAATCAAATGATAAGATGATATTCCCAATGTTTGATTCAATCGAAAAGTGAAATTATTGTCAACGTGCTCTTTCCAGAACTTGTTTTGTCTTGTAGAACAATTATTTTGAATACTAAGAATGTTGTTTCTTTGATTTTCTACAATTTAATAATTTTCAATAATATTTTCTAATAAATTCCATTGTTGTTCATTTGAAATTTAATGCCATTTGTACCGTATATTGCTTTCTCTTCTACCTAAATCCACTTTTTAATTAATATTTTTTGGTCCAGCAGCTATATCCGTTCATTCATCTGGTATATTTCAATTGAATTTATATCTTTATAATCTTCCAAACTTTGTAACATACGACCCAATTTATAACTTAATATATAAATTTATAACTTAATATATCATTTTTATCATTGAAATAGGTTTAGATCATTAACTGTTCTCAGACAACATGTAATGAAAGTTGTTGTTTGTAAAAGTTTTCTTTATCTATATTAAAAATTGTTATAAAAAATCATGTAAAGACAAAACTTGTTTCAATTCCAGTGGTCATTGTTAATATTTCTTTAGAGAATTTGTTATAGACACACTTTCATCTCCTTTATTCATAATCAGATGTTATCATGCATTATCTGACAAATGCATTGTAAAAAAATATTGAGAAGATCGAAAGAGAGGCCAACCCATATTAATTTAAAATATTTCCTGACCGGAGTAGTCACGTTCAGGACATATTTTTATAAGAATATTTTAGACTATCTGTTGAACATTGCTATAGTTATTTGACTCTTGTACTGTTTGTCTAATAAAATCTTTCGTAACATCCGATCTAAGTTAAGTTTTGCTAGCATTATTTACAATATTTCTCACAACGTCATGAATGGAAAAAATGACTGTGAACCAACGTGGTTATTTAAGTATGAATTATTTCTTTTTGCTTTATATATATATATATATATATATATATATATATATTCTATTTTCTTATCTCCAATGAATGTAATGTTACTTTTGTTTGAGGATTCTTTCGGACACTTAAAACGATAAATAGTTTCAGAAGATTCTTTTTTTCTTCTCTGATTATAGCCTTTAGTACATTCATATATTTGCAGTGCACATATTAAATGATTACGATGGATATATATCATAAGTTTGAGAAACATTTGGATGCCATATAGGTATGAAGTCATCAAAATAATTAATAATTTCTTGAATTCTTACAAAACCGTCTGGATTCAGATTTGTAAGATCAGGAGCATTTTCAAACGAAAAGGCCTTGCATACGAAGACTACCTATGTGTTGAAATTCAGTGCGGAACGAAAAATCTGTAACTTTTAAATATTTTTTAACAAAATGATCCATAAAAATCTAATCACTTATGAAAAAAAGACAAAAATCATAAGATTCGAATTTAGTAATTTAGATTTACGAATCAATTCATTGTTTTTATTGAGATTGGTATAATAATAGTCCCAATCCAATATGCGATATATTCCTGGCCAATATAAGTGAGCTGAGCTTAAAGCGATAAATAAGGTTGGAATCACTAATTCTTCAACTATATCCATTAATTCTTTAGATCATGCTTAAGAATAAGAGCTAGGTAACCTCAAGTTATCATTTTGTGATTAACTTGATTTATACGATATTGGCGTTATAAAATAAAATATACACACGCTGTAGTAAATATTGGAATTGTCGATTGTTATTGAATATAAGTACTCCCATTTGGCAAAGATGTCCAAAGCATTAGAAATTTAAAAAGTTTAGCGAATCAGCCATTTTCAGACATCATGATAAATTTAAAATGGTGTCTCGAAAGTCACCTTTACAAATGGGAAAGGAAATGCCCTACAAATATTTCCATTACATGAAAATTTATTAATTTGAACAGAATTAAATCTAGACTAAGATAAAACACGAGAATCATAATGTTCTTCCTGAATGTTAAATACACCATTCATTCCCTGTCGATTACATTGAAAGGTCACCCTTGGGGCTTCAGATTCATAAACATTATCCTACGATATATTTTAATCATCAACTTCCCCATCTGTATTAAATGAAATATGTTGTCTTTCTTGTCTGAATGCAATCTGTGAAAAAAATTAATTATCCGGTGAATATCGTAAATTATTTTCATCAATAGTAATACCAACATATCAAGAATTATTTTCTTTAAGATGTTTCAACATAGCTTCAATATTATTATGGTTTACCATAAAATTCATAAAGATTTTACTGTAAACCCTTCACCATTATTTCTTCTAACAAACATATATGTTGAAATAATATCAATAGAATGAGATAAGGAGGTAATACTATCTACAATGTCTTGATCACTTGCCCACTATATCCAAACTGACTACGTTTTAGTCGCTATACTATAAAAACCGGGTGCACTTGGCCGATTAATTATTTTTCAAGAAATGTAACTCCATATTATTTTATTTGTAAATTTTTTTTATTTAACTTTTTACTTAAAATTTGTGACAAATGGTACAAAAACTATCTTGTTCAATATGTAAATCAAACCAACGACGATGATATAAATTGCAATATGTCAATTCAATTTTTTTCGGGCAGTTTCAAAATTAGCGGCATGTTAAAAAAATGAGCATTTTCTCGATAAGAACATAATTCAGCATCTCGAGTTGTTTCCTGATATTTTCTTGTATCAGACATCAAACAACTGTTCCTGTCGCATTTTTTACGACCAGTTAAAGTACGTCTTCTTGGCATTTCGCTATGAAAATAACAAATACAAAATCGTTAAAATTATTTCACTTTAGATGATCAAAAAAATCTGCACAGATCTTTTTGTAGATCTATTCAGTTTCAAGTAATAATCCTATTATAACAGTAGAACAGTAGAAGATGATAAAAAAATAGTGCAAATACAAATTGTATGTATTGATATAAAATTGAGAATAATTGAAAGTTAAAGTTTATTAAAGCTTAAAGTAAACATTAAATTTCATGCAATTAAAAATTAAGTAAAAAATATTAACCTAACTTCTGATTTGACTATACAATTTAATATCTTAAATATGTACTTACCTTTTCATATACATCTATAATCGTGTAATTCAGCACCTTTATATATCTTGTTTTATTCGATTTATGTAGTTCCTTTAACCTCAGCAACTTACTATCCATTCATTTAAAATATAATAATATTCACATATTAAGTTTCGATTTTATTAGTGAATATTCTTTCTATAAATATTACACCTTTATGTATTGCCGTATTAATTCTGTAATTTTCTAACATATGGCGCTAGTAACAGTCTAGTTAAAAAAATTATTCACATATCACCTTTCGATTTTGTTTTTAAACATTCTAGTAATATGACACATCTTGATGTATGCTTTATTAATTCCGTTATTTTCTAACAGATGGCGGTAATAACAGTCTAGTTAATAAAATTATTCACACATCACGTTTCGATTTTGTTTTTAAACATTCTAGTAATATGACACATCTGTATGTATGCTTTATTAATTCCGTTATTTTCTTACAGATGGCGCTAGTAACTATATGCCAGTATTACATACAACTGTTTCATATCTTTTTATAATTTATTAAAATGTTTAATTATAAAAATAACGATAGATAAAAAATCATGACACGATTTTATTTATTACGTTAAATTTCAAATCGCGAGGTGTGGTAGTTATTTCGTAAAGTATACCACAAAATTTTACGGGTTGTAGGATGGAGTTAGGGCTCGATTCGCTTACCCTAATAACATAAAGTGTAAATTTATATGTGCATTAGTTCCTTCTGCCACGCGAGTGTAGTGCGTCTGTTTAACCCTTTGTTATCCATCGTTGCGTAAATCCAACGATTCGATTTTATTTTATTCATTATATAAAACATATTCTACCTTCTTCACAGAAAATATATTCTACTTCTTCACAGAAAATATATAATACCTTTAGAAAATATATTAAAATTTGCCATTTTTCACGGGTTTTTCTTCATTTCCGATAATATGTTAACATAGACCATTTTAAAAAAAAACGTATGTGATTACAAATTCTTATTGTCAATACTTAAAAGGAAATAAAATATAATTAGTCACAATTCTTTAAATTTTGAGTGCAAATATATCTTCAATGTGAATTCATCCATTACTAAAACACTATCTCCGTACGGTTGTGTCCTTTTTTATTTATTTTGCAGTTCCGTGAAAAGTTGCGTTTTTGCAACCTTGAGAACACTGTATATTGCTAATATCTATTCATTATATATTGTTATTGAAAAAAGTGTCGTCGTGGAAAGTAGTGAAAGTTTATTATTATTACTTATACGGTGAAATTTGAAGAGGAAAGTAAAATATGTCTTTTTATTGAAGAAATGAGGATAACTTTCAGCAATTATTTTAGGAGAGAAAAATAAAATGAAAATGGGAAAAATTATTTGCAATTTATAATGCCCCTTTTAAGCTTGGAAATGAATAAAATATTCACGGTTATTTCCCCAGAGGAACGGATAACTATTTGTCTTTTCGTCAACTTTTATGCCGACTTAGATAAAATGATGGAAAATGAGTATAGTTGGATATACATCTAAGGAAAAAGAGACTATGAAAACGTAGTATTAAAAGTTAGTAGTGGAAAAATAAACGAAAATGACAAATAAGTAGACTAGATATAATATGCAACATACTTCAAACTACTTAACAATGATGAGCCAAAATGTTAATTGAGGATCACGTACGGAAGTGCTTATAATCGTAATATCTTTACACTCCTCTACATCCACGAAAACGTATTAGTGAAAAGATGAGTACACCCTGGTCAGAATATGCACAAGTCGAAAGAAATTTGGTAAAATATAACAAAATATTTTTCTTTTTGAAAGCAACAAGATATTTAAAAATGATACGTTCTCAAACATACGACTGTTCATTAACACTATAAACAAGAAAAATATACCATTTAGCAGTGAAATACAGGTTCGAAGGTAGCAACATAAAATATGTCAATAAACATTTTGAAAACTGAATCAAGAATAAAAGGAATTGTCATCTTTTTGATATTGTTGTACACATTAAAACAATATCAAAAATATTGTTATAGGATTAGGATATAAATTTAGAATATATATTTAATGTTGAAATAATTGTAAAAGAATTATCATAAACATTTTCATGCAAATTATCGTAGAATATTTGGTATACGTTAACATTTAATTAGTCCCGGGAAAATTAAAGCTACTTAAACTATTCAATATGGTAAAAATTATATTTGATGTTTCTGATAATCATGTACGATTTCATTGCAAAACTAGGAAAAGAATGGCCTAATTAAATTAATGAAATAGACCTATAAGCGATAGAAGTTCAATCTATTAAACTATTTACTTTTGAAGCTACTTTGTTCAAATTATACGCAAAAAAGAAATACGTGAGTGAGTAGCTTTGCCGCTTATAAGTATCAAATATGATAAATCAGTCGCTTAATAAAACAAACAAAAGGATCGGAAAACAAAGTGTACTTTTTTCTCCACGCATTTAATTTTTTTCACTTTTACCCCGTAATTTGTATCGTGGATAGGATTAGTGCTTATTACGCTAGTAATCGGTACCACGAGTTAAATTCGTTATTTTCACGTTTGTCTCATAATCAATATAGCGGGTCAGACTGTGGCTATAAAAAAGGGGTAAAAAGTTCCCTATTTATTTTTAAAGATGGAGAAAAATATCAGTTTATTTGAAGATGCTGAATAAAGGCACTTATTGCCACCTTTTATATTTTCAGAATTGTATTTATTGTCCATGTTTTGCTCTTGGTTAGTGTGATATTGACAGGCAAAAGGCTTTTACATTTTTCATATTTGCTCACATAAAATTTTAAAGCAAATTTCCACTTAAAAAGTTACTTTTTTAAATACGTTGTCGAAATATATGTTGGGGTTGTTTTCGTAATTTAAAAATATACGTTTTATTCAAAAGGTTACACTTTATTTTTTAACATAGTATTAAAAAAATAAGAAAATGTTCGTACTTATATATACACTTTGCAATAATGATAGGAAAATATTTAAACAAACTAGTCACATACAAGTAAATATAAGATTTAAAATCTTTACAACGGTATCGTAATTGCTTCATGCCTTCGTATATTCTTGTAAATACTTACTTACGTGCCATTTAATGTACTAGTAGATTAATGTTTAAAAGAATGCAAGACTTGTATATGTTATTTCATACTTACTTGTTACCTACTTATATCCTATTTGCAGCATGTCCTTGTATAAACTGCACCTACCAATTGATTTCGTAATTTTCTGGCTTACGATAAAGCAAATCAAATGAATCTAAGTTAGCCAATTAGTTTCTTCTTCGCCAATGAAAAATGATTTACCACCACTTTCAGTTACATCATTAGACCATGGCTACCACTTGTTAGCAAGACTCGTCAGAGATATAAAACGAGCATAAACTCGCTGAATTTTCTCCTCACTATTGAAGGGTTTCCGTTGGTAATTTCCAACTTCATCAATTGTTGGCAACCTGGCCACAGTTTTTGATAAAATTATTCTCCAAGAAAAGACAAACGAGAGCAAACACAATGAATATATTGATTACCACTGAAGAGTACTTATCATCAAATTTTGGTCCAACTATCAGCCCTGGTCACCAGTTGTAACCAAAGCCTCGTCAAAACAAATGAAACAATTTGGAAATGGATGAATACACTCTTCAAACTTCATTAACTCTTAGCACTGTCATGAGATCCTTGCTATTACCTTTGACTGAAGTACTTAGAAGGATATGTCGAATAAGCTCGAATCAGGTATCAAGTTTTTCAAAGGGATCTTCTACTCTCTTCTATTGAGCAGTTCCTGAGGATATCTCCTAGTCGGTGCTTATTATATTGACATAGAATCTGTACAAAACATTTTCTTTAAAAAAAAAAATTATGGTAACCGTTCAACGCGTCTCCGAGTTATGGCGTTATGGCTGTACATAGGTGCATTAAAAAAGTACATGTGGTTCGAATTGTGAACTTCCCCTCGATTGAAATATTTTTGAGTATCAATCAAAACTATATTTCATGGAAATTAGAAATTGACGCGGGCTACATTTTTTGTTTTTTTTTACATTTTTGCTAATCCTCGCAATTTAGCATCATATTAAATCTATTAATATATGGTCTCGATGTAAAAGTGTGTTTAGAAACTTTTTAAACAAAGTTTAAATAAAATATTTCTTCACAATTTTAGTATCAAATATGTAGAGTAACCAGGGGAGAAAAGAGTTTATAAAATATAAATTATTATATAAAGAGTTCAGGATAAGTTCCAAGTTGTTTTTATTTAAATGAAGGCGAAGACTTGATAAAAATTTACTGATAGTGGGGGTGGAAGCCATTTGTATTAATATAAAATACCCGTTATACCCGGCTGCTAAAATAAAATTTTTTAACCGATTATTATTGAATATATTTGGCGTTTTGTAGAAATTCATTATTCACAATTAAATGAAACTACGTGATGTAGTATTATTTCTACTTTCTTAAAATATACAGAAAGTGGAAATAATACTACATCACGTAATTTCATTTAATTCTGGTCGATTATTATTATTTTTTGGATTGGCTTTTAAACAAAATTAAAATTCGACTAATTACCACGAAATGTAGTAAAACTTATGTCAATCATAATTACTCATTAACTGATCTCTTTATATGTACCCGTGTGCAGCTTGTAAAATTTTTCTTTACCTAATTTTCACTATTTGCCAATTAAACGAATCCATTTATCAATTAATAATTGACGTCAATATCCCTCATCACCACGCGCAACATTTTCTTAACCCAGTATCTTGACAACTTGTGTCAATATGACTACACAACGGTTTATGTCCGATAGATCATTTTATAAAAACACTTTTAAAATTTAAGTATGTTAACTAATTTGTGTTAAAAATCGCGAACAATTTTTGAAAACCAAAAACGTACATTTTTAAAGTATCGGTTTCGGAGCGACCATTTTGCATAAATGCAATAAAAATATTTTTGCGGTCTTAAGCAATATCACGGATAAATATTTTCTAACCCAAGTTTTTCGAGCGGATGGAGGGTCCGGGGACTTGCAACTGGCGAATTATTAATTATATTATATAAAAATTGTGTTTATAGTCGAGTGCAGTTAGATTTCTAGAACGGAATTCATTTATATTGAATAAATTTGGAAAAAAAATTGTTATTTTTTTGCCAAATTTTAAAATTAATTGCCGCCAATGGTTTTAGTCTTTAATGTCATTTCAATTTAAATTATTATTTCTTCTGGTTTATATTAGTCCCTTTTTTATTTATTATTTTTATTAACGATATAAGTATTTCTTTAAGAAATAGTATATAAAGATATTTTTAGCTATTTTTGTAGTGGGTAGTTTAATAATTTGCCTGTACGTAAGTTATATCATTTTGTCAACTTCTTTGATTCCTAAATGTTGAATTATTTCTAAAATACTACGCCCGTAACCTGTTGAGTTAATGTCGAGTTGTTGAAACCGCTTGCGTTATTGTTGAGATATAACTTTTTAGGAGAAATCTAGACAAATAATTAGTATAACGATTGGTGTCACCAAGCATAACGAGCAAAAGAGATTGTGCTGCCCGTTATGGAGAAAAATTATACGGATTATACAGAAAAAGCCAACTTTATAATAAACTAAATATACATACAATCTTTTATTTTTAAAAGAAAAAGAGTAATGATAATTTGTCATGCGACCGTTGTATATATATTAGAACTAAAATTTACCCGTCAAACATATCTTCTAATATTTCTGGGTATCAAGTCGCAACTTGATTTAATGAAAATTGTAATAGGTGCAAGCCATATCTATTTCTTTCATAACATTATCTCCAATTCTCGCTTTCTAGCATTATGTTTAATATTTTAAATTTGAGAATATTTTTGGGCTAATTCCTCACACGCATTAATATTTCGAAATAAGAAAGTCATGCTTCAAACCACTTTCTTTAATAAACAAATGACGACTCTTTCTACCTTTTCAACACAACCTTAATTATGTGTTATTCTAAGTGCGGAAAGCAAAATAATAAAACATTTTCTTCTCTGTTTTCTAACTTTTTTGATCATATAATTTTTTCATAAATCAATATTCAAAACACGGTTATACTCTTTTAAATTTATCTAGAGTTAAAATAATTCTAGACAAACTTTAAGGCTATGTTTAAAATTTTGTTTTAAAATTTTTTACCAAAAATATAGTTTTTAGAAATCTGTGCATGATATAGATTAAACTTTCCATAATACGTATGTTACATTATTAGGTTTACCCGACATTACTTTCTACATGGAAATTTTTTATGAAAAACAATATAGGTTATTTATATACCTTTTTCTCTTAATATAGCCTGAAATATCCGAAGAGGATAATAGGCTGGGTAGACGATACTACATAATTCATAATAATGTTTTGCAACAGTATAAAAATACGTAATAATTCAAAGAATAATTATGTATGAAAATCTAGAGTTCCATGCAATATTTACTGGTATTCATCCATTATATACAATTTTGGGAATCCTAATCTTCGATTTGATTTGGAAAATCAATATTAATTTCGTCTTAACGATATACGAAAGAAACTTGTTTTTTTTCCAAAACGACAACAGCTACATATATTTTCTGTAGCTGCAAAATAATTTAAAAGCATTAAGGACACTTCTAGGCCCCCTTTAATCGTTGGGATAATGAGTGTATATTAATGCTTTTATATCCATTTTACTTGCATTGTACGGAAACAATAATAACAGGATACAATGTATAGGAAAACATATTAATATTTAAGTTATCAAAAAAATTTACTTTTAAAATGGTCAAACAATCTACTGTCTAACTTAGGTAGCAGTATCTAGAACGTTATTTCTGTGTTAATGTAGATGGTATTGGTATAGAGATGGCATAATATTAGGCTAGCGATTAAAAGGAGATACATTCTTTATTGACATAGCCAATAATATAATTGTAAAATTTGTGCACAAGTAATGTCCTTAAGAGTTAAGATGTGCGAAAAAAGTTAGAGCGTGTAGTATCGCTACGGTACCGTAATTTTTTGTGTGAACACCTCTTTCTTGGACCGCCACATCGCCTTACGTACCAAATACATTCGTAATTCCGCAGCATTAACTAAAACAACCAATTTTAGAAGCTTTCGTAAACCGTCACCCGACGCAACTTTTTATATATATATATTTTTTCTGTAAAGCTTAATATTTATAGCCTTGTATTAAGGAAAATATCCCTTGTGGACTAATTTTTGGTCGTGCAAAGTGAACTTTGATGATCTTTTTCGAATTTTTCTCTCCACTAGACGATTCAGATGCACAATGGTGTACTCAAACTTGCAGGCAAGTATAACGGTCTATTTTCAGAATATATACACCACTTTGCACTACAATTCTTAAGTCAAAAGAAATAAAGAAGAAGGACAATACAAGCAATTCATCGCTAACTTTGACGAGAAGCTTTGTAAGGAAGCTTTTTGAAAATATTTTTACCTTAAAAATTAAGATTATGTTTAAATGTAATTAAGATAAATAATACTGAACGTAGTGACATTTTAAGGGTAACAAAATTATTCACTTGTAGAAATCTACATTCGTTATTAATTCTGAAGTTAACAAATTATTTTCAAAAGACCTAACGTAATGTGAAATACAGTTTAATCAGCGGGTGTATTAGATAAAAATATAATAAAAAAATGACAAATACATGGAAAGAATTTTAAAAGACCAACTTTTGAAATTTGATTTCAAATTAGAGATTGCTACTTTCAATATAAGAAAAATGCGTGACAAAAACATAACAACCCATACACACACACATATATATATATATATATATATATATATATATATATATATATATATATATACACACATATATATATTAATATATACGTATTTAATTATGTATACGTATTCATAATGTAAATGAAAACTTGTAATTGGTTATGGTCTTGGTGACAATGAAACTTCCAAATGAATTTGTAGTGTAAATTAAATGGAAAATAATGAATATCAGGGTAATGCCTTCAATATGCTCTTAACGAAAATAGAATGAAGTAAAGAAAATGAGACTTCGTTTAAAAATAGTAAAAGAAAATATTTAGTTAAAAAGTTATTAAAATGTGATACCATTAGTTAGGTAGTAGCTCAAATCAAGCAGATGAATTGTTTAATGCAACATTTCTAATGTAGTAATTAAATGAAAATTTTCCTGAAGTTTAAAAAGTTAAAATCAGGATTTTTGTAGTAGACAGGGTTAAGTTGAAATAATATTATTATGATAATTTCTGTCGGAAACAGAAAATTCCATGAACGAAAAACAACCCATGATATTCGAAGTAAATATTCAACGGAAAAAGAGTAAGCTTATTTTAATTTAAGTACATTTGGTTGATTGATTGCTTACCCAAATTTCAGTTATTTTGCATCTCGCATAAGGTATAAATTTTCTTGTAATTTAAATGAAATAATCATAATAACATTCAGCGTTTTAATGCCAACTTATTTGGGCTTTTTATAAAAAATTATTTTTCACGTTTTTAAAAAAAAATTTAATAGGAATTTTTATCAATAAAACAAAGAGCAAAAACATAGTTATAGTTTAGTAAAAATGCAAAGTTCTTTCATCTACTATAGTAATAATTTTGTAAAACTTTTTTCCCTCACCTCACCCCGTGAAGTTTAAAGAGAACATAAATTTTCATCCCCAAGTTCTACATATGAGGAGGTCTGAAAAAAGAAAACAGAAAACGAAAACATATTTTTATTTATTTCTATACATTAATGTAACTTAGCTACATTTTCTTCGTAAAATTTCATCATAATAAGTCCTAAAGTGAAATAATTTAATGCTGTGAACTACTAACGGGAAAATAGGTAGGCCAATAGAGATATTACTATGAAATTTTAACCTTTTTAAAATTCAGTTTCTGAAGATTAAAAAAGTTGGTTAATATTTTATATATAACAGATAAGGCAAATAATATTAAGATGATATTTAATAATTATGATGTTATTTCAAATAAAATATACTCCTTATAAAACGATCATTTCTTTATTTAATTATTGAAAAATATTTAAAAACTACATCAATAATAACTTAAAAATTAATTCAAGTAATTACGTATAATAAATTTTTCTGTTCATTTAAATTGTTTAAACGTGGAAAACTCGTGGTAGATAGTTCATGGAATCGATTTGAAGTATCGCAGCTATCTGTAATCCAGACACTTTTTTTATTTTAGAGCTAACTGATTAATAAAATCTAAATTTATTAAAAAATACAGCCAATTTATCAATGTGATATTCCGAACGCCCACATGTTGTCAGAACTTCACTCGCTTGTTTTTCTTTTTATCCATTTGTCATATCATTATTCATCATGAGGAAACCCTCAGAAACAGAAAGAAAATTGAAATTTGGTCCAGTAATACATCGTATTGAGACACATATTTTTCATTTGCTGTCATGAATTATTCATAAAGAGTTATAGTGAGTATTTTTTTGATATCACGTCAAGTATGACTTATAAGGGTTTCTTGCGATAAGAACACACATATTTCATAATTATAAAATACATATTAAATTAGATAATCTAAAGAAATATGCGAAAATAAGGCATGTCTTTTCTCTGTATTTCTAAAACAATTGAGGCAAAAATCATAGGAAAAAAGGGCTGAAGTCTTGCTGAAACTAGTAAAAAGCACGATTTTGTGAGGGCTCGCGAGTTTTTTTAACGTGTCCATTACAATAATGCTTTCAGGATTTGGTTGGAGTTGTCGCGCTTCATGGTGCTTCGGACATGTTTGCGGAAGCTCATCCCTACTACACAGCACCAGGATGAGCGACAGCCTACATCATACAAAATATGATTACTATTGAGATAAACTGAATGGTTAAAGTATTCGTGAACTTTAAACTACACTTCAGTAAAAATTAAGTAAAAATATTAACCTGACTTCCGATTTTAATATATACAATCTATCTTGAAAAGGTACTTACCTATTCACATACAATCACAATGTTATGATTTAGCATCTTTCTATATCTTGTTTTATTCGATTAATATAATTTAATTAACATTTGCAACTCACTATTCCTTCATTTAAAATATGAAAATATCCACCTATCACGTTTTGATTTTGTTATTAAACGTTCTTTTTGGAAATATTATACATGTGTAAGCGTGCTCTATTAATTTCGAATTTTCTAACAAATGGTGCTACTAATCCTATGCTAGAATTTCGCATTATTGTCTCGTATTTTTTATAATATATTAAAATATTTGACTACAAAAGTGAAAATAGATAACAAATCTAGATATGACTTTAAATCATTATGTTAAATTTCATATCTAGAGGTGGGACAGTTTTTTATAAACTGTATAAATTGTGGGATAGTCATAGGTCTCGCCCCACTCGCCCTAACTTTTTTAGCCTATTTTCTTAGTTCAACTCGTAATTGATAGGTTTTTTTACTTTTGTGAATGTGTTAAAATTTTTCTCCATAATTACGTTTACAACCCCAAGAATATTTGAAAGGAAAATAAATTAATAAAAACTTGAGTTTGAACTTTAAAAAGCACCACGATCATAGTGCATATTCCTAATACCCAAAGGATTTACTTTCATAATATTATAGAGGATTCGTGTCCATAAAATATTAAAGGATTTGTGTTCATAAGATTTACATTAAACGAGAAAAAAATCATGGCTCATTATTATTTTTTTAGATTATAACAAAAATATTTCTAAAATTATAAACAGCTAAGAGAAAATATTGTAAAAATGAGCAGGTTTGAGTATGCCAAGTCCATAAGATTTCACTTAATAAGACATGTGAAGTAGGATGGTCATCAATACGCTGGTGATCTAGCTAATACGTTAAAATCAAAATGAATCAAACCATTAATGGAGTTCAGAATCATCGGCTAATAACAAGTGAAACATTTCTTTTATTCCTCTTATGTATTACCTTCTGGCCATCACGATGAATTTTATTTGATAGTGAAACATTGAGCATAAAAGCTTTATAACTTAATTTTATTCAAATATGTTATTTCATTTGTTTTGGATGATAAACATTCAACTTGCAACATATCGTACAAAGTAAGAAAGCATATTCACTTTTTATTTATGATGCTCTTCTGTTTATAGGTAATTGTTGAAATATAATAAAAAAATAAAAGAATCTCTCAAAAAAATAATTTAAAGCCGTCCAATCAATCATAAGCATTATTTTACAGCAAGTATAAGATTCACTTAAAATTCAGACTATAAGGAATATATATCTAGGATTCATAATTACAAAATTAAAACACAAAATATGCTCACAAAAATTATTTATTATTGCTTGTCATGAAAGATGCCCACTAAAGCTGGTTATGATAACTTTCGACGTTAAAAATCTGCTTGAAAAATGTAGAAAAAAAAATTTATTGCCGTGGAACAAAAATAATCAATAAAATGAAAAAAATTACTGATAACAATTTAAGAAGTTGGCAGATAGCGTTTATATACAAATTATTCAATTTATTGCTTAAACATTGTATCGTTAAAACATGACGCCAGTTAGATAAGTCTGCCTACTGTTTTAGACAGAAATTTAGATAGAGTGTTCACAGTGCCATCAAACAAAGACCATATCGCATTTAAAAGAGCACCTGACAATCTTGGTAAATTGATCAATGATTTTGCGTTCAATATTAAATCGAAAAATATTTCCGTATTCTGTGATTCAGGATCGTAAACTTTAAGGATTTCATAGAAATCGATCGGGTTTTTCATGCCTATCAGCGTGGCCAAGTCGCTCACAATTTCTCTTTCTCTGAGTGTGCAGTGTTGACATCCATCAGCCATTATTAGAGATCCCCTGTCTGAAATAAAAAAAAACCAACTGAAAAGATGCTGACACAACAATGTTGCTGACTCATCTGATAGCACATAACTTCATTAGTCACAAGAATGAAAAGTGTATAACGTAAATAATATGAATGAATATTTAATTTATTTTTAAGTTGCGATATTTACAAATAAATCTATACACAACAAAAACAAAAGTTATAGTCATACCCATAGTAACTAAATTGATGACAACGAATTTAAATACAAAAGTACTTCTTTTTCAAACTTTCATATCAATGTAAAGATCGGGTATGATTCCTGTACAAAATAGATAACTATCTGTTTTAGTATACTATTTATTAGGTAGATTTAATATTTAAACGGGGAATATACCTCTTAATATCTAGCTAAGGAAAATGTTTTTCTCATTGTACCAATATTAGTCAAGAGAGAATTTGAATATTGTGGTAAAATTAATTATTGTTTCCTAGCTTCTCCACTCACGCATTACTAGGAATTTTACGTGCCTTTTTCAAAATACCATTTTAAATTCGTTGTTCTTATTGAACAGTAATTCATTGTTATGCTATAATATTCGAATTAATTTGTATCCATCCACGGTCTATATTTCCGTATCATGTTTATGAATGGTTGTAGAATTATTTTAATCGCGCAATTACAAAAATAAAACTTACAAATTACGTTTAAGACAAAAAAACAAATATTGTCTTACTAAAGAAAATAACATGATGTGGAATAACTTTTCAGCACTAGACTCAAATCAGTTTCAGAATACCATGCAATGAAGTTATGTTACAATTTGAGGGTTTAACCGATGATAACACTAAAAGTACATAGGACTGACTATTTGTCACAATGATAAAAAATTAATTTTAAAAATGGAACTCTTTGGCGACAATTGACAATAGTTTAAATTTGTGATCATATCAAGATAAGCTTAATATGACAAGAATTTTGTTTGAGGTTTTTTAGCGACTTACGTTGTAGTTTTACTCAACAACAAATTTATGATTGACCTCTATTGATATTTTGTGATAAAACCTTATCTTAGAGAACTCGTTATGGGCATTTTATTGAGTTAAATGGTGGTCGTACCAACATTAGTGTACAACCATCATTTACCACGAGTAAAACACACTTAAACAGTGATGACTGAAGATAATGTAAATGGCGTGAGGTTCATGACGTAGACTGAATGGAGAGTAACCTATCAGCATATTCGGGTAAGTTTAAATTATGGTGTGAATGAAGTACATAATAGTACATATAATTTTACTTGAACAGTAAAGCGCCAGGAAGCTTTGTCCTAGGTGTTTATCTCATGATTTCATCGAAGTTTAAAAACATTCACACATTGATTGGGGTCGAAAATAAATTCGGCAGAATTCAGTAAAATACTATATTTAATATTATCATGGGTGACGAAAACTGGATATATCGTAAACAAATAATGAAGTGCTGGTAAAAATATGGTCTCCTCATTCATTGGGAGGGTGTGTTTGTGCAACAATTTTTCCTCAAAATGAAATACTATTTTCCGCTAATTCAAATACCAATTTTTGCGTGTTCTTTGGGAAAAAACGCCAAGACAAACGTAATAGATTAAAGTATACCTCAACCAGACGAACAAGTGAATATATAACTAGGCCGGATGTTGAAATCACAGATAGTCCGCCATAAAGTTGCTACCTCTCGTCGTACGTTTTTTTTTATTCATTCCCAAGAATAGAAATTTAACTGCGAAAAATACAATACGTAGGAAACTAAAATGCGGTGTTTGCCTTCAAAAGACTGTGGAACTGATTATATGTCATTAGGTAGACAGAAATTTGCAATGATTTCAAGTTTATGCCTTTTAGTTGTAGAAACAATTTCCATTGTTTAGTTATATTTTAATACTAGGTGCGTAATTCAATGTAAAATTTTTGTTTCAAAATATGTAAAAAATTTCAAAATAAATAAAACATAATTGTTTCCAAGAAATAGTAATAAACCGGCAAAATGTTTACTCTTACTTTACAAGCTTTTTTACCTTTGCTGATAGACCAGAATTAAAAAAAGGGCCAACTTTGTATTAAGGCAAAGATTTTTTCTCTCGTTATTTAATTACGGGTTACCACATTAATGAGCAATGTAAAACTGAGTTTCTGGAGTGCTAATCATCTCATTTTGTAAAACAACTCTTTGAGGGCCCCTCAATTTTTTTTTCCTATTTTGTCCGTTTCATAAAATTTTAATTATCAAATTTAGGGTCAAAAAAGTCATCAATAAAATTTTTAA
This sequence comes from Druceiella hillmani, assembly GCA_039881145.1. Lineage (NCBI taxonomy): Eukaryota > Metazoa > Arthropoda > Insecta > Lepidoptera > Hepialidae > Druceiella > Druceiella hillmani. Next base: position 9,214,569 of record JAYKKI010000013.1, read on the forward strand.
GCAATTATAGTTAACACAATAATTATAAAAATATTTATGGTTTAACGTAAACACATTTTTTGCAAATTTTTAAATGTTGCAGTAAGCGAGGTACAAATCAAATTAATTATACCTCATTTTTGGAATCGTGGTCAATTTTGGAATTGAACTGGTGTTATGAACAAAATTGTTTTAGATTTCAACAACCCTTCTAGGATTGATAAAAATTGTTTTAAATTTCCAACCCTTCTAGGATTGATAAAAATTGTTTTAGATTTCCAACCCTTCTAGGATTGATAAAAATTGTTTTAGATTTCCAACCCTTCTAGGATTGATAAAAATTGTTTTAGATTTCCAACCCTTCTAGGATTGATAAAAATTGAAAAGAAAAAATCGTAGCCTAACAAAGAGATTAACTGGATCAATTAACTTTTTTACAGTTTTTGTTACCTGCTAAAAGTTGTACTAAAAGTTGTTGTTCATTATGAATGCTATGGTTCATTATGTTTAATTTAAATGTTCTTTTTAGACATTTGTGTGTAATATTTAAAATTATCTATTGCAGTCAGTAAATTTTTATAGCAATCTAAATCTCTCAAATGCCGATTCATTTGATAATGTTGTAAAAAAATTACAGTATATATTATAAATATACGCCTGGTATCTTTTATTTTCCCACCAATTTGAGCCCATCAAATTCTCTGTTATCATGATAGTAACAGTGCTCAATAGCTAAGCATAGAAATAAAGTATATTATACCGCATATATTTTAATTAACACTAACAATCTCATTTATTATTCAAAATGATTTCGAAAGATTTTGAATGCTCATTTACTTTATGTAAAATTGTTTTTCATGTACTATCTTATTATATATAGATGAAAAAGAAATGTTTTTATTTTATGTAAATGAAAAAGAATGTTATACCCACTTCTATTATCATATATATGTATAGAATACATATCACTCTCAAATCCGATTCGCGATATGCGAATAACACTGTGGCCCTCGCCAAGTTATTTGACAATATGAGAGATATAATGTATATAGTGGGGTTAGAAATCGGCAGACTAGGGATAGCATTTAACAGAAGTAAAAGCAAATTAATTATATTACATCGCGCTGAAAAATTAATAGGCTCCTAGACCATCGAAGGTATAAAGAAGATGGATGTTATTAATTACATAGGTACAGGTGGTACAGGTATAGATAGCAGTTGCATTCTAGAGATCAAGCAAAGAATATCGTTGTCTGAAGATGTAATGATACGTCTCTCGAAATCTTGAAAGACCGAGACATAAGTTGCAAAACAAAAGCTTCGGTAGTAAAAGCTCTGATCCTTCCCATTTTATTATATGAAGTGGAAATATAAACAATACGAGCTAAGAAGAGATAAAGCCTCTGTACGAGTAAATTGTACTGGAGGTGAATACAAGTGAGGAGGTGAGAATAAGCAATTTATAGACGTCAAAACGTACAGATGCACCTTCCCTTTCTTAACCTAACCATGTCGAAACTCGTTTGTATGCTGAATATTATGGCCAAAAATATGAAGAAACCCAAAATATATACTCTTTGTCCATATGATGTAAAAAGGAGACAAATATTTTAAAAGCTGGTCATTGTTGGCAATACTGAAGGCAAGATAATACAAATCCAATTGTCAACATGACGCGTGACCAAATGGAAGAAGCTAAATTTTCCGACATACACTACTAGGAAATTAAAACAATTGTGAAAAAATTTCCTGATCTAAAAATTTACTTCATTTTACGAGTACGACAAAGAGAAAGACGTGTTTTTGGTTATGTATACTTTTGAGAAAGTAATGAGAAACTAGTCGAATATGCTTCTCAAATTAATGTTTTAGCAATCTCCAAATACATTGCAAAAATATCCAATGAGTAAAAGTTCAATTGAGACGATGTAAAGTATGATCTTCTCTTTTTTCAAAATTATTTACTTCCCGGGAATATCTATCGGGTAATTAAATGAAAGAAAATATTGATATTATTATTTGAATTAGCTATTGAAATTAATAAAATTGACGAATTCATAAGTGAAAAATATTACCAGAGACTTTGCACAGATTTGATATCATATTAAATCTTTAATATTTTTAAACAAAGGAAAAAATTAAAATGTATACATTACCGCTTATATGTTGTTCCAATGGTGTGCAAGGACCAATTTTCTTCAGACAATCGATGTAACTCGTAAGACGTTTGGGCTCTTTAACGTAATCCTCTACAATAATTCCTTCGTAAGATGGATAATCTGTGCAGATTACCCCCTGGAGAAGAAGGATGGCAGCCCCGACTTTTAAGGACAGCATGCTTTTAGAAAATGTAAGATTACATTTAAATTCATAGTAATATGATTATGGGTAAAAATTTAAACCCTATATGGACTAATATTGACGCGTGTCTATCTATCAATCCCTTCTCCAGGCTAGAGAGGTATGGGGCAGGGAGAAAGACGCGAATGCAGATTTTATTATTACTATCAATTTACACGTTATTATGCAAAGCGACTAAGGTGATAAACATTTTCGAGTGTATTTGTATATATGCTTGCGTGGGTTTTTATTCTTTCATTTATTCGACATCGTTTATGTTCATGTCTGAGACGTTGGACTCGTATCAGTTTCACGATATTCACTGAACACCAAACATCTACTCCTCAAATAGACTCGTACAAACATATAAATGAATAACACAACTAAATGTATGAGATAAAAAACATATTAGAATAAAACAGATTATGAAAGAACTGAAAAAATTGAGCAAATTTTACTCAATATTTTATTTAATTATTAATGAAAATTTCAGTCCTTAAAACTTTGTACTAATAATATAAATAAAACACAATAATATATATATATATATATATATATATATATATATATATATATATATATATATATATATATATATATATATGCAAATAAGAAGTATTATAACATTTAAAAGATTAATTAATATACTATAATGTTTTTATCGAAAGAAAGGATGAAAGAGAGTTGAGGAATACGGAGAAAATAATGGAATTTGAAAAAGTATTAAAATGATACATTGCGGATAAAATTTTATGAAAAATTTAATTATATAAAATATGGTGGAACATTTATAAAAATGTTTTTGTATAGGAAGCATTCGAGAGCTTGAAATTTTATAAAGCTCAGTGCAAAGTCAAAACAGCCGAGGCTATAAACATAAACAAAAGTAAATAAATTTTTGGTGATTTTGAAATTTTCACCAGATTTATGAATATGCATACAAAAGAGATGACGTGTAAGAATAAAACATGATGTAAAACAAATATCACCTTTACAAAGTAAATTATTGTTAAAAATAATTGGCAGTGTTTACTTTATAAAAAAAATATCCAACGGCCCCAGTTATTTATGGTTTTCAAGCATTTTGAATTTATTTTGCGGACATCTTACGTGTTCAAGCTATTATATAAAACAATCTATTTACAATTCGCTATATCAATACATCAGGACCGAATAGTGACACGTAAGTACGTTACGTATTGTGTGTCTTCTATTCTGTTCGTATTATTAAAATTTAATCGAGAGCAGAAGTGAAATATTGATTCACAACAACAAGTGCCTTGCATTAATACAGCTGTGTAAACTTAAGTTTAAGAATTTATCAAGAGCTTAATAATAAAACTGTCATGTACGAGTAGAACTCGCGTTACCAGGGTTCTAAACATTTAGGCTGTTACAAACGTTTAAGAGTACATAGTAATCCTATTAAACTATTTAAAAATATTAATCGATCACAATGTATATATATCACCTAATATACTTTAGAAAGACATAAACCTTTGATGTATGTTTTAAAAATGACGGTATCTAAAATTATTGCTCTGTTTTTTCTATAATCGTTTAGTATGCATGGAAAAACTTTGTATTTTTCACAATTGTTAGGTGAGTAGCTACAGAATAAAGAGGAAACATATATTTTTACTTAGATAGATTTTTGCGTAGATTTTTAAAGATATACTAAAGAAAATTATGGAAAAAGAAAAAAAAATTGGTATCCTTAAAACAAAAATCAGCTCTTGAAATATTTGTCATTTAAAATATTTCTGACAATACCTTACACTATATATGGAATTAAAAAAACATCAGTCAATTTGTTAATTTATTGAAAAATTATCACTTGGATTAGTTCTCTTTTGGGCTTTTATGGCGCCTATATCTGAGATTTATTTTTATTCAATAATTTCCATTATGCTTTTTTCGTCTCTTAACCGTTTTAAGTTTTATGTTTCTATGTCAAATTGAAAAGTATAATAAAAAGACTTGGTAATAAATACCTACTCTTTAAAGTACTATCTAATAATATATTATTATTTAGTAAGTATTATTCAATATTTTTTTTCTGAAGTTTTTAAACATTAAAACAAATGTATTTTAATAAGCACCTATATTTAAGATAATATATATATATATATATATATATATATATATATATATATATATATATATATATATATATATATATAGGTCTAACCATGCAGAAAATTTGAAACTGTGAAGAGATGGACAAATGGACACGTTATTCATAGGAAGAAATTATAGAACTTTCTGTTTCGTCCTAATTCAGCAAGTCTTAATGTAAGACTCAAGTGAATTCTAGACCAATATTTATTTCTATTAAAAAGAAATACCAAACATAGCCTTGATCCTTACCAGGGGCTAAGAAATTAATTAATATCTTTTAAAAATTAAAAATTTTACGTTTCTGAAATGTACAGAGCTAACTATTGATAAATCATCTCACAATATTATAAAACTAATTTATAGGTTTTCTGAGGTAGTCAAAATATAAATAAAATTTATATAAATTACATTACACAAAATAAATAATTGAACATATACTTACATTCAGTATCAGCTTTGATTTTTGACTTTGTATTAAAGCGATTTAGATGTTCTCCAAAAGACGTACCAGTCAATATAGATGTAACACCTTTGCTTTTCGCCACGCAAAAGATGCTTGTAACACGAACGACACTGGCTTTTATCTAAATTTCGCAACATCTAAAACTAGGTAACGATCTAAACTATCGATATTGTTTAAGACCGATAGCGCTAAATTATTTTGTGTAATACGCTGCAATCTATAATTGTTTGTGTTTATTAATTACTGAAATAAATCTTTTTCTTTAATAAATTATATGATACAAATAATTAGTAATTAAAAAATTTTGGTAATATTGATTTCAAGCGTCATTTAAGTCTCTGATATGTTGATGCAATTGACATATTTTAGAAAATAATACTATCAAAATTTTAAATTAATGAAACGGAAGCTGTTTAAAATAAAAAAAAAATATGAAAGATGCTCGTTGGTCAATAAGTCCCTTTGAAATAATTAAATCAAGTAGAGAAATAAATTATGCTAAATCTGAGCGAAGAGATTTAGGAGGAAAGGAATATAACAGATGTAAAGATTTTTAACACTCTTTGCATGCATAATTTGTTGGTGTTAAAAAAAATACAAAACCTTTGATACCCCTGATCAACATCGCAATGCAAAAATATTCTCTAATTCAAAACTATTTGAATACATATCAGAATAATCATAAAGTTAAAGCATTAGCTTTTTACATTTAAATTTTTTAAATCTAAATCGTACTATTTTTTCGTATTTCCCTTATATTGTAATTTAAGGCAAATATAGGGTAGCAAATGACAAATAAAATATTTTGAATACCGGAGATTAATATAATCTCTATAATTAATGGTATCATAGAATGCACATGCATTCTGCATTTACAGTGAAAACGTCAGTGGGATATGACTTTGGGGCCAACTAAAAATTTGAGAGAAATTTGAGGGTCTCCTCGATAGCCACACTGTGTTACAAAAATCAAACGATTTTATTTGTTTGAAGAGCTGCTTTCTTAATTCGTGAATCTATTTTGCCATGTATACAGAGATATACAGAAATGGAAGCAAAATAAGAAGAGGGTAATGACGATTGAAATATTTCTTTGGAAGAATGAATGAACAATTAAGAATTAAATTTTTTGGATGGGCATGAACCATTAAGAATTAGATTTTCAATGATTATAAAATGAGTGGTCACCATTTTGAAAAAAAATACAAGAAGCCAAAATAAATTAGAACAAGCTATGAAATACTTATATTTTCACTCGAGAAGTGCGTGAGTTGCTCGTTTTTACAAATTTAAGATAATTAAAAACATGAAAAAAATCTCAAAGAAAATTGTCAAATGTGTTTTGTAACATTCTTGGGAAAATTTTACTAGGATGGAAAACAATTTCCATCCATTATTCGCTGTTGACTTTTATAAGACATTACAAATACAATAACTTATAGTCGGTTTTTATATTCTTGGCCCGCTATTTACTTTTTTCGTCTACTTGAATATATCTTACTGATACATTTAGCTGATTTATCGCCAAAATAGCGATCTCTTACAATCAACCATAACACCAGACCAGCCCCTCTCGACGAAACGGCCGGTAATCGAACCCGGATTCCCGCGGTGCGCTGCGTCGTCAAAGGCTGTATACCTTGTGATCAACCCAACATATCACGGCGATTACTTTTTTCTATTATTCTGGAGTGCCGTTTTTATACTAAGCAATTGCCATCAGACTTAATGTGAATTTCGAAGCAGGTAGGAAGCTCAAAAGAAAATTATTGAGACGTGTGATTGTAGTATTTATTATCACCATGAGGCGTGTCCATTATTTAACCTCAATGAGGTTAAATCGAATGAAATTCTTTAAAGCAACTCAGTTATGAATCCTCCTTTATAAATACATTTCAAATAAATTTAATTAATTTTGCTATAACGTTTTGTGAATATCGAGACATTATTTCTTTTCCTAAGAGACATTATTTCTTTTTCTAGTTTCCGCTTTCGATTTTGTGTTGCTTTGTACATGCAAATGTGGAGAAAAGCTTTAGAAACCGAAAATATGTCAAGACTTATTTATATTATGCTCTATTAAATATGGTAACTTCATTATTAATAGTAACTAACTTGAATTGTGCAAGAACTGCGGATATTTTTTTAAACCATTGTAGCATTTTTAGAAAGAATTTTAATTTTTTGTTTTTCATTTGAATTGTGGCCATGATGATGTTGTAATACAACGAAACATAGGTTGCGGTAAAGAGTTTAAATAAAGTAAATATAGTTTCATTTAATTGTGAATTAAATTGAACTATACAAAACGTTACTTTGGTTTTGGAAAAATTCGTTTAAATAGATTCTATATGAATTTTATGTGGTAAACCCTCTTTTCAAGTTACATTTATTATGCATTTTACTAAGAACTTATAAAATGGATATATGCAATTTTTTTTATTCAGATTTCTTCTAAGAATATGTAAGTTAAAACATTGTGGAATTTTGTTCAGATTTGAAAGTGAGTGAGATGAATCATCTTTATATATCTTTATATAGTTTTAATTAGAAATCAATGAAGTTAAATTATAAAAAAAGTTAAAAAATTAATTTTAACTTATTAGCATAAAAATGTTTTTCTTCCACTGTAAATTTTAATCCAAAAATTGCTTCATTTACCACTTTTACCTAATATTACCTCTGTCCAGCTTTTAGCAATATTTATTTTTCAACTAAAGAATTTCTAAATTCATCCAAATAATGTACTGCCATTTTCGCTCTTGCCATATTAACAAATAAATACAAAATTATTCTCTTCGTATTTTTAATTTTGTGGCCCGTTCCAAATCAATATTGTGTAAACAATTTTTTAAAAATTATAATTTCGAGGACACAACTTATTGCGTTTTAGCTCATTGACTACGAGTATTATCGATAGTTGTAGTTTAAACATATGCTATGGCCACACTATCAGACAAATATTTGTGGCGCGTTGCTACAACAAAAGGTTTGCTTGCGTATTTCGTGCTACACTGTGCAAAATTACGCAAATTTCACCACAAAATATTTTAATGCGCAGCAAAAGTCGACAGCAGTTCGGTTTCCGTTGTCCAATAAATATTCTTGACAAATTCTTGATGAATTCTTTGGTCAAACACATTATGGTAACGCAATTCTCCGCCGAAGCCTGATAAAGTGCTTTATGTCAGCGAGATTCAAATGTCATCCAGCTTTCAGAGAAAAACAATTAATCAATAAATGAAAGCCAGGTATTGAATATTAAAATATGTCACATATTCAAAGTAGTAGCTATGTAAATAAATTTTCAATGAAAAGCAATATTTTTTTGATAACCGAATTTTTCTAGTTTCAGATATTTTTTTAAAATCAGTTACGGTTTGTAGTAACCTTAAATTTTTCTTAATACCCGTTTCGTTTTAACTAATTTTTCTCGACGATCACCAAAACTTAAACCTCACATTTATTCTGAAAAACGCCGATATATACCTAACAATATATTCGTGATCAGTTACCAAAAAATCTTGAAATTTTTTGATTTTCATAACACCATTTGGTCAACATATTTATATTTTCACGAATATTTTTCTAGACTAGTACCTAATCTTGGAAATTTATAAAAATGTTCATGTATTTTATAATTATAGGTTTATGTGTGTATAAACACGAAATCAAAGAAGTATTGTGCGTAACGATGGGCATTGGTGGAATCTGTTACTGAATCGACGAATGGCATTCTCATCAAGTATATTCGAGTGGTAATATCAAATTAATTTGACAAGACACCCTCCTGTCTGAGTGTATAGATTTTTATCCGTGTCAGTTTAGAGAGATATTTTTCATTTCGTGGTAAACAGTAAATTTTTAAGTATATTCAAAAACAAAAAAGCAACAAACTGGGATGTAACGAAACTGGAAAAAATGTGTTTGAACAGTATTTTATAAAACATTCTCAACTAAATATATTTCATTGTATGTCATTGGCCTTTCTTCGCATCTGTATCCGTTCTTGTTGTTAAATATTTGTAGCAATTAAAATAAATATTGAGTGTTATGCCAAGAAAGTCTGTATGTTTGATATAATTATGACAACATAAATATTTAAACTTTATTATAAAAATTTTAAAAATTCCTTTTTTATATTGCTTGTAAAGCATTTATTTCAGAAGTTTTCATGAATATTGGATTCGGAAATAAAATGCAATGCAAAAAATATTGACAAATTGAAAAAAAAGGAGGAAATATATTATAAACAATTTACAAATTTATTTCAAATTCAGTCCTGATACTCGGAAATTTTTTTGAGATATGTTTGAATAATAAATATTTATCTTAGTATAAAATGCGTGAAAGTAAAATTTAGTAGATACAAGTTTTGATTTGAATTGAGTAGTAATTTTGGATGTATTTAAACTGTAAATTGATTAATACACTAACGGTTCTCTGATTGTATTTTCTTTTTCAGCAAAGATATAATAGTCTTGGCCGAAAAAGAAAATACAATCAGAGAACTGTTGACGGCAAGATATAAATGAGACTTTTTTGGATTTTGTTAATTTCATTACGAATATTTATCGAAAGATTTTGGCTTTAGATTTTATAACGTAAATAAATTTGAAAATTATTCCATGTCTGCAGATTTCATTAGATTTCATAAAAATAGGAAATAGGTAAAAAATATATTTCTTTCTGCAGTAGCGCTAACATTGACACGTTGCGGAACATTTTCTTAATTTTTTTGTCTGATATCTGGCATAGAGGTACTAACTGAAATATTCGGTTAATTGTTATTCGTGGTTTATATCCAAAGATTATAAACATGCTAATTATTAGTTATAAAAAATGTCATTTATTTAAACCCATGTAACAAAAACCTTGAAGATTTTTTAATTAAAGGTATCATAAAATCGAAGATTACTGATTGAATATTTAGTTTTTATTTATGTAACAAAAACATGCAAAAGCAATAAATTTAGTTCCTATAAAATGGCTTAGGTTTCCGAACATTTGTGGGTCACAGTCATTTTCTTGTTCAACCTAGAAGCTAGAATTTTGGCGCATATTGTTCCGCATACATTACAGAAGTTAATAATAAAAAATATTCTTCTTGTACTTCGTCGCGTCTTCCTTGTTTTGAAAGCGCCTTGCAAGAAGAGTTGACTAGCTACTTTCATGTTTCTCTCTCTTCGGTTGGTCTTAGGAGGTCAATTATGGGGCATCCCCTGGTGATCGTACTCAGAAGAGACAAGCAAGTAGGATATCGGTAGCGACGTTTTTGTCTTTTCTTTCTCCGATCAAAATCAGGTTGTTTAGGTTTTTAAGCTATCTTTAAACTAGCCAGAGTAACAAATAATATTTTTAGGAAAACTTTGGAAAAGGTAAATTACAAATTTAAATTATTATTAACTTCCATTCATCACATACGATATCATTTGGAAAGATTAGTGACAAACATCTCAAAAATATATTTTAGTTTAATATTATACATTTTAAGCAGTATGCTTCGAACGATGTGCTATAAAATATCGAAAGATATAATTGGTCTTTTCTTAATTCTAAGACTACTAAACTATTGCTTAAAATAACACTGGTCTTAATGAATTTTAAGAAAATATAGTAATCACCTTTGGTGATATAATTTCGGTATTTTTCATGTATTTAAATGTACATAGGATACTCGTGATAGAAATTTGACTAGCATTTTACAGGTGTACATACCTAGATATATTCTCATGCCAAGTTTAAACGTCCTTGCTAGAAATTTAAGACAATAGTGGAAATTATAATAGAGAGTAGAGTAATCAATGCCTTATTGAATATTAAAAAAAACAAGATTTTTCTGTCATTAGGAAAAGTATGATTTAATGCGCGAGGCTATTAATACAATTTCTTTAGTTTACATTTACTTTTGTTGTCTTAGAGTATAAATTGTTTTATTTTATGTGATTTAAATTATATCTAACTTTGTGAAAAATTCTTCAATGACATTTGATATTCACACATCTGCAGTAGTGTTACGTAAATTCAAATATTTAATTCGTTTTTTGTGTAAATGTCAAATTACAAAGAGTGCAGAAGACATGTACTGTATATGATTACGCACCTAAGTATTCCGCCCCGACATGTTGAAATAATGCACAGAATATGGATTTTTTTGCGATAACTTCGGGTAGTAATATTAGTGTTAATGTGTAAGAAATATAGTCGAAAAAGAATAGGTAAGGTGAGGGAAGGTTAGTTAAGTAACCTTTATTTTGACTCTTTTTGACCCAAAAAATACTTACAAAATTGTATTCACATTTTAATGCCTTCACTTTATTAGCGTTACGCGTTAATAAGATTGCATTTTTCAATTTTTTTAAATTTTTTCAAATTTGCTGCATTTCTACGTATTTTACACTCCAAAAATATGTTGAATAATCTTAATATAAATCGTAATGTAATGTGGTGGAATTAAACGAGTTTTGCAATTTAAGTAACCTTTATAATATTTTCTAATGGATATTTTTATAATCAACTGGCTTGACTTTGAATTACAGTTTGAATACTGCACTTAAGATATTACATAAATTTGTCCTATGGTTTTTTTAATAACAATTATAGTGATATCGTAGCTTCCGAGAAATCGTCTTTTCAACGATTTCTTTCCTTTAAAATACCCTTAGCAATATTTCTATACTAGTTTGATGTAAAAAAATCCTCCTTTACATTTGCGTATTTTTTTAATTAACGTCTTTCTTGTATACTCATATTAGATATATTATTATCTTTAGGTTGATTCAGTTCAGTACTAAACTAAGTCTTCTTAACCTAAACGTCAATATTTTCCGTTTCTGAGCTATTAAATTAATTTTCTTCCCACTGCCTACACCATATCTAGCAGGTGGTGGTCCTGATTGACCAATGGAAATAACTACTGGATTTCACCACCAAAGGTAATCCAAAGGGAGCATAGATATAATAAAATAATACACATATATAATAATTAAAAAGTACGTAAATAAGTTCAATTTAAAAAAAAAATAAAAATTTCAATCACATGGATTGCCAAAGATATGCTACATACTTTTTTACATTGTGCCTTTGGAATGTTACTTCAAGACACAAATATCTCGATTGGAAATATAATAGAATGTAAAAGTTTCAAGCAATGTTAAAAAGAAAGACAGAATATAAGGTTTGCATAAATTCCTATCCAATCCAGTCGTTACCGATGCAAAAAAAAATTGTGGTGCTTTTAAGCTTAGTCTAATTAAACTTAAAAGCTCCAGTTAAACTTAAAAGTTTTATAACATAAAATAAAACAAAGAACGATTAATTAAAATTAATATAAAATCGACTTCGTATAAGCAAGAAAAATAGGAAAACAATCCAAATTAAAATTTTTGTTTTTCGAGATAAGGATGATAGTAAAAAAAATGGTTATGATTTTATGAATGTAAGTTACTAAGAGTAAAGTAAATGAATATTAACATAATTAACATTGAAGGTACAAAATAACTAAATGGAAATCCTATAAAATCAGTTATATTTCAGTCCATCTGTCAGTTACAACCGTTTTTCTGAGTAACAGTCAAATAAATCCTGTCCCGTCCTGGGAATAAAGTATATTGACTCGCATACATTTTATTAGTTATTTCTACAGATATTTTAAGTGGAAATTTTGGAAGGGCACTTTTTTAGCTTTCTTCGGAAAAAAAAAGTTAAGTTATAAGGATTTAGATTTAAATTGTAACGAAATATATTTTTGGTTATAATTTTAAGTAACAAATTTCAAAAGACATAATGTGAAAACGGAAAAATGTTCTTCCACTTCCGTTTTTGCGACACTATTAACTTTAATTTAATAGTGTCGCAAGGCTTCACTTTAACTTTTTGGGAAAAATACAGCGATCATGTTACATCATATAGTTTCATGATATTTTTAGGTCACTAAAAGATATATTTAGATCTTTAATAAAAATACTAATTATATATTAAGGGTTTAAAGTTTTATATACATCTAAGGGCATATGGTAGTCTCGGAGTTTTACTAACATTTTTCAAGTTAATTTTTTTTATTTAAAATTGTCTTTTTCAGACAATACTTTAAGCCAAGTTTAAATATTTACGTTCGAGTTTTTAAAATGCATAATATTATAATGAAAATCATTCTATATTTACGCAGCATTTGTTTTCCTTTTACTCTGTATTTTTTGGCTCATAAAAATTCGGTATTTTTTATCATTGAATTATGAAGCAATCATAAACGAGGTGAGGCAAGTTTGAATGCTCCGTTTGTTTCTAACTGATTTTGTCCTCTTTAGAATATAAACTGTTATATTTTGTTTCATATAATTGTTATACATGTATTAAATTCTTAAATTCCCTTTAATATTTACACAGCCGCGATAGTATCACGTTAGTGCGAATTAGTATTTAACATGTGTTTTTGTGTAAATAGTCAAATACAAATAGTATGAGGGGTACGTGTCGGGTACCATCTACGCATTTGACTATTTCGCCCTGACATGTTGACATAGCAAAGTATTTTGGTTATTTAATAGCTTTTTTTAATAGTATTGGCGCTAAGCGTGTAAGAAAAACATTCTGAAAGCAGTAGGTTACCTAAAAAGATATTCAATCCTTTGTTTTAACACCTTCTTACAGAATAAACATTATAAATTGCGTCCAAATTGAAACACCTTTATTTGATTACAGACATGCGTCATGTGGATTATATTTATTTAAAAAATATTTTAATTTGTCCATATTCCTGAATTTAAAGAATATGTTGAAATATCTTATTACGAGTTAACTTATTGTTGCACTTTGAGTATACTTTGTCTTTTTCTTACTTTTATAATAATAAAGTAATATTCTACGTATTTTGAAATCCGCGGATTTACTTACTTTATATAATAACTTGTGAATTCAAGAGGCTTGGATTCTAATTACGTTATGAATATTTTCACCTTATTTTATTTTAGGCGTGATACTATATTTCATTAATATTCCAATAGTACATTTTTGGTTATATTGTAAAATAAATAGGCTTTTATATTTCAAAACGCATCATTTATGAACAAAAAACGCTTTGTAATTGCTTGGTATTTTTTTGGGAAATATAAACAATTAAACAAATTTGGTAATAAATACAAGTAAGCACTATTAAAGATGATATTAAAAATATCATAGATAAAGTTTTGTAACCTTTAAGATTTGTTTCCATCAACATTTTAAAAACTTGCAGAAAGTCTTTGATACAAGTGTGATATTCAAAATTACTGTATCACTTTTTCAGTGTTATTTTATAATGTCATTAGTAATTATTCATTAACGTCTTTCTAGAATACTCATTTGCTATTTCAATTACCATAATTTTATTTGATATATTGCAAGAAACTGGGCGTTAGTTTAAAGAAGCCATTACGTAACAAACATTTTATTTATACGATAAACATATAAACAAGTTGTTTAATCGTCCTACAAGAAATACAAAATTATACAACCATATCTAACACATAATTGTATAAGGACTATAAAAGCTAATGGTTATAAAGCAATCAGATGATCGAATACCGTTGAAACTGAAGAGTTTGCTTCTAGTATGGCAAATATACTTCTAGTATGGCAAGTATACTTCTAGTATGGCAAGGTGAATGGAAGCTATCAACTACAAAGAATGAAAATTTGCTAAATGACAAAATGCTTACGATTTCTTCTCTTTGTAGATAGAAAATAAATGTGATAAGTTCAATTTTTTATTAAAAAAATAATGGAAACTTGGAGTAGATTTCCGGAATAAATCTATAGGAAACAGTAAAGAAATGTGACCATATCGTCTCATGTACAGAAATTGAAGAAATATATTTTATACACCTTAAAACTCTATTTGGCTCAGTGTGAGTTCTAAATGTTTGAGTTGGATTCTAACTGGTTTATAACTAAGAAGTAAATAAATTGATGACACGTTTTGGAAGTCCATTGATTCATGCAATAAGGATTCAAGTTTCGAAACAATTTTTTTCTGCATCATCTATGTGCCTATGAAATAAAAATTGAGTATAAAATGTGACTCCCAAATCGACGGTCTCATCAAGATGATGCAGGAGGTGTTCCGTGGATAATTATTCGTACAGAGAAGTCTACTCGGTTGTAACGCAATATTGAATATTTGATTTTCTTAAGCCGTAAACTACTTCTTGTACTTCACTGAACGGCTGGTGCTGAAGTCAAGCTGAAGCCGTTCGCCCTCTACATAGATATAAAAAAACAACGCGCAGATTTCATCATCCAACTAATATTACTTAGAAGCGTGTGCTCGGTTGTAATTCAATATTTAATATTTGTTTGCGTTAAGCCGTAAACAGCTTCATATACTAAACGACTAGTGCTGAAGTCAAGTAGTGTTCGCTTTCTACGTAGATATACAAATCCGTTCGCAGATTTCATCACCCAACCAATATTACCAGATTAATAAATAATAGTAACCCGAAGTTCAAACCCTAACTCCCAATCGTACAAAGTAAGGCAATGTTTTCCCACTCGTATATGTTACTTTCTATTCAAAAGGTATGAAGAGAATTCAGATTTTCACGGATAATAGCCATACACTTCGCAAATCTATACATAATAGTCCATCAATCTGATACTGCTAAGCCAGCGGTACAGCGCTACCACATTGTGTGACACCTGTCCAGAATTTCGTATCATTTGAACCATGTTGTGGCGTTTGCCTGGTTAAGTAATGCTAGTGGGTTTGAGAGGGCACTGGAAAAGTCCACTTGTCTATAAAAGTATTGTGGAGGCAGAGTCATGGATCCAAATCTGCATCAAATTTCTCCTCCGGTGTACTCAATTTAAAAAACGTAGAGGCTCTTTTTAATATTAAATTTGGGCGTGAATAAGCTTTCAACGTTGGGCACGAATAAACTTTTTCTTATCAGGTATCAAGATGGATGCGAGATGAACTACACGAGCGTAATTCATGAACTCGAAACATATTATATCACTGTCAATTTCTTTCGCACAGCAAATTATTGTTTCAAAACGCTACGTTCTTAGTTGTACAATTTCACTCTGTGATTGTTCCCCAATACAGTATCCATAAGGGTACAAGTTTTGTTTGACGTAATTATTCGAAAGATCAGTAAATTTATGTTCTAAATTGTGAACAAATTTTCCAATGATTTTGAACACTATTATAGCAAGAAATTTTGTCATTTTCAGTAACGTCTAGACCATTGTCAGAGGACGGAATATTGTATCGGGTTTAATATTACGACTCGCATAAGATACATCATCTTTGGTAGGAATTTTCTTCTTGTCATCTACATGATTTTTGGTTAAGATTATTTAAACTTGGATTTTTGTTTTGGTTTGGATAAATTGTTGAAGACAGTTTAGAAAGTGTAGTTTTTTGGAAATTCGGCGATTAACCTTGTTTACTTGAGGATTAAAAAGTAATTGCAATACCATTTATCGTTAGGTGCGGTAAGTTTGAAAGGCAAATTTTTAAAAGTAGGCTTGCGCTTCCATCCCTTGTCCAGAATTTAATTACGTTTATTTAGAGACTTATTTTTTAGACCACTGATTCAAAGTTGAGTTTAAGTTTTAGTTTGAATAAATTCTAGAAGACAATTTAGAGAGTGTCGTTTATTGAAAATTCGACGACTAATATTGTAACTTGAGGCTTAAAAAGGAAATATAATACCATTTATTGCTAGGTGCGGTAAGTTTGATAGGAAAATTTTTGAAAGTAGGCTTACGCTTTCAAACATAGAAGGCTAGAATTTAATTACGTTTATTTACAGATTTATTCTTAAGACCACTAATTCAAAGTTGAGTTTTAGTTTTGGTTTTATACCATTTAGGGTTAGGTGCGGTAGATCGGACAGGAAAATTTTTGAAAGTAGGCTTGCGTTGTCAAACAGAGCAGGCTAGAATTTAATTGGATTTATCAACAGACCTATTCTTGGGATACTGATTAACCGGATGGAGATTTTCAGAATGGATGAAAATTTGCACATCAAAAAAAAAATTTATGTATATTGAAAATATCGTTGTAGGGAGAATCTTGATCGTTCAGAACTTAGATCGCTTCGACTATGAGAGTGGGATTTGAAATAATATAAAAACGAATGAAAAACATTAATCATCATAAACCAAATTTATTATGAATTATTTGCCTCAACTATAATAGAGAAGCTAGTAGAATCAGTTTTAATATGTGGATTATATTATTGAAAATATTTATACGGAATTTTAAAGTGTTAATTATGTAGTCGTTTTTTTAATATTATTTTTTAAGCGGGGTATCGTTTGGAACGTCACTTATAAGGATATTAAATATATTTTTTAACAATTTTAAGTAGCTTATCTCAACAAATATGCCAAAAACAAACAAAAGGATATATTCTCCTTCACCTCTATTATCAGGGTCAGACCAGGCAAAAGTTTCCATATTACAACATGCAGGCAGACAGATGGAAAATCAATTTTATTCGCAATGTTTCCGATTTTAATTTTATATGTAAAGAACCATAAAAATGATCATAGATGAAGGACGGTAGATGACGTCTCTCCTTTTCATTCAATATAAAATAAATTTTTATAGGTAATATTTACACAGCTGATGTACTCGCTTATTTTTGCTGTCGCAAAAGTTTTAATAATAGAAGCAGAATTTATTTATTCTGCCCCGATATACTATTTGTGTGAATGAAAAATATGGAATGGTTTTATATTATAACTTTGACCAATAGCGTTTCGATTAAACACGTAAGACGTTCGGAAAACGACTTGAAAACAGTTGGTAGCCTTAAACAAACACTTTTAGTTATAAAATTATTCACCAAGTAAATGCCAAAAATCGATTTTATCTTTTTCCATGCTTCATTATTTGTATTTTTAAATAATGTCCAATTTTCAACTCCGTTAAACCTGACCAAGTATATTTATATTTCTAGATCGTAACTTAACTGCCTGTTCTCTACTTAACTGCCTGTGCTCTAGATCGTAACTTAACTCTGATCGTAACTTAACTGGTTTTAAATAACCACTACAATCAGATAATATTTCTATTTTTACCTAGGTATGGCACACCAAGGATATTATTATATTTATTGGAGTTTACTCCTTAAGAATTTATTCTCATATATAGCGTCCGGTATGAAGTTTTATGACGAGCAAAATCAGAGAAAAGTTAAGAGTGTACGATGTTCAAAGGGTGAAAAAAGTGTAAGTGATAGGTTATGAAATTCAGAACGTTCATACGAAGTTCAGAGAGTTTTAAATTTTGACAAAAACTTGCCGTTAAATGGTTTTAAAATTAATTTTCTGAAATTTTTAAAAAGTTATGTACTTTGGATAACTAATCAATTCCAACAAATGAGACAATTTTAATAGAAAAGTCGTTAATTAAAAATGATAAAATAAGTATCAAACACAAGACGCGAGCGACGTCTAACGGGTAAACATGATACTGTATACATAATTGTTTTGTTGCCGGCGGTAAGCTGGCGATGTTGTTAAGAAACCACATTAGATGGTAAAATGTTTACCATCTAATGTGGTTTCTATAATGTGGTACTATGTTAGTTTTGTAAATAATATAAAATGAGTTTTTTATTTTTGAATATATACATATATATATATATATATATATATATATATATATATATATATATATACATATATATATATATCAAAGTGTTAGATATTTTAGAGGCATATTTAGTTGTCCAAATTTTTTTTCTAGAAAATTTTGCACTTTTTTGAATCTTATTAGATTCTTTCAAGAGACTTTTCAAAGTACTTGATAGTGGTTGCTTATGGTCAAATATTTTTACTAAAAATAGTCCCTATCCACTCATAAACTTGATACTCAGATTTGATTTATTTTCCTCAATGTGATTATGGAACATGTGTACAATCACACCATTTATTCTAGCATGATTCAGTAAAGAAGTGAATATCGTTAAAAGCCAACGCTTAGAATTTCGTGACATAGCATAAGTTCTTGACAGCTTATATATCATATCAACGTCGCTTTTGGTATGGTTGTAAAATGACATAATTGAGGGTTTTTTGCTGACTTCCAGACTCATTATCAATTTTTCTGTTATGTTGCAGCGATAACGTCACGTAAACCATTTCGCGTGATTTAAGTACATGACATAATATATAAATATCCTTTTGAAATTCAAATATTGTAGTATTTATTTTGCGATTTGTGATATATATATATATATATATATATATATATATATATAATATAAATAAAATAAAATTGTTAATTCGAATATTAGTTTGTAGGGAGATCTTATCTATTTACCCGCATAGGTTGGAATGTTTCAAATTTCAAGCAGCTCTGCATTTACCTCTGAAATTTTGTTTGTATTACATTAACTATTCTAAAGATATTCGTTTACTAGTGAATTAACGTAAAATGTTTTGATAATTGTAATAATATTTCAATGACGAACAGAATATTTATTCGTGGCATGACATGACAATAAATTTTTGTAAAGTAGGTTTAAATTGTTTAGTGCATTTTATGGCTTTGGAAGCATAGGTAACTTAAGGATATTACATTACGTTTTCTATCTTTGTCAAGTCAATCCTTGTGCCATATCTTAAAGAGAATGTTCATCAGCCGAATTATTGTTCCTATATTAGATTAAGTCGAAGTGATGAAAAGCGAGACTGCAAGTGAGTTGGTCATGCTGCCATCAGCATGCACTCTTTGAAATTTACCGAGGTTATGTTTCAATATAAAAAAACAGGACATTTAGATTGTAAATAGCGCTCGGAATCATTGATCAATGGACCTAGATCAGGTAGTAGTCATTTGAAAATTATCTTTTTTTTAAGTCACATAAAGTTTATAAATGGTATATTAAAACAATAAAGAGGTTTCTTATTACTTTCGAAAGGATTAAGATATATCAGATATTCTACCATTTTTAAAATTTCATTTTACTTTTGTCAGGTATTTGGTTTTGTGGTCACTTTTTTAGTATTTTTATGCAAAATCTCATGTTATTATTCATATTTTAACCAGGATTCTATGTAGTATGTAATATTTTTTGTTATGTAAAATATCGTACACATGTACTTGTGGTGTTCCGTATTATAAGCTTCCTATTTAAATGGTAAAATAATATGCCCCGATTTTGCGTTAATAAGGGGCCCTTTTGCTGCGCTACTTACCGCCAACTGTACTTATGTCATATCAAATCGCGTAAACGTGAAATTGATTGGAGGGCGTTTCGACAGAGACAAATTAAAAATGTAGAAAAACCCATAAGGACCGAAGTTGTTCCTTATGTCGTGAGATATATTTTTCATCGAAAAAAGTTTTCCCTAAAACCAATGACAGCAATTATAGAGAAATAAATATTGAAATTGTTTTTTTTTAAATGAATCGCACGTAAATTTTTAATCCTGAGAATTTTTTTTGCGATGTACTTTATTCCCAAAAATTCATGTTTTTTTCATATTTTTCTAAGAAATCCTTCTGGTGGTAATTGTAAGGAACAGCTGTTTTGTAATTTTCGAGAAAATTACTTAAAACAGAGGGGTGGACACCAAAGTGATTTCATTAGTATTTTGATGCTTTTAATGATTTGTGTAAGATAGTCCCTCTATTGTATCGTCATAGTCGCCCCGTGTTTCATAATTAAAACGTGACTTATTCTATTACCCTAATTAAAATACTTGCAGATATATTTCCTATATTCAGTAGAAAACATGTTTGAAAGAGTTTGATTTCTTTGTACTTATTTGTATCGTAATGTTTTAAAATATAAAATTTACAGTTTCTTATAAAAATGATTTCTCAGATTCTTAAGTTTCAATTTTGATATTCTAATAATTTTATTCAGTCCATGCTTTTGTGATATTAGAGATAGAGATTTCAATTAATTATTTAGTCACAATTAAATGAAACTACGTGATGTAGTATTATTTCTACTTTCTTTAATTTCTTTACCACGACCTAGGTTTCATTGTATTACAACATCTTCAGGTGGGATATTAGCAAAGATAGATCTTTGCTAATATCCCACCTGAAGATGTTGTAATACAATGAAACCTAGGTCGTGGTAAAGAAATTAAAGAAAGTAGAAATAATACTACATCACGTAGTTTCATTTAATTGTGAATAATGAATTTCTACAAAATTAACGCCAAATATATTCAATAATTATTTAGTTTTTCATGTCAATAACATATCAATAGATAGGAATTATAGTCTCCGCATTCTATCTGCGAATGGAAGGACGAACCGCTCACTACAATATTGGATGATCCAATATTGTATAGAAGTGACAGATGTTGCTTTCTAGTAACTTTTTGGCAGTTATTTTGTGAGGTTATCAACAATAACCTACTTTTCTTTGTAAACTTATCAAGTTATTATGTTAATCTAAGTTATATGGTCTGACGTACTTATAAACACCGAATAAATTATATGAGTGATCAAAATTGGCAATATTTCAAAATTAAATTTGTTACAAATAAAATTTTGTTTTATTTCAATATAATAATATTACAATTCATCACACATAAAATAGCAAGTGGTATTTGGTATACAATAAATGAAAATAATAATTATCCACATATTAATACACTTTATTACTTCCTTCAGTTATTAACGTTATATTAATATTGGCTTTCCTATTGAACACTTGACAGAATGGAAAGCAGGGACTGATTGCTTTCCATAACTGTAAACTTTTAAATGATTTTAGTTAACTAATATTAATTTTAACATTGAAATATAAAAAGAAATACATCCGCTACATAAAAATTCATGAAACATTTAAATTATGTGTACTGGTATATAATTGAAATATTTATTTTTATTCATAATTTTCTTATTTGGCGCGCATATATTTTTAACAGCGAATTTGTCAAATATATTAACGGAACATGTCACTTATATGGGAGGGCCGCAATAGAAATCTAGCTATGTCAGTCGATAGATAGTTAACATATCAAACCACTCATAGAAAGAAATCTAAGGATAGGTAGAAAGTTATCAAATATCTTAGATAGCTAACTACGCGAACGGATAGATAGAATATGATTTTGGGCTTCAAATTGGAGATAGGAAGTAAGATATTACTTTCTACCTCTTTCATCGCTATGCTCCTCAAGGTTATTAGGCAGTCGTAAACTAAATTAGTGAGCAGATTTTGGACGAAATGAAATACTTTTGAAAGAATCATGTCAAAAATGTCTTTTCTTTTGTAAATCATGGTATTCTCCAAAAGAAGATTTTTAATTTGACACGTTTGTATATTTGTTTCGTGTATACCAAGCAAGTAACTCGTAAACGCGTTGGTCTAATATAAATATGGTCAGAACCTGACGAAGAGCTTCAGAGATATTCTGAGGAAATCTTCAAAATAGGTAAGTGCAAGGTCAGGATTGAATTTATTTGAGACGTCTTTATACATAAATATTTTAATAACAACTGAGATATTGAATATATTTGGCTTTAATTTTGTAGAAATTCATTATTCACAATTAAATGAAACTACGTGATGTAGTATTATTTCTACTTTTTTTAATTTCTTTACCACGACCTAGGTTTCGTTGTATTACAACATCTTCAGGTGGGATATTAGCAAAGATTTAATATCCCACCTGAAGGTGTTGTAATACAACGAAATAATACTACATCACGTAGTTTCATTTAATTTTGAACAACTGAGATATAATGAAAAAGCCAAAGAAATGTTATATACCTACTTAATGATGATGTGTAGATTTTTTCTTGATAAGCTCTTTGCTAACAAATACAGATCTGGATCTGATAATGGAACAAAAAACCTAAAATGGTCAGTGGCAAGGAGTAATTTAATAGGGTTTGGGCTGATTTGACTTATTTAATGAGCTTTTTGGTCAAAAGTGATATGTTTACTCGATAACTGTGGGAATTTCTCAGCAGTAAAGAGTAACCTTATCGAGTTTTGATTCACTTAACTTTTTTCCTATAAGACAGAAAGTTAGAAAATAAATATTAATGTAAATATGTACAAGTACGTTCAAAGGTATGAAGCAATCAAAATATTAATGGATAGATCAGTAGACAGGTAAGTAGTGGGTGAGTATAGACAGGTACAAGGCATAAGACAAATTGATGGATAAGTAAATTGATAAATAAATAAATATGTACAGGTATATGTATTAAGTATCGAAGATGCTAGTACATAAATAAATGTATGTAGGTACATGCAAAAGTATAAGGCAATTAGCATATTAGTAGGTAGGTAGGTACTCACTACAGTCCCTAAAGAGTAACGAAATTTTGTGCATTTATTCATATACCGAAACGATATTTTACCCAAAAAATTGTGTCTATATACTTTCGTTTTCATTAGTTTACACTTTTCGGTGTGTTCTTTATTTGATGGTTCAACTAAAGTGATAATTTTTTTGGTAACATTTAGTTTAAACAAAACCACGATCCTAAGTGTTGTACTTACAACTTTTCCAATTAATGGTAATATTTAATTCAGAATGACCACCGTCATTCTGAATTAAATATAACCATTGATTGGAAATAATTGCGTTAGGAAATAAAAAAAAAACAATAAAATTTAAAAGACACGTTTTTTGTAAATAAATCAATAACAATATTTTAGCATGGCCTAAACTATTCCTTTCCATTTCTATGCAAATTTAACTACATCGTATTAATTAAATTTATAACTTTAAAATAATAGAAAATCTAACAATAAGTGTTAAATTTATTTTCAAAGAAATAATCTTTTTATCTATCAGTTTAAATTTTAGGCAAAAAGTCAGAAGGTATTTAAGAAGACAACTCTAGCCTAAAATTTGTCAAATAAAAAAAAATTTTTCGACTTTGCAAAAAAGTGTTTTGAAGCTATTTCGATATTGTAATTGATATACCAAATTTTTTTTAATTTATATATAATTCTTTAGAATCTATTTCAATTAAAATTATACATCGACGTTTTTCGGGTGAAAATAAATAATTATTCCCCCCTTATTTCACTCGAAATTTAAAAGAAACCTCTGATTTCCTATTTATACCAGATTTAATATTATTTTCATCTCATTTTTCTATAAAATGAAAAACAAGCGTCATTTCTTGTACTAACAACAGAGTGCTATCATTAATGTGATACGATTTCACCCACGTGCTATATTATCACATATAACCACACATGTACTAAAGGTAAAAATATTACACTAAATCTGTAAATATTTCAGTATAAATTTCGCTAGTCGTTAAACGGATTGATATTGATTTTATCTGAGTGTCAAAGTAATAAGATATAAATAAGTGTCAAAGTAATATTAAGATAAGATAAATAAGTGTCAAAGTAATATTAAGAGATAAATAAGTGTCAAATAATAAAGATAAGATAAATGTCAAAAAGTGTTAAGTGTCAAAAAGTAATAAGTGTAAGTAATAAGTGTCAAAAAGTAATAACTGTCAAAAAAAGTAATAAGTGTCAAAAAGATAAGATAAATAAGTGTCAAAAAGTGTTCAAGATAAGATAAATAAGTGTCAAAGTAATAAATAATTGTCAAATAATAAGAGATAAATAAGTGTCAAAGTAATAAGAGATAAATAATTGTCAAATAATAAGAGATAAATAATTGTCAAAGTAATAAGAGATAAATAAATTGAAATAAATTCGTTTTCCCTCTGCTTGAAATATTTTGAATGATATTTTGAAATTAACAAGTACGAATGAAATATTTATTAGTAATTTGTAAACAGGTAGTCCCTCCTTCCCTCTAGTTTCTCCTATTTAGTTTATTCTCATTTTATCTTATTTCTCTCTAGTTCCTCTCATTCAATTTTCTCTCATTTAGTGATTTGTAAACAGGTACTTCTTTTTAAATAGTTGTATAGGGAAGAGAATTCATTACTATTACAAGTCTTAAACCTTTCATCGTAAAGTAAGCAATTCTACGAAATAAATTGTAACATAAACGTGATTTTATAGTGCATTTGCTTGGTTTTATTTGCTTATATTTTCATTTGGTAGCCAATGAGAGAGCAAGTACAACGCAGTTACGCTTATATATATATATATATATATATACATATATATATATATATATATATATATATATATATACATATATATATATATATATATATATATATATACATATATATATCTACTTGATTTTAAATTGCATTTGCTCGGTTTTATTTGCTTATGTTATCAGTTATTAGCCACTGGGAAAGCAAGTATAACGACAGTTACGCTTATATTTGTATATATCTATGTGATTTTACATTTCATTTGCTCAGTTTTATTTACTTATATTGTCAATTGTTAGCCACTGGGAAGCGGATATAACGGCAGTTACGCTTAAATTTGTATATATCTACGTGATTTTAAATTGCATTTGCTCGTTTTATTTGCTTATATGGTCATTTCTTAGCCACTAGGAAAGCAAGTATAGCAGCAGTTATGCTTATATTTATATAAGCATAACTGCTGTTATAATTGCTATGCTTATATTTATATAAGCATAACTGCTGTTATACTTGGTATGAAATAGATAAAAACATTTAAGGCGGCATCGTTACACTAGTACAATAAGCAAGTCTTCAATATTGTCTGTCCAAACAATCCATCAACTGGAATATGATTTATCTAATATACTTAATTTTTATATTTATACTATATGTTTGTAAAACTTTTAACAATTCTCCCCCCTCTTATTGTGAGAAATTTTTACATCTCCAGATTTTCCAAATTCGGATTGCTTCTAAGAGGAGGCTCTAGAATTTATTAACTCATGAAGATACAACAGTACTAATTTGTAAGTATTGTCTAATTTAAAATAGTTATAAAAAATTTAAAAAAACCATCATCTAGTGGCGAATTAGAAAACTACAACTTAATTTATTGAGAGAACTAATATTTAATAACTTCTTACAAATACGGTAACTCTTTTCAAAAGAAACAGATGTCGCCATGAATTAATGGAAAAGTGATCTATTCATTCACTTACATACTGACACATATACACGTCGTAAGAATTTCGACGTAAGTTTAGTGACGCAGATAGCATGGTGAACATATATATATATATATATATATATATGTATATATATATATATATATATGTATATATGAGGGAAAAAATGACATCACTCATTACGAAATTTCCGAAAATATACAATCTACAAATTTTAAATTTGGAAAATATATTTCTTATACTATGTAGACTAAGAAATATTTTTTGAACTTCAATCCGTAAGGGTGAGAAAAAGTATTAAAATAGTACCGTAAATTTGTTTATGTTAAAGTTACATGCACGCTAATTCATATTTGGACTCTTAATAATAAAAAAATTAATAACTCTTTTAACAATTTTTTAATTTCTTCCTTCTAAGAATTGAAAAATGGCTAGATTTAAATATGTTTACCCCACCAAATAATACATTAACCTTTTAATTCTATTACGACATTCAAACTCTAAGATTGTAAATACGTAAAAGGGATTCCCGCCACCTCGTCTACTTAGAAACACTTTATCGATACTTTTTGTCTTGGACGATCTTTCAAATATACATAGATACCATATTAATAACAGATTACAATGTACTATTTCTTTTGTGTTACGATGGTATGGCGCGAGCTGATCAAACAGCGGTACGTAGGTATGCAAACCAGTGAGCTCCCTAAACGAGGGCAGGCGCATTAGAGCAGACGTAGTTAACGGTTTATCTCTGTTAGATAACTTTGAATTTATTTATTTATTTCAAACGAGGAAAAATTAGATACAGGTCATTATTAATTGAAAATGTTGAAGTTTTATGCTAGGCAGAGTTATATTCCAAATTAAGATTAAAATTATGCTTCCACAGTGATATTTTTTAGTACAAACCCTTATGGAATTCATACGTAAAATTGTCTAATAGGAAGAATACCATTATAAAAACGACTGTCATTCAATAGGAAAATCAAAAAGTCAGGAAATAATCTCGGGAGGATAATCATTGACAAAACTTTTGTTTTGAAACATATGTGATATATGTAATTTAAATCTCTGAAATGTTTGATTTTGTCTTGTATCCAAATAACGATTTCAAAAAGTTCCAAAGAATCACATCGCTTTGCAACTCTTTAGTCAGAAGTATATTTAAAAGTTCGGTTTGAAATTTATGTCAATATTTAGCTCACTGCTAAAGTTTAATTGTTGAATGTTGTATTTCAAAAACATGTAACTAGAGAGAATTTAAAATAATTTTGGTGGATATTACGTTTTATATATATATATATATATATATATATATGATTACATAAAAAGTGAAATCTGCTATTGTGGATGAAGAAACTGTTTTTATTAATGGATTATATTTCCCTTGCAGAATAACAAAAATACCTGCTAACGGCGTATATTTATTCTTATACCCGTCCTATCTAATGTATTTTGATGTTCTGATACATTTCAGTTGACTTCGTTAGTCGTATATTTAATAACTGGCAAAGGTTCAAGTGCTTTACTCAACAGTAGTCTGGGGTTCCTTATGGTATTAAACGTCAGTACCTTGTCGGAATATCAAGGTCTGATATCTGTGGAACTATGTGTAAATTAATGGTGGTGGGTGAGTTATTTCATTTTTGTT
This sequence comes from Druceiella hillmani, assembly GCA_039881145.1. Lineage (NCBI taxonomy): Eukaryota > Metazoa > Arthropoda > Insecta > Lepidoptera > Hepialidae > Druceiella > Druceiella hillmani. The sequence goes on from JAYKKI010000013.1 coordinate 9,242,096, forward strand.
GTAAATTTAAATTTGTTGTAAATTCATGGTGGAGGGTGAGTTATTTCATTGAGTGAGTTCCAGGGGTTTTGAGTTGATACTCTTCTCGAAATTTTTGGGGAAGTACTATAGGGAGTAAATAAATTTGATTCAAAGGAGATTTTAATCATATAATGTGTTTTTACGCCTAGACAGTCAAAAGTAAACTAGTGCTTACTAAATTGAAGAATTAAAATATAAAAACTATAAAGCTATGATAGCATATGGGTTTTTGCACAGACATGGCAAAATAAGAAACATTTTTGTTTTTAGTCTAAAATTAAAATGAAATTTATCAGAAGATGAAATGTAAAACTATAATATAATCCAAGTGTTTAAACCATTTTTAATGTTGGTTTCCAAATTTTAAACGTTTAACAAGTTTTGAGGAATATCTAAACTGAATTTGGTTTTCTTCAAAACACGAGCGAGGTATTTCCTTTTTGAATTTAGAAAGCCATAAGATCAGAAATTGAACCCACACACTATCTAAATAATTGTTCTTTAGCGATGGGTTATGTTTATTTCGCGTTATTTATTATTTTTTGTACTAAAGTACTGAATACATTTCTAAGATCTAACCAAACATTATACATTTAGAAGTAAATAATTGGGACTAGCTTAAAATTTACACTCGTAACGAATAGGCTTAAAATGATCCTTACGTTGAAGTTTATAATTGAGTTCCGATATAGATATTTCATTATGGATCGGTAGGTGGATTTCCAACACACATTTTAAATATCTGGAATTTTTTATTGGTGTAACATCAAAAGTAATTGGGACATTTATGTAAGCATTATGATATTTTGCGAAAAAAATTATATCGCACGAGGAATTTAAATGAAAATACAAATCCATTACGAAAATAAAAATCTACGTAGTAATCCTTAAACTGACTATCGCTTGATGTATTAATTAAAACCTCTTAGGTCCAAGTTCAAAATTATCATACTACATATGTTTGACCATTTAAACATTCAAATGATGTCTGCTATTTGCTCGTGTTATCAACCATAGCTCATGTCTCATGCTCGCTAGGGTGAAGAGCGTTAATAACATTAAGAGAAAATATCTAATTAAATAGTACCTAGAGATAGTATTTGAATCTCAAAAAAGCTACTCACAAATTTCATTTCATTTTGAAAAAAAAACATTAAATTTGTGAGCAGATTGTTTGAAATTAACAAAACAATGAGGAGCGCAAAGCCTGACATAATGAAAATACCAGTAATTGACATTTGAGCAACAAATGAAAACTAATTATTTGGCGATACTTATATATAAGTTTCTGTTTTACATAATTGTAACAAAAACATCATATGTTCATTTCTAGGTATTACAGTATTTGTTGAGGAAAAATTGTTTACTAAATGAGACAACATGAACTTGCGTCGTTAATGCTACCGCTGTAGTTAAGCAAGTATGCGCAATGCTTAAACTTTTAAACATTTTACCGCTATTTTTTTTACAGTAATGGAGTATGTGGACTTAATCGCTTTGCATGTTTATTATTTTAAAATAAACTTAATTTTAATAGTGTAAATCTAGACCAAAGTTAACAGTAATTGTTCAAGTCATGTAGAAGTTCAAAGAGGTGACGAAAACGATTAATTTTTGAATAAAATTCTAAATAGTGCACTCGTGATATTTTACTGAATAGATGGTATTTTTATATACATATACTGCACTTATTGTTGACGTAATATTTGTTATCTATTCAGTCTATGGTCGTATCTAATATATCAGGTCATTTATTGAATATATTTGGCGTTAATTTTGTAGAAATTCATCATTCACAATTAAATTAAACTATGTGATGGAGTATTATTTCCACTTTCTTTATGTTCTTTACCACGACCTAGGTTTCGTTGTATTACAACATCTTCAGGTGGGCTATTAGCCAAGATATTTATTTCTTAATCTTTGCTAAATAAATATTTGTTAATAGCCCACCTGAACATGTTACAATACAACGAAACCTAGGTCATGGTAAAGAACTTAAAGGAAGTGGAAATAATACTACATCACATAGTTTCATTTAATTGTGGATACCGGGTCATATTAATGAAAGGGTACATAAAAAAACCTACACCCTTCTTCAGTACGCCTTGAAACAGTAATGAAACATTAAGTAACTGTTAAATTTTACAACAAATAATGAAAGTCATTAATATATCATGGGATTACTGAATGTATTTCACAATTTTAGATAATCGGAGTTATGGTAATATTCATGTATGTTAGATTATAAGATTTATAGCAGTAAATAAATCACAGTTATATCAATGTACAGTAAACAAATTAATTTAATCTCATTGGTATTTTTTTTAAATATTTTTCTTTCTCGACTTATTAGTCAATTACCACTTTTTACTACCAAGAGGATATTGTTCAGATTTTAGAAATTTGTCAAATATAAAAAACAGCATGTATAATGATTTGAAGAAAATTACGAGTAAATATTTATATTTACGTACACACACACACGTACGCATTATTAGAATAGAAATATCCATTATTAGAAGAATAGTCATTATTAAAATAATTAGAAATAGATAAAATATTCATTATTAAAATAATTAGAAATAGATAAAATATTCATTATTAAAATAATTAGAAATACACTTGTGATCCATTTTTTGACAATTCAAAACTTCGAAAAAAAGTAAATAAATAAATACGTCAAAGTAAGAAATGTAAATTGGTATATTAAAAATTTATTAACAAAAATATTGAATATATTTGGCGTTACTTTTATAGAAATTCATTATTCATAACTAAATGAAGCTAAGTAATATAGTATTATTATTACTTTATTTAAATTCGCCGTGGTAAACCATTTAAATAAAGGAGAAATAATACTAGATAATGTAGTCTCATTTAGTTGAGTACCAAAAATATATGAAGTATTGAATATATAATATTAATGAAACGTAATTAGCTAAACAAAATATGATTTTATTATAATAGTATGCTGTATCAAGGATACATCGACTATACAACATTAACGTGCCGAGACTTAGGCATGGTCGTCTAGACTATGTACACACAGACAGGCCTACCTGATCTCAGTCTACAGCACCTACGCAAGTACCTACGTACGTACTTTATGCGTCCCGTATATAAGGATTATCCGGAACTAGTAAAACGATGTTGTTATAAATAATATGTTACTTCATATTATCGTAAACACGTTCATTCGGCGTTGAGACGAACGATTGTTCACCTGAAAATAGCATTGAATTTGAGCTCGAGCAGCATATTGCAAATATTGTGTGGAGAGGAGTGAATGCTCGAGTTCAAAGATATAATCGACATAATGACATGAGACAAATTATTTGGTGCTGTGGTAAAATTTTTTATTTCATTATTATATGAAACATACATTTTTGATTCTGTACCACGGATTAATCGCAATAAGACGGCGTTTATCGTATTAAGATGTTTGTATCGGAATCGTATTGTTTCACTACTCATTTCATGGCGTTGCATTTTTGTCTAGGTTTTAAAAGTTTGCTGTTTTCACTGCTATTATATACTAAAATTTAGTTTAATTAGAGAGAGAGAGCCGTTAATTATATTAAGACTAATTAAATTAAGTAAAGTTAAGAATTTTAAGTTAATAATATTAAATCTAGTTTCATTTAGTTTAGTATCAAAAGTATATCAAGTATTAAATATATAATATTAATGAAACGTAATAAATGAAATAAAACGAGTATGCTGTATACACACATTAACGTGCCGAGACTTAGCCGTCTAGACTATATACGCAGCAGGCCTACCGAATCAGCTGTGTCTACAGCGTACATTGTATGCGTGCGTATACAAGGATTATCCGAAACTAGTAAAACGATGTTGTCATAAATAATTTGTTACTTCAGTTTATCATAAACACGTTCATTCGGGGTTAAAACGAACAATTTATCACCTGAAAATGGCATTGAACTTGAGCTCGAGCAGCATAATGCAAATATTGTATGGAGAGGAGTGAATGCACGAGTTCAAGGATATAATCGACATAATGACACGAGAAAAGTTATTTGGTGCTATGGACATTTTTTTTATTTGATTATTATATGAAACATGCATTTTTGATTCTGTACCACGGATTAATCGCAAGAAGACAGCGTTTGTCGTAGTAAGATGTTTGTACCGGAATCGTATTGTTTCACTACCCATTTCATGGCGTTGCATTTTTGTCTAGGTTTTAAAAGTTTGCTATTTCCACTGCTACAGGTGTCCAGTGGCAGATTTCAATGTTTGAAAAATTGTAAAAAAAAACTACACCTCTAATACAAAGTAGGTTTATTTTAACTTTATAACAACAAATGCGGATTTCATTTTTTAAAAACCACCTTTTCCAAATGGTAAATTGTGCAACTTTCTTTGGTGCGAATAGTACCTTTGGTTTGGTGCTTTCCCCACTTCTCTACCCCAAATGCAGGTGGCACATTTCTAACTTCAGTCCAAAGTAACTTACGACTTAGTAGAAATAACGCCTAAATTTCGAAAAAAAACCCTTGGACGGAATGTAAAGAATAAAAATATGGTATACCTAATCTTGAACTATAAAACTATTAAATACACAAATATTTATATTTATTAGTTTTAATATCACGAATACGTGACTTTATTTTTGGTACTAATAATTGAATTTAAAGTTCCTTGGAAGATATTCAATAAAAAGCTGTTCTTTTAACCGATTTTAATCTGTACATTAGGGATTATCTCAATAAAAGTTTAATTCAAGTCAATCAAATTTTTGTATGGTATTCAATTATATATATAGGCAGATGAATATAAAAGATTTTGATGTGAAATATACATTAAAAAATAGACGACAAAAAAGAAATTTTAATTATGATTTGAAACCTTAGAATTTTTAAGTAAAAAAGTTCTATTCGAATCGAAACACAAATTGTTATGTGATATTCGAGCAAATGGAGAGACCAAAATTCGAAAAACATGTTTTGAGTACATGGCAGTGTAAATAAGGTATTTCACTGTTATTTTTTTAATGTAATTTATACACAAATAAACTGTCACTGAGTTTTATTCACAGACTCGTGAATTTTTCAATTTTAATACTTTTAAAATAAGTTCAAATAGTGTAAGAAATAATAATTTGTTTTAATTTAATTTTTTTCCTGTATTAAACTTTCCCCTTCTTCTCTCTGGTTGTTATAAAGCTTTGAGAAAATCAATATACAAAAAAAAATCTAAAAGTGTAGAGAAAAGAACAAATATCAAGAAATTATTCAATAGTTGCTGTACCAGCGACTTTATTGAGTTGTGCAACTTTTCAAAAATATTTTTAAATTTACTGTGCGTTAACACATGTAACGCCATCTATATTAACGATTATAAAAGTAATTTTTTATATAAGTACACTTTGTATTTAAATGTAAATCCACGTCTTTTTTTAGTTGGTCGATTGCAACAAGACATTGCGAATATGTTATTCAATAGAATTCATCAGTAAAAATTTCATCGAAATCCTTTTAGCTGTTCTCGTGTGATGTGTGTACAAATAAAGAGGCTCATAGACAAACATTATAAAACAATATTTTTATATTCTATTACTCTGGTTATGTTCTTCTAAGTACTTTTCGTAAATATCTCCAAAGTACAAACGTACCGATTCAGTGCCTTTTATTATATTTACATATAATAAAATACGTAACATTCCAATTTGTTCAGTCTAATTTTAAACCTGTTCATTAAAGTACCAATATCGACAACAAATTAAAATTTTAAATAAATTGAGGAAACATAGAAAGTTATAACGAATACATACCATTTAGAAAAAAATATGTGCGGAAGATGATCAACAGTGGTATTTGCTTGCATACATCTGTTTGCATTCGAGTTGCTTATTGAAATATCTGCCCTGCTTCTCCCGGACCTCTGCGTATTTTCCTTCTGGGCATGATTATTTCGCCAACGTAGATTTTCAGCACCGGTTTTATTTAAAGGTACAGTAAGGTACTATAAAAAAAGGGGAAAATAGTTACATATGTAAAGGTACAGATAAATTCGGTGATTAATTAAAAATGACAAAGAATATTTTTATACATTAATTTTAGTTGACCATCTTCGCAATGTAGTATTACGTCCCTTTGTCCTTTATCTCCACTAATAAAGCAGCGATTTCCTTTATTGAGCTGTACAACTTTCATAAATATTTTTAAATTTACTGTACGAATCACATATGTAAAGCCATCTATATCAATGATTATGAAAGTAAAGTTTTTATATAAGTTCACTTTGTATTGAAACGTAAACTCACATCTTTTTTTATTTGGTAAATTGCAATAAGACATAGCAAATATGTTAGTCAATAGAATTCGCCAGTAAACATTTCATCAAAATCCCCTTAGCTGTGGTGTGTAAACAAATATAGTTGCACAGTTCAATGAACGAAGTCGCTGCTGATGGGATGTAATACTACATTGCGAAGATGGTCAACTAAAATGAGTGTGTAAAGTGCATCATGCTTTCTATCCCTGAAAATATTCTTTGTTATTTTTAATTAGTCACAGAATTTATCTCTACTTTTACATATGTAACTATTTTCCTCTTTTTTTTAGTACCTTACTGTACCTTTAAATAAAACCGGTCCCAACCATTATAGTAGGCAAAGAGTTGTTATCACGTATGTAGGTGTAAAGCTCTTGTGCCGTAATAGAGTATTATATATTAGTATGTTATTAAAATGCGTAGATAATGGAAGACTGAGATGCAGTAATTTTTTTACTCCTTGTGGGAGGATCTGAATTTCAAGAAAAGTAACTTTTCCGCAGCACAGAAAATGTTAAACATGTCATTTAATTCATCGTTCCATTCTTTTAAAAATATTTACGGCAACATGCAGTTTATTCCATTATTCTTCTGTGCAATTTGATATTTTAAGCTGCCATGTTACCAAGGGATATCCCTTGTTTTTTATACTCTAGTTATCGTTGTTGATCTATGTTTTTATGCGGCCAGTCGTCGTTAGCGTATACCGTTCCATTCAAACAAGCATTTCAAACACGGTTAATTGGTGTAGAGTAAGTTGCTACGAGTTTTCAATGCTACTAATGCTGTGATATTGTTATATTATAGCTCGGCAACTGCTGCTTGTGTTCAGTTTTCTATCATAAACCTGTGATTTTTTTATATTTTTACAGCCAATTCCATGATTCTGGCCGCACTAGCCTTATGGAAATTCGTCATTTTTTTGGGCATGATGATGAAACTGAACTCAATTTTCATTCAATTGATTTATAAATTTTTGCTTCCTTGCGTAAATAGGAGGTATTAATTTATATGTATTGACATAAAAAAATTATATTAAAAATTATAATAAAAATACTGCAGTTTTAAAACTAATGTCGTCGTGAATCCAGATTTGATTCATCATATTTATTTAAAATGATGTATTTTTATAAATATTGGGAAGTAAATTTTTTTATAGTCATAATACAAATTGGTATTTCATAGTTTTATTTATATTTTTTATATATTGTGATGTAAATTTTATAGCACAGCATAGCGACATCCATCGGGTTTTTGTGGAACTAAAAATATTTATTATTATATCGATTACCCTTCATTTTCCAACATATTTCAGTGACTTCAGCGCCACTTTGCCAAAGGTCTGTTAACTGTATTTTGGTACTCCACAAAATTATTTAATGCAACAATAAAATATAACTTATTGTGTATTACTTCGGCGCCGCCTTTTTATTTCAAGAAATTAAAATACACACATATTAGTATTGATTCACGTATTTTTGGTTTTAGCAACTGAAACTGTAAATTACAATTAAATAAACGGGTTTATTCATTGTTTTTTTGGAATTTTGTTAAGAGTTAATATTATTATAATAATAATAAAAATGATTATTATTTTCTTTAACCTATCTGTTTATATTTAATTATCTTAATCGCATATCACAGCGACATCTATGGGTTTTTTGTGAAACTAAGATCATTATTTGTATCTATATTTTACTGTAAAAGCAAAGTCTAACCGAAAGTCATTGACAGTTTTTACTTCGCGTCATGAAAATTGTCCTTGATTAGTTCCCTTTTGCTATAATTCTTTAAAGTATAGTTAATATTTATTCAATAGTGTTTAGGTTTAAGTCTAATCAAAATTTCAGTTACTTCTAACAAAGAGAAATGTTTTAGCTCCACGTTATTACTGTTATTAATATTACATATCATCTTTGGATATTAACATAGTATTGACAGTAAAAAAACTTTTAAATGAGATAATATGTTCCCAAGATTACCCATATTAAATAAAGAAACAAATTCACAGACATCACCATTTTACTATATTGCTATAGAAGCACACATTAAAATATTATAGATACTATTCCCATAATTTTATTAGTTAGAAATGTTACATTTTATGTTTAAAAAAAGAAACACAAAACTCATTATGATTTGTTAAAAATCTTTATTTTTTATTTGCAAAAATTTGTATTTACACAACATCTAAAATTTCTAAGGTTCTTAATAGTCTCATTCGCTCTTTTCATTCTGTTATGTATTTTGTCAGCTTTCAGTCGTGTCTCTTTGTCCCAAAAGTCCTTGAAAAGTTATTGAAAATGTACTTAGTAGGCAGATGATTCATAATAAAAAGTGAAAAAATTTACTTAGGTTATATTGTGTGTTATTTATGAAAATATATATTAAAATATTTTTAATTCACCTTAACCATCAATCTAAGATAAATCTGACTACTGATGAGAAAGAATTTATAAAAAATTCATAATAATTATAAAAAAATATACATAATTATTAAATAACTGATTATTCTTTAAAAAAATTATATTTAAAAAACAATTCAGTGACATCTAAATATCACATAATCTCTGGATTAGAACGAAGGCAAGTGAACTATTTAAAATTGGAGAAATCTCATTTTGAGTTTGGAAGTCATACTACTCAAGCTATTCTGGAAAGCGCACTCCTCTGGTAATTTCTTAAATATTTTGTATTCCATAGATTGTAATTTAAAAATAAGATACAACTATGATTATAACTCGTACAGAAATATGATACGGTAGTGATTCAGAAAAGCACTTTTGGTATTTTCACGCTAACAAGGAGAATAGTTTCTCTGAGCACAAATTCTGTTTTGCGAATAGTAAATCTGTAAAGTTTATGTTATAATGTGGCTACATAATTACTTAAAACTTTGTTTTACTTTATTGTTTTATAATTGGACTTGCAATATACTGGTTTTTATGGGTTCACAATTATCACTTATCATTACAGAATCGAGCATTCGCCATCGCTTTTTACATGGACGATACGAATGCATATCATTTATATTATTTTTGTATGTGGCCATCAATACCAATCGACAATACTTTTTTCTGGGAAAACGAATTTTATATATATATATATATATATATATATATATATATATGTATGTATATATATATATATATATATATAAAACATTTTTTTTTTTAACTAAGTCCATATTTTCGTTGACTTTCTTCTTTTTACTAAGTTGACTACTTTCAATCCCCACTATCTACCACACCTATATAGTTATCGACTCGAAACCACCAACGTGAACGATGGAAGGGTTGAGGCTACCACGGCGCACAAATTCCATTCATCTGCTATATGCAGTTTTGGCTGCAGAGTAGAATATAGGGATACACATAACCAATTTTTTTATAATACATGCACACACTTATATAAATATTTATAGTACCATCGGTGTAGACTGTCAAACATTGACCAAATTTTTAAAATAATCTTTACCCATATAGCCTGTATTCAGCGTAGCCGGAAACTACTAATTGGTAAATATAAACGCATTATTAAATTAAAAACAAAAAATTTAAAAAAGCACTCTAGTGAAGATTTATGAAACTACGTTTTAACGTGCCGTAATTAAAAGTATATAAATATTTTTTTACACATAAGATGGTTTTGTATAAAATAAACAGATCCATGAACAAATTAATTCGTAGTCGATTAATTCACAAGCACATGTATTACTTCACTTAGACTATCAGTACCAGCATCTTGATATTCTTTTCATTTGACATATCATGGTATCTAATATTAACACGATAGAATATTTACTTATCAAATTTAACTTTTTGTAGAATAATTTAAATCTCAGTATTCTTCAGATTTTCCAGAATCGCACTTGAATATTTGGACGGCAGGGGGTATTCCACGTGGTTCCAAGGCTGAATATTGCAAAGCTCAATAAACGTATGGGGCTTGATAATAAAAAATGGTAAATGGAGCATGACTTTAATTTTAAAAATAATCTATCCAGTGTGTTGCATGAAAACCTTTCATTCCTCTCATTTGAATACCATGTATTTTTGTTATCTTTCGCCTTACTGAATATCTATATGAAAAATAGGCCTGAAAAATGTTATGCACATACATAAGTCTAAAACTCGAAAAATATGAGGCCACGACGGACAGACGGACAAGCGGATGGACAAAACGAAATTATAATGGTTATTTGTTTCCCAATGGGAAAAGAAAAAAAATTATAGCTTCATCGACTTAATGGCAATTGCGATGTAATGAAGACAATTTTGTGTATTTAATCAATTGTAGATAAATCTATTAAATACACGTAAATAAATTTTAACGAATGGTTAAATTTAAGTTGTTCTTCATAAGGGCTTAAAATTTTAATATATCGCGTACAAGTTTAATGAATTTTTGTCATACATCTTTGACCAGTACAGTTAAAATTTTTTGAATCATATGAAAATTTATACGATCTGTTTTAATTAATTATTCATTAGGTGAACGAATATTTAGATCAATTTCATTTGAGTGGAAAATGTATATATATAAATATATATACATATATAAATATATATATATATATATATTATATATATATATATATATATATATATATATATATATATATATATATATATATAAATAAATTACATCACAATTATGAAATTTCAATTTAATCTTGCTTATATTTCTAATTAGATTGCAATAGTTTTATTTGGTGGATATGAACTATTCGAAAAACATTTTTCCATTGAGTAAATTATAAATAACGAACACCTTAAATATGCAATTAAAAAGGTTACCCAATATTTTTATTTTTTTTTTCACGAGATGTAGGTAAAAATGTGAAAGAAATGACAATAACAACATTTAGTAAGTGTTAAATTTGAGTCAACTTGCGTTAATCAATTAAAAAGGTACATTCAAACAATTATTTTCTTTACCCCCATGATAGATATACTAGACAAAAAATTTACATAAAATTTACATTTAAAATTTACAGCATTATTAAATAATTCAATAGTTAATATGTAAAATATAAGGCGTAGTTCAATATAAATAACATTTATCCTTTCTTAACTGGATAGTCGTTTACTTTAACATTTAATTGTCATAATAAGTAGAATATTTAGTAATATTGATTTGGAGAATGAAGTCTCGACGACATCTTTAAATGTAACTTTACTTTTGGCTTCAAGGTAAAATTATTCTGCAGTATTTGTAAAAAAATAGTGTCACATCTAATATACTAGTTAAAATTATCATGTTTATTGCGCTTTGAAAAAGTACCGGGAACAATTCAAACGTTTTAGCATTAACTCCTCTCAGTAATTTGTAAATTTATTCGTAACTGATACTTTTGCACTCGACGCCTTTTGATCAGTTATTTTTCAAATAAAACTACTTAATAGCAGTTCCCGTATTTCCAGAAACTCATTTTGAATTATAATTGAATAGTGGCAATACGATATGACCATAATGGAGTCTCCGCAAATTATCATTAATTTCAGAAGATAGTGTTCGTCTATTTGGTTCAAATTAGACGACTAATTTGCTGATAAACTATTTGTAGGTGCCTAACCGCGAGCGAAACAGTTGGAACAAATATTATTTTTAAGCCACGGTAGAGATTAATAGTTTAGAAGTTAATTCATGTTCACAATTTCCTCTCAATTTTGTTGATCTGCTTCGTTTTTTTTTAATTTTCGCACATTTGTTTTTTTTCTTGATTTAAATAATAACATCGATTATATAGGTTATCGTCTCATTTTTTTCCGGCTGAATAATTGTATGTGATTTACATTTGTCTTATTTATACGAGCGCGATTTCCGTTTAAGGGTGTTGGTGAAATTTACGTGGAGAAATTTATCCAAGAGAAGAATATGAAAATCTGTCAACTTTTGGGCATTCAAGAAACTACACTTCTGTTTAAACGACTTATGATCACTTTCATAAATGATCTACAAATTTGAATCCTGAACAAATTTTCAGATGGATTCAATTTAGACTTGGCTTTCGATATCACTTAAACGTCACTCATCTCAGGCTAACGGATCTTTTTAAATCAGAAAGTTACGAGATCCAAACAAGTTCAATGAATTAACTAACCAACTAATTTTTTTAATAAATAATTTCGAGTTTCGTACATAAATTCTTAATTTTTTGCGGAAATTGTTCGTTAAAAATATTCGTTCTATAAAAAATCTTCGAAAACTTAAATTATCTTTCCGATTTTAATAAACGTAAATATTTAAACTTATTCTTTTTTTAGAATTTCGTCACGAAAAAAAATCCATAAAATTTCATATCCGCTCCTGCATAGGTCACAGAAATATATCTTTTTCAGTTTTAGACCGATCGTAATGAAATTTGACATGAAAATATAATTGAATTACGTAAATTCTTACATAATAGCTTTGTAAAAGCTATTTTTGGCTATAAAGTCAAAGAAATTTGGATTATGAATACCTATATTTTTTCGAGTACTTTGTGACACATAGAATTTGGGGTTGAACAATATTTTTCTCACTGATCGTATTGATTAGGTATGATTATTGTAAACAATTAAAGTGGAGTCAAAATCATTTATAACAAGTGATTTTGGATAACAGTGTCTTGTGATTGCTTTTTGGCGATATGTTTTGCGGAATTGTGAATATTTCTTGAACAATATTTAGACCGACTAAAATATTTTTACTAATTTCTATAAGTGAACTTAAATTTTCTTTACATTTTATATTTTAAAATTTTTCTCTCGATTAACAGCAAGATTGCTAGAAACATTAATTTGATGTTCAAACTGATGATAATAAATTAAACGCTACCTGTATTCTTGATGTTAATCAACTAAAATATATTAAAATCGATGTGAAATTGAAACTAATTTTTATTCATATTATCAGAAACTACGTTATTGTCGTGTTCTAATATCTTTATAGTAGCCCAAATCAAAATTGATTATTAACATTTTGTTTTCCAGGGCCATCTTTTAAAAAGTATTTCATCATTCGTGATTTTTGTTATTATAAAAGGGGTTAGAATATTTCTTCAAACTTATTTTATTTTGCTGCCAAATTTAACAAGGGTCTATTACGAAGTATGCTAAAACCATCACGTTCTGTTCACATGCAATTGCATTTGTCATAAGTTTAACAAGTTCTTTGAAGTTTGCTTTGTATATATTTTTTAGTTTTGTTTGTTTCCAGCCAGGTAAATCATATTTTCCCTACGTGTTTGTCCATTTTGTTATGAGGACTTAAAATATACATTCTCAAAAGACCGATAATTTTTTAGTATGGTTTGTTATTATAAGACACTAAACTATAGTTATTACTGAACTTTACTTAGATTTGAATTACGACTTATATTTTAATTAGTACTGACCCCATCTAAAGCGGAATTGATCTGGCTACTTGAGCAGCACGAGCCTTCGGTCTAGAATTTAAAAATAGTAAAATATGCCGAGGAGTGGAGTGGTCTGTAGTTAGCTGATACCTCTGGACATAGGGCTTCGAAATAAGAAACTGATAATCTGAAAGACCGACTATGTCTTTACGTTAACATGAGGATGGTGGGAGCGGTGCCAAGTACGCATTAATGTTGACATATAAAGATCTATATAATGACTCCTCCATTATAGTGTAAACTTACATACTTAACTTACACGCTTATGTTTTGAAATCTTAAATGTTATAGTACAAGGCACAAAGGATAAAACATTCATTGTAATAATATCAGAAGTTCAGAATCCACATTGTTTGGATTAGGTGCAGGACAGATTATACAATCTACATTTATAAATTTTATAGCACACGTAAAAAACTGCTTAAGATTATACAAATATCAGTATTCGCGAAATATATTTAAATATTAGTCCATGAATGATACCGAACATATTCTTAGATGCAAGGTTTATCTATGGAGTTTAGTGCATTGGTAATGATCTTTATTATTATGACGTTCTCTTAAAAGTAATATGAGTTCATATCCCTTAATTTTGTAGTAAATATGTCAAATTTAACATTATAACAAATTATGATTTGGCTAGGTTTATTTTGATATTAAATAGTTTTTCTGGGTTTTATTTGGATATTAAATATGGAAAGTAATTATCTTTTTTATATAGTTAGTAATACATTCAGGAAATATATAGAGAATAATTGTTCCTATTATATAATTTTCATAAACATTTCCTTTTGGACAATCGATTGAAACTTTTGCTATTTGAGATATTATGAAAATACATTTTTCATTTCCTGTTACGAAAGTTCCATATTTTCGTAAATGAATTTGTTTCCATACTGATTTTAATAGAAGTAAAAACGTCTAAAAAAGAACTAGAGTAAACGCTCGTCACATCAAAAAGCGGAATTGATTAATAGCAATTTTGCACCTTCTTAAATTATCTAATTTACAAAGATAGCGCTTACCCCTATTTATATTAATAAATTTATAAAAAAGAGCAAAATATTCGGTTTTTCAAAAATTATATGAAACTCCGAATGATAGAGACAATACGTTTAATTTAAATAAAATTGTATTTTTACAATAGTGGCTTATTATTTCAGATAAGATAATTATAATATTAATAAGATCTAAAATAATGACGTAGTTAATAATTTAACATTATATATAAATCTGTAGTTTTCAACTAAAACCTGATATAGTTGCTTTGGTGAAATACTGAATGGATATAGAACTTTACTTTGTCTAACACTCTCCATTTTAAAAGAAAATGCATACTAACTATTCTACTCTATTTAGTTTTCAATAATGATTTATTCCATGCAATATTATACATATCACACACACACACACACATATATATATATATATATAAATGTTGTTAACTAGTGTTTATATTATTAATTATTTCTTAAAAACGAAATAGCATTATTTATGTGATTAAATTATATATAATCAAAATGATTAATCATTTGTATCTACATATAAAGAGGAGTTAAATAAAATTATTTCTCTAGGTATTACTTTTTTATATTGATGAATGACGTGACGATTGTTCGTTAATATAGCCACAGAATTTCACGTATCTAACTGGACAAGTTCTTATTTTTTTTTCAAATAGAAAAATGATTTTTGCATCTTCATGGTGTTTCTAAAATAGACAGCTTCAACCTCGTATTTTGCAGGACGAGAATTAAAACTGTAGTAGGTTTTTGAGGTTTCTTTTTAATGATTTTCTCTCTATTTAAGACAATGTTGCAGAGTTTTAATGTAGTCGGAATTAGACGTATAAAGAGAGGCATTTAAATAGAATACAAATGCCTTATAACCGAATATAGGTCTAGGATATTCTATTAGGTGATATTGGAATTATTTTTTTAATGATTTTCTCTCTATTTAAGACAATGTTGCAGAGTTTTAATGTAGTCGGAATTAGACGTATAAAGAGAGGCATTTAAATAGAACACAAATGCCTTATGACCGAATATAGGTCTAGGATATTCTATTAGGTGATATTGAAATTATTTTTTTAATGATTTTCTCTCTATTTAAGACAATGTTGCAGAGTTTTAATGTAGTCGGAATTAGACGTATAAAGAGAGACATTTAAATAGAACACAAATGCCTTATGACCGAATATAGGTCTAGGATATTCCATTAGGTGATATTGGAATTATTTTTTTAATGATTTTCTCTCTATTTAAGACAATGTTGCAGAGTTTTAATGTAGTCGGAATTAGACGTATAAAGAGAGGCATTTAAATAGAACACAAATGCCTTATGACCGAATATAGGTCTAGGATATTCTATTAGGTGATATTGAAATTATTTTTTTAATGATTTTCTCTCTATTTAAGACAATGTTGCAGAGTTTTAATGTAGTCGGAATTAGACGTATAAAGAGAGACATTTAAATAGAACACAAATGCCTTATGACCGAATATAGGTCTAGGATATTCTATTAGGTGATATTGGAATTATTTTTTTTATGATTTTCTCTCTATTTAAAACAATGTTGCAGAGTTTTAATGTAGTCGGAATCAGAAGTATAAAGAGAGGCATTTAAATAGAACACAAATACCTTATGACGGAATAAAAGTTTTCAAGGAGAATAGTGGGTTTTTGAGAATATAGCTGTACCGTACGCTTCGCGATATAAACGTACCAGGATCAGTTTTCATAAATTTTAATTTAGCGTGATTTTAATTATTACTTTAGGGTGAAATGCCAACGCTCTAAAGAGCTTTGAGATTACGGGTAAGTCCAAAAGTTCTTTTAAAAAGATCCGATGTGCAGTTTGTTGTTTAATCTGTGGGAGTTGTTTTGGATACACCAATAAATATAAAAAATTGAGTAAGTACTGATTGGTTTTTTTAGCACTGATGTTCCGAACAGCCTAGGCTGGAGAAGTTTTATTATAATATTAAAATATATTAAGGTTTTCTCTCTTTAGATTCAGGTAAAGATCCCACAAGATTAATAACTAATCGCAAATAGGGCGGTAGACGCGTTTGTAACTGAATGGAAATGTAGGGGTTACATTGATGGTTTCATCGCTAATATCATATTTTTGGTATTCGGGAACTACCTGTGCAAAGCCGTTAGTTATAGTTAATTTATCCGTAAGTAAGTAAAATATGTCAAAATATCGGAAACATGGGTTACATAGAAAGTTAGTTTCTTTGTCATTAAGATGTGAAATTCGAAGAAACCTTAAGAATTCGTTAGTGCGTTAAAGTAAAAAGACAGCATTCTGTCTTTTTACTTTGAGGATTGAGGAAAAAAATATTATATTTATTACCAAACAAGTTTCAATACGCAACAACGTGAAGTAAAATTTCAGGTTAGCGTTCACTGAAACAGATTTTCAGTTGTTTGAAATATTTTAGACCTTTATATATTTATCCAGTTATTGCCATTAGTTAGAAACAGTTGCCATATTCGGAGATTTGTAGATAGAGTACTATATCTCGTTTAATATCTAGATAAGACAATCAAAATTCTATTATTGTTTTACCGCGAAGGGAAATACCTTAATAATAGTTAATTGTAATTTGATATAACTGTTGTGTATTTTCATAGTATTTGTGTTGTAATCTATAACACATTCTGAATCTGTCATTAAATCTTTATCTGTAATGACAACGTAATTGAAATAGATTTTGGTGACTTAATTAAAATTGTATAATGATTTTATTGACAGTCACGAGACAGTTTTAGGTTTAATGAGCCCACGATAGCGGTAGATTCGTTCAACAGTCTTTCAATTTGAATCCATCCAAAATTAGAGCTAACAATTATTGATTCTTGTGATTAAGCACACTGGTGAACCGGTATCTATTTAAAACAATAAGGAATGTGAAGAGGGGGGTTATTTTTTGACATAATGTTAGTATAAAGCCTTTTGGAATTATGGAAATTGATCTCGTTTATATTTTTACGATTTGCTTTCTGGATTTTGGTATCAGCTTAGGTAGTTTCTTTATTTAATAGGTACGGTGCTAGTAGAGGGTCAACAGAGAATGATTGATATATTGGATATACACATTTGAAATTTTACTGATTTCAGAATTATTAATTATTGGATGGTAATCCATCTAGATTATTATGTGAGTTTGGGGGTGATTTTTCTGTACCTTATCTAAATAGTCACTTACGTTGGGTTGGTTACCCGTATCGACCATATAATTTGAATTGATTTTTGATGCGCCTTGAGTTTGGAGCTGGCCATCCCGTCCGTTGGCTGTATTTAACGGTTTAAGAAGGTTGTATATTTGGGAAAATGTAGTCACGTACGGCACCTTGATGAGACGTGTATTAGTTTGAGTTACTAGAGTAGTCAGTGTGTACACTTGCATTACAAAAGTCACTGTTTTTTTTTTGGTTAGAATATATAGGGGTTAGAAATAGTAATTTGGTTTATGACCAGTTGACGGTTGCCGGTTGCCCTGAATTAAACTCATTAAAGTCTGATTCCGGATTGATAGTTTTAGTATATTTATATTCGGCACAATTTAGGAGTGTAACTTTTAGGATAAACTTAAAAGTAAACTGAAATCGACTCACAATGAAACACGTAAGTTGACAGTGAATGAACGACTGATTTATTTCATAATTACTAAATGCTCAGACACTTGACAGATTATAAGTACACATATTTTAAAGCAGGTTTCATTGAAATCATATTTATAACATCAATTTCAATACCCCTACTATATAAAAAATATAGATTATACAGAAATAAGTCAAATATCTGCTACAATTTTTGTACGCCAAAAGAAATAACAATAAATTTATTTCTGAACAAATCCCGGTGTTAGCATAAACTTGTAGTGTTTTATTCCTGATAATCCCTTAGTTAATAAGTCAGCAAGCATGCTAGCAGTTGGAAAATATTTTGTTTCAACTACACCATTATTAATTATATATCTGATGAAATTATATCGCACGTTGATGTGTTGCAGGTGTTTATGTCACTGATGGTTATTTGCCAAGTTATGTACATAGTCAGAGTACATAACGTTGGCATTGTATAATACAATTTTATTACAACAACCTGTTGTTTCACACTCTAAGTTCTGTAAGTAAATTGCTTCTCGATATAATTTTGGCGAATCCAGCTCTGCTTCATAATTTCTTAAATTTCAAAGTAACAGCATACACAGATTTTAAAAATCGAAATTCAGGAGCTCCATCTGAATCCACATATTCTTCTCGTTCCACTTTTTATTTAGAACGTCTCTTGCTTTAAACAATATTTTAAAATCCCTTAACATATTTATAGTGAACATATTTAATTAATTGACTGAATAAGTAATCATATCTGATGGTGACACAACGGCTACTAGATCAGTCTACTTTTTTAGATATGGTAGCTTGTATTCACGTTTATTAGATATTTCGACATATAACTTACATTATATAAGAGTATCTGCTCTATAATAATCAGACATATCAATTTTCTATCGAAATTTTTTCATATAATGCACTTGATCTGCTGTAATTACATTGGAACCTTTATTTATGTTGATTCTCAAACCTAAGTGTTGTTTGACTTGACCTAGATTTTTATTTTAAATTGTTGGCTAAGTCCATTGAAAGAGAGTGCGCATTCATACTTTCGATTGGTATGGAATTTGTCTATTAACCAAACCAGTGAAATGTTTAAAAAAAATAATTTTTTTAATTGTTAATTAATCATATTCTGGACTGAAATTTTTTAGACAACCCATTTGCAATATATTTATTGACCTATTTCATTGGATATAAAATACTTTTCATCCATTAACCAGCTCGGTGAAGGTCGTTGTATAGTGGGATCCTATACTATTACGTTAGATAAAATTATATCAGGACAGAAATTTGTACAGATATTGTCAATTTAGCTATTTCAAAAAACAATCATACTTTGATAGGTGCGAGCTTGTATTCATCTGTCAGTATCTGAAAAAAGTCCAAAGTGATAAAGTCAAAAATTTTACACTTTTGTATATATATATATATATATATATATATATATATATACAAACACACATACACACTGATACTTCGTAAAATGAAAGAAACGTGTCACATAGAATATCATTTAATTTTAATAACATGAATTTGAAAAATGTATTATTAAAGTTTAAATGAAGTGGTTTATTTTAGAGACATGACATAAAATGTGGAAAATTATCATCAAAGGTTCCTATTTTTAAAACTTCTACATGTTAAAATAGCAGTTTCTATTTATTTTACAACAAGAATACAGCAATCATATTAGGCCTTTTAATTTCAAAGAAACTCCTTTTACATTAAGCCTACATAAGATAAACTGAGAAATATGATTGGACGGTGAATAAAAATAAGTATTAATATATTAAAACAGCTTAATAAAAATAGTATAAAACGATATTGCATATTAACTTGCGTCTAATAGGGTAATTTTTTAAAAATATTCCTTTCATGTGAACGCACAAGACGTAGCTTGGAGCCAAGTTCAAATATATATGTCATACGTTTCAAAAGTTTGTAATGAAGGTAATCACAACCAGTGGGATGTTCCCTCATTCGTATTCATTATCTCTTTTATCAATGAAAAACTGATAAATTTTTGGGTTACCAAAACAATACAGTCATTAATGTGCGGGACCAATCAAGGTTAATGATTTTTTATTTCTAATCAATGTCATTGTCTTTAAAATTCACACTGTTATATTTTATTTGACTCAATTTTGACATGGGTTTGCGGTAAATTCAATAGTCGCACAGCTGCTGTAATTTCACGCTCATTGAAATAAATACTTCACTTGTGCTTTTACGTAAATGTCATAATACAAAGATTGTAGGAGGTTGGTGTTGGATACTACCTACTTATCAATGAAAAACTGATAAATTTGTGGGTTACTAAAAAAATACAGTCATTAATGTGCGGGACCAATCAAGGTTAATGATTTTTTATTTCTAATTAGTGTTATTGTCTTTAAAATTCACACTGTTATATTTTATTTGACTCAATTTTGACATGAGTTTCGGGAAATTCAATAGTCACACAGCTGCTGTAGTTTCACGCTCATTGAAATAAATACTTCACTTGTGCTTTTACATAAATGACATAATACAAAGATTGTAGGAGGTTGGTGTTGGATACTACCTACGCATTTAACTGTTCCGCTTTGATAATATTGACATAATGCGTATGAAAGAAATTGTTTTGAGCAATCACTCTGACTTACGTTTGTGTGTGCGTTGAGTACGTAACAAGAAGATCCGGAAAGCAATAGCTAACCTCAAATAAACGACATGTGTTTTAACACCTTTGGGTGTTACATATATCACAATGGGTCTAACAAATTTAAGACATTCTTTATTTGATTACATCTGTGCGTCATTTAGATTGTATTTATTTACAAAACGGTTTCATTTGTCCATATTTTTGCCGTAATTTAACCGGTTGAAATTATGTTGATATTTCAATCGAAGTGCACTCTTTTCTCTTCTCCCTCTTTTCGTATAATATCATAATCTACTATATATCTTACACGTTTTTAAATTCGTTGCTTATATTATTTTATATGCATATTTTTAAATGGTTGCTAGGTTTCGAACTGCGCTTTGATTATTTTTACTTTTCGCATATATTTTAGCACAGACAAAAAATTCTTGACCATTCAATCACCATGATTCAAATTTTCCTATCGTTCCGCAGTAAAAGATTCATCTCCAAGTACATCTCATCAGTTAGGTAACAGCATTTGACATAAATACTGTAAATGTATCATTTCAAATACCAAAAGTAAAGTTTGTAACCTCTAAGTAAAGGTTACTTAGAGGTTACAAACTTTACTTTTCTTTTCAAAATATGCTAATAAATCAACTTTACTCTTTCAAAATATGCTAATAAATCTTAGAAACACTTTGGTACCATTTAATGTTAAAAGAGTATTTTGTAAACTTGTTTGTTCACTCACGTCTCGCCAAAATAATCATATTAGATATATAGTCATCATCAGCTCCATGCAGTCCAATGTTAAACAAGCTCATTATTTATAGCCGGTGTCTGAGTACTTTTTGTGGAATACACTATTTATGCGATAAAATCATGGAACAAACATGATTCAAATTTTCCTATCGTTCCGCTATAAACGATTCATCTCCAAGTACATCTCATCAGTTAGGTGATAGTATTTGACATAAATACTGTAAATGTATCATTTCAAATACCAAAAGTAAAGTTTGTAACCTCTAAGTAACCTTTCTTTCAAAATATGCTAATAAATCTAAGAAACACTTTGATGCCATTTAATGTTAAAAGAGTATTTTGTAAACTTGTTTGTTCACTCACGTCTCGCCAAAATAATCATATTAGATATACAGTCATCATCAGCTCCATACAGTCCAGTGTTAAACAAGCTCATCATTTACAGCCGGTGTCTGAGAACTTTTTGTGGAATAGATATTGTTTCCATAACTCTTTTGTTTGAAATAATTCATATAAAGGATTGTGAAATATATATCCATTCCATAAAAGGTATTCAGAAACCAGCCATTAAACGTTTTATTCTCTTAACATTTAAACATTTTCTTCAGTTCTGAGAAATTCATATCCCTTTCCTTTTCATTGCCCACACATTATCTAGCTTTCACCGCTATAAATTTAATTTTTTAGGTCAAATAGTTAAAAAAATAAAATAAATAAAAAGAGACCGCTACTAGAAGATATCTTTTTCTACACTTGAAATTTTTCATTCTTCTTAATTTTTCCCGTCTTGTTAATGTAATTTTTTAACGCTTAGTAATTGGTGTTCATATTTCCATCTTTGATAATTCTCAATAAAAGATCATTGTTGCAAAAAATTTTTTTCATTATTTTAAGGAAAGACCATAAGCTTTCTTTCCATTTATTCAAAACACCGTAAATTATTTGTTTTTTTTTATTCCCAGAAAGAAAAAGAATAAAATATTAACTTTGGTAAGAAATATTTAGTTTTATTTTTCTTTGACGAAAGACGAATGTATATCTAAAGTATATAATAAACCTTAATTTTTATTTAGGTTTGAACAGATTCTATACGCAATTTAAGAATATCTTTGAATTTTTATTATAAAATTATATACAAAATACACACTATATCCAAAATTTGTGTATGCTATTTTTGAACTCTTCCATTATGAATTGTGTCTGGCTATGCTGTAAAATGGTGCATGATATTTGTGTACACTCTAATAATTTTAAACATCCGATGGTGGTAATAAGTTGAGTAGAATATAATACGTGGTATTTAAGAGCAATTTATAGATTATAAAAATTAAAAGAAAAATAGAGTGTGGAAATCTAGAGATGCATGCAACCGTTTCTTAGTTTCGTATCTTATGTAATCTTTTAAAAAACCGATATTAACTCAACCCTTAACGTATACCCTCAAAACTTAGTTTTGTTCTGAAATACCAAAATCTATAAATTGAATGAAACTTCATAATGAATTAATATGACCAAAGAAATTCCAGCCGTTGTTTATATCTATCTTCCCCTTGGAAAATTTCTGAATATATTTTCACATTTTATTTCGTCTATTTTATACGGATCACGGAACTGGATGTTATTTTCAATAAAAACCTGCAATAGTGTTTATATAATACAATAAATTCGATGGCGGATGCCAGTCAGAAAACGAAATATATTTTTTAATTATCTATACAATTTATACAGTAAAAAAATATTGAGGAACTATGTACGTATTTTGTAGGAAAATTATCCAAAAACCTGTTTTAAAGAAATTAAGTAATATAACAAATTTCATAATAATTTTTACGAAGTAATTAACGTATCTAGTTCAGATGGTGTTCATAAAATAATACGTTAATGATTGAAAGGAGATAAACCTAGTATTGACATCCAATAAAATAATTTTTAATATATATAGGAATTGTTCTTGACGCAAATTAACTACCGTAAAGTGTAAGATGTGAGAAAAATTAAATTTATATCAATCCAAAAAAAAATCCTATGATCTGACATTGACTTTTGACGTTCAGCGGTAAAGGAAATGAAAGTTTTTTTTTCATGGAACGCAGGTTCTAGCTAAGGTCACATGGATATTAAAAGATTATATTATTCAAAATGGAATTTACTTCATTCGTGTGATCTGTATATTGTTCAAACATCAAGCATACCTGTGCCATAGCAGAAGTATCAGCAATTGGACTTCCGTGCTTTAGATGCAGCACACCTTATCGATTAATACATGCTCATCCGATAATGAAAATCGTCAGTTCCATACTGTAACATTCAGATACGAACATATTCAAAATGACACTTTGCGATAATTTTTTAAATTATAAAGTATATGAAGTGTGTGTCGTCGAAACACATCATAGACACTTATTTTCCGCCATGTCTTTGGCTGCGGAGGTATGAAAATAATTCTGAGGGAAAAACAACTTTCGATATGTTTACGTATTGATAGGGGTAATAACTTACATTATTATGCTTAATTAATGATTGTTAATTCTTTGAAGGTGTATTTAATAAAACATAAAAAAATAGAATAAATGTATTTGTTGTGTTTTAAAGATATGGCACAATTTTTTATTTGAAATTTATAGAGTTTTTGATTTATTATCAATAATATCTATTTACATCTATTTAATATCTATTTACGGAGGAAAAAAATTAAGTTAAAAAATGTACAGGAAAGGAATATTTTGCAGGTAAATTATGGAGAAATCCACTTTTAAAATGGCAAAGTAATGCAGCGTGTTTGTTACTCGTTTTTATGACTTTATCTATCTTATATTAGACAAGTGTAGATGGCATTAATAAAATATTACGCTGCAGCTTGAATCGAGATAAACCAATTCTTCACACATGTAATAAAATAAAATACTATTGTGTACAAAAAATACTCTTGATAGAAATTAGTCATCGTAAAGTGGAACTTTATTGTAATTAGAAAAAAATACGTTCGTTTTAAGTCTATATCAAAATTGACTATTAAACTTCAGTGATGTTACATTGATTTTTACAATGCTATGATAACTGAAGAAAATATTCGATTTTTTATAAATTGCAAGCAACGTTGATTAAATTTAAAGTAACATTAAATATCTCAATTTTTGAAACGAATTTTACAAAACTTGTGTTTTGCTGCATATTGTTTATTAATCAAGCACAAGTGTATAAGAATATGAGCATTAGCGATACGATTTCCAGTCGGAGGCGCTACATATGTTTTCAATTAAAAACACTTTGTACGGTAATGGGTATCTGAATTTCTATACTTTAATATCAAAAACCAAATTATATTTTTGCGACGACTGTTAAAGCACAAATAGTATATGAAATCAGTTTCGCCAAATCACGTCACGGACGCTTGGTTTCTGTTTTCTTTTTGGCAACGCTGGTATGGGGAAAATCAAGAGTAGAAGCTATCCCTCCATTCGTTAACCTGTTTATCGAGATAATAATCTAAAGAGGACTTAACAAATCTCCTTCAATCCTTCCTTTACGACATAAAATATTTTATGTATTTGTTCTGTTTTAGGAGCAGGGTATACCTTTTTGTTTGAAACGTTGGAAGATCATTAAGTATCCTAACGTTCAGCAAAAAGGTATATTGAAATAGAACTTTCAGATAATTTTTACCTATTATATTTCAGGTAAAAAGTATTTAAGTGGATGACATCTTTGCTGTAGTAAAATTTACTTATAGAAATTTACATTTTTTATTAATTCTGAAGACCTAAAATTAAATACTCGTTGTTTATAACCTTCGAATAATCTTGGTTGGCTTCTTGATTTATACATTATTCTATCGGAACTACTTTTTATTCAGTCATTGGATAGGATAAACACAAAAGTAATAATATAAATAAAATAAATATTTTGTTTCAATTAAAAAGAACAGGGAAAATTGTATTTCGGATAAAATTTTCAATATATTTTGAATGCACTTTTTGCGAGTAAAATCATTTTTATTTTTATTAAGGATAACCAGTTTCAAGGCTGAATAAAGTCACAGAGAAATACTATCTACTTTGTTGGAACACACAAAATTGCAAAGTATACATATTATGTTGATATGAAGTTAACTTTCTAATCAGCTGATCTATTAAGATAAATCAGAAATGACAAAAATGTGGAAAGGATTTCAAAAACCACCGTTGAAATTTGATGTTAAATGAGAGAATGCCGAATTTAAATACAAATTAATATTTTATTATTTGAAAGAAAAATCATGAGAAAAATTTAGTAATCCATACGGTAAATGAACAGTTTGAATTAGTTTTAGCCTCGGTAATTGATGTAGTCACAAAACGGGGTGGTAATAATAATGGAATGGCTACTGATACATATCAGGATATGTCTTCCAAATAGTTGAAACAGAATGAAATTGAAAAAATAATAATTAAAAAAATGGGACTATGTTTATCACGTATGGGACTATGTAATTAAAAACTCTCAATCGATTAAAAAAAATGTTTAAATAAGGTATTAGGATTTTCTAAAAAAAATCACTCGAAAAGCAATCCCATATAAGGTTCAAAAAGTTTTATATAATATTTCCTGATAAAACAGTAATAATTAGGATTTTTGAAGTACGTAGAACTAGTTTCAAATAATTTTAATGTGGTAACTTTTGTCGGAAGTAGAAATTTTCATGAGCTAAAAACAATATATAAAATGAAAAAGAACATGAAAGGAAAGAACAATGGATGAAACGAACAAAAAATAATCTCTTATTGTACCACGTCCCTTCGTCTCTTCCGTCCGATCTCAATGAATAGGTATTCGAGAGATTTGAGAAGCTAGAAATCCTAAAACTAAAAAAAAATATCCATACGTCAATTTACTTGTCCTTTCGTCCGAACTGTTGACTAGTGGTATTCGAATATGTGGAACATATTTCAATAATTATCGGGTAAAAATGTTTGTATGAAATCTTTTGAGGGGAAACTCGAAATATTTTTCTCATATCCAGTATCTCTTGGGATATTATTTGCGAGAGCATTATGGGGGTTTCCAAAATAATTTATTTCATGCCGGCCTTTTCCTATTTCCAACTTTCAAAACTGTTAGAGCTAAAATAAAGAAAAACACGACGTACTGGATGTTTAGTTTTATCTGAAAGCATGTGCGTTGAGTATGAAGAAGGAGCCTTATGAGAAATTTAATGTATTAAAACGAATTGTTTTTGAAAAAGTCCGTACATTTGTACGCCTGTGGAAAATGTACTAAAGAATTGAAAAATAAAACATTAAAATTTGTAAATAATTTAAAAGAAATACCAAGTACATTAAAATTTTCACATTTGTCATAGTGTCTATGGAACTCAATCAATGTGAATGCTACTCTTATTTTGCAGTTTTTATTAATACACCATACCTGTACGACGGTATACCTATCTAGTATTATACATATCCCCTAATTTTTTAATCATGAACATGAAAAATTTAGAAACGTTGTAGATTTTAACATTAACAACTTATAATGAAAATTATTTCCTTTAAATTGCATCTAAAATTTTAATAGGTTCATAGAGCAATAGAACTCTTATATTTATAGATATTCATACGGGCATTGAGATAAACCTGCGGGGTTTTTAGGGTTCCTTTATCAGATATAAAACCCTTGTAAATTCGTTATGTTCGTGTGTGAGTTAGTCCGTCCACTATAGCCTCATAAGTTTTACAATTATAGATCTATGTATGTAAGATTTTTGCAAATATGTACCTCAGATCAAGACTCAATCAAAATGTAGCAATATTTTTTTTCTTTCGTTTTTACCCCCTTTACCGACTTATTATTAAGAAGAGTATCCTTATTAATAAGTCGGGTAGGAAAACCATATTTTTGTGTACCTCATTGTATGAGATATCGTTAGATAAGTCCTTGAAAACAGAGTTAAGGGAAAATGTAATTTTGTAGTTGTTGTAAGCGTGAGATATACCAAAACTTTTAAACTATTGGTCATTTTGAAACAAGGCAATATAAAAATTAGGAAAAAACTTTGAAGATTACTTCCAAATTACACTATTATATGTAAAGAAAATTATCTAAGAGTTGATAATTAAAACTTTGAATTAAGTCAATTAAATAATTTATAATGTGTGAGAATTATTATCAATCATATCACGTTAATGATTGCACTCGATAATAAATATAGATTACAATAGTTGTCTTTACACATTACTGCCAGCAGATAGTCGAAAGTAATTTTTTGTTTTTAAGATATTAATAAAGCATAAAAACTTTGAAACTTTAAAGCAACTGTGTGACTTTAAGTTCATCATATAGTCTAGCATCTGAATGAATGGAAAAATTCGTGTTTAATTTCGTATTTGATATTTTTATATATAAAATTTTAACAAATTTTACTATAGAGTGCACTAAAATTCGATTTTTCAAAAAGAGTCCAAAAAACTTACCACATGGTTTTCACAATCATCATTCTACTTTACCATCGATTCTACTCAAGAATTTAAATAATTTACCATAAATTGTTTTCTTCAATAAAATCTAATCTGTCAGTTACTCCTAAAAATCTATATTCATAAGGAAGTAATACAATTTTTCTTTATAAGTCAAACAGCAAAATCCGTTTTGCGAAATAGTAGGGATATCATATATAACGTGACCCTTTATTGATGTTAACATAAACGATATATTGTATACATCATTAAGCCACTTCATCTTGCATCATTTTCCGCTTTTTTGAGAGGTCTATAACTGACATCCAACACAGAATTTAAATTGGTGACACTTAGAATAGATATCAATAATTGATAAACTATCAATGACCTAAACTGTCTTGAATACTTCATCTACGAACCTTAAATGAAGTACTATTCTATCAAACACAATTGTCTTCGCTCGGCTAAGGAGCTGCATTCTTGCTAAATGTTATTGAAAATATTTGTAACAAATTATGTTGCATCTGCACCTGCTAAATGTAATAGTCATTTAATAAGCCTAATTCATCAAAAAACGTTCCTGACAGTCAGAAGTTGATACCTAATTTCTGGTCATCCCGACAAATTTATTTAATTATATACTGGTCCATGAAAAGAAAAATTTCCTTTGCGGTCTCAAAATATTTAATCTGAAAATGACATGTAATTTCTTTAATATGATTCTATGCTTTTATCTCATAGGTTTTGGCTGATAATCATTAAACCTGTAAAATATTATCTGTGCAGAGTATACATTTGGCTGACCTGCTCTTTACGATATTTTGTCAGTAATTTTAACAATTGTATTAAACTATAATTAAAATTATGTTTACCCACGAAGGAATGGGATATACTTCCTGTATATGCATTTAGAGTGAAAGTTTTTTTGTGTATGCAATCCAATGTTCCCATTTATCGCCAAAATGGTTTGATCGATTTAGACATAGTTTCCTGTAAACTATTTAGGATTAATTTGTGACGGTTCTTAAATAGGTGTTATGGAGTTCGCTTATCAGGGGGTGCTGCAACATTTTGTTGTAAACGAATGTTGCCATTTATCTTGAAAATCTTCAAAATTCTGCAAAATATTTAGGATTATTTGGCGATGGTTTTCAGACTGGTGTTTTGGTATTAGCTAACCAGAGCGCGCTGCAACATTTTGTTGCAAACGAATGCTTCCATTTTTCTCCAAAACCGTTTGACCGATTTAGATACGGTTTTCGGTATAAAGTTTGCGTTTTAACGACCAAGGTTTTTGGTCACCTGTTACGTGGTTAAGTCGTCAGTGGGCGTTGCAATGGACATTTTTGGTTGATCTAGATTAACTACTTTGTGGCCTTTTGTCGGCTTCGTCGATGGGTGATCCATGTAACATGTTTCTGAAGCGCTCTAATTCTTCCAAAGCTATGCTATTGTGTGGATTGTTGATGATTTTTCTTTGATTTAGATCAATTATTACTACGCCATCTAAAGTTCGCAATCTACTAAGAGCCACATAAGCTTACCCTTTAGCGAATGTTTTTTAAAAGCTTAGTTATTAAGACTAATAATAACGTGCAAAATTAAAACTTGATTACGCCCATGACGGATATAAACGTCTTTATCAAAAAAGTATGTAATAAAAAGCTAAATTATAAATTTTGAAAAAAAACGAAGAGTATAGATTTAGTCGTTGTTATTGAAAAACGACTAAATAATTTTTTGAAAACTCTAGACTATAAGAAATTAAGAACTTATTAATATAATTACAAATCCAAGGAAAGGTTTTTCAATCACAACGACTGACTCCGACGTGGGTTTTTTTGGAAATTTTTAATTTGGCCTTTAATCGTGGATAAATTAATGTTGTAATATATAATAAATATTTAATAAAACAATAATAAAATTACAAATTTATTCAACATATTCGAGAAGGATTCACCTGACAATAGGTAAAACCTATCAAATCAATCGTGAAACTTATTCTCGAGTAATTGTAAAATTTAATCAATATCCAGGGTACATTTTTAATATGTCATATGTATATTTACAAAATTAAAAAATAACGTTATACCTGTACACATGATTTATTTTCACTAGTCATTAAGGATGGGACAATATATTTACGATCATTTAAAAATTTGGAGCTCAAAAGGCTGCGATGAAAAGCATAAAAATAGATATTGAAATTAAAGAGTTGATGGAGTTATAAGAACTCAAAAAGATATAAAAAAGCTTTGTAAATACGGGTATTTGTTTAATTTTTTTATTTAATGTACAAAAGTGACGGATAGCTGTCTATAACTATTTTAATTTAGCCTTTCCACTACTTAGATTTTTAATTTAAGTTATATTGTTTAGTGACAATTAAATTAACTGTGTAATTTTGTGCTTAAACTTGCGATGATTTATTTTAAAATATGTTGGATATGAAAACGTAAATGTAAATAAAAAATTGTCACAAAGCGCGAATGTTGTTAATTTTCAATCTTATTACTCTTTTATTTTCACGAATTTTTATTATTTAATAACCTATTGGATTTCATTTAATTTTTATAGTTATAGAAAATGATCACCAAAAACTTAAGAAATGGATTTAGAAATGGTAAAATAAATAACTCATAAATGATAAATAATTCAAAAACTTTGCAGATTTAATTTTATCTCAAGATTTAAATATTATTCATACAAAGAAATAAATAAAGTTATATAGATACCGCTTATACTTTGTTCCAATGGCCTGCAAGGACCAACTTTCTTCAAAAAAAGCGATGTATGTCAAAAATCGGCCAGGATCGTCAGCATAGGCCTGGATATTAACGGCTTCGAATGATGGATACTGCCCACAGCTCAACTCACAGAGAAGCAAGATAGCACCCACGATCTTCAAGACCTTCGTGCTTTTTTTAATAATGCAATTGTAATTCTGAAATTTAAAATAACACTTATAGATAAATAGTTCGTCCATATATCGGTTGCTATCATTCTAGACTGCCCTTTTCATCTCTGTCCTGACCCAAAGTGGAACGGAAGCAAATTTTATCAGTTCATATGTTACAGCGGAAAATTATAAAATAAAAGTATGCAAGCTGGGTTTTTAATTTCTTCTGTAGATTTCAGTGTTACTGTTTATTCATGGAATATTGTTATACTCGTAATGGCTTCAAATTTTTTACTTAACTCGTTAAATGACTAGAGAGAACAATTGTAATGTACATTATTTATTATTAGTACGAAAAATACAGACATTTTGTACTAAGGTTATTTGAATAATTAAACGCTAAGAATTTTATTTAAAAAAATGGAAAATGCAGAAAAATCTGGATTACATAAAAAAAACTGAAAAGAATGAGCATTTTTATTCGTTGATTATGTTAATTTTTGAAACGAACAATGTGCTAAAATTTTTATCGGGCTCTTGTTTTTTAATGAGAAAATTATAATTTAGATAAGTAAACTTTTGTGATAATAACATTAAAAAAACCAAAAAAAAAAACTATTATATAATAATTGGCAAGGTAAGAACAAAAAAATATCAGAGGAAAGTAGAAAAATAAGAGGAAACAATGAAATTTAAGAAAATTCTTAAAAATGTACATAAATCCTGCACTCCGAATATCAGAATCTGATGTTTTCCATGATTTTTTCCTTTACTTCGAAGGCTAATGGTCGTATGAGAAGTATCGTTGTGCTCATGGTTTTATGATTATTAGTGAATACAGAGTATGTATCCCTTAAATAGAATATAAACTTATGAGTATTTGTAAGAGTAACTTGACTAAAAGTCCTGAATTAAAAGAATATTAGGAAAAAGAGAAGTTTCACAAAAAATTAAAGAAATAAGCAATTTTATGTCAAGCTACATATATATATATATATATATATATATATTGTTAATAGGTGTGAGTAGCTATCGTTAATAGGTGTGAGTATTATCATGGCAAAAGAACTCAGCAATGAAAAGGAAAACCGTTACTAACTGAACAAAAAAGCCGTAATATATTTTCAGACAAGAAGAAAATAAAAGAAAAGGCGATCAAATGCAAGGTACAAATTGAACAGTTAATATTCAGTTCCATCAGCCACTCATTTAATTGTTAAAAGTAATGCTCTCCGACTATGTGTTTAAAGGCCTTGTCCACTTGCCGTGTTGCCTGCCGCCGAACGCACGAATATAATATCTCGTCCGATATATAGGGAGCTGAGTGGAGGTGAAATGGAATCTTCTGGCGGAGCACAATTAAACATTTTGAAAGACGTGTGAGGACCAAAGTGTTCTTTACATCGTGAAGAAATATTTTTGTCGAAAGACTTTTCCTCTAAAGTCAATGGTTCACCAGTTACAAGGAAATAAACCATTAAACAAATTTATAAAAAATATTCAATCTTCATATGATTTTGATATGATTTGGTTTATTGGAATGTAAATTTTTAAGTATTTTTCCAAAAAAGAGATAAATAGTTGAATAAAACATTCATTATATATTCATGAATCAATAAGTTTTCATATAAGTATACTAAATGATAACCTGAAAGAATTTTTGTTTTTTTCACCATGAAATCGACCTTCAGACAAACAATCAAACTTTTTTATACTTAAAGTTTAGGCCTAAAAATTAGGCCATCAAACGCTATAAAATTAAAAATTTTTATATTTCTGAGAAAGTTTATAATTCCCGAGAACAGTTTCCGAGAAAATCGCTTATGATAGACAGACGGATGCACATCAAAGTGATTACATTAGTGTTCTGTTTTGGAAATTTTACTACGGAACATTAAAAATGACAGAAAAGTGGAGGAATAAATAAATCCCAAAAGTGTATATTGCCCCCACACTCCAAATTGTTAGTAATTAATATCTGCCACAATTAAATTACATATGATATGACGAAATATTAGCAAAAAATTAATTTTGATGTAACATCTGGAGAATCAGGAAATATTTAAAACTCTGTATAAAGCCAAGCCAACCAAAGCTGAAAACCTGAATAAAAATAACAAAAGTTACAGAATTCCTTAAAAAGCTAAATAAGTGAAGAAAATTTCCATAATTTTAGTGGTTATGAAACTAAATTAAGCTCTAACCAGTTGGATTGCGAACTACAAATAAACTCAGAAATTTCATCATATCTCCTGATAATTAAAATATAAGCTCAAGAGAAAATATATATAAAATTCGATAGCATTTAAAAAAAACACGTTACTTTAATTATTCCAAATAATATTTAAGATAACATGCGTAGTTTATTTTGCGAAAAATTGTCCAACGATACCAATTTAGCTCCCCAGTGTCATGAATTTGTTTTCACTTATTTAATACCTATCCTTTTCATCGAAACAATTATAAAGAAAATTTGTTTTAATTTCGCAACCCCATTAGATCAAAATAGAAAAGATTAAAATTTATTCCATAACACAACTTAAATAATGATTTGCACCAACAGGGTTAACAAAGGTTAACAAAAAAATGTTAGGTGAGAAAGGACAAATTACATTCCAAAAAAAATTAAATTGTGTTAGAAACTGAAAACGTCATGACAAGAGTAAATTAGTTTCGCTACTGAAACCTCGTTTGCTAATTGCTAATTGTGCGATACGTTGGCCAAGAAAAACAATGTAATAGCCCCTGAGCGATGTTCAAGTTATAAGCGAATTCATTTTTGAAGCCTAGTTGATACAAACTACGAACAAAAAACTATTCAAATACATTGTTACCTACCAGTTAGTAAAATCGGGAAGTTAATAGCGAAATAACAAACAAGAAATTCCATTTCTCGTGACCGCGGACTACTTAGCGTTCGAATTAGAATTTTCTTTTGCTTCGTCTCTTAATTTGTATCACTAATCCAACTCGTGTCTTTTACGTTTGGCTTGTAATCGGTATTATGAGCTAACATTTGCTTCTTTTGTTTATTTCGTAATGAGTATCATAAATTGGTCTTGCGGTTTTCACGTTTATTTCCTGATCAGTACAACGAGTCAAACTAAGAATGCTTGCGGGAAATGTTAGTAAATAAATTAAAGATATTGAATAAAGAGAATTTTAACTCAATTGATTATACATATTTTTACAATTTTATCAGTTCGGAAGTGAAAACAAAGCACTTATAACGAGGTCATGTTTTCTAATTGTCTTTTAAGTGCAACACAAATATTAAAGTTTAATGTAGACGCTTAAAATTTGCGTACTTCGCATACTTGTATACATTTTAATTTCAACGTTCTAAAAAATTTTAAAAATACTTACATCAGTTGCATGTTGGATTATTTTGACAATATATGCGTTTAAAAGAACAGAAATTTGGTGTCCATATTTTGTAATTTTCAGGCTGTTACGAAAAATCAATATTTTGTTCAATGGATGTATCAAAAATTTTCTCTGTAGATGATGGTGTTAGAAACAGAGTAGTGGGTCTTTTTCATCAGATCGTACTTGATGTATATACGAGAACACATAAAATGTCTAGATAACAGAAAATATCCGGTACGCTTGACATATCAAATTACAAAACTTGAGTTGTATCGTATATGGAGCACTTCAGTTTAGGTAGAAGATTATCAACTTATTAAAAAATATAATTAGTTTTCCACTAGAATCCAATTACATTGCTCAATATATTCTTTTCATTTTCTGAAAAATTTTATTCGCAAATCAATATGCTGTTTTATAGTAACAGCATTTCCTCTTTGATCTTCATAAAAATATGGACCAATAATGCTTTTTGCTGCTAAAGATGTCCATACAGTAACCTTGGGTGAATGCAGGGGTTTTTGATGCTTCAATTTTCGATTAGTATCACTCCAATATCTGCAGTTTTGTCTGTTTACATGTCCATTTAGGTGAAAGTGGGCTTCGTCTGAAAGAAAAATGTCGTTAAAGCTGGCGAACCTCTCTAGCATTTCGTTAACAATCTGCAACCTGTGAGCATAATCTTGAGGCTTTAACTGCTGAACCATTTGGATTTTGTACGGATATAAATGTAAATCCTTGTGTTGAATGCGATTTAAAGATTTTTTTGGATATGTTTAAGACGCTAGACCGCTTTCGAGTAGAGAGTCCAGGTTGTTCACGATCAGACGCTCTAACACGCTCTATGTTTTTGGAAACCCGTGATGTTCTAGGTCGGCCAGATCGTGGTTTATCTATTGTTGAACCAGTTTCCTCGAAGGTCTGGACCCATTTTTTAATCGATTGAATCGATGGAGTTTTAGTTTTATGCCGTATATTGTAATGAGAGGAAAATTTTCGTTACGCTAGAATCGAAGAATCGGTGTTTGGATAGTACTCGCGTACGCAGAACGTACGTTGTTTCTCATTGAATGACGCCATAACACTATATTCCCCGCCCGCCTCACCTCTACCTCGCTGTTCGACGCAGCTACTGATTCCAATGTTAACGGACTTTTGGAGACGGACTTCGTGAGAGACCAATATCAGTGTTTTTTTCTTTTTCTACGTAATTTCTTTTTCTTGAATTCGTGTTACTACTTACGTCAAACGTAATACTTTCAGACAAAACAAAGATGCTCATAACTGTCAATAAAACATTCGATAAGTCAATTAAGATATGACTGAAATTAGCTAACGATTGATGCGCAGTATCTACTGCGCAGGAGATACTGCGCATCAAAGAAATATTGAATCAAGGCGTGAATCTCTGTTCGGTTAATCTTTGATTTTGAAAACTCGTTTAGTTAATGCTAGATTAATATGCAGTTATTGAACCGTCGGAGACATAATATGACAATTAATATTAATCTAGACTTACGTAATCGTGATTTAGTCTGGTTTTATGTTTTGTCTATTAATACGAAACTTAGAGCCGAAGTTATGAAAAAAACGATATTACTGAAATTTTATCAGTTTTATCAAAAATTATGACTTGATTCTAAAAAGGGGCTTGTTAAGAAATAAGGATATTAAATTTGATTGTTTTTGAAATATTAGCATACTTGTACGCCTGTGAAAAACATACTAAGCAATAGACAAAAATAGACAATTTGTGAATAGTATAAAAAAATACCATGTATCTTAAATTGTTCACATACGCCGTAGTACCTAAGGTACCCTGTTAGTGTGAATTCTACTAGTATTTAATTGTTTTTTTTAATACATTATACATAAAAGATAGAAGAGAAAATAAATTCCTTAAAATGATATATTATTAGATAGGTCTTATAAATATCCTCTAATTGTTTGTACGTGAGTATGGAAAATTGAGGAATGTTGCTGCTTTTAACATGTACAACTTATAATTAAAATGTAATCAAAATTTTCAAATGCTTCTTTAAATTATATGAAAAATTTCAAAAGACCTACATAGCCTTGAAACTCTATTATTTATAAATATTACTTTATGAGTATTACGTAGGGCACTGGGGCGTTTTCGAAGATGGAACTCTTCATAATTCGATCGTCCGTGTGGATTCGTCCATCTGACCCTTGTAGCGGCTACAATTTTAGACCTACGCGCATAAGATTTTGCATGTATATACTTCAGATAAAACTCAACAAAAATATTTTCCTTTCTTTTTATATTATCTTACTTTACTAATAAGTTGGGATGAAAAATAATTTTTTTGTGTGGTTAAAAAAGTCTTCCAAAATAAAATTTAGCTCCAATCTAGCATTATTTGTTTTTAATTCCACATATAATATTTCAAATTTCAAAATTGTTTGCAATGTGTAATTTTGGAACAAAGCTGTAAAAAAATTTGGAAGATCCCAGAAAAAAAATTTCGATTACTATTTTCGAATGATATTATTTCAAGTCATTAAAAATCATTGGCATGGAAATGAAAAAATCGGGAACGTAGACGTAATGCAAACAATAATTACTTGATGATTGAGCCGAACGGTATATTTAATATGTATATATATATATATATATATATATATATATATATATATATATATATATATATATATATATATATATATATATATAATACGAATCACAACAAGTCCAAATGTCCGGATTTTCGAATCCCTATGCAACTACCATAAACTTCCATGGGCGATTATGATCAAATAAGAATTTATCTTCTATTTTCTTCTATCTATGGTTCCATATCCCATTTTTAGTCAGCCCTCCTCATACATTTTTGCCACAATAGTCTATAGTGTATTGTCATTGAGTTTAAATACTTAATTTTGAAATCTTTTTCTATAGTATTCTTTCAGGTGGCAGCGGGTTGACCTCGGCCTCTTTGTCCTTCTATTTTTAACACTGCATTGGTCATATGATCTTTATTGCGTTTCATAATGACCCATATCAATGCAAAGTTAGTCCGGCCTGAAGGGCTACTTGTGGTTTTTTCTTGGTATATATTTTTAATTAAGGATAGTAATGTTCCAGGACTAATTGTGATCTCAAAGCTCGCCAAAGCAGGTTTCTAGGTGGCGATAAAAAACTCTTTCTAGATCGATAAATACCAGAATTAGGTTTTTATTCAGCAATCTATATTTTTCTATCAGAATCTTTACTCTGTGTATTGCATCTGTCCTTCCCATTTCCCTGGAGAATCCGCATTGATTAAAGATATCAAAGTTTTCTTTGTATTTAGTCGCTTTGCGAGAATAATTTCCAAAATTTTTCTTGTATGGGATGTCAGTTTAATACTAAAGTTTTTAAATACTAAAGTTCTTAGTACTAGTTACTAAAATTTTCCAAGCACCCTTTGTTTTTATAGAAATTGATTATGCTTCTGACTCTCCACATGAGACCTTTCCGTTAGTCATAATTTTATTGAAAATATTTCTGAGCCCGTCCTCTCTGATGGTACCAGCTCCTTTCCACACCTCTACTGGTATCTTGTCAGGTCTAATTGCGTTCTTATTCTCCATTTTGGATAAGGCTCTCCTCACCTCAGATGTTGTGATTTCTTTAATAGGACCTTCCGTTGGGGGAGTTTGGTTTAGTGGTTCATGCGGAAACTCCTCATTCAGTAGTGCTCGGTAATATTCTTGATATCTTTTATTCATATCTCCTTTTCGGGATTGCAGTTTGTAAGACATATTTTGCGTATACTTGCAGCGTTTTACGTCTCTGGTCTGATTCTGAGGTCTTTTTATAAGTTTAAATATCTCCTTAAATGTACAAGGGGGAACTATCATCGGAATGACAACACAGTTCGATTTAGCTGTTGCAAACACTTTCTTCAAAGAGGAAAGCAAATGTCTTATATATATAACAGTGGCAGCTCAGTCTCGCAAATAGATTATTTTTGTGCGATAAAGCAATACTTAAATGCTTTAGATATTGTAAGGTTAAACCCGGGGTGGCTCTTACTATACAAAACAGACTATTAGTAGGTTACTTATGACTCCCGTCTTGATTCTCAAAATTGCAGCTTAACTCCAAAAACAATCACGCATAAAATGTATAACATAAACAAATCTGAAGGTGATATTTTTATCAAAGAGACGAAGAAGCCTCCTCAAATATACTAGGTATGATAGGCCGACTGATGATATAGATAAGCCTTGGAATGAGCTCTACTCTTTCTGTCTGAAAACAGCTAAGATAAGTTAAGGCATACCTAAGGGAAGATTAAAAACCAACAGAGATTCTTCAATAAGGAAGTGAAAGTGGCACTGAGGAATAAAAGGATGCCTTTAAAAAGTGGCAGGCTTCAGGATTGGATGACGATAAAGACGAATATAAAAAAGCAAAGAAAGTAGGAAAGTTCTGTGTTGCAGTTGCAAGAGCGGAAAGAAGGCTTTCCATCTTCAAGAGCTTAGAAGTGGCGCAATAAGAAAATGAGATATTTAAACAAGACAGAATCAGGCAAGAGACGTCAGAATCAGACAAGAGACGTAAAATTAAGCAAGTATATAAGAGATATATATGGTAAACTGCTAACCTGAAGCACATAAGAATTTCTAAAAGACGTATTAGAGTTTGAAACTTTATGAAATTACTATTTATGCATAAATTATTTCTAATGCGATACGTATTTGGACATTTTTATTTTGAACAAAACTATGCATTTTTCTGCACAAATAATATTCATTTATATTCATATATAATATTCATTTATATTCAAGGTTATCATTCTATAATTATTTTTCCGAACTTAAAGAAGTTTAAATGGCATCAGTCTAGTAGATTTCTATTTATAAGTTATATTTTCATCCACATTAAAAAATCATATTAACCTAAAAACTATAATTGATATTTGTTATTGTAATGACAATAAATTTAAAACAAAAATCAGCGAATAGAAAATGTTGTGTAAGGTTGTGTGTTTCAAAATACCAATTGCAGAAGATGTTTGCTTACTTTACAATAAAAAAAAAATAAAAATCATGATAGCGACCATGACACTAGTTTTATGAAAAAGGTAATTATATGCTATTTGTGTTTAAATACAATTTCAGGCATATGGTTATCGCGGCTGCTTTAACCAAGCGTAATCTGAAAGTTCAATTCTCGGCCACTTTTTTAAGTAATAATTTGTTCAGTGATGAGAATTATTTTTGATGAATGGTTATTATAAAAAATTTTGCTGAATTTGGAGTGAAGAAAATCCATGCTTGATTTCTGAGACGCCGTTACATCCACAAATCGTCACTTCATGAAGTGGTTGAATCATCGACCCTTATTTCTTTAAAGATGATGCTGACGAGAATATTACTGTCAATGGAGAGTGCCTTAGATCCATTTTAATGACTTTTTCGTTTCCTAATTGAACGGCATTAATATTAAAGAGTTTTTCTTTCAATAAGATAGTACCATATGCCACGACATAATAAATTTATTGCTTGAAACTTTTGATGAGCGTGTAATTTTGCGTAATGCCCTTGTGACTTGGCCACGAACTGCACATCTATGGATTATTTTATGTGGATATATGTGAAGTCACTAGTCTATGCCAAAAAACTATTCATATTTGACCACTTCGAAGACAATATACGCTAGGTTATTGCCAACATACGAACCGAACTGCTCGAAAAATTGGTTTAGAATTGGACATCCAGACTGACATCCAGCTCCAGTTGAGCAGCCGCGTCGCACAATTACCTGAAATTATATTTAGAGAGTAATGGCATAAAATTATCTTTTTAATAAAACCAATATAAAGTATACCTCTAAGAAAACACCAGTATAAGATTTTACTTGATTCTACAAGGGAATTGAGATCCACAATATTATTGTGATCTATCCAACGCATAAAGAATATAGAATAAAATAGTGCTATTAATAGCTAATTAGTAGCTCAAATAAGATTAGAATTCAAATTCAACGAATAATAATTATGTATATAATGAGAACTCATAAATGTTATTTTGAAGTTATATCCGATTTTTTTAGGTTTAATGAAGTGGGTTAGCCTGTATATTTTATAATTCTGCCCCATTACCACCGGAGATGGATCCATTTGTTGACAAATTACTTCCGTAGGTAAAGATAGTTTATAAAGGGTAGTTTATTAAAATATTCATTTATATCAATTAAATAATTGCTGGAATAAACTGTAAAACTTAACAAGGTAATATGATAGTGTTATCAATATATATAATATATATATATATATATATATATATAATAAATATATATATATATAAATATATATATATACATATATATATATATATATATATATATATATATAGCTTTAAAAGCAAATAGCAAGTTTCGTCTTGCATAAAATACATATGTTTAACGTGACCCTTTATTAATATCAACATAAACGATGTATTTCATATGTCATTAAGCCTCACAGCTAATAGAAAATTTAAATTGATGACCCTTAGAAGAGATATCAAGAATTAATAAATTTTAATGAAGTAAAATTTCTTGAAAACTTCATATTCGAATTTTAAATCAAAAGTATCAAATATAATTATTGTCTTCGTTCGGCTACGTAGTTGCGTCCTTTTTAAATACTATTGAAAATATTTTGAACATATTATACCACCTTTTTTATTTTGTGCATTCCTTAGAATTTTCTTTTAGAAGTACATTATACATAAGTTTCGAAAACGGCTAACCTAAATGGTACCGGCTAAATATAATAGTGTTACTTAATCAGACAAATTCAGCTAAGGAAACTCCCTCACCTCCCTGACGGTCAGGAGTTGACACCTACCTTCTGATTATCCTGACAAATTTATTCAATTGCAGACTGGTGCATGCACAGATTAAATTCTATGACTATCTCAAAATTTTTAGTCTTAAACTAAGAGGGGATTAATTCAGTTATCTTATTCTAATATTTAATCTCATTGATTTTTACTGACATTCATTAAACCTTGTAGCTGTACCGGATTTAAGTTTGACTTGAAAGTATATTTACTTGTTATTAATGACGCTCCTCTGTGCACATGTAAGTGTTAAAATATAATTAAAATTGCTTTCATGGATACATTAATGTGCAATAAATATTTAGTAAAATTGCTTAAAATTTAAAATTTTCTATTCAAAAAGTGATAAATTTTGAACAAAAATGAAAGAGGATAAATCTAGAAATTAATACAAATTGTTAAGTTAATATCATGACTTATTGTGGAGTAACTATAAAGTTTAAATGCAGAGTTTAATTAAAATATATCCAAGATTTAAATCTACAAAATTAAAGCACAACTTTATGCTTGCAAATTTTTTTATTCTCATTCGTCAGAAAACAATGGCCAGCTGAATAATTTCATAATAATTTTATAATTTTGGAGTTCAAAAAGTTATGGCTAAGGGTGTAGGTGGAGAAAAAGAAAAATGATGAAATATAAAGAGACAAAGAAATTATACGAATATCTAATATGGACTCAAAAGATGGGAAATGTTTTTTTAAGCAAATTGTCCAATTTATTGATTAAATAATGTACCATTTAAAAGACAACACCGTTTAGAAAAATCTACGCTTATTCTTGGGTACAAAATTAGTTACAGTGTTCCCAGGACTTTGAAATAAGGATAAAATCGATTTATGATGGTCACTAGAAAATTTAGGTAAATTAATCATTGATTTCGTATTCAATACATAATTAAAAAGTATTTGTGTGTTCTTAGATTCAGGATCATAAATTTTAGAAATTTCGTAGTAATCGCGCGGGTTTCTCGTACCAATCAACGTGGTTAAGTCACGCACTATCTTGCTTTCTTTTGGCGTACAGTGTTTGCATCCATCGGCCATTATTAGAGATGCTCTATCTGAAATTAACAAAGATAAACCAATTGAAAACCACGTAGCAACACCAATCTTAGAAAGGTGGTAAATGATTTAAAGTAACAAAGGTTCGCAATAGTGTTTAGTATACACAAATACTTATGTACTGTAACAGAGTATAATGTAAATGTTTCTAACAGATGCAGAATATTAAAACAACATTACGAATAAATATTTTACTCCTT
The DNA here is from genome assembly GCA_039881145.1 of Druceiella hillmani. Lineage (NCBI taxonomy): Eukaryota > Metazoa > Arthropoda > Insecta > Lepidoptera > Hepialidae > Druceiella > Druceiella hillmani. The sequence continues at coordinate 9,284,648 of JAYKKI010000013.1, forward strand.
TATAGAATGCCACATTTATCAATAAATCTTCAGGTTTATTTGTATGTAAAAATTAATTAGTCGCCGTCAAAATTAATTCCTTCAAATCTAAATTTCTTATCACAACGAAAATTTGGTTTTATTACCGAACCAAGCAGAGACGTTTCAATTTTATTTTAAAATCTATATTTAGAAACACATTTCACCCGCCATATGATTATTTTTGTGAAAAAAAATAAATATACCGCGTCATGTTCAGCTGCTGAAAAATTATTCTCGTCCTGCCATTGTAATTGGAGAGAGCATTTTAATACTATTTCTAAATTTATTGTTGAGGCTTGGCTGACTCCTGCATGGTTTTATTAACAAAGAAAAATAATTCAAAATCCTTTTTCTTTTGTATACCTTCATTATAGATAAATATCTAATATACCATATGAATTTGAACAAAACACATTTAACGGAAGCTCGCTGTGGATGTCAAAGGCATTATACAATTTGATTTGATTGATGAGATGCAAAAAAGCTTATCTTAATTAAGGAAATAAATTAATTGAATTTATTTTATAAATTCCATGTATCACGTCAACATTACGACACAAAATTTCTCTTCGATGTTTTTATGATTTTCGTTGTAGTCTCAATATACAAAAAAGTTACCATTGGTTTTCATTGGCATTATATTAAGAAGTACTATCCCACGCCACTGCTTACAACTAGTTTAAAACCACAACTTAAGATAACATCAACGCCGTATGGCTTATGATAAAATTCGACAAGACAACTATCGGCTAATTTGGGCAGGTTAAGACATTGGTGTTTGTTAGATACTGAATATTACAGATAATTTTACATAGATATTTAGGCGTCCGAAAACTTTGTGCTAAGTGGTTAAACCCAAAACTTGACCGAAGCTTAAAAATACGGTTGAGTTGATTAGTGTCACGAAATGTTAGTAAAGTTCAATGGAGTTTCCTTAAATGTACAATATATTTGAAGGACCTCCGTCGAACTTTTCTAACATATACCGTTATAAAGCTGATGTTACAATGGATATCCTCTCTCGGATCTTAAATCAGGAGGTAGCCTATGCAGTGCGTATTTAGTTCTAAAGATTTAACTATAAACGTAAATAAAGAATGAGGTACAAGGAAATAAATGGTTACCTCATTCTTCAGATAGACGATTTACCATGCAACAATTTTTTTTTAAATAAAATAGCAGTACCGCAGATTGGTAAATCAGAAAATTATGTTATCTGTTGTTTTGAAAGAGCTCCAGAGCAACGCTCTCCCAGTAAATCCTTCATCAAGTGCACGCTTCCGCACAGGGAGCCAGACGAACAACCAACATATCTGACTGCCGCATGTTGAAGTTATGGGTCTTTTGCCATATAACCCCGATCTCGCATCAACAATTGTTATATATTCCCCAGAATAAAAGATAAACAACGAGAAATACGATTTAAGATTTCTTGAACGGCTCTGCTATGACCGTATTTTCATACGCAGCATCAAACAATTGGTGGCTGCATTCTAAAAGATCGTGGTGGAGACGTCCAGGGAAGAGCACATGGACTGTTTTCCTTGGTAGTTTCGTCAAATGAAAATATGTTTAGATTGCCAAGGAGGTTATTTTGAAAAACAATAAAGACATTACAATATTCCTAGTTAGTAAGGTTTTGGATATTGAAGTATAATTCAGGGTTAAATTATTTTAATACAAAACTAATAACTTCCGATGACGGATAGCGATCCGTAATTAAATTAATTTGGACTTCTTAACTCTTAGCTCTTTGATAAATTTCATAGTTTAGTGAAATTTTACATTAGCTGCGTAATTATGTGCCGAAACATGCGATGTTTTTATATAAAAATATGGTAAGATGTAAACATAAACAATAAATAGTCGCAAAGTGAATACACCGTTAATTTTTACTATAATTTTTATTTTATTTTGACCGGTTTTTATTGTTTAATAGCCGATTTGTTTTCGTTTAGTTATCATGAGTTCGGTAAATCAGCCAGCAATGGTCAGTTTCTGAGTACCTTTTAGGAAATAGATAGCTATTTCGCGATTATTTTGTTTGGAGAATTTCAGAAAAAAGAGTTAGGGAATATATATCTATTCCATAATATGTAATCAGAAACCGGCCATAAATAACCGGCCAAACTCAAGAAATGGATTTGAAAATAGTAAAATCCACGAACTCATAAGTGATAAATATTTTAAAAACTGTGCAGATTTTATTTTATTTCCAGATTTTAATATTTATAACGCCTAGGTATAAATAAAGAAGTACACATACCCCTTATACGTTTTTCCAATGGCCTGCAAGGACCAATTCGCCTCAAACAAGAGAGGTATTTCGTAAAGCGAACAGGGTCATCAGCGTAGGCTTGGATATTAACGGCGTCAAAGGATGGATATTGCCCGCAGCTCATCCCAAAGAGAAGCAAGATGGCACCCACAATCTTTAAGACCTTCATGCCTCCTTGGCTAATGCAAAATTTAACTGAAATTTAAAATAGCACTAATATGGTTAAAAAGTTTAACCATTTGTCGGTTGCTCTCGATGTAGACTGCTCTTTTCGTCCCTGTCTTGGGTTAGAGCAGAGCGGAAGCAAATATTATCAATTTATATACTACGAGAGAAAATTGTTTCGAGTACAGGTATGTATGCCTGAGTTTTTAATTTCTTCTCTAACCTCTAGTGTTAGTATTTATATATGGGATTTTGTTAGACTTGTATTGGCTTCAGGATTTTACTGAACATACTATATGTGTTCTTCATATTAAATTTTTTCCATAATTAATATGCGGAATATATGTCCTTGAACGCAAATATTGGTTATTTGAATAATTAATCTAAGAGTTTTAAATAAATAAATATGTAATAAAAAAACAAAAAACCTAGAATACGCAAAAAACTGAACTTAATAAATAATTTTTATTTGTTGGTTATATTAAATTATAACACGTGTAACGTTCAGATATTTTTGTATAGTTATCATATATTTAATAATAATTAAAACGATTATTTTCAGTGATAAAATTTTATAATAATAATATTGAAAGATTGGAATATATTTGGCGTTAATTTTGTAGAAATTAATTATTCACAATTAAATGAAACTACGTGATGTAGTATTATTTCTGCTTTCTTTAAGTTCTTTACCACGATCTAGGTTTCGTTGTATTACTACATCTTCAAGTGGGCTATTAGCAAAGATTAACTCTTAGGAACATCCAACAGCATATATATTATTGTACTTGAATTGCTATTGTACTTGAAACATATAAGAAAAACACGCAAGAACAAAAACAAAAAAATGAAAGAAATAAGTAGATTTTCATCAATTAAATTAAAACCGTTAATAATTTAATAACAAGTCGCGAAGTGTTTGCTGTCTAAAAAACAATTAAAGAAATAACAGCAATGCAAGCTACAATTGCACAATTAGTATTCTGTTCCACCAGTCCCACGCAAGAACAAAAACAAAAAAATGAAAGAGATAAGTAAATTTTTGTCGATCTTCATATATATTTTTGATGGATATAAGTGATTACTATTATTGCGGAAAAATTATTCAATTAAATTAAAAGCGTTAATGATTGAATAACATGTCACGAAGTGTTTGCTGTCTAAAAAAAATTAAATAAATAACAGCAATGCAAGCTACAAATGCACAATTAGTATTCTGTTCCACCAGTCCCATGCAAGAACAAAAACAAAAATATGAAAGAGATAAGTAAATTTTTGTCGATCTTCATATATATTTTTGATGGATATAAGTGATTACTATTATTGCGGAAAAATTATTCAATTAAATTAAAACCGTTAATGATTGAATAACATGTCACGAAGTGTTTGCTGTCTAAAAAAAATTAAATAAATAACAGCAATGCAAGCTACAAATGCACAATTAGTATTCTGTTCCACCAGTCCCATGCAGGAACAAAAACAAAAATATGAAAGAGATAAGTAAATTTTTGTCGATCTTCATATATATTTTTGATGGATATAAGTGATTACTATTATTGCGGAAAAATTATTCAATTAAATTAAAACCGTTAATGATTGAATAAAATGTCACGAAGTGTTTGCTATCTAAAAAAAATTAAATAAATAACAGCAATGCAAGCTACAAATGCACAATTAGTATTCTGTTCCACCAGTCCCATGCAAGAACAAAAACAAAAGTATGAAAGAGATAAGTAAATTTTTGTCGATCTTCATATATATTTTTGATGGATATAAGTGAATACTATTATTGCGGAAAAATTATTCAATTAAATTAAAACCGTTAATGATTGAATAACATGTCACGAAGTGTTTGCTGTCTAAAAAAAATTAAATAAATAACAGCAATGCAAGCTACAAATGCACAATTAGTATTCTGTTCCACCAGTCCCATGCAAGAACAAAAACAAAAATATGAAAGAGATAAGTAAATTTTTGTCGATCTTCATATATATTTTTGATGGATATAAGTGATTACTATTATTGCGGAAAAATTATTCAATTAAATTAAAAGCGTTAATGATTGAATAACATGTCACGAAGTGTTTGCTATCTAAAAAAAATTAAATAAATAACAGCAATGCAAGCTACAAATGCACAATTAGTATTCTGTTCCACCAGTCCCATGCAAGAACAAAAACAAAAATATGAAAGAGATAAGTAAATTTTTGTCGATCTTCATATATATTTTTGATGGATATAAGTGATTACTATTATTGCGGAAAAATTATTCAATTAAATTAAAACCGTTAATGATTGAATAATATGTCACGAAGTGTTTGCTGTCTAAAAAAAATTAAATAAATAACAGCAATGCAAGCTACAAATGCACAATTAGTATTCTGTTCCACCAGTCCCATGCAAGAACAAAAACAAAAATATGAAAGAGATAAGTAAATTTTTGTCGATCTTCATATATATTTTTGATGGATATAAGTGATTACTATTATTGCGGAAAAATTATTCAATTAAATTAAAACCGTTAATGATTGAATAACATGTCGCGAAGTGTTTGCTGTCTAAAAAACAATTAAAGAAATAACAGCAATGCAAGCTACAATTGCACAATTAGTATTCTGTTCCACCAGTCCCATGCAAGAACAAAAACAAAAAAATGAAAGAGATAAGTAAATTTTTGTCGATCTTCATATATATTTTTGATGGATATAAGTGATTACTATTATTGCGGAAAAATTATTCAATTAAATTAAAACCGTTAATGATTGAATAACATGTCACGAAGTGTTTGCTATCTAAAAAAAATTAAATAAATAACAGCAATGCAAGCTACAATTGCACAATTAGTATTCTGTTCCACCAGTCCCACGCAAGAACAAAAACAAAAAAAATTAAAGAAATAAGTAGATTTTTGTCGATCTTCATATATATTTTTGATGGATATAAGTGATTACTATTATTGCGGAAAAATTATTCAATTAAATTAAAACCGTTAATGATTGAATAACATGTCACGAAGTGTTTGCTGTCTAAAAAAAATTAAGTAAATAACAGCAATGCAAGCTACAATTGCACAATTAGTATTCTGTTCCACCAGTCCCACGCAAGAACAAAAACAAAAAAAATTAAAGAAATAAGTAGATTTTTGTCGATCTTCATATATATTTTTGATGGATATAAGTGATTACTATTATTGCGGAAAAATTATTCAATTAAATTAAAACCGTTAATGATTGAATAACATGTCACGAAGTGTTTGCTGTCTAAAAAAAATTAAATAAATAACAGCAATGCAAGCTACAAATGCACAATTAGTATTCTGTTCCACCAGTCCCATGCAAGAACAAAAACAAAAATATGAAAGAGATAAGTAAATTTTTGTCGATCTTCATATATATTTTTGATGGATATAAGTGATTACTATTATTGCGGAAAAATTATTCAATTAAATTAAAAGCGTTAATGATTGAATAACATGTCACGAAGTGTTTGCTATCTAAAAAAAATTAAATAAATAACAGCAATGCAAGCTACAAATGCACAATTAGTATTCTGTTCCACCAGTCCCATGCAAGAACAAAAACAAAAATATGAAAGAGATAAGTAAATTTTTGTCGATCTTCATATATATTTTTGATGGATATAAGTGATTACTATTATTGCGGAAAAATTATTCAATTAAATTAAAACCGTTAATGATTGAATAATATGTCACGAAGTGTTTGCTGTCTAAAAAAAATTAAATAAATAACAGCAATGCAAGCTACAAATGCACAATTAGTATTCTGTTCCACCAGTCCCATGCAAGAACAAAAACAAAAATATGAAAGAGATAAGTAAATTTTTGTCGATCTTCATATATATTTTTGATGGATATAAGTGATTACTATTATTGCGGAAAAATTATTCAATTAAATTAAAACCGTTAATGATTGAATAACATGTCGCGAAGTGTTTGCTGTCTAAAAAACAATTAAAGAAATAACAGCAATGCAAGCTACAATTGCACAATTAGTATTCTGTTCCACCAGTCCCATGCAAGAACAAAAACAAAAAAATGAAAGAGATAAGTAAATTTTTGTCGATCTTCATATATATTTTTGATGGATATAAGTGATTACTATTATTGCGGAAAAATTATTCAATTAAATTAAAACCGTTAATGATTGAATAACATGTCACGAAGTGTTTGCTATCTAAAAAAATTTAAATAAATAACAGCAATGCAAGCTACAATTGCACAATTAGTATTCTGTTCCACCAGTCCCACGCAAGAACAAAAACAAAAAAAATTAAAGAAATAAGTAGATTTTTGTCGATCTTCATATATATTTTTGATGGATATAAGTGATTACTATTATTGCGGAAAAATTATTCAATTAAATTAAAACCGTTAATGATTGAATAACATGTCACGAAGTGTTTGCTGTCTAAAAAAAATTAAGTAAATAACAGCAATGCAAGCTACAATTGCACAATTAGTATTCTGTTCCACCAGTCCCACGCAAGAACAAAAACAAAAAAAATTAAAGAAATAAGTAGATTTTTGTCGATCTTCATATATATTTTTGATGGATATAAGTGATTACTATTATTGCGGAAAAATTATTCAATTAAATTAAAACCGTTAATGATTGAATAACATGTCACGAAGTGTTTGCTGTCTAAAAAAAATTAAATAAATAACAGCAATGCAAGCTACAATTGCACAATTAGTATTCTGTGCCACCAGTCCCACGCAAGAACAAAAACAAAAAAAATGAAAGAAATAAGTAGATTTTTGTCGATCTTCATATATATTTTTGATGGATATAAGTGATTACTATTATTGCGGAAAAATTATTCAATTAAATTAAAACCGTTAATGATTGAATAACATGTCACGAAGTGTTTGCTGTCTAAAAAAATTAAATAAATAACAGCAATGCAAGCTACAATTGCACAATTAGTATTCTGTTCCACCAGTCCCACGCAAGAACAAAAACAAAAAAAATGAAAGAAATAAGTAGATTTTTGTCGATCTTCATATATATTTTTAATGGATATAAGTGATTATATTATTGCGGCAAAATTATTCATCAATTAAATTAAAACCGTTAATGATTGAATAACATGTCACGAAGTGTTTGCTGTCTAAAAAAAATTAAGTAAATAACAGCAATGCAAGCTACAATTGCACAATTAGTATTCTGTTTCACCAGTCCCCAATTTTAATGTTAAAAGTAATGCTATCCGAGTATGTGCTTAAAAGACGCTCATTTTCCATTCTGCTTTCAACGACTTGAATGTTGTATTACATGGCATTTACGTAGAGTTGGGTGGGGAATGTTTTAAGTAGAACAAATAAAATATTTTGAAAACCGTGCTAGAACCTAAGTTGCTCTTATGAAAAAGATTTTTGTAAAAAAAAATTTATTTCTCTAAAATCAATGGTTCAGAAGGGAAAGAGATCGTTAAATTACTAAATAAATTTTTAAATTACTTGTAATGTTTATGCGGTCTAGAATTTTCAATCTAGATAATTTAGGTTCTATACATACCTAATTTTTAAAGTTCATGATTTTTCTCAGACTTTTTTGAGCAATATTATTGGTAAAAATAATGTGGGATAGAAATCGTTACTAGTTTTCCCTAAAAAAATATGTAGACAAATACTTAATGAATACGTAATATGTATTATTGTTGAATGTATGATTCAATATGTTTTTGCATAACATCTAAAGTGATAATATTAAATTTTGTTTTATTTCCCAATTTACTCCTTAAAAATGGCTCCAAGAATTAAAATCTTTTTTTTTATACTTAGCGTCTCTAAGTGGTTCACCGTATACCACATATGTCATACATTTCCAATTTTTACATCGAACAGTGTCAGTTCGGTATCCATCTGACCATTGTCGGTTATCGACAGATGGATATCGAACTGATTTCATTAGTGTTTCGTTTTGGGAATTTTGCCACGGAACTCAATTTCTTGATAAGCTAAATGAGGGAAAGAATACTCTCTTAAATTTAGTTATTAAAAACTAAATTAAGATCTAACCAATTGAATCGCAAATCCCAAAACACCCAGGAGTCTGATCACATCTACTGAGATTAAAATATATCCTCGAGAGGAAACATATCTAAAAATTCAAATGGATTTAAAAACACCCGTTACTTTAATCATATAAAGGAATATTAATGATAACATACTTTGTTTATTTTGCCAAAGCTGTTGCAAAACAAAGTCTGTTTTCAATTCTCTAGGTCATATATTAAAGCAGAATAGATTAAAATGTGTTTGATGGCACAAGTGAAATTGTGATTTACTCTAATGAATACAAAACATAACTGCAGCTGTATAAGTAATCACATAAGTTTAGGACTTTATCAAAGTTTAACAAAAATGTCATTTGTAGAAAAACAAATTACACTTGAAAAAATTTTATTTTTTTTTATAAACCGAAAACACGACGTCAAGTGTAAATTAGTTTCGCTATTGAAACCTCGTCTGATAATGGTTAATTTTGCAATGCGTTGTCCCAGGAAAACAATGTAATAGGTCTTGCGAGATGTCCTAGCTATTAATTGATTCCTTTTTGAAGCCTCGTTGATACAAACAACGAACGAAAAACTATTCAAATACATTCTCTACGTTTAGTACTCTTTAGTACTCCTTAGTAAAATCAAGATTGACCTCTAACAAAATAACAATAAAATCTATTCCCATTTCTCTTCACTTCCCCCACCCTGGTGCTTACGCGGACTACTCAGCGCTCGAATTAGATTTTTTTGTAACACTAATCCAACTCATGTTTCTTATGTTTGGCCCGTAATCGGTACTGTGAACTAATACGAGCTTCTTAGTTTTGGTCCGTAATCAGTATCTTGAATTGGTCTCGGGGTTTTCACGTTTGTTTCCTAATCGGTACATGGAATTAGATTAAAGATGCTTGTAAGTGACGTTGATGAATAAAAAGAGAGAGGGAGAATAAAGATAAGAATTTTATCGCATATATATGTATATATATATATATATATATATATATATATATATTTCTTTTTTTTTTTTCACCTTTTTACTAGTTACGAAGTGAAAACAAAAAGCTTATAACGAGGCCATATTTTCTTTATGCGCATCTTCTCTTTTATGCGCATCACAATCTCAGGACTCTTGGAATTAAAGAAGATGCTTAAGATTTGGCTTTGAAATGTATATCGCTATCTGTAAACGTTTTGACTTCAGCGTTCCAATAAATTTTAAAAGTACTTGCACCAGTTTCATGTTGGATTATTTTGACAATTTATGCGTATAAGAGGATAAAAATATGGTGTCTATGTTTTCTGCTTAGGCTTAGATTCGAAACCTCAACATTTTGTCTATGGATGTACCGAAAATATTCGTTGCAGATATCGATGTTAGAAACAGTGTACTGGGTCTTTTTCATTATATCGTACTTGATTTACAAACGATAACACAGAAAATATCTAGACAATAGAAAATTTCCCACAGAAAATATCCAAGTAATACAGGATCCGGTACGCTTGACATATGAAATTATAGAATTATTACACTTAAGTTGAATCGTGCATAGACCATACAACTTATGTAGCAAATCAGTTGAGTTATAAATCGGTTTGGGAGTCAAAACGCAGTTAAAAGTTTTTCATTTAAAGCGACAAAAATAACAGGGAGGTTTTCCGGTTAATGCAAAAACAATAGTCGGTTGTCTTTAACAGCTTCGTAAGTAGGTTTTGCATAAAAATTATAAACGTACATAACGTAAAGTAAAATTAAGGCCACAATGGAATTGTCAATTTATTAAAACATTAATTAGGTATCTACTAGAAGCCAATTATATAGCATATGCAATATGTTTTTTATTTTTTGCAAAATTTTATTCTCCAATTGGGTCACCATGTTGGGACGGGAAATAATTGTATTATATTTTATTTTAATTTATCCTAACTCTTAAGAGTTTTATCTTTCTACATAAAATAGTTTAGAAATAAAAAGATGTAATAAATTGAAGGGGTAATAGATTTCCATTGTTTTCTAATGTGTTTTTCCTTAGATGCGGAACATCAAAACTAAACCAAATTCTGGATGCTTGATTGAATTTTTCCAAAATATACGCACTATGCGTTATTTTTAAAATCTGACCAACCCTGACACCCGCCTATTTTTTATGCAAATTAACTGGAATTATTTGAATGGAAAACTTTAATCACACCATAATATCTAGAATTTTTATTTGCATTTTTAAAAATTAGGTGAAGTGAAATAATATGCCAATATTACATATCGGTTTGAAGCCTATAAAATACATATTCTTTGATAATTAACGAGAGAAATAATATTTTTTTATTATATATATGAAGAAGAATATTAATTTTTTTTCGTAATTTTATTATATATTAATTAAAGTATGAATATGAACCATCTATGTACATGTAAAATTTAATATATACAGATTAAATCCTTGAAATTTGTGAGTTTTTTCACGCTATAAAACTTTCTTTTTTCAGGCTAAAAAAAGTTAAGAGTCTTAATGGAATATGTAAAAAAATATTTAAATTATGTTCGGAACGTGGCGTTGCTCCCTACCAAATGTATTTAAATTAATTGTTCTTCCCTTTTAACAAATTCAAAGTTCGCATTGCTGAAATACATTGGTAGATTATCTTGGCATATTTTGCTATCAAAATTTAATTTCTTTTAACGGAATTGTAAATATAAAAACAATTTATATATTGTATTAAATTTAACAAAGAAAATCATTTTTATTAAACGTTAAAATTTACTCACATTCAGAATAAGCAGTGTTTCCTTATTTTAAATTAAAACCACCTAGATATTTTATAAAAGACGGATCAGTCAACATATGTTGTTGCTTCCCCCTACACGAAATATGCCTGTGATACGTGCGACACTCACTGCTTTATATTAAAATTTCCACACATATATTTGGTCAGCAACTGTCTATATTGTTCAAACTCGATAGCGTTATACAATTTTGGACAATGCGTTGCAAATTTTAATTGAAATCCTCCAATTTTTAATTCATTACTTAAAAAAATATTTTTCATAAATAATTATATACTATACGCATAATCATAAACTTAATTAAATATTATATACTATACGCATAATCATATTATATACTAAAGGCATTATATACTATACGCATAATCATAAACTCTGATTCTGATCTGGAGTGTAAAATTATTTCAAGAATGAATTCGTATTACGAGGGTTCCGTGCACATTTAAGCAATTATAAATGTTTAATGGTGTACAATATTCCTTTCAAATATGTTTATAAAATTTTATATTTTCACAAGGAATATATATTACATACTATGTTTCTCACAGACGCATACTTTATATTTTGTATATGATATAACCACAAATTAACAATTTTTTCCTTAGCTTGTACTGCGAGACCTTGCTTTTTGGCAGATTTCATGATTTCAGGTCAACTGGAATTACCCTATAGGTTTTGACTTATTTGCGAGTGTGTTAATATGTGGCATAAATGGCTATATTTTTGGGTTCCTTAATGCGATGACTTAGAACCTTAATTTTTTACAAATTTTAAATATTTGATATTAATTTCATCTTGATACCTCCACGCTCTCCTTGTCCGTCTGTCGGTCTGTCAAGATCCTCAGAAAGAGGATCTTGGCAGACTGACAGACAGACAACTAAGTGATTCTATGTGGATTATTCTTCCGAGGTCAAAGTGATGACTCTCAATGGGTTTTGTTTGTTTAATATATTGATATAATTACAACATAATATTTTCCGCATTTTTAAATATAAGCAATGAAAACCTCGTAGATAAACAAAATGAATATAATTTTTTTGTGTGCCACATGCCAATCCGAAATTATAATATTAAAATAATAGTTTAAAAAGACTATCACAATTATTTGTAACCCTTTGTAAACTTTTACTTTCTTGTCATTTGAAGAAAAAGTACACACACAAACACACACACACACACACACATATATATATATATATGTATTAAATACCTCTACCACTTTTAAACATTAAAATATTCTCTTATTTATTAATTCGTTTAGGTATAAAATTTACAATAACTTCAAATACGAAGTTTGATTCCCACATCCCTGAAGTTTGACTCGGACAATTCTGTTTATTCGTACCATCTTTTCTAGATGACATTTGGGAGGTTTTGGATTAGTTACAAATCAGAATTATTTTTCAGTGTGGTTTTCAATCACACGTAAGTCGTCGAGGGTTTAAAAACTTTTATTTGGCGATTTTTATGTTTAAAATGAATCATGTGGGTATTTTGAGCAAGGTGAATAATTATGAACTAAAATTTGTAGTGGAAACGGATACATATCAAACTACGCCTGAATTATTTGAAAGACTTGACGTTATTATCTAAACTATACAAACCATTTGAAACAAATGGGTATTGCTAAGAGTTCATATAAATGTTTCCACAAGGACCCCTTACGTTTTCTTAGTTAATGTCACGAATATACGAAGTATCTTAAGGTTGAAGGATATGGTATTTCATTTTCCCATCAACATTTGTTGTCTATTTATGGTGGCTATAAGAAATTTGACATAATTGCATTAGTTCTAATCATATCAGATCTGAAATTTGTACAGAGATTGTTAATTTAACTATTGCATAAACACAAGTATTATTGTGGTTGATTTCAAGACATATTTAATGACAAGTACGTGCTTTAGCCATAGCGCTGAGTCTGGCCACACGTCATAATCTATCTTTAGAAAGCAGGCGCCATTTTGAGACGATTAGTTTAAGAATGAGCATCTTGTTCAATTCCATATAAATCGATACATCCAATAAATAGAATCTTGCAAAAGCCAGAAATCTGAGATCAGACATCCTTTAGAATCGGTTGATTTACCTGTGACAGGAAAAAATATTACTGCGGAGGATTGTGATATATATTTCACATAAAGCGTATGTCCTAGCCACGGTACTGAATCTGGCCACCCACCATGTTCTACTATATAAAAGTAGGAGCCATTTGGACACGCTTGTTATAAGAACGAACATTTTATTCTATTCCACATACATGCAACAAATAGAATACGTCAAATCTTGATAGAGCCGAAAATCGTTCGGAGATTATCGTTCGGTGGCCCTTAAGGGGCCGATAAAAATCATCCTCATACAAAAGAATGGACCTTTGAAGGTCCTTAATAGTATTTCCTATCTACCCTGAAACGTTTACAACCAACAGGGTTAAGCATTGCGCCTATTCAATGAGTCACTAAGTAACTCCATTCATTCTGCAACGCTTTTAGCCAAGGCTCTATATGCCTCAAAGGTGAGTCCCCATTCAACCTAATCATGATGGCTAAACATTTCTCGTCATAAATATTCGAACGATTATACTCTATTTTGACGTATGCTCTTTGTTTCTTGCATATCAAAAACATTGGAGTATACTGGGCTTTTTCTCAGAGTAAAATGATGTTGACTCTTGCGGTAGGTGCCATGTCCCGTCTAAGAAATGCGGTAATCACTATTAAGCCATTTTTTATTCATCCACTCAGAAACTAAAGCAATGAGTTAGTTCAATATGAAATTTCGTTTGGTTCATAGTAGAAAAATTGGGAAAAGTAATATATTAATTTCCTCCTTTGAATCGGGGGAGGTCCATCTGGATTAAAAGTGAGCAGTGACTATCTCCAAAATACGTCTCTTTCTCACTAAAAAGGGCTTTTATCAAACAATTCTAAGCTCAACAGAGGCGCAACGGTTAATTTAACTCTAACAATAATATAAATATTACGGTAGAGGATTTCGGGGCATATTTAATATAAAGTATGTAATTAAGCCGTGGCGGTGTAACTGGTCACCCATCATATTCTATCTTATGTAAGTTGAAGATGTTTCAATACGATTAGTATAAATTTGAGCATATTGTTTAACTTCATCTTAATAAGTATGTGCATGTAACATATAGAATACTATGGGGCTTGATTTAGCTTTTAAATTCTGTTTGAGACTGTTTTAACTATATTAACGATGATGTATAAAATTTAACTTGCAACGGACCTTGTAATCGAAGAAAATGAAAAACAAATTTTTTTCTCGATCAGTGTGAGGATCCGAAACGTGTATTCTTCTTTTAGCGTCGTTGAAGAATTTAAAGTGCTAAAAGACAATAATTTTACAATTTAATATTTGTATAAATAAGAAGAAAAATCTTTTTCAATGCAAGCATCTGTTTTTAATTTAAGATTTCATAAAATGGAAGGAATAAACCAAAGCCATATAAGATTATGTTTACGTCCATCTGTAGGTCACAATTATTTTTCTCCTAAATTGTTCAAGTTGGAAGATAGAATTTGGGCACAGTGATAAAGTATATTAATACGCAATATTTCAATAAAAACATCTTCTCTTTATAGGTCGCATCTTTATTACTAAAGATCGCGTCCATCTTGAAGCACCTGAGGCTTGTTTGAAGGCAGCAGTGACAAGGATGACATTAACCAGATTAGACTAACCACTAGAATATTGATCTCGAGGTCTTTTGCTGACTACTTTCCCTAAAACAACCAGTTTGTCTGACTTAACTAACTGTGAATGCGTTATATGGGCAAAGTAACAAAAAGTATTTTTTTCAGTCAAATTCTTTTTGATTTTCGTGTGTTACGTGGCTATCGTTTGGAAAGTTTAGTAATAAAAATCTCAAAAACATATTTTAGTTTTTAATTGATTAGCCTAATTTTAGTGGCAAATTCCCCTTATTAGTTAAAAGACTAAAAGTCATTTTAAAATAATAGAGTTTCTACTATATTAAAATAAGAATACAAAAAAGAACTTAGGTCATATCATTTTAAAGAAATTCATGATATTTTTAGGTCTTCCACAGATAAAATGAACTATTGCCTAGTTTATTTTATATAGGCCTAAAGATATCACAACTTTCTTTAAAATGGTTGAATGGTGAATAAAAATAATTATAAATATTTAAAAATAGCTTAATTTAAATATTCGGATATTAGTGCGTATTTAACTTGAGTATAATTTTTTTTTCAATTATTAATTATACTCATTTTGCGTAAACACACGACATGCAGTTGGGAGTTAAGTTCTAATATTCTTATCGGAGGTCACCAAAGTTTATAACAAAAATAATGTGCCTCATTTTCATTCAGTATCTATTCGGTCATTATAAAAACTGAGAATTGTTTCATAATTAAAAAGTACACAGTCATTAATGTGCGAAGCCAATACACGGTTGACGATTCTATTCTTTCTAACGAATGCCATTATCTACAAAATTCAAAATGTTTCTTTTATTTGACATAAATTTAACATATGTTTGTGAGAAATCCAACAGACACACAGCTGCCGTAAGGTTACGTACATTCAAATTAATATTTCATTTGGGCTTTTATGTAAATATCAAGATACAAAGAGTAAAGGAGGTTCATACTGGATACTATCTACGAATTTACTGGTCTGCCTTGATAAATTGACATGATGCGAATTAAAGAAATTGTTTTATTCAATAGCTTTGGCTCATAAGAGTTTGTGCGTTGAACAAGTAAGAAGAACATCCCGAAAACAATGGCTAACCTCTTTTATATAACTTTTGTTTTCACAGCTTTCGACACAATATACATCATAACGTATTTAACATATTTAAGCAGTTCTTTATTTGATTACAAACATGCGTCAATTGGATTGTATTTATTTACAAATCAGTTTTGGTTTTTTATATTTTTAACTCAAAAATATATTGAATTATCGTGACATAGACCGCTATTTAAGTGATCTCATTAAGTGATTGTCGCAATCGGATTCCTCTCCGCCTTTCATTTTCTAATTTTGGCATCGTTTCTCTATAAAATATTTTCAGATAGATATTAACAATTTAAGTTACGCTGGAAATGATAACATACAAAAAGTTAAATTTATAACCTCTGGAAAATCCTAACTACAAAATATTTCAATAAATTTCAGGAAAACCTTGGTCGTATGCTTAAAAAAATATTATTTAAATATCTTTTGTTTACATTAACACCTTTCCAGATTACTCACAATATGCATATAGTCATGACGACGTTGCAAGCCAGAGCTAAACAAGCTCAACTTCATTTGAACGGCATTGTCTTCAGTTTCGATCTGTCAATATCCATTTCCTTCCTGCTGCCTACACACATCGCTCAATCAGCGTATATATCTTCGGTTGCCCTTCCAGCAGTTTACGATTCCATGGTCCATCCTTTCTGGAACGCATTTGATCTACCGCTTTATATTTCAAAATAGGAACTATTTGTGGGATTATTTCATTTACGAAAAGCAAAATTAGATTTATATTAATAAAGAGGCAAATTTTGATAAACGAAGTACCGGTATGAATTTATGTAGGTGCATGGGTAAGTATACCTGATTTTAATATTTTTATTTCTTATTTCGTAATAAGTAGTGAATAATAAAAAGCATGTCCCAATTTTCCATTTCGTAAAGTATGGACACATAATTTACAATATTATTAGATATATATATATATATATATATATACATATATATATATATATATATATATATATATATATATATATATAATATCATTTATTTGTGGATAAAAAATACAACAGGTAAAGTAAGACAGTACAAACATTTTCTTAAGGCTAATTACAAAATTAAAGTTAAAAATTAAGTTACACGCCCTAACCTAAAATTTTTCAATATTTTATCCACAAAAAGGTTGTGCAGTTACATACATACATATATACAGCTTATACGCATACATACATACATACACGCACACATACACAATATATAATAATATTAATAATTATTTTTAATACAAGTATTATATACAGACATATAACTACATACACATTATTACCAATAGAGGAAGCATAGCACAAAGAAAAGAAGATATTAATAATAAATATAATTTAGATATTTTCCGTTTATTTATATATATATATATTTATATATATATATATATATATATATATATATATATATATATATATACATATACACACATATAGATTTCAAAATTAAACTTAAAATTAACTATTACGAAATAAGAAACAGCAGGATTTACATCAAATGTAGTTACTTATTCACGCCCCAATAAAACCATATTAAAACAGATGACCTTTTTGCAAGAAGTTAAGTTCGCGTTATCTGCCAAAGCTGCCTTCATGCTTTCATACTGTAATAGATAAACATCTCTATGCTGTGGGAAGAATATGGCTACTATATGAGCAAATAAGAAAAAAACAGGAATAGGGGGTTTATTAATTGCCAGATTTAAAAACCTTGCAAAGTAACATTTAATAATGAAATAAAATAACAATTAAGTACTTAAATATTTTCAGGAATGTTTATCTTGTGGTGATCGTGGTTAGTTGACTATAGGCAATCAACCATAATAGTGACTTCGAGTAATGTCGGAGCCAATTTTTTTTAAAGTTATAGTCTGACCTAACGCAAGAATGTAATTTTTGTAGTAGTTGGTCTTGGGATATATTTATTATAAAAAATTGTTTCAGCGAAGAAGCTGGCGCATTCACCCGATATTTCTATAATTAACAGCAAAATATTTACGTTGAAATTTTAAAGATTACAAATTTATTACTGAATTTTACCACGTAGGGCATCATTTGAAAAGCTATTTATGAAGATCTCAAATATATTTTATTATTTAATTTTAAAATGGGAATAAGATGAATTGTTCCTTCCTTTATATTTTTTGACGTATAAAATTATGAAAATGATAATAGTTGGAGGTCGGTAGATATATTTAATTTTCATTCAACATGCTTTAAGGGACTGGAACTTTTTCATCACCCAAATTAAGTACGAGCCCTAAACATGAAAAACCAAGCTGCATATTACCCTTTCTGTATTTAATTACTCTTTTCGAATTTAGAATATAAAGTATTGGTTATGTCTTTAAGTTATTTTTGTGAAAGTTATTGAACTTTTGTTAACATTTATACAGTTGCACATGGGTCAGTTAAGGTCAATCAAGTATTTCAATTGCGCAGTGTTGTGAACGTCAAAACAAAAACAGTGTAGAAGACGGACGTTTCATACCCCACCTGTGCATGTAAATATTCTGTGTTAAGATAGAATATTTTTTTGGTATTTAACCGTTCTATGTCAGCACAGAAGAGTATTTAAACAATAATCAGAAAACAGGTTATTTTAAATATAGTTAGGAATAATAACGTTTGCTTTAAATACAATAAAACATTTTAAATATAAGTCAGCCTGAATTTAATAACCTTTTTTCTGGAAATTTATCGCCAAATGAACATTTCAGATCGTTTTTGATATTGCTTGGTTGCTGGCATAAATGATATGGATTATAAAGTTTTCTAGTTTAGCAGTTATTTTAAGTTCTGCTTAAGATTCGACAAGTTAGCAACTGATATTTTGTTCCAAATATGCTGGTTTATATTTCAGAAGCGGAGTTCTTTAAACATGGAGCAGATAAATTTTGACATATTTGTATTTTAATATGTCTAAAGCACTGGACCCTACACTAAACCAAAATTTTCAGTATATTCTTAGTCAGCATGTTAAGTATATAATCAGATTAAGAACACATGCTGCAGTATTATTGTCATGGACATATACGGAAGAGAATAAAAAAAATTATGTTTAGAAGGAAAGAAACTCTGTAGAATTTTCGAAGTTACTTAAGAAATGGAAAAGTGACTTTAAATTTTAGTATTCTGTCTAATATTAGGAGCCTTATATGAAAATGTGCAAAAGAAAGTATTTACCAATAACTCCACTATATGAATTTTGTACTCATAATTGGTCGATTTGAACTTAAGTGTTAAATTTAATATTGTTGTAGTCATTTAGCTAGTTGAAAAACAGTATATTGTTCTGCCCATGTCGTGACCAATGTATGATATTTATGCTGGGTAACATATCAAACCAATATACATCCCCTAGCCCAATTTTTGGATAATGTACTGGTGTTTTATGAAAGTGAAGACAATTTTTAGGATATCGCCATATGTATTTTAAATTTGGGTTGTGAATAATTAACTAAGTTTTTCGAACTCGCCTATCATGAACTAATATTGTTTGTAAATGGGACGTACTGGCTGAAACAAGTGCTCTTTTATTGCATGGAATATGAGTGAGCACACAGTGTCTACGTTCTTAATGTATATACGGACAGAGATAGCAATATACTAAAAGGATATCCGTTAGCCTACTAAAAGGATATCCGTTAGCCTATGATCGTATTTTAATAAGAGGACAAATTTAAAACAGACGCATTAAAAGAAAAAATATTTTATATATATTTTAACGACAAGATTTGGAGAAATATATATTATTATATATTATTACTTATAAAGTTATATTACTCTAATTGTATATTCAAGCTGGTCCCAAGACAAATGTCTACTCTACTCGTATTATAATGATTATAATGGATGGCATTTGAGTATGTATGGTATTTGAGCTCAAAAAGATATGAAAATATTAAAACTATTAAATCGTCGTAATGTCGGAGGCGACATCAACCTTATCTGTCATATCGACCACCGTTGAACGGAGCTGGTGCAGGATGACAAACACGAGGTGTTTATGTTTATAATTTGCATCAACATTTTTGTTACTTTGGCAGACGTGATATCTACTGAATATAAGTTAGTTTACGCACGACGTAGTGATTAAAGTTGTCAAAGCAAAATCAATTTTATAATGTGTAAGCATTAAAAAGTTGGTAGGTGAGTTTTGAGTTTTTTGATATGTGATATCAAGTTTCTAAAGTCATGTAAAAAAAAATTGTAAAGCTTTTTCGGTAAAGGAAATCGTTTTTTTAAATAACATAAAATATATGTTTTCCAAATAGCTTACTTCTAAAATCGAACCCGATCTCTTATATTTTCTTAACACTTCGATCATAATATCTTCACTTTTATGTCATAATCTTACCTATTATGATAAAACAGATATATTTTTTTCCCAGCTGACATGGTTTAAAAGGAAAACACACCATTCTGGAGCGTACGTTTTCAGCAGGCCATCGACAAGCTATCCTGCTTTTATCGAAGTCGGTTAGATAAGTGTTAAATGGTTTATATCGTGTCGGCACCATATTAGTATCAGCACGGACATTACTGGCATCCCGCAGTTATTACAGTTGTTATATTAAATATTCTAAACATTTTCCATCTTGGACTACCGAGTGTATCCTATTAATTGACCTATATCAAAATTCATCTGGTCATTTCGTCTCATATATTTGCTTTATCCACTTGCTTTATGTTTATTTAAATATTTCTTTAGTAATTAATGATATGTTTTAATATAAAATACGAGATACTAATTTATTTCATCAACATTTAATCACGTCAAAATTAAAAACAATGTTCATAATTTGTTTTGTATAAAATTCGATTTACCAGAATTTTGTAAATAAAAATTATATTTATTATCACTAAACACTTAAGATACAAATATGGATCAAACATCAAACATTAATGAAACTAGTGGGCAATTTCTACGTCCAGTGGGCAATTTCTATGATATTTTCCCAATTTTTCGGCTTGCTAACATCTATTTGCCGAGTCTTAGACGCAACCATCGTCTAACTGCGTCTACATAGACGGATTTGCCGAAACGACTGTGTCCACAACGAACTTGCGTGAGTGTGCTAATAAGTCAATAGTCTTGCGAATAGTTTGTTACCACATATTATTTCAAGATAATATGTGGTAACATATTATTCAGTTTGAAACTATATCCGAAATAATATGACAAAAAATCACTAGAAAACAGCAAGTTTAGTTGTGCTGAGCTTGTTATCAAGCGTCGTATCGAATGCACCATGTCACCCCGCGACTGCGATGAAGGGAAATGAATACCCAATTCAGTTTATCTAAAGATAGCTTCGACATAAAGAGGTGCATAATATTTCCATATTTTATAGATTTTGTGATATTAAAACTTCCTAAAAGATTTTTGAAATTGACATATAGATTCAAGATATTTATCATTAACAAAGTGTGTGTGTAAAATAGCGATTTAACTGTAAAAGGTTAAAATAAGGAAAACAATTGTTTTTAAAAGACATACTGATACTACATAACATCATTTAAAAAAAAATATGGCACAATTGGGCTCCACGACGATGGACCAAACGTATACTATTTAAAAAGTATATCCAAATATATATTTCTTCGATCACGTACGATTGAACAAATGTCTATATAAAACTGTGCATACAACCATACCAAAAATAATAGATAGGAATGTCGACTTAAAAATATACCACTACTTCCATTTGAAAAATTTATGTCTTACATTTTTCCATATCATTTTCATAAGTGGAATTTGTAAAGACAATTTATATTTTCCTAATTCCGACAATAAACATTCAAAGAATTTTTCCTTTTCTTTACGGTATGAAAATTACTTAATACATCAATATTTATGGTAACTATAATAGGATTGTATATCATAAATACATCGCGCGATGACAGCTTTGTAGTACCGTACTTGTACTGGACCCATACACTTTCAGTAGCGTTGCTTATTTTATGGTGTGAACTTTTTCGTGCTGGTCTCGAAAATTAGCTCTTCTTACCACTAGAATATTTAATTTAGGTAAATTTTTAATTGAAATTTATTTAAAACTATTTATTTACGACATTTTCGATGGTGGTCTATCGTGGTTCATATTACTAGTTCTATGAAGTCTATAGTGGTCTGTAAAGTCTATAGTGGTCTCTAAAGTTATTTATTACTAGTTTTCTTTTTTAGAGAATAAAAAAATACTAACCACCAGCAAATTGCACTTATTAGTTCTCACTTCCTACGATCAAATATTTTTGTAAATAAATTTTATGATGTACTGTAAAGAAGCATTTTTCATTCCAAAACTCGATAAGTTATAAAATTTAATGATACGACTCGCTCTCAACTAAACAATATATCCATTTTTGTCCAACTACGAATGTCGGATCAGGATCGGAGATATCAATACTTTTGTAAAGTTTCATTAGTTAATAAAATTTTTAGTTGTTATAAATGTCCATAAGTTATCAACCAATAACGTTTCTAATGTTAGTCATAGACTCCAAGCAGCTAAATTATCGTAACGAATTTCACGACATTAGTAATTTATAAAACTTCTTAACTCACAAGGAATTAAATATTTAACGAATAAAATGTTGTTAATATTTTTTAGATGTGGATAGAATAAAATGTTGTTAATATTGAATATTTTCTTCCGATAATTAATTGATAATCCGAATTTTTTTCCTTAGTTTAATTCCATTTGTGTAAAACTGATATCAAACCAATCAATATTTTTTTTTAATATTAATTTTATATAATTCATTATAAAAATATAAGTCATATGGGTTCTTTCTTTCAACACAGATTTCTAATTTCTGCTATGTTAAATATAAATTATGTCTGGAATACATTCTAATTGCCTTTGTGCTGAAAGGCGGTACCAATACTCGCAAATGCCCCATCACTGTACGCGCAGTTATATCGTGGAGTAAATAGGAACTAACTTTCATAACATCAGAAGCGCATCGTCAATATACATGGGACATTATATAAACTCTAGATGTTAGTCAGTTAATAAAAATAAAAATTGTTTAGAATGGAATTTCAAAAGTTGAAAACAAATTAGCAATCCTTTAAATATATTCTCTTCAAAAACGCCGGAAAGTAATCGTGAATCAACGATTACTTCGATGTTTAAAATGTTTGCTTTATTCGATGTTCAAAATGTTTGCGTTACTTTTTCAATTTTGCGCTGGTATTTTTATGCTTAGTTATTTTAATTACTAGCTTTCTATAATTATTATGTTATGGATTATCATATTCTTATGGATGTTAGTTTACGTGTGCATAGACATGAGTCCACAAACAAATTCTGGGCTTATGTAAACAAGTGAAGTATTATGAAGAATGTTGTTAAAAACAATTATTAGATCTATGGATAGTTTTGATATTTGCTTTAAAAATAGTGGAAATATAATTTTAACGATTAAATAAAGTAAAGAATGATATATTTGTCGCCTAAATTTATAAAGTAGAATATTTTGTTCCTTTTATAAAAAAAATACCTTTTATCCATATATAAGTTAAAAAATCGTTCACATTACATTATACATTTACACGGTACATTTTAATATATATTTTAATTTAATGAGTTGATGTTCCATGACTAAATAGTGGTGTGATCGTGGTATACGAATAAATGAAGAGTTGGTAAAGGAAGTCTCATTTTAAAAGTTTCGTTTCTATTTTTTAACTTGTGCCCTTAAAATAATAATTGAGGATAAGGTGCGTCTTCTTTTATTCTGATATCTTTAAATTAAACTAAGAATTTTTTTGACAATTAAAAATAAGTGCGGAATTCTGAACATGTCAAATTATCGTTTGACTGCTACGAGGATAAGTGGACACTGAAAATTTATTTTCTGAGAAATTATACATTTCAGCGGATGAATAAGAGAAGTGTTGGAATGGTGAAATAAAACCTTGTAATCCTACCCCTTCTTCGATTAATTCAGTCATTGTACATATAAATTTATCACAAAATAACTTATAACCAAAATAACTTATAGCTTAACTTAAATAACCTCTGTAACTAAAAATTACCCTTGCACGGAATGAAAGTATTTTTTACCTAATTTGAAACTTTTAATCTGCAATAGCCTTAATAAGTTCTATTTATCAGTTTTAATCACACGTACTTTGTCGAACTAATCATAATTGTATTTTATTATTGTATTCTGACAATTAAATTTCAAGTTCCTTAGGAATTAGGACTTTAATCTCTGCATTAGGCATTATCTGAGTAAAAGTTTAATTCAACGTTCAAACGCCAAGGAAAATATTATTTTATGTTAAATTTCCCAATCGACTTCCACCGGTAGTTTTAAGCTTTAAAAACAATATATGGAAGGACTTATGAAGTATGCAACAAAGAATAATTATAATAAGTATATTCAATATTAAAAAAAAGAAAAACTTTTGTTTCACTGTTTTTTTCAAGCAATATGTGGTGCTAACTAATTTGGAGATCGTAAAAATATTAATATCAGGAACGAACTTGTTATTATGAGAATAACACTTACAATGTATAATTACGAATTTGGGCATTAATTTCACAAGTAGTGAACAAAAACAAAGGATGCATCTATAACTTCGATTAAATTGAAGCAGGAAAATTATTCGTTGCAAATATTTCCAATATAAAGTTGATTGGATTGTGATTGTAAATTATAGGTTGGAAATCATCCGTTAATAAAATACGTATGCGCGTGCATTATTTCGCACACCACGTTTGCATACCAGAGATATTTTGGTAAGAATGAAGATTATTTAGGTATGTTTATGGTAATATAAAAAAAATATAAAAGTTTTCTTTTTTACATCATGTAAAATTAACAAAGAAAGTATGTTATTTAATACGATGTTGCGAAATAATAGACTAACATCAACTTACAACCAACTACCACGACGTGGTTAACGATTGACTATGCTCACTCACTGGGCAAACAAAGAATTTCAAATGAACTAAGCCGTGGGAGATGTGACCGTAGACCATATGTCTTGATAACAAACACCATAGCTTCATTACTCACCAAACCTACAAAGAAACCAGGAAAGCAACTTTATATATATCAGCAGCACATTTTAAAATGTGCTCGATAATTAATTTTAAAATCGAATGTAACGATTTTATTGATTGGAATTTAATGATTGTTACTACTGAAAGTTGAATTTGAGGCATTGATGACTGGAAAAAGCACTTCAGTGAATAAAATTCCATTGCGGATGAAATTATTATTTTCGGATGAAATTATTATATAATATGTAAAATAATTGTCTGGTGTACATTTATTTAAATCCTAAGTTTTTTACCGAATACAAATAAACATATTCTAGAATATCAGCTATATGTTTATTCTGATTCTAATAATAACAGTTTAGTTATTTGGATGTTAATATTTCCCGTTTACTAGCAAATTATCATAAATATTTATTAATGACTAAATTGTTCAATTAACGAACAAAACACCCATTTATGGCCTCGGAAATTATGTGCGTATTAAAACTGATTGTAGGGCTCCTTTCCTTTTAATCCTTCCCTCATAACTTAACGATAATATTAATCAGCATGTATTCTGTTTAATCAACTGATTCACCAATTGCTTTTTTGTTTAAAATTTTGCATACCTAGTAATAGCAACGAATATGCACACTGCAGGGCCAGGGAAATTGATATAGGGGTAAACTGGCCAAAGTTGTTAGATTGCTAGTGACAACCAGTGGTCACTAACAATCTATCAACTTTTCATAAATTTTATGGAATTTACGTCTTAAATCTGAATACATGGCGATATTAATATATAAACAACTGAAGTAAATTCATTAACCAATTTATTCAAACTGTCTTTTGAATTCGGTACTGATATTGTTTAAAGCCGCAGTAGGTAAAACAGTTAACTTATAAACTATACTTTCATTCTTTATTACCTAATCCATCTTTGTATTTTATAATTCTAATGTCATGATATTTGATTCATTTACAAACGTATAATCATCTATTAATTATTCCTCAAATTATTGTAATGTTAAGATACAATTAAATTAAAATTAAATCAGAGTTATGTAAGGTTTGCAGCATATCCGGGTGGATGTGATATTCTTTATCGGTTTTATTAAATTTAGTTACGTTGATTAGTAAGAGCTCCCATGTATACAATATTTTTGGAGATTCTTTATTTTCTGGGAGTAAAGCACGTCGGTTATCTGAAGTACTGACTCTAGGCGACCCGACATATAATCATCGGTCATGAGAAAAACATTTCTGTATCAAACTTATTCTCATTAGTTTAGTTTTTTGTTTTGTTTATTGTATATTTTCTACAGAAACGCGGAACGTGCATAGTTGTTTTACTGCAGGCTCCGCTAATATTGTTGTTTCAGCAGTCAAAAGTCTTGTGTCGTAACACATATTTGATAGGATTAAATTACATTATTATGTGAATAAGTGATCTTTAATTGGTGGCATGTGGCGGCAGGCCAGAAAAATTTAATGATTTTGAATTTTTTAGGGGTTGGTGCACAAAGTTTTCGACATTGGCGATTGTATTAATGAACTTGTAATATTTAACATGTTAAGAAACTATTTATGCAATGATTTCATTTATTTCTTTAACGGTATCGTTTCAGAGTAATAATGTTGATCAGATAAAAGCTAATTTTAGTTCATGTTAAAGATCAGATTATATAACCTCTATCAGATGATCTAATTTGTAAACTATGCAAACTAACCTTTGATAAATTTTGTTTTGAACGCAAAAACCACTTGCGCTTGGAAAAATAATTATTTATTCCCCAAATTATACAATTTTGCTGGAAACCCTTATCATTATTTTCGTTTAAATTGGCACTCACGTTAATACATAAATTAAGTGTACACATGTTAATACATAATTACTGAACCCATAATGGAGACGAATTAAATATACGTGTACATTTTAATATTACAAAAAGCGATAAGCAAAAATGTATTTATTTATTTACTCAATTGACACATATGACCGAATTATTGCTAGGAGAGCAATCGAACCCAAGTTCTACGGTGCGCACCGTCGTTAAAGGATGTATATCTTGTGATCAACCCAACACACTCCGACAAAGTTACTCATTGACAAAATTGTCTGCTAATTGATATCATACGTATGTCGCGGGATCAAAGATAATAAGGAGAAGGTAAATATGATTAAATGACTAGGTTCAGTTGTAACAGTTTACATTTTCCTTTGAATCTTCATTAAACATATCACCACTAAAGGGTAAAGTTAACTCTTAATTATGACGACAAATTCTTTATTTTATGTCTTCATACAGATTCTCTTTGAGACTTTCCCACAGTAATACAAATAATTACTTTAAAATGTATTGCATGTTGACTGTAAAATATATTACCAGAGTGTGGTTAAATGTATAACATAAAGTTATCATAAATGGGAATTTACAATATTCTCCATACCGCTTCTGACGTGTTCATGTGGCGTCCGTTTAAGTGATTTTAGATTTCGTTATGGGCATTTCTGACAGGAAAATTGGCTTGCAGTGACCTTTTATTTATGTCCTTACATAAATATTTAATACCTTAAATAGAATGATACTTTTCAATGTTGATGTGCACGTAAACAGTTGAAATTAATGTTAGGGAATACGAAATGATCCATTTATTATCGATCTCTATCAATATAGCAGTTTTTCCACGAATATTTAAAGTGGCGGCTTGACCATTATTTTCAGTGTCTTAGTATTGATAAAGAGGATACCCATTCGCACCGATTTGTGTCCCATTAAAGAAGACGTCGAGGATATTTCTTATGACGTATTTCATTTTGATATATGGTAACGTTTGATTTTGTTGCCTGCATGGACTGTATATTTTTGGTTATAATGTTACACAATGCTGGGTCATTTTTCATTGTTGTGTATATTAGGAACTATTATCTTATCAATTTCATAGGGTTTTATTTCCAGTGAAATTACACTTACAAGATTGTAGTAATGAAAATTTTGCTTTGCGTTGCGTTTAAGTTGATAAATTTTTAAATTTTCAAATGAATAAACTTAGAAATAGCATCCTGACTAGCATAAGTAATGTGATAAAGCGATCCCGCTATAATTTCAAGTACACGGAATCGTATCTTTTTTTGTTAATACATGGTGGAAAACCCGTAAAAACTGCGGTATAAAAAGCAGTTATCAAATATTGGTAGAATTTTTATTCATATAAAATTTTTATGCATCCCTTTAATGTGCATAATCGTTAACTTGTTGATTTGGATACATGTAGTCTTATTTTTTCGAAATTATTTTAGCCATAATGTATACACAATATTTATTTAACAAATATTGGTAACGATTTAAATTGTTAGGAAAAATAACTTTATTCATTTACCTATATATTTAAAACATTGCTCTTCAAACTTTTTACATTTTAAACTGAATTTGGCTGAGGAACCAGCTACTCCCCTTATACAAATTCAAAAGCATATTTTAACGGATTATAGGAACTATGCTATCAAAGAACATTTTTTAGCTAAGCAAAACTAATGCAAATTTTGTCTTCAATGACTAATAAAACAGTTAACTTCGTTTACTTAATATGGCTATTATCGCCATTGTTGTTAATCTTATGGTGTTTCGATCGGCGTGAACTACTAATTTTAACTTGTTCAATTGACAATTATTCCCTAATTATATTTAAAACAACGAATGAATACATCGTGGTTATTTAACACTATCTACAACTAATTTTTTTAATTAAGGGCGATGTTTGAAGTTAAGAAAAGCAAGCAATCATTTAACAGTCCCTCAATCATAAAAGTAGGCATAAAGTTGTTTTCTTGTAATTCCCTTACCCTGGATTATGTCATCTAAAATATGGAAATAAAAAAAATGCACAGGTAATTAACGACGGCCAGGCAATCATTTTTTGATTGTTTATGGAAGGGGGGAGATCTTGAATTTTGGATGGAATATCTTTTGACCCGTCACTGGATTCATCGTTCCATTTTTTGGCAAACTTTTAAGGCAGGTCTTTTTAATTTGCACAATATGATTATTGCAAAATTGTGATGAAAAATTGGATTTAATTGAAAGCTGACTTATTACCAAAGGCTAAGTTTATATTTTGAACTCTAGATGTGAAATGTTATTGCTTTTGTGTAGCAAACCGTGGCGAGAGTCCAGCGGTAAACGCGTTTCAGACTTATGTACACAGTGTCAGTCGCAGGGAGCGAGCGATATTGAATTCGTGAGATTGTGATATTCTTATATTTTAGTTGACAGTCTTCTGCGTGTGTTTAGTGTTTGGTTCCCCAGCACGAACTTTAGAGTTCTTACACTTTGGCTGACCAGCTACTGCGAAAGTTCGGTGTTAAATTCTCCAGTGTGAACCTGTGTTGTTCTTATCTTTTCACTGTTAAACTACTGCGAGCGTTCAATGTTCAGCTGAGGTTTGTTTTTAGAAAATTGTGGTTTCCTTTTGGCATGATATCAAAACTAAATGAAGTTTTCACTCATTTTAAATTAATTTTTCACTTCTTTTATTTATTTAATAATTAATTTTATTTGGCGGGTGATTAATAAAGTTTTTTTTATTTCTGTGTATTTAATATTAGTTGAGTGCCATTAAATAAAGGTAAAAGGCCCATTTAATTTAAATTTATTTCTGGAAATTATCTTTTCTTTCATAGCTCTAATTATAAATGTTTTTAATTAAAATATGTTACATTCATATTAAATGGCTTTGAATTCTAAAAGTTCTAAGTTAAAAATACTGTTCTACACCCTGTAATTTCAAAATAATGGTGTTGAGATAAAATTTTTTTAGAACCCTTTCTTAGGATGCTACATGATTAAATTTTTTGCGATTTACTAAAATAAATATATATACACATATTATGTAGTGCAGGTTCTACTCGCAGAAGTTTTAAAAGGTAATCTATTTATAATGGTAATACAAATTATTTCATTTTATTTTATTTATATTTTTTACATATCACGATTAATATCGCAAAGAATAACATAGCGACATCCATTGGATTTTTGTTGAACTAAAATATTAATTGTTAAATTGTTTATTACCACGTAATTACTAATTCTACGGTGATTTTAGCGTCATCTAGGATGACTTTAGCGCCATCTAGGGCAACAAGTTGTAAACTTATTGGGAACTTTTATTACAAAAAAATAGTTTATATTACGGTAAAATGTAATTGACACTGTAGCGTCATGTTTTGAAATCACCAAAACTTAAATCTAATTTACTAAAAAAATATTACGATATATCTTAGGTAAAATATTACAAAATAATAGATTTTTAATTTTGTAAATTTTGTTGTAAAAAATTAGTAATCCTGTTCTAAATATTACAGAAATAAATGTTACGTTATTTTATACATTATTATTAATATTGCATGCAATTCGTATTCATTTAGACTAATTTATATGACACAGTGTGTGAAAAATAACTAATATATATATATGACACAGTGTGTGAAAAACATATATAAAATGTTCTCTAGTTTTTAACAAGGTTTCTTATAGTTTCTTTCATTTTTCCCGTTTTATTATTTATTATTTCCCCCTTTTAGTCATATATTTTTTCCGCCAAAGTTAAAATTATAACAAATAAATCAGCAGGTGTAAGATACATTATAAACAAAAATAAACAAATTTACAATTATTATATATTGTCTTATTTTTCTTAAGTATAATCCAGAATATTTTTTGATTTACCCTAAACCATACCCTGAAGTAGTTTTGGAGATTGAGTGGATTGTTTTAAAAATTGAATATGACAATATACAATTATCAATATGACACCTAATTTAAAAGTCGATAAACATGATAGATACACTTTTTACGAAAATCAAAAAATAGTTACTTGAACGTTACTGAATTAAAAAAAAATAATTTTATTGATATTCTCTTTATATATTCCATTCCTTTAATGCTGTAGGAAATGTATTACCTCTTATTTATAAAACCTAAAACATTTCTTGATGTTTTAATTTTAACGTCGTTAATTTATCCATTAAATAAAGTTAATTAAATTTTATTATTAATTTTCCCAAATTTCATATATTTTCCATATATAGATTATCGCAAATAACAAGTGAAAATACCTTTAAATTTCTAATGAGTTTATTTGACTAGTTTTCTGCCAATATCGGTAATATTGAGTACTGAAATAAATTCATGTAAATTTTTCTATTATATACCTTGAGATAACCATGGAAACCGTTTAATGCTTATGCTAGTATGCATTCGAATAATACTTGCTATTTTGTTCAGAAATTAATGCCTAAAGAGGGGTTATGGAATTTCCTCTTAATACAGCATACCAAAAAATCTGAATTTATTTAAAAACTTAGATCATATATTATCTAACTTTTTATAAAAATTCCATAAAGATCTATATACACCTCGATGATATGACTTTGACTGGAATAAAGGTAAGTAAAATGGTTAAAGGTTGGAGCATATTTCTTTTAAAGTGGGAAGATGGAGTGTTTCGACGGTTTTGGAAAGCATATTATTCTGAAGGCATGGAAATCACATTTTACTCTAAACCTTGTCATTTAGGAACAATCTTCATCTAGACCTATAACTGTTTCAGGAAAAAAATGATTAAGGGTGTGTTAACGCATGAGGTATAATGATTATGTTAACAACAATAAAAGGTGTAATCAGACCGCATACAGATATATGTCTGCACAAGGTAAGTCTATAATATCGCCATATAATTACATTGTTGTATTTTGTAATTGGACTTACAAAATACTTTTATTCATAGCTCATAAATAAATTATCGAAGTCGGGCATTCCACAAAACTCCCCACTGCCGCTAAACAAACCGCTATTGCTACCGCTATACAGGTGAGAGTAACTTTCTTTAATTTTATATGAGTGAAATCCTAATTGGATTTTTCCCAGAACAATGTGTTGAGTTATGTCATTTTTTATCAAGTAGCAATAATATAGAAAATTTAATGACAATCGATGAATTTTTTTGTTTTCGTTTCCATCAAAATTTAGGTCAGTATTAAATTTTGGGGACAATAAAATGTTTCCTTGTATGAAATCTGAATGTCAAATGATTTAGCCATTGCATCAAGGGATTGTCTCATAAAACATTTCTTAATTGAAATTTTTCTATACTATACCAGTCTAAAATTTTCATTTATATATTTTTAATATCAATACACTCCTTACGAGAAGTAAGAAGTTCTTGTTTCGCTGGAAAGTAAAAAAAGCCTCGTACTAATTATTAATTAAAATGTATAAAATATTTTCACTTATCGTTCGCATTAAATTTAAAAACGATTTTGTGATCATAAATACACTACTTGCACGATCATTAATCTGATATGATTACGTGGATTGTAGTTTTCATATATATTTATTGCAAGTATATAAAAATATTATACTAAATCTATTATTGCGCCAAGATAAGATTTATCAACCTAAATGAGATAATATTGACTTTAACTTATATTTAATCGTAGAAACAGTGAAGGAATTTAATAATGACCCATATTGGTAATGAATTTTACTATGTACGGATGTGAATGAAATATTTGTTAAGCATAGAAATAATAAATTGCCTGATTACTGTTGGTTTCAGTAACTATTCGATTATTACAAATAATTATTCATTGTTAAACATTTCTTTGATTACGTTTTACTTTGTCGAGAGATGGCACTTTTTAAATATTTAGAAAAGGAAGAATCCTAATTACTTTTACAAGTTCGAATCTATAATTGTACATTTAATCTAGCTTACAACAAATGTTAAGAATCAATTTTAAGTTCTAATTTTTTATTAACAGGGAAAGCAAGTATAAAGATATATAAGTTACATTCATATCAAATAGGTCATTTTATTCGTAGCGGTATCAGCAATAATTAAGTCTGAAATATCCTTTAGTAGCACATCCTGTAGTGGTATCCAATATAGGTGGGAACAGTGCAGTTTTTTGACCAACGATACCTCTCATTCTTTGCGCCAAAAATTTGTAGTATATTTTTCTAGAGTTCCAAATTTCCCCCCTACGAGTGAATTTAGGAGTGTGCCCTTAATTTTGATAAATAGTAGTGATATTGCAGTTATTAATTCGTAAATATATATCTAATTTAAAAAATAAAGATATTTATCAAAATTGAAAGAATAAAACCATCTAGCGGATTATTAGGAAACTACGTTTTCACGTACGGAGCTCAAATTTTCAAACATATTTTCACATGCACGATGACAGACTGTTGCGCAATGGTTCTTTATGAAAGAAATAAATGTTCCTATGAATTAATGAATTAGTAGTAGTCTATCAATTCGCATGGACGTCCATTACCAGCATTGTGTTACTCGTACCGCAAAATCAACATTCTAATAACGTTATATGTTCACGACATGTGATCATGTAGCGTATTATATATTTACTTCCAAAATTATGGGACGTTTGCTTATCAAATATATGACGAGAAAATATTTGCGATTTCGCATCATGCCAAGCGCGATACGCTTTGGGTATGCTCAACGTTAGGCCGAATATGGCCCAACGTTTTAATACTATACTTGGCGTTGGGTCGAGTACAGTCAAACCGAGTGGCCAAGTTCGTAAGTAAATTTTTGTTCAGCCACTTTGCCACTTTGCCCAATATGACCTTGAAGCAGAAATGCATTGGAATATGATTATGAAACATGTATTACGCACAAAACAGCTGATGCTTGTAAATTTTGTTTTGTGATTTTATTTATAAAAATATTATTTATTTGTAGAATTCATGACAAATTCTCTCCTTTTCGCGCTCATATTATGTTCATACATAAAGTTCCTCTTTATAATGAAGACGTATATTTTCCCTATGGAAATTATTTACGTATGTATCATGTGATGTATTTTGTATGTAATGGCAAAACTTGTACAATTACATTTTAGAATATAATACATTTGTCTTGCAATAATTAATTATATTATTTTGTATCAAAGTTAACAAAATATGATTAGATTTTTCATGTACCTCTGTGAATGAATTGTTAGTACAGAGCTACTTTTAATTACTCTATGCTTTCCGAGAGTTCGCCGATTACAAAGTTTAATTTTTCTTCATTATTTTCAGTGTTTTTATGATGTTATTGTTATTTGACAATCCTGATACCGTTACTAAACTATTTTGTTTTCATTAGGCTACCCTTTTCATATCGTTTTGTACAGCTTTGGTAGCATCATTGTCTCTAATATCATCGCCTTCACTTAATGTTCCGAAGATATGTTTTAGTACGGTCTCTACTGTACCAAACTAAACTGCGCGTTTGTATTTGTGTTCAAATATGTGACATAGTGTTTTTGTTTCTTAAGGGTTTCGTGGTACTTTGTTGACATATTGATTTTATCCTATTTAAAATTGAATTGTTGTTATCAGTACGTGGTCGTATGCGTGAGATATCTAACAGGATCATTATATTAGAGATTTCGTTACTTATTCTTAAATTACCGATATAATCAAAATATATACCAGGACTTGTAGTAATGCTTTGGACATAGTTCGGGTTTGCATGAGTCGTAATGCTTGAATTAAATTTTAATTGTTTAGAATAATAATACTATCCTTTTTTATATTTACTATTATCTTAACTTATGTTGAAGTTTATAGGACAGTATTATCTATTAGTATTATTTCCAGTTAATAGTATGAAATAGTATAAATTTAAACTAAAATATATTTTATGTGATTTAACTTATATTAATTGTAATTCACCTTTAGGATGCATGACATATCGTCTCTTAATAATAGTGTTACCATATTATTGTAATTAACTTTTCCAAACAGCGAAAAAGCTTTTCTCAGCTGTGATTTCCCAAGTATACATAGTCGCCTACCTTATAATTAACGGGGCGACTTCGCGTGTCATAATAAGTCTTAGAATTTTCATTAGAATTGATGTTGTCAACGGCTTTGTTTCTCGAGTACTCTAGTCAATGCTGTAATATTTTTGTGTAATCAGGATACGTTTGTAAAGGGCATTTGCTTCCTCAGCGTTTAAATGTGAAGTCTTAAGTTGATAGAGAATAATCTGGGTGCGATTTGGGGAGTTACAATTTTCGTGGACAGAACCATTATTGCGTGATTCAGTCGATTTAGGACGGTTTGGGGAAACGAGTGGTGTTAGCTTTAAATTTAGGTTTGGTTTGATATGATGTTCAGTTGTGTTTATCACTGTTATATTAATTCGTATATTATTTTTTACACTCACCAGATAGTTCGCAATTAATGGATCGTTGGAGTAATATTGTTCAATTAGGAAGCCTTTTCTAACCTCGGGGTTAAGTACTGTGCATTCAATAATTTTTTTCAGTTCTATGCGGAATTATGCAAGTTGGGTCGGAATAATTTAGTTTTATATCTGCATTTTTTTCAGAATAACGCACGTGTAGTCTACTTTGCGGTCGAATGTTTTTAATGGATTATTACGTATGATACCATCATAAGTAAATTTATCTCTCTTATAACAAGAAATTTCTGGTATATGAATTTAAGCGGTTGTGTGTCCGTTACACATCTTTTCATTTCAAAATGGTCTAATGTTGTGGTGCATTCGTCTATGGGGTCTATAACTTTAAGTTTAGTAGGTTCGTTTTTTAGAATAGGATTTCGCATCAAGAATGTTTGTTTGAGAAGGCTTATAGAAGAGCCAAAATCCACTAATAGGGTTAATGGGCTATCAGAGACGGGAATACCGATAAAGAAGTGCAGATATTTATTTGTTGGATTAGTGATCTCGAAAACATCAACTGATTTCGATAATTTTTGAGTGTTTATTTGACATGATTCCTCGGGTAACACGGGCGTTTATATATTTGAATTTGATACCGTGCGTATAGCAGGCTTTAAATTCGTTAAGCTAGATATTTTGCGAGTAGCAGGCTTTGAATTGGTTAAATTAGATTCATTGCACTTAGCCGGCTTTGAGTTGGTTAAACTAGGCACATTCCATGTAGCAGGCT
This sequence comes from Druceiella hillmani, assembly GCA_039881145.1. Taxonomy (NCBI): domain Eukaryota; kingdom Metazoa; phylum Arthropoda; class Insecta; order Lepidoptera; family Hepialidae; genus Druceiella; species Druceiella hillmani. Next base: position 9,320,697 of record JAYKKI010000013.1, read on the forward strand.
TTGAATTTGTTAAGCTAGCTTTTGCATATAACAGGTTTTGAATTGGTTAAACTAGATTCTTAGCGCATAGCAGACTTTGAATTGGTTGAACTAGATATAGTGGTAGTAGGATTAGAGGTCGTGCCAAATTCATTTGGCATGCGTCTTGCACGATACTTGAACGAAACAGTCAACAGTTTAAGTTACCATTACCGTTCACCTCGTCATATGGTTCTTCGATATTTCGGGGTTTTTTGACAAAATTGACTCGATTAATTTGATTGAGTTGGTAACCGCATGTGAGAAATCGAGTGTTTTCTTTATTTTATTATTTACTTTTATTACAATTACGTCTTCTATAGTTTTCTATTGAATGCCGGGGATTATTGCAATATGTACAGAATGCGTTTTTCGAATTATAATTGTTTGGTGCAAAATTTGTCGATGGGTAAATTCTAGAAAAATCTTGTATTTCCCTATTGTTTTGTCGATGTGATGTCATTGCGGTGACTGCATAGGTTTTTGGTCATGTTCCTCATTATTTTCTCGTCAAAAATTTTAAATTTATTATAGAGTTTTTATACATAGAATTTCTGGATTTCTGCACCAAATAATGGTGGACTATTTTGCTATTTGAACCAATAACGAAGATGTGTGAGGCTAAACCTTCCATAGCTGAGACGCGAGCTGTTAATTTACCTTTCATTTTTGTCGGTATGGATATATTAATTTCCGTCAAAAGTTTAGCTGGGTATTTTTTTATATATAACGAAAACTGATTTATTGTTCGATTGTAATTATATTTGCACTCCTGAAAGTAGGAAAGGAGATGGGTGTAGTATTTTCCTTGGGAACTGGGTTTCAAGAAAGTCATCTAGCATGGATCAATCGTCAAATTCCTTAATAGAGCAGGCTGTCTCCGTCCGGCTCTCCGAAAGACAATATGTATTTAAAAATAATTTATTCCTGCCATGTGTTAACTAAGTTAATTGCGTTTCTGCAGTTGTTAATTAAAGGATTTAATTTTTTAAGAGCTTTTGTCTAATGAGCCGATCAATTATATTAGATCATTTAAATACATGGTTTGTGTTAATGAATTAGGGAATTCTTCTTTTAGTTTCAACATCGTTTCTGTTGATAATTTACGAGTTACAAGTACATACAGGCGATTAGCTTATTGCAGGTTAGTAGTTAAGGCGATATTAAATATATATAATCCATTACAATTATAAACAACCAAAGACTCAAAGTAACGTGTACAGGATGCTTATTGTAAATAACATTCCGTTCGTGTGGATGCGATAAGGCGGTGCGAAGCTGACGTTGCTTCACGATGTGGCGAGTAGACATAAGCTGTGTTCCTCGTTGTGGCGACGCCTGAGCTCAGGGTGTTGTGAAGATTGCATGCTGATTCTAATTGCTACGTCTGGTTTTAAGGAGTTATGAAGATTGGGCGATGGTGACTCTGTATCTTCAAGCTAAAGATACAGGGTAGTACCGTTTTCTTGGAGTATTACATGATGTAATGTCGTGAAGACTATGTAGTAGTATAGCCGGAGTGATGTGTAAAGTTTGGATTTAGATAGTTTTAACAATTCACACTTTTTAGGGCCACTGGTGCTGATATTTCCATTCCACCTCTGCCACTATTTGTTATATGAGATACGACGTTTAAGTTACAAAAAATATTTTTATTTTATAGACACAATTATTTGTTTTACTTTAAAATAATCAATTTCAATTATAAAATATTTAATAACCTTTAGGTAGTTTCGACCATCTAGGATGCCCAGATACTATTGAAGTACTGACGCTACTGGTGAGCGACTGTTGTTCATTGCCCCTTTGATGCTGCCAGGGCAAGTGTATAATGGTGAGCTTGGATACTGAGAGTGCAAGCAGATAAGGAAATCGTCAGAATTAACCTATATAAAGGAGGGTATAATGGAGCGCACCCTTCTGATCAGACTATAATAAAATTTTAGGATAAAATATTTAGAAAATATTTTTTCCCATCAATCATATGTACCTGAATAGTTCTAAAATATTAAAAATTAAATCAGAATACGTAGTAATTCACAACTGATTTGAAAAGCAATTTTAAGTTCGACTCAATTATTTGCCTTTATTAGGCCCCTTTCACCAAAAGAATACATCAAGTTTTATTTATTATTTGTTTTCTTCGTTTACTGTAACATATGTTTCTTTACTCTTTTATCTGATATTTCAAAATAATTGCAATATGTTCCATAAGTATTCTTAGCCACATATGGCTTGGTTTTGGACTTTGCTTTGTATAATATTAGGTTCTTCCCGGGGATGTAACTAGAATTTCATTTCATGTACCACATTTACTTGATAGAGAAAAGTAAAGGAAGTATAATAAAATACAGCTGCGTATTTAAATAAATAACTTATGGAATATTAGTGTAAGATTTCCAAATATAATAATTTATTAGATGTTTGTAATACAGTTGTATTGGAGACTATATGTTTTTAATTATTTACTGTTCATTGTTTATATTCCATAAAAACACTTTTGTTATTTGGATCACAATAGTCCCAATCTCCTTGTTCTTCCTTACGATGAAAATTTTTAACGGTGTTGGTATTTAATGATGTCTTCATTAGATATTACAAGGATAGTGTTCCTGTGTAACGGATCAGTTCTTATCCACTGGGACTATTTTCAATCATCGTGATCCTAAAACAGTTTTTTTATTTTTTTCCCAAATAATCTTTCAAAAGAGGCAGTCGAGAGGAACTTAAAAGTATAAATGTGATATGCATAATAGGGAAAAGTTGCTTATTTATTGCTGCGATATTTTTCTCAGCTTTGTATTCCCATTCCTCTCTCCATAAACTCTATTCACTTCAGATAATGTACGTATATTTCAGTAAAATCTGTACAAAGATCAACTTTATGAAAAATAGATATTTCAACTCTTTTGAGGTGTACGCCAGAGTGCGTTGGAACCAGATATTTTATTGAAGTGACATTTGAGTATGTGTTAAAACCTTTCATTGAAGCTTTTAATTAGGTCATTAACGCACGGAATAAACAACAAAATTTCAGGATTTTTAATATGGCGAAATTGCCCATTTCATTGCTCAGTAATTATACATGGCATACTGAGATCTAATATTATATGGTAACCAGCTTTCGAGCTTCTTTGAAAAGATTTCCAAATTCTAAGTTGGTATTCGGTTGGTTTTTCCTCGGCAGTCACGGCTTTTCTAATATGATGAAAATAATTTAATATTTATAATAAAAGTAAAATATGATTGGATTATTTAGTCGTTTAATAAAGAATATTGTTCATATTAACTTTACTCTATTCATAATAACGATTATATCAACTTGACGAAGTTCGTTCTCTAAAAACAGTAATTTATTATTTTTTACTATCTATATGGCATTATTATGGTATATATTAAAATGATACGGCCTATACCAGAAATAAAGTATAATAAAGTACTAGCCTAAATTTTCAAAGTTTTTTGTTTTCAGTTTGAAAATAAGAGAAGCAAATATTAACAGCTACGGGGAAAGCAACACATAAAGGTAAGAATTAAAATTGGAAGGTTCCAGAATATTTCGATATTAATTGAGAAAACCAATACTTTACCTTGATGCATAAATTTTTTTGTTAACATTTTTAAAGTATGGGTCCAAATTTTTTTTTCACATGAATACTGCCCTTTTTTCCGGGATATCAAGTTAGATATTGTACCAAATTTCATATTAATAGGTGTAAAAATGAGAAAATGAGAGGGTTTTGAGGTACAGACAGATAAACGGAAAAAATAAGACTATGACAGTTCCGAATTAGCAATGAAATCTTAAAAATAATAATTAGTATAAGGTTAGAATTTCTAAGTTAACCAGACTCTTCTCTTTCGTTGTAATTACAAACAAAAATGTAATGGTATACCTAGGTATTAAAACTTGTTATGTGTGTATTTATTTCTTTGGACTGTTGGTACCTTCGCCACTTTCAACTTTTATCCTCTTTTAATTCTATCGTCATCGTATCGTTTTGACCACATAGAGGAAGAAGACATGATGTAGGAGAGAATTTTCTTTTTATTTCATTGTAATAAATATTCTTTTTCAAAGTAGTGAAAATATTAAAATATTATAATTTTTATAACCTGTTTCAAAAAATAAATACGCAATTTATTTGGCAACATGCTCTTTTACGTTATGCAATCTCCGCTATAAAAAATACATTACCAAGTAATAAAAAACCAAATACGGGTAAGACTAAGTAATTAGTAATAATAATGACTATTTCACGAAAATTGCAGTCGTTACCGACACGAAAATTGCAGTCGTGCAGACTTTATTTAAGAGGGGGCCAGATACCAAGAAAGTAAGAGAGTAGGCGTGGTCGTAGTGGTGGGGAAGGAGCGTAGCGCGTAAAGTACACAGCATGTATCATACTAAGTGTATTTAAACTCGTTTCAAAAAGGATTTTTCAAAGAAAATAATCACTGTTTAAACAATTTTAAAAGCTAACTACGAAGGGGTACGTCTATATTTAATAAGGTATTTTTTACATATTAGTATAATTCTTTTTATTCATTTACAATAATATTTGTAATAACACGGCGCTGAGTGATGTTGGTAATAAAGTTTTGTCTATCTATATATATAAAAATATAATGAACTTGTGTTTGCACATCGAATTTTTTTGATATAAGGTACAGTCGCCTAACAAGGCCCATTTTGTGCAAAAGCAGAGAAGTAGGGTTTGCAGGGAATTGCATAATTAATGAAAACTACCATCAGTATGGTAGATATTCTTTACTTATGGTTTAATATTAGGAAAATCACCACATTTTGTTGCTTTTTTTTATTAAAAAGGCATGTTTTTAAAATCTCATTTATGATCTTGATAGAAAATTTGTTTTCCAAATGAGGCCTATTATGCAACGAGTGGTAGTAAGTAAAATCAAATTTTATAATTTTTATCCTCCTATTAACAATTATAAGTTTCATTTTAAATTTAAATTCAAATTCGTAGCATTATAATTTAGCCCAAATTAATTTTTGGTTCTTTTATTTAACAAAACCAATATTCCAATGAAATAAGATAATTTCTAAAATTAACATGAACCTTTTTCTCTGTTTTACGGCTAAGTAATCTAAAACATATAAACTAAAGAATTAATTCGAATAGGTCTTTCATTTTTAATCACAATTTCCCGTATGCCTTATTCGGGTTATTAGAAAAAACACTTAAACCACTTTGGCAATAAGGAAACTAAATCGGCTCGCTTTAAAATAAGAACAAACATGTTTAAAAAATAATTAAAAATACTAAGGGAAAACCAGTATTTATCTTATTCTCAGTTTGGATATGTGAAATCATCATCTCTTCACATGCTTTATGATTACAAGCTTGGTATTCTATGCATCTGTCTAGCAATTTTGGAAGTTAACATACTTAACCTTTACTTTTTTCTTGATAATCCCCTGATTGTCTTTTCCTTGAATAGGTTCTATTTTTTATCTGCTATTTAGCCGTTTTTGTCTCACCTCTAGTAATTTTCAGCATCCTTATTTTCTATTTCTTTATTTTCATTAACTACTATTCAATAGCCACAAAATAACAAAACAAAGAGAAAGCTTCAGAGCGTGCACGTACCTTTGTTGACTTGTCGAATACGTGCCACTTTGATCACAGGGCGAGTGGGGAATATGACATCACGCAGTAGCTTGATTAAATTAAATAATTTTTTGTACAAAATGTAGTTTTAAAGTTATAAAATTTGATATTTATTTCATATATTTTTTTAAATTTTGCCCGATTCTTTCACTCTAAAAAAATTTATAGACTTCTCCATTGGGTTATTCTCTAATAAAAAAAGATGTGTTATATATAATTTTCACAAGGTATACCATAAAACAATATTTGCAAATAATATGATATATTTTCGAGGAAATGATTTTTTTTTCAATTATAACATAAAATAAATTTAGAAATTTAGAAAAATTTATAAAAAATTCTCAAGTAGTGATTTTTTTTATACAGTTGCGGAAATATTATAGTTTCTACATCTATTCGTTTCAGTACCAATTACAGGACAAATAATTAAATTAAGTAACTTTACACAATGTAAACTCACTTTAACCAGTTTACTCTCACTCGTCACAAGCAGGTCACACGAGCCGTAATTAAAAAGTTATTGGCAATTTGGCGCGGAAATATATTCACGCAATTAACTTAATTTATTAGCTAGAAGAATAAAAATAAGAGCAATTGCGCTATGTATAAAAGCGACGTAACATGCTGGAAAGTGATAACGCAATATAAACCGTTAGAAACCTATTTTGCAACGCAGTCAGAACTTATAGTCACAAAGTATATTGCGTTCGCCATTCTATGGCTTTTGCATTTGTTCGTTGTTATCTCTTTAAAATATATATGTTAAGAATAATGATTACATGTTCTGTTCTTAATTATAGTACGAAACATCACTATCATTCAGATAAATTGCCTTTTGCAGGTAAATTATAAAGAATTAACTCCTTACTTTTGGGTGTTTATTTTCACAAACCTGTATGGATATTAACATAGGAATATTCAGAATGATTCTGTCTTCTGCCGAATTTTAGATACAATAATTCCTGAGTGTTAGACATTGACTTGACTTGAGTTTGACAGCAATTTCCTGAGTTTCTGTGTAATATTCTTAATTTTACCTTTACATTAATATAAAATCACCTTATCGATACTTTTATAGATGACATCAATTAACCTCAGTACTGTTGAATCAAATTGTGTACCAAACATTTAAACATTACTATTTTCAGAGTTTCATAGCAAATTAAGAATCATATAATTTCATCAAGACTGTTCGTCCGTCTTCTCTACCAGATAATCAGGAGGGTTAAAAAATTTTTTACTTAAAGATTTATCTTTGTAGCAATGTCATTTTTAATATTTTTTGTTATATTTTTCAGTTTCATGCTTTTAGTCAATTTGAAAATGGTTTCTATTTTTGAGGTGTACTATTCCATGGGCCATTGAGATAAATTTTGTTTTTCTACCCCATTACGTGAGGGTAGTAGTGAATAGGTTTTTCAAAGTGAAATTAAATGTTTTTCGTTGGTTTTTCTCGCCGCTCTCTGCTGTCAATCGTAAGTTTCAGAAATGTGAATTAAATAATAATTATATATTTTAACAATTACTTTACTTGAAACTTCTTTTGAGTCTGTGTGGTCACTTCAAAAAATTTAAAAATAATTTTTTTTTAATTTGTTTAAAAATTATCGATATTTTTGTTGTTTTTTGCTAAAATTTATATTATATTTATTGTAGTAAATTAGTAGTAAATTTGTACACATACAATCAATAAGATTTTAATGACGCGGAATTTGCAAATAAAATGGTTATTATTACAAATCTGTGATCCCAGCTTTATTTCGTAAATTTAAATCTTTTTTTAATTTCCTTTAATTACATCTGTAATTTGTCAGCTGATAAAGTTTCTTAAACACATATATATGGAAGAATCCAAGTCTCAACCGGTCATCGAAATGGTTAGCTGGTCTATTAAATAAGATTTGGTACAAACTATTACTGCTCAACTTTGTAATACAATTAGTCGATTTTTGTTTGCTTATGTTGTAATTGTTTTAAGTTTTGAAAAAGAATGCAGAACGGTAGTAAAGCTTAAATTCATAACAAATAGACAAACAAATATACAGTGGAATCGGTAGATTTTAGAATAGTGAAGTTGTCTCTACGCCTGCCTTTTTTCACACAATCTTGGAATATTAACATTATTTATTTAATATATTAACATTTTTAACATGTCTATTCCATTATATTTTTAATACACGCTAGCATTTCTCCCTTTTTGGCGTATTTCTATATCTTGAAATTTGATAAATGGTCATGATACGGCAGTTAATAATTTGCCAATACAAACCTTTATAATATTTTAAAAAATAAGCATTAAAAATAAAAACAACACCATCTAGTAGAGAACTAGAAAACTACATTTCAATGTATCGGGATCAAAAATGTTCAATAACTTTTTACATATACAACGCTTTTTTTATAAAAGAGACAGAGGTCACTCTAAGTTATTAAAATAAAATTCTGGTAATTCACCTGTACCCGCAGACGTACACATTTCTTTAGATATTCACGGCATACTTGGCTATGAAGTTTGCATGACCAAGCAACTGCTTGAGTCACCTATGACTCCAGGTTAATATTTATGAGGACACTCTTTATAACCTACATATTTTATAAATTTAATGTGCGTTAAACTGAAGTATATAAAAATATATGAAAATATGACGATATGTAAAATTATGACGCGACGATTAATGATCGGAGGATTGGATAGATGTGACTAAATAAACAATTTTTTGTCTCTTTCAGACTGGCAGGAGGGGTAAAGATTCAAAGTAAAATATAAAACTCTGGCAATTTTGAAGTAATAAAAACATCACAGTATCAATCTATATTTATATTAAAAAAATTGTTGACCGTTTTCGTTGTTAACTTTTGTGTCCGTAACGATGTTTAACTTTTGTGTCCAAACTTGAACAAGATATCCCTTAAAAGATTTCACTAAGGAACGGTTTGGATCCAGAAAGCCATGAGATCAACAATTTTTTCTCACACACTATCAGTTTTTTGGCAATGCGGCATTTTTATTTCGTGCCAGTCCTTATCCAAGTTATACAAAAACTTTTATAAATTGTTGTAAAATCTTTCTACAGTCAGACCAAATATTTTGAAGGAAAAAGTAAAACATTGGGATACAGCTAAAATTATCGTTACGTCGAAATTTGTAATCTGGCCATACTAATTTTACTCCAGTGCGCAGATTGATGATACATATTTGAAATATATGGGACTTATAGATTAAGACGTCGATTTGATGGCGATACAAGTAGGTCTGTGATGAACCTTCCTCTTCTTGGTGAGCAATGTTTCTTTATTTACCAGACATTATATTCTTTACGCAGCTAATTTTTTGATTGGCAACGTGAAATGGTATCATGATGACAATATAAAATATCTCTTAAAAAACTGATTTCAAAAAATAGGTACCAAAAAGTAAAAAATAAATAACTCGAAATAGATACCTACATACTTGCAATAAATAACTAAGTTATTTATCCACAATTAAATGAAACTACGTGATGTAGTATTATTTCTACTTTCTTTAATTTCTTTAACCACGACCTAGGTTTCGTTGTATTACAACATCTTCAGGTGGGATATTAGCAAAGATCTTTGCTAATATCCCACCTGAACATGGTGTAATACAACGAAACCTAGGTCGTGGTTAAAGAAATTAAATAAAGTAGAAATAATACTACATCACGTAGTTTCATTTAATTGTGAATAATGAATTTCTACAAAATTAACGCCAAATATATTCAATAAGTTATTTATTTTTGAAGTCGGTCCCAGCACTGTCGACTAACCAGAGATTCAAGTTCAGTTATCTTTGGGTTAATTATTTTTTACTTTTAGTACCCACTTTTTTGAAGTCGATTTTCTAAAAGATATTTATTTTATAATTTTTGGTGATTAATATATTAATATTAATCATTAAAATTATTTTTTTTCTTACAATATTGGATAATTATTAAAAATTAATGAAGCAAAAGTAATAGCCGCCAATAGTTAGCTGTTAGCCGTTGAGGAGTTTGTTTCTCCATATCCAATGTCCAATATCAGATTTTGCAAATTAGAAACTCTCATTTGAAGTGTTCCGTTCTCTGTATCCGAAATCTAATATCAGATTTTGCAAAGTAATAACTAAAGTAACAACTAACCAGTAGCATATACATTGAATCAATATCGATTTACTATCATCCGTTAAGGAGTTATATTATTCATCTTCAAAACTTATCATCATACACTTACCTGGCCAATGGTGTAGTTATTTTGCAAAATAAAAACTACCAGTAGTAAATATTTTGAATTACGTTTGATATACTACCATCCGATATGGAGTTCAATTTTCCATCTCCTGAACGCATCATCAAACACTGACCTGATCGATAGTGTATTTATTTTGCACAGTAACAACTACCATTAGCAAATATCTTCTATCACTTTGAATTTACTACCATCCGTTAAGGAGTTCCATTGTTCACTCTAGAACTCAACAGATCCTAACCTGGTCGACGGTGTTCCTATTTTGCATAGTAACAAATACTAGGAGCAAATATCTTTAATCGCGATAAACTTATTAATATCCGTTAAGGAATTCCATTGTTCATGTTCAGAACTTGTCATCAGACCCTGACTTGGTAAGTAGTGTACTACCCGTAGCAAATATTTTGAATCATAGTTGATTATCGCTGAACATACATAAAAAAAAGATTCCGACGAATTAATGGCCTCCTCCTTTTTCGAAGTTGTTTAAAAAGTATAGGGAATAGCAATATCTAACCATGGATTAGAGCATGATTAGAACATGTTAAGACTAAATTTTCTCTAAACTAACTGAAAGTTGTTAATGGAGCCTTAATGTCAAAAGTGTACTATTATTTGATGGTATGATTAAGCTTATTTTGCCTTTTCTAGAGCAAAAATACCTGATGGCATATATATTTATTAATTAATTTCACCGTTACAATAAATACCATTCCGTACCATTTCAATAATTTTTATAGATATACATGTGTCCATATGGTAACTAAACAAATAAAGGAGTTTTAATTAACATCTGTATTCATGAACTATGAGATTAATATTAATATCCATGGTACGTACCTTCAGCTAAGTTAATAGTGACTACCCATGCCATATAGAATGTGATTTAAGTGACGAAATCTTTAATTGTCATATCATGTGTTGTATGATGTTTGTGTGTTTTTTCTTTGACTGGTTGGATATTTTCATTTACTCATGTGTCGACTTTTGACAACATAGTATTTGTACTTGAAAAATTAATAATCATCAGTTTAATAAAATATAGTGTAAAAATTATAGAGAAAATATTATGGCATCGGCGAGGACTAAAACACATCATTTTAATTACACTGAATTAAAGTAACGTTCATTAGATTATGTTAGTACATATGGTAGTGAATAAATATGTTTTATTAATGGGCAAAGTAACTTTTAACCAAGTAAGAATAATACTTTCTATTTGATATTTTTCTTGTTACATGATAGTGAAAATATACACAAATTAAAAAAAAAATATGATAATGATAGTTATAACTCGCGCACAAAACGTACGAATGTACAAAAAAACAATACTTAGGAATATATATCCAAATTTGGATTAGGCTTTTCCTGTGCACCGTGCACAGGAAAAGCCTAACATCGAACAGCAACAATATATAATAATAATACAGTTTTTAAAATATTTATTTTCGTCTAGAGCTTCCCAGAATCCAGGATAAATGAAAAAGTTTTTAATCAGTTCCGCTTTTTACTGATATATTTTGTGCTGTCTAATGCTACTTGTACGAAAAAAATATCTAGTATTGTATGTACTGAATATTTTCGAGTCTGAATGTATATTTCAATATTATTGTGCCTACGATTGGTTCTGATCGTTTTTATGTGAATATACAGATTTAAAATATAATTTTTATATATATTTGCATTTACTGATAAGTGATAATAAAATATTTAGTTAACATTTTTTATATCATTAACTTTCTAATCATTAACTAAATTATTTTTTTAAATCGTTAACATTTTTAATATGTCAAAACGTTATTGACTTTGCTTTTCTTTTCGCGATTTGTGAATTTTGTTCTTATACGTACATTCTTTTAAATTTTTGTATTCCTTTACATTAATTTATTATTATCTATGTTGTTTTGTTCTTTGTAATTTTTTACATTCTTTATATTGTTTTATGTTCATTGTATTCCTTTATATTTTGGTTATATTATGTTCTTTGTAAACTTTTAAATCAAATTCTATCATATGGGCTAAAAATCTATACTATATGCATTGTTTATGACGACCCTAGTATGAATGTGGAATATGATTCCAATTTATACGAATTTGATAATCATGTGTATCAGCTGTCTTGTTAATAAGTGGAAAATTAAAAAGCATATATAAAAATAAAAAAATAGTTCGCTGTGTCGTTCAACAATTGAGCACTCTACTGGAATCAAATATCATATGCTAGTCAATTTTGTTCGTAATTCGCTGCAATAAATAACATGTATGTATAACGTAGCCAATTAATATATTTTAATGCAGGACACATTTAAAGCAGAAATATTATGATCAAAATGTATATTTGAATATACACTAAACAATTTAACAGGACGTCTACAAAAATATTTATTATTTCAAGTAACAAATATTTTTGCAATTGTTCAGCTGACCGAAAGTAAATAGAGTGTTCTGTGTGCGTCATGACCATCGTATTTTATTTGGGCTGTGTAAAGTATGAAATTAATATGTATCTCCTAGCTCAGTTCTTGAATGACGTACTAATTTCTTATAAAAAAATAAGACGAAAAACTTGATTGAATTATGTAGTTAACTTTTTCCCTTTTTTAACTTATTAACCGACTTCAAAAAATGAGAAGGTTTTCAATTCGTGGCTATCTTTTTTCATGTATTTCATCGATAATTCTTTATCGAATAGACTCATTTCATTGATACATTTTTTGTTGAAATAGGGTAACTTATTGGTGGGTCCATATAAATATGATGATGATCTGATGGTAAGGTTTGGAAATGAACGATGGAGATCCTTAAGGAATGACAATAAGTCAATGTGATTCAAGATATTTGCTATAGGCACATATTACTTTGCAAGATAACTAACATCACTTACCAGGTTAGGATCTGACGATGAGTTCTGAATATGAATAGTGCAACTCCTTAACAGATGTTACTAAATCAGCCATCATTGAAGATATTTGCTACTAGTAGTTGTGATTTAGAAAAAATAGCTACACCATCTACTAGCAGTTGTGATTTAGAAAAAAATAGCTACACCATCACATCAGAGTCGATGATGAGTTCTGGAGGTGAACAGTAGAACTCTTTATCGGATGATAGTAAATCGACCGTAATTCAAAATATGTGCTGCTAGTAGTTTTTAATTTGCAAAATCCGATATTGAATTTTGGATATGGAGTAAGGAACTCTTCAAGTGGTAGTTGTTACTTTGCAAAATCTTGTATTTAAGTTCAGATATGGAGAACGGAACTTCTCAACGGTTAAAACCTAACTACTAGATGCTACTACTACCAAATTTACTCCGAGAGGTAGTTATCTATATGCTAGCTTTTGCCCTTGACATTTTATAATTATATAATATTATATATCTATAAATAATATACATTTTATAATTATATAATATAATATTATATTATTATAATTATAAATTATAATATTCCAAGAAAGACAATAATTGAATGTTAGTTATGGTGTGATGTTTAACATTATTCGCTAAAAATTCTAAAATAAAATATTTAAAAAAAAACGACTTCAAAAAAATTGGGTACTAAAAAGTGAAGACTTATTAACTTCAAATGGTTACCTATTTATTGACAACAAATAACTAAAGTACTTATTTTTGAAGTCGGTGACGGCGCCACCGACCAACTTAAAGAAATTTAAAATTTTGTATTATTAATCCGCCTTTTATAAATCTATTTCGTACCGTGAGTACGTTAGAAGTTGAGGATTTAAATTTATATTATAAATTGAATTATATTCTAAATTGGTTGATAGTGCTGGCACCGGCTTCCAAAATAAGTTACTGTATTATAATAAATAACGCATACAAGTGGAATTAATGATTTTTTACTTTTTAGCACCTACTTTTGTGAAGTAGGGTTTTTATAATATGTTTTATTTTTGTTAATTTCAGGCGCTTAGTATGGAAGTTCACATATTGGCATACAGCACTTTTGGATTAACCGGTAATATTGGCGCTGACTTCAACCTTTTCCAGTCACATCCTTTACAGTGCTAAGAAACTGGAACGGGATGGGATGCACAAAATAAAGGATGAAAAGGAATATCCTTTTCATTTTCACCAAGATATTTGTTATGTTCCCAGACTTGATTGCTCTTGAAAATAAGTTAGTTTATGTATGGTGTTGTGAGTGCTGAGTGTGATGTTGTTGAACCAAAGCCATGTATGTATAAAAGTTAAAATTTGGTGTGGGGTATTTAGCGACAAGTATAAAAATAATCAACTTTATAAACTAATGTAAAAAACTTGTAAAACAACAAAGTAACTTGCCTTAAAAATAGGATAAAATATATGGTATATCTTTTAAATATCTCACTTTTAAAATCGAAAATAGTTCCTTAACTTTTCTTAACACCTCGACTTTTGTGAATTAATTATATATAAAAATATAATAAAAAATTTAATAGCACTCGTTTTCAATAGGCATCCTCTCTTTAGCAAGGTTGGTTAATTTAATGTGAAATTGTTCATGTCGTGTCGTAGCCGTGTTAGAATCGACTTTGATATTATTGACGTAGTTTAAATGTTTATATCCAATCTTGTAAAAACGCCCTATCAGGAATATATATATATATATATATATATATATATATATATATATATATATATATATATATATTATTGGGTTGGTCTGGTATTCACATAATTTAACATATATCAGAATTTATCCAGAATTTCAATGATTGTATGTCCTATGATTGCTTAGTCTATTTAATTTATATCCATTTAAATATTTTTTTACATAATTAGTAGTATATACATATAAATAAAAATGTCTTTATAAAACTTAAAATATTAAGTATCTTATTTCATACAAGAATTACTTTTTTGGTCACAAATATTTGATACACTTGTATGAGTGCAATGTGTCAAGTTTCAATTGTGAAACATTCATAAATAGTATGAAGTGAAATAATTAAGCAAGTCAAGTTAGGCTTGAAAATATATCTTATATGTGCTAAATGATGTGTCGGGCACAGCCATCATAGGCTGTATCTACACAAATGAATCTACCCAACCGGCTGTGTTTACATTTGCCTGCGACGGCTGTATTGAGATTTCGCGAAACCAGAAATTCAATAATATTATAAATAAGACGTTACCCTATATTTTAGTGGACGTGTTTATTCAGCTTTTAAATGAAGAAATGAATCAAACGAAAAATAGAAAATTTAAAAACTGTGTCACCCCATCACCACACGACCACGGTGGAGGGGTATCAATTTTAATCTATTCAAGCACAGTCTCAGCATTAGAAAATTATGTGCATACCTAATAATTAAAGAACAGAAGGCAGTCATATTAAGGAAAAATATAAAATATAAAAACTGTGTCACCCCATCACCACACAACCACGGTGGAGGGGTATCAATGCTAGATTTTAATCTATTCAAGCACAGTCTCAACATTAGAAAATTATGTGCATACCTAATAATTAAAGAACAGAAGGCAGTCATATTAAGGAAAAATATAAAATATAAAAACTGTGTCACCCCATCACCACACAACCACGGTGGAGGGGTATCAATGCTAGATTTTAATCTATTCAAGCACAGTCTCAACATTAGAAAATGATGTGCATACCTAATGATTAAAGTACAGAAGGCAGTAATATTAAGTTCTATTTTTGTTGCACGAGAACACCACACCTTCTGGTGATAATTTGTAGTCATAAGTTCTAAAAGATGTTTGGAATTGACATGCATGGAAAACATTCGTCATTAACAAAAGAAGCGTGTATATACAATAGGAGGCAAGACAGAAGTCTGATTTTGGAATATAACTGAATAAATAAAATATACCGTGGAACTGTATAATATAATTTCAAAAAGAAAAAGAAAAAAAGCAGATGTAAATTCTGCAGCGTGATGTTCTAAAGAGGTATTAAATAAAATAATTATTAAAATACACATTCCTTTGAATGAGCAATGGTTTATGATTGAGCAATGGTCTATTTAAAATTATGCCTAAAATTATAGCAACAAAAAGAATGTCTTTTAGAGTATCGTATTTATGCGGCTCAAATCGTTTCGTTACGTGGGGGGTCTAGGAAATGTATTCTTTTTACTAATAAAAAATTTTACTAATGACCATTGTCAAAATAAGAAACAAGCACCAACACTTTTCTAATAGTTTATTAGTTACACAGACTTTTTATATCCACTACAATATTATATTCCGTGCTACCTATATCGTATAGTTTGTGTATGTTAAATACACTGTAATGCAATTTTTCATGCAGTTGTAATATGGATTTTACATAGTTATAACAGATCTGTTTTTGTTGGTGTAAATTTGTCAATGTAACTAAATTCAAATAAATTGTTAATCAGAGTAGTTGCTTATATATACTATTTCGCGATTGAAAAGAGAGAAAAAGGAAGAGAGAGAGACCAGAATGCGGGAGAATTCGAATATAACCGAACATACCCCACGATATTTACAATTGCATTTTGAAAAACCTATTTAATTGTGCTCCACTTGATGGGGTAGGCAAAAAACACTTTAAGTTCCAGGGTACCTTAAAAATGATTTTATCTTTGAATTGACTAGAAGGACCAATCTGTTAAATGTTATTCTGACATATTGAAAAATGATATAAGTACAGTTAGTTGATTTCTTTTTGTAATGCTGATTTTAGTTATTTATTAAAACAAAGTTTTTTCGAATGGGACTAAACCAAGTATTCTTAATGTTTGAGGTATTT
This sequence comes from Druceiella hillmani, assembly GCA_039881145.1. Taxonomy (NCBI): domain Eukaryota; kingdom Metazoa; phylum Arthropoda; class Insecta; order Lepidoptera; family Hepialidae; genus Druceiella; species Druceiella hillmani. The sequence goes on from JAYKKI010000013.1 coordinate 9,337,342, forward strand.
CTTTTGGTAACTAATTGATTATCTAAACTTGTCCTGTGGGCTTATATTTACTTGAAAAAATTGTGCACGAACATTCCGTCGCAAGATAGAAAATATCGAATATAATGCAAATTTCATAGTTTCTGTTCAATGTAACTAAATTTTTGAAGGATTTTTGAACAGCTCTTTTTTGGTCATGGTCCAGCATTATAAAGTTTTTTGAAAATTATCATTACTGGTATTTTTACGTTTCCCCGTACACCCATAACAATTCCACATCTTTAGTTGACTACTAAAATGAAATATTAAATTATTTACTCCTATATATTTTTAATAGGGTCACAACTGCCTGCATGCATGCCAAAGAATCGTGTATTATAATCATCATTACAAGTCATCCTCAAACATATGTGTACCTCTTTCAATCTTCACCACTCCGTTCTATTTTGGACTGCCTGAATCCAATTAAAAACTTTTTGTTATCTTTTCATCGTTTTTGCGGCCGTCCAAGTTGTCTCTTGCACTTCCAGGGTCTCAATTCCAAGAGAATCTGGTCCTTCCTTCCTGAATCCCGAATTGAATCCTGAGTCCAACTTTCAAGCGATGTGACCATCATACTGCCGCTTAAGTTTCTTCATTCTCCTGACGATGTTAAAAAATTTGCCTTATCTCCAAAGCTACTTTTTTTTTGCGGTCTCAAAGGAGGTTCCCACTAGCTTTATTTTCTTTACCGTTTAAGCAAAAATAAGCTTTTGCAGGGACGGCTTTTCTTGTTACCCACATTTCGGCTACATAAGTAAATACTAGTAGTGTAGACTGCTTGAAGATGTGTTCCTTTTAAGTAGCTCTTGATGTGGAAGGCGAATGTCTTTCTCAGTTTTATATGTTTGTCTGTTTGTTTGGTCTAGTTTTCTTTACCTATTCGTACCTTTTGGTCTAGGCATCTACATTTGTCTACGCGCTCGAGTATAATATCAGTTACATTTATATTTTTAGGGCTATCGATTTCCTACGCCATGACCTTTGTTTTATCCAGATTAATTTTGTATCCTATAGCAGTTCTAGAATCATAGTCTTTAGTTTAATTGGGTTATTAGAAAACAGTACTGTATCATCCGAAAATCTCATGTTTTTTAAAAAACGGGTACCTAATGTCATAAAACCTTTTAAACTTTTAATTCTAATCTGAAATGTACAAAATATATTTGTTCAATACAAAACAGGTAGAAGAAAGATAAGTAGCAGTAAGGTATCGGTATGAAACGAAACATTTTCAGATATCTATAAATTAAAGTTGTTTGTTCATTACTTGACAGTATCAATGGTTTTGTTTATTAATTGTAAAAAAAGATATTCTAACACTGAAATCATTGAGTAAGCAAGCAATAGATAGGGTAACTAAGACAGCTTTGACGGCTAACCGTGTAGTTATCTGTATCAAATAGAAAAATCTCACTACCTTGAAATCTGTATTCAGGGCAGAATTTGTGAAGGGAAGGGATTTCCATTAAAGTGAGAATTAACTTGAAAATCATCAGATAAATATTACAGTTAAAGAACTTTTCATTACCACTTGGTAAATGTATAAAATAGGTTTTGGGAAAATTAAATCGTATCACGGTACTACAAACATTAGAAAATGTTTTTGAAATTTCTATTGTTTGCATAAGTTTGGTTCATTTTGAACAATGTTTTGAAATTTCTATTGTTTGCGTAAGTTTACAGAAGAAGAAATTGAAAAATTGAACCGGTGCGTGATTGCAAAAACTTTAAAAATTTAAATTGTTTCACAAAAATCTCAAATAGTATTTTTAATATCCGTTACTATTAAGAAAGATAATTGGCCACGGTTTTTGTAACGTGTTTATATACGGTTTAAGTACGTTTATGTACTCATTCCGATCCTATGGCTTACTTATAGAAATAAATGATTAACTAATAATTGTAGGTTTCAAGAATGCAATTAATTTTCTCAATGAGATATAGTATACGCCTTCAAAAAAGTTCATAGTCTTAAAATGGACCTCAATTTTTTACTTTTTCTTAATACTTCAATCTTAATTGGTTTTATGGTTTGCATCTAAATTGTAAGAGATAATGTCAATATATATTTTTTTTGCAGATGACATATTTTAAAAGGAAAATGCATCATTCTAGAGTGTTTCCAATAAGCTATGGATAGGCTCTGCTGTTTATATCGTGTTGTCATACTAGTTTCGGCATCAATATTTTTGACATCGTGCAGCTCTCATGACATATATATATATATATATATATATATATATATATATATATATATATATATATGTGTGTGTGTGTGTGTGTGTGTGTGTGTGTGTGTGTGTGTATACATATATATATATATATATATATATATATATATATATATAAATATATATATATCACGTGATTGTGTCTTGGATATTTCTTTAACTACTAATTTTAGTTTTCTTTAAATTATTATTTTATTATAACTAATGTGTTTCAATACAAAATATTAGATATTCGTTTATTTCATCAATATCTAATCACGTTAATTTTAAAATATCGTTCACGAATTGATTTTTGTTTAAAAATTCATTTACCAGAATTTTGCGAACAAAACTTTTATTTATTATAACTAAACATTTAATATACAAACATCAATTCAAACATGTCATATGTCGAAAACAAAACATGGTGGGGCTTGTAAGATAGCATTACCAACACGTAGACAATTTTGTCCTAAAATAATGAATATATTTGGCGTTAATTTTGTAGAAATTCATTGTTCACAATTAAATGAAACTACGTGATGTAGTATTATTTCTACTTTCTTTAATTTTTTTACCACGACCTAGATTTCGTTGTATTACAACATCTTCAGGTGGGCTATCAGCAAAGAAGGGCTATTAGCAATCGTATAGAAATAATACTACATTACGTAGTTTCATTTAATTGTCCTAAAATAATATTTAACTTAGAAGAGACAATATTTATATGATTTAAGAAATTACAGAATATTCAGTTCAAGGCCAAATAAGAGTGTGATTGTTATCATAAGGAAAAAAATGTATTTAAACATTGATAATTTCTTTCGCGACTAATTATAATTAAGAATTCTGTATGAAATTAATCTCCATTCACTAACCTGAAAACCTTGAACACCAAAACGAATCTTACGAACTACTGAGGCTCTTCCAGAATGGTAACTGGAAAACTCCGACGTTTGCGGTAGCTAGCCGATCTTGTCGCACTAGAAAGACATCTTATAATCAGAAGACGTTCAGTACGACGATAGTCCTCGCTAGCAGGATTAATCCGGGTCTACTTATATTATTGTCAATTAATTTTAAACGTATGTCACCAGGGCAATTAAATAAATGAAAAACGTTTGGAAACAGTGTATAGTTTATGATTCCTCGCTTGATCAATTTCACAAAATATTCATTGTCACTAACACAGACTGCACGATACTTTAAAATAATTTTTATGGTTGTTCTTCACCGCCGTAACGTTTTCTCGAAATGTGTTTACAAGAAATTCATATATATTTTATAGGTCGCTTGAATTACGAAAAAAACGCTAGTGATGGTCTATAGTTATTACGATCAATTCTTGACAAACCACAAAATAACCTTTCAAACCAGAATGTACAATTAAAATTCTCGCTTTTCAATTATTCAATGAAGATTCTTCTCCATAAGATTTTACAGTTGATATTCTTACTAATTTGATGATCACACTTTATAGTGAAAATGGATACTTAATATTCTTGCTGCGTCAATAGCTTATTAAAGATTTCACAGCAAGAATGTGCATTGAATATTCTTGTCACTTCCAGAGCTTATTAAAGACTTCACAGCAAGGATATATACTTAATATTTTCACCAATATTAGTTCTGTTTATGGATTTCAGGGAATGTACACATTATACTTGCCAGTTCCAGAGTTTCATTTTAGCAAGGATGTACACTTATTATACTTGCCAGTTCCAGAGTTTCATTTCAGCAAGGATGTACACTTATTATAATTGCCAGTTCCAGAGTTACAAGCCATAAAAAAATTTGAGCAAAATTAAATTAAAAAATACACGGCCTGATATATCAGAATGAGAGACTGCTTATTATACTTGACCAAATCATTTAAAAATTACGAAATCTCTTGAAAAAGCGCCAAGTCTTTGAAATGTGGATTGACATACAATAGTCAATGTATTACCCATATTATAACCTTCCTACCAAATGTCAGAAATAGTTCGTTTTACGGCAACTATTTATATTCATTATTATTAAAATTAAAATTTGCTGTTTCTTGAAATATTTTTGCAATTTCCCACACAATAACTATCGTGTCCTGTTTCGAAAATTTGCTTTTAATGCATAAAAAGTGAGCTATGAGTCCATCATTGCGAAAATACTAATTTCAGTAATATTTTCAAGTTAAGGGTTGTGTATGGAAATTTGTGTACAAAAAAATAAAAAAATGGAAGTCAGTCATCATTATTCAATTATAAAAGCTGATCTTCAACAAATTTAATCATAATAAATATCTCCTTTTTATTACTGAAATGTTTTACTATATTTTCTGTTTGTATTTGTAATTCTGTGCTACAAACTAAAGACAAATCTAAACAAAAATGTTAATAATAAAAATTAACAAGAGAAAAATAATAATTTACAAGTAATTAAAAACGAAAATATAATCATTAATATTTATATATTTTTTAAATATGGAAGGAATATGGAATTTAAAGTGAAAATTGTGAAAAAACATTTGTAATACACAGAATGGAGCTATATCTTAAATTCATACTAAACTCTTTGCCACGGAAACCTAATTTTTTTAAAATATGTCGTTTTGTTAAATTTTTTCATTGTGCCTTTTTTTAAAAAGTCAGTGAAGTTTTTTTTCTGCTCATCAGAAATATTACACTATATATAAGTAAAAAATGTTATTTATGACAATATTAACTGGAGATATTAGACATTTTCGTTTCTGCTACAGCGAGCGCTGTGGTCGAATTCGTAATCCCCGTTATGCATATTATTATACCCGGCCAATTTAAAAGCAAAATCGAAATGAAGGGTTACATAATATATCTAAACTTTTGGCGAGAATTTATCATGTTAAAACTTCCTAAAAGACGTTTGAAGTGGACATACCATGGAAATATTTATTATTAACAAAAAGTGCACGTATGTGTCGTAGTATGTTAGATGGATTAAAATTTTATTTCTTTTGATCACGTATGATTTATGATTTGACCTCAGAATTATGAACTGTGTATCAAACTTTACTAATAATGTTATGGCGAATCGCATATAAATAGCAGAACGCCACAAGAAAAATAAAAGTTCTCAAATCTAACAGAATATACGAAATGAAATTATCAAATTAAATAAATTATAGAACAAAATACTCTAATGCGTTTTTAAAGAAACAACAAATCTCAACTCTTGACTGTTTTACGACAAATGAAAATTTCCCATCTGTATGAAGAATTGGCATTTACTGACCTTAACGAAACAAAATGGTTTCTTAACGAAGTCCTCTGCTGCTCCACCAGATGGTGTCCTAAAGTTGAGGATGCAGAATCTCGACTCAAAACTAGTCGTCAAGAGATGTATCAATAAGAAGATCGATCGTTGTTGGTCCGTAGGATGATTTACGATATGATTTAAATTAGAGAAAACCTTTCAAATCTATCTTCCAAATAAAAATTAGGAGCAGTGTTCATCCTTTATTTTTTTATAATACGCAACTCATTAATCCTCTTATACTCATACTTTATAATTAGGATATAGGACTTTCTTGAATTAATATTCCATAGCACAGTCCGATTTAAAATTAAAGTTTTATCAAGGCCCTAATATATGTAGATTGTTCACGCACTCTAAAAGTTCAAAGAAATTATATTTGCGGCTAAGGTGTATAGTAATTACCCTAGTCTTTTACGAGCTTCAAGTAACTGATCACAGAGCTTACTGCTAGGTTATATAATTACAAATTATATATCCTAGCATTAAGTAGTTTAAAAGTACCTTTGCGGCTAGAATATATAGTTATAATCCATGCCCGTTGAGAACTTGAAAGCAATAACACTGAATTGATATTTTTTTGAAAAATACAAAATTTTGTAAAACAAACTAAATAATGATGAACGATGTATACTTGTAAAAGGTTTCGAAAAGACTGAATGGAAAAAATTTACTAAAAGAACAACGATTAGGAACAAAGGACAATTTTAATATTTAAAAACGAATTGAACAAAAATTCCTTCGAGAATATCGTATACGTGAAACATTACAAAGCCATACAAAAAAAGAAACATTGAAACTATTAATAATTTGACAAAACGTCAAGTCCTAAATATCATTCTTGACACAGGTGGCGATGAAATTAAGTTTAACAAATTTAATTGATATCTAAAATTAACAATTATTCTCATGCAATAAAAATAAATAAATATTACCATTTTGAATTACCACAATTTTCAACCAAACAATAATAGATCAGAATGAAGAAATCCCTGGAAGGAATCATTAGTTCCATCTGGCCAATTAATTTCTTAATTGTTCTATATATATTTATGTTACGTGGAATGTAGAAACAAATCGACATTTTCTTAACTCCGATAATAAATATTCAAAGGATTTTTTTATTTATTTTGGGTCCTATGATTATGTAATTATCATATCCATGATTATTATTATTAAATTATGATTTTGTATCATAAATATATCGCAAGATAGCAGGGTTCGTTTTAGTGCCGTATTTGCACAGGAGTCTCACTGCTGTTGTTCATTTTATGGCGTTAATTTTTTCATGCTGGCTTTGAAAGTCTCCTATTTTTGCCAATAGAATATTTAATTTAGATAATATTTCTTTAATTCGATTTTCTTAAAAGTTTTTTTATTTATAACCTTTTCGAAAAACCAAAAAGTTATTTATTACCACTTAAGAAAAAAAACTGACCACGGCTAATTGCAATTAGTATGTTATTACGATCAATTCTTTTTGAACAAAGATATTATGATATTTGGTAACAATTCATTTTCTATTCCGACAGTCTGTTAGGTATAAAACATAATGATATGAATCGCTTTCAACACCATGACATACAAAGGGAGACAAAGACGTCAATATTTTTCTAGTATATTATTCGTTCATCAAATTTTTAGTCTTGTTGTAAATGTTCATATGCAATGACGTTTCCAACCTTTGTTACTGGATCCAAGATCTGCACTGAGAACATACCACAGCAATCGATAAATAATTTTTCCCTAACGTACACTCACTATTTTAAATTAATTATGAGTTATTGCGCCATCTATGAAAATTAATCACTAATATGAAGATTATTTTATTGGTTAACATTCAATCGATGAGCCAAACCTAGCCAGAACATAATATATATCTTTCATAGTTTTAAATGGATTCGAAAGATGGCGGCATTATATTAAATATTATAGTAGTGCAGGAAAGGAAATAAAAATGTACATGAAATCATTAAGGTGAAATTGTAACGTAATACGATAAAAGTGAGCTCTAAAATCTGAAATTGGGTAGATTAAATATATTTTATATACCTGGTGACGAATTATATATATTTGAGAATAATTTTTCTGGTACTGTATCTAAATTGAAATCAAATGTATCCATTAGAATTAAGAGAAATGTTCTAGATGGAGAGAAAATAGTTTTAGAATATTCGTTACTTACAAGGCCTACCTGAACGTAAAAATTTCATTATCCATTTTTATTAACATCATCATCTTTCATAAGACTACTACGAAAACAAAAGACTTTCATTGAGAAACTATTGTTGGACTACCATAGGACATTGAACCTGAACCAAAATAATTATGGAACTAATAGAGAAATTTATACATAAAATATTAAAAAATATACAACTAATGAAAAATTCACACAAATTAACAGCGAGTTGACCACATTGCACTTAAGAATAGAAGATCAAGAAAAGAGATTACATGAATGAGAAAAACATTCAGTGAAAAAAACTTATAACTTATATCTTGTGTCTTTATATTTTAGAATGAACTTACAGATAGAACCTACAGAATGTGATGTAAGAGACGAAATTCATAATTGTCATGTTGAATATTATATGATGTTCATGTGATCTTTCCTTGACTGGTTTGGTATTTTCATTTATTTATTCATCACTTGGTGATAACATAGTATTTGTTACTTATTTAGTCTATTATCAGGATTTAATATATCAGATCACATTAATGAAACGGTATACAAAAAGCCTGCGTCATTGTTTGATGTATTCTAAAAAAATGAATAATATAATAAATTGTAAATAAAATATCGTGGTATTGGGGAAGTGTAATACACGTTATATTCGGTAAACTGAATTAAAGCAATGTTCGTTTATATTAGAATACGTTAATTTATATTATAGTAAATAGATCTATGTAATATTAATGGATAAAAATAAGGAGTAATCAAATAAGGTTAACAATTTCTGTTTTATATATTTTTTATCTTCTAATCATTCTATTAATCAATCATCTCAAAACAAATCCGCATTTATTACTTTTTTTACTACGAGGACGGAAATTTACATAGATCGTTAGTAAACTTTTTTATGATAATGATATTTATAACATTTCACTTCACAATTAAATGAAACTACGTGATGTAGTATTATTTCTACTTTCTTTAATTTCTTTACCACGACCTAGGTTTCGTTGTATTACAACATCTTCAGGTAGGATATTAGCAAAGATTAACTCTTAGGAACATCCAACAGCATTTATATGTTTCAAACACAATAGCGAAAGCCGGGTATGTGTGGGTTTTTCCACTTAGTGAGTTTATTGCAAGGGCGCGGTGTAGGTTTTATTATATTTCCGAGAGTTATACGATATACCAGTATTTTAGTGAAGGTAATAAATTCAATTGTTGTTATTATGTGAGATTGTACAATGCAAATTTTTCGGTGTATGTAATAAAATTAAATGGAAATTATTATCGGTAACATATTTATACAAAAGCAAGGGTATTTGCAAGTAAGGACAAGGTAATACCACTAATTCTACATATCTCCGGTTTTGTTTATTCATATATTTATTTATTTATTTATTTTAATTTTTTTTATATATACTTATATTTATATTTATATGTGTATTTGGGCTGAAACAATTTCAAGAGTACTGTAGTTTCAATGTTGTTTAATTATATTATATCTAGAAGATATTAAGTATAGGTGATGATATTATATTTAGTTATTCATTTAATATATTAACCTTGGTGTCTTTTTTATGTCTGTTTATTTCTAATGTTTCTAGGATATTAAGTTTATTACATTTTGTATTTATTTGTAATATATAGGGGGCATTATCGGTATGGGGGTGATGGTTATTTTCAGTGAGATGTTTAGCAAAGTGAGATGTGTCTGTTATTTCGCCAGCTGGTAATGTGTTCTTTATATATAAGATATATATATATATATATATATATATATATATATATATATATATATATGTATATATATATATATATATATAAATATATATATATATATATATAAGATAATACTACATCACGTAGTTTCATTTAATTGTGAATAATGAATTTCTACAAAATGAACGCCAAATATATTCAACATTTCACTTGTTGATAAATTGTATAAATGTAGGAAAATGAAGCGTGCAAAGTGTTTTCTGAAAAAAAAGTAGCAGTTAAGTTACCAACTTTAAGGATATATATTCAAATTTGGAATAAATGTGAACAGGAAATTGTCTGATATCAAAAAGTAATTTGTTAAAATAATTTTTTAAACTTTTCCAAAACTCAGACGAAATAGAAATTTTAACCGATTTCGCGATTTTTTAACATATTTTATATTAAGTAATGCAACACATTTGTATGAAAAAATATCCAGTACTGATTATTTAAACATTCACCAGTCGATTGAAAAATCATTAATAAATAAATTCTTATTTAAACAATACATAGAATTGATTTTGATTGTTGTTATGTGACTATATAGATTCAAAAATATATTTTGTTACAAAATATATATTTGCTAATAAATTTACAATAAGATAGTCAGTCAATATTTTTATTATTATTTATATTAATTTATTTTCTTAGTAATTTTTACAGTCTTGTATTACATCTTATATTACTTTATGTTAATTTTAATTTTTTATATATTTGTATTTATCATTTTTTAAAACTTTTATATCAAATTCTTTTACACAGTCTAAAAAATTGGTACTATATCCGTAGTTTATGCCGACTCTAGCGCAAATGTGGAATACGATCCCGTTTTATCTAACTTTGGTACATCTGTGTATCGACTGTCTTGTTAATGAGTGGAAAATTAAGAAACATACATTAAAATAAATGATAGTTTACTCTGTTCTTCAACAATGGGACATTATGCTGGATGAAAATATTACATTATAATCAAAGTGGCATGTCGTTCACTGGAATTAATAACATGTATGCACAAGCAATGATTATTTTCTAATAAAACGAAAAATTTGAAGCAGACTTATTATTACGAGCAAAAGTAGATTTTAGTATACACTAAACAACATAATAAGAAGTTTTAAAGTAATAAATATTTTTACAATCGTTCATCTGACCGAAAGATAATAAATAGTTTTGCGCGCGTCATGACCATTGAATTTTATTTGGGTTGTGTAAGATATCGAATATATAAATCTCCTAGCCTAGTCCTAGGATTGTTTCCTACAAAAATGAAGACAAAAAACTATGTTTGAAACATGTAATTCAATTTTTTCCTTTTAAGTTAGTTGTTAATATCGTAGGAAATGTCACATTTTGATATGCAATGCTTTCGATTAAGCGATGATTTCAGCACCAACATCGACCTTTCGGTGATATCCGGTACGGTTTTAAGGAGCTGGGGGTGCACAAGGTACCATCAAGATATTTGATACATGCACCAAGATAGTCACTCACAACGTCATACTTGTAGTAACACATTTTCATTAATATTCACATCTGAAAACGTAACAAATATCTTGTTGCACATATAGTACATGGTGTATCAAGATATGGACTAAGATATTTGTTATCTTTTCAGACGGGATAATTATTAAAAATGAGTTAATTTATATATGACGTAAGTGACGTTGAAACAAAAAGTTGTACATATATATGCGTGAAAAGTTGGTATAAGATTTTTGTGTTTAACAACAAGTATTAACAATAATCAATTTTATAACCTAATATAAAAAATTGTAAGTTCTTTTCCGTGAAAGAAACCCATGGAAATTTTCCTAAAAGTTTCATATCGACAATTTTACAAAATAAGAATGCGGCCAAGCGTTAGTGGAATTCACGGTGTCATTGCTCCGTGCGATGATTTGTTTTTGAACACAAGTTTTATGGCATATCGTGCGATAAATATTTTTAAATCCGAAAGTCTCTTTGTTTCAAAAATTGAATGATACCTCTCGCTTTCAATATGTATTCTAACCATTTTTGTACAGCAACCATTATCAGAGTAAAAAACAGACAATAACACTTTTCATAAATTTCTTTAGTTACACAGACCTATTGCAGACGATTCCAGTATTAAATTAAGCGATACCCCGATCGTATTGTTTGTGTACGTAAATTTACCATCGTGTAAGTTTTAGTGTAGTTGTAATATGGATAAGTATATCTAATATTTTCGCGTAGTTTGTTGTTATAAATTGGTCAATGTAATTATATTAAAATAATTCATTGGAGAGAGTATTTGTTAATGCCTATTATAAGAACTTTATGTAGATTTTTAGAAAGTACGATGGGAAAAAAGAGCGTGGCGGGAACGTGGGCGTACACGAATCTAACTAAAAATGCTACATAACATTTTTAATAGCATTTTGAAAAACCTAAACACATGTGCTCTACTTGATGGGGTATATAAAAAAATGAGTCTCTTAAAAAAATGATCCTGTCTTAGGATCAACCTGTGAAATTTAATCCTAAGATATTGAATAATGACATAGGTACAGTTAGTTTATTCTTTCCTGTAACACTGATAATAGATACTTAACAAAAGAAGGTTTTTTGGATTGAACATAACCAAGTATTTTTAATGTTTGAAGTGTTTCTTTTGATTTACCTAACCCAATGGGGAAATTCGTTGCCGCATATTTTGTTCCAGGAGAGAGTTAAAAGTGTTGTAAATTTCAATATTTCTGTTCGATATAGCGAATTTTTTCAAAAGATTTTTGAACTAACGTTTTGGTTTGGCTCTCAGCAGGATAATATTTTTTTAAGATTGTAATTTCTGGTGTACTCATATTTTCCCGTACACTCAGGATACTCCAACTTTTTTAGTCGACCTCTAGAATGAAATATAAAATTGTTTACAAATATACATATTTAATTGTGTCACCACATACTACAGTTATGCCAAAAAAAAATTTATCATAATCATCCATAACAATTTTGGCGCAGGTTTCTTTCAGTCAGCATTACTCCGTTCTATTTTGGGCTCTTTGGATCCAGTTTGTGCCTACCACTCTCTTTTTGTTATCATTCCATCGATTTTGCGGTCCTCTAAGTTGTTTCTTATATTGCTAGTCCTATTTTCAAACGATGTGATCATCCTACTGCCGCTTATGTTTTTCCCGTTTCTTGAAAATTTTAGCAAATTTCTTTGCCTCTAAAGCTACTTATTTTTTGTGGTTTTTTTACCTGCTTAATTTTCATCACCATCCAAGCAACAATAAGCTTTTGCAGCACGGATTTTTTGTTACACAAATTTTGTCTACGTAAGTAAGTACTAGTAGTGTACAATAATTTATGATACGTATTTTTAAATGGTTTTTGATATGAATTTTGAAGGCTATTTCAAGTTTTAAGGCTGCCCATCCTAGTCTTATGCATCTGTCTACTTCTTTGTTCTGATTATGTAACTATTTGCAATTTTTGGCCAAAGTACATACATTTGTCTATAATCGATATTTATAATATTCGGCTTCCTGACTTTTGACTTCTCTGGATTCATTTCGAATCGTCTGTAGTTTATCTGGATAATAGTCTGTAGTTTATCTGGATTATTAACAAAGGCAACTACATCATAAGTAAATCTCAAGTTATTTAAACGGTTACCTAATATCGTAAAATCTTTCAAGATTTTTAAAATAAGTCTAATCTGAGTTGTACGAAATGTATATGAATAATACAATACAAGTAGAAGTAAAACTTGGTAGTATTTAGTTATTGGTAAGAAATGGGGTATTTTCAAATATTTCGAACCTAATATTTCTTGTTCTTTATTTGACAGTACCAAAGGTTTTGTTGATTATTAAGGAAATGAGATCAATAAAGTGTTAACGAATAGTTAAGGTAACTAAGGTAGCTTCTACATCAAGCCATGTGGTTACCAGTATCAAACATGAAATTTCACTTTCTAACAAGATTTAAATCTGGATTCAGTGTAGAATTGCATGAAGAGAAGAGATTCCCATCAATACAAGAATAAATTTTGAAAGGATTAGATAAATGTAACGATTAAAAATCATTCCAATTCCAATTGAAAAATATAGAAATTTTTTTGGGAAAATTAACTCACATCACGCTGTTACTGGCATTACTTCGTTCTATTTTGAATAATTTTCAAAAAATTCTATTGTTTGTTTATGGATATGGAAAAATAAATTTAACCATTGGACTGGTGTGTGATTTTGAAAATTTAAAAATATTAAAATGTTCGACGGAAGTCTCAAATATTTTTTGAACGTATTATTAAAATCCATTTCTATAGGGTAATTGGATATGGAAAGGTAATTGGATATGTTTTTTATAATGTGTTTATGAATGGTTTATGTATGGATACTCAAACCAAACCTATAGTTTAATTATAAAAATAAATGATCAATTATTCAATGAAGATATTGATTAGACAGATGTGCAGTAGCCATTGTTAATGAAGTAGTATTGCTTTCTACTAATTCTATAGGTATGAAAATTTTGTATTTTCATTTTTCAAGTAATATTTTTATTTTGGTAGTTATGAGTAGTGAAATTTTCAGTAATAAAATTTTCATCTAAGATTTACTCGTGAATTTCAATCGCATGAAATTCACGAGTCAATCTTAGCTGAAAATTTATTGACATATTAATAGTTTGCATACTATAAGCATATAGTTTTTTTGCTCTGAGTATTGGTGCTTGATGTAAAATATGTATTTTAGTTCTATCAGTGATTCGGCTACCATCAAAATCGGGCTTTACGAAAATGGGGGCAATTTTGATATGACTGGTGAAGGCTAGAATATTATAGCTTGTCTTATATTAATGGAATTTTGCATTAGTATAAAAAAATATGTCAAATTTTCAGATTCTATGCCCAATGACATAAAAAAAACCAGAATCCTTACGCGACTACTTTTCTATGCGGTTTTCGTCATCAAGAGAGAACTTCAAACTGTTGATTTTGATTAAAAGAAGTGGTGTGAAATAAAACTTTTTACTCACAAAAAGGTAATTAAATTTTTCGGGAGCAGAGAGAAAGTTAAAACTGATATGGGGTTATTTTCGTATTACTGTTTGAATTTTTTTCCCAGTATTATCGAGAAAATAAAATTTTGTGAATGATGTAACTGCAAATGTATTATCATTAAAAAAATTGACATTAACTCTTTCTTTGTTTCACTTTAAATTCTAGCATATCACACAGCATCTCATATGCATGTTTAAGTCGAGTTTAAAAGTTCTGATTCAGATACTTTAAATTTATATATATATATATATATATATATATATATATATATGTATATATATATATATATATATGTATATATATATATATATATATATATATATATATATATATATATATATATATATATATATATATATATATATTTATATAAAGATAGTCATAAACGAGATAGACAAGTCTTATAACATCTCTTTTCAGTTTCTATATTCAAATAATAATAGATTACAGGATTTGTCTTTTTTTTATTTTGTCTTCATTAATATATTAATTTTTTTTAAAATCTTTAAAATAAACAAAACACTCGAAAACACATAAATCAGTTTTTGACGTCTTTGTAGTGTGCACAGTTGGCCACATATATGCGACAAATTATTAATTTTTAGTTAATGAATATACAACTGTTGATTTTGATATAAATATACTTATGAATTTTTCGCTTGTACAGTTGTGTAAATATCTTAATAAATAGTCTAATAGGTAGCCTGACGCAATCTGAGGAATTAATTATTGCGTTTTGGCATATTGATAAGGTAGCTCGAAAACAGTTTATTTTACACCCCAGCCAATAATGTACGTTCATAAAAAGGACGTTCTGATAGTAAGAGGTAACGTCCTTTAAATAATATTTTTATGGTATTTTTTAATAAATATCTAAATATATTATTTCTAAAAGGTGTTTTTGGTCGAGCGGCTCGATCTCTTTAACTACTGCACCAAAAAAAATAAAAAAATACCCACTTAAAGCTTATGTTTTCTACTTTGGGCGAAAAATATAAAAAAATTCGAAAAAAATCTTTTTGTTAATAAAAAAATTAATTTTTATAATAATTGGCATGAGCGCCATCTGTGGGCGACACATAAAATATCTTAGCCAAATTGTATACTTGGAACACGCTAGATGGCGATATAGTGCGAAGACTTCGCACGGGTCAGCTAGTATTCATATATTGTGAATTATCATTAATATTCCCATTGCCTAGTCAAATAATTTGTCATTTCGATAATATTACAATTTGATGAGAATTTCAAAAATTCTGTGCAATTTTTATCACAAAAAATGCATAATTAAATGAAATTACGTTATGTAGTATTATTTCTGCTTTCTTTAATTTCTTTACCACGATCTAGGTCTTCGTTATATTACAACATCTTCAGGTTGGCTATTAGCAAAAATATCTTTGCTAATAGCCCACCTGAACAATAGATCTATGCTAATAGTCCACCTGAAGATGTTGTAATACATCGAAACCTAGATCGTGGTAAAGAAATTAAAGAAAGTAGAAATAATATCGCATCACATAGTTTCATTTAATTATGAACAATGAATTTCTACAAAATTAACGCCAAATTTATTCAATGCAAAAAATACAATTAAATTTATTTTAAACACGTGGCGCAATTTAACTGGGAAGTTGCCTGATATCTCCAGCTTGAGTGTTTTCGTTTTTTTTTAATATTGTATAAACGATTATAAAAAATCTGCAGCTTTGATTAACTCTTATCCAGTTAAGTTGTGAAATAAATTAGATTCTATCTTTTAAACCTCATCGCGGATGTCCCCAAAATAAGATATAACAATAATTAAGATATACATTGTTAACAACTACATTAACTCAGAAATAATATCCTCAAATCTCTTGATTAAATTATTGAAAAAATCTCTGATGTAACTTGAAATTCAAAATATTTACGTTAATTTTTAAACAGTTTTGGTAAGATTGACGTTTCGTATGTCGTTGTCGATTCATATATTGCGATCATTTTTCTTTACTACTTTTGATTAATAATCTCCCATGAAACTTTACACAGGTATTTAGTTTTCATTACATTATGTTTTCATGAAATTTAACCATTGACCTTCAAATTCTGATGTAGAGCTACTGTTTCTCTAAACAGTGAGACTTGACGATTTTTCGGTTTTAATTTAGTATTTTGGACCCCATAAAGAGATTCTGTCATTTAATTCCATGTTTCAACTCTTCGCTTTTGATGCAGCAATGATGCTATGTATCTAAACCGAGAGATTTTTGGATTTGATAGTTTTAAATTAATATTGCATTCTCAGTTCTGACGCGCCAAAGTTTGCCTATCTAAGAGACTTGACAATCTGCTTGTTTTTAATCATATTCTAACTATCAAGCAGAAAATTTTTCACTCATGTTAGAGTTTTAATTCCTGAGTCCTGATGCTATAGAGGACTACCACCTAAACCGTGAGGCTTGCGGATATTCTGGCTTTATAATAATGCTATGGGTTTCAAGCGAACAATTTTGACTTTTGGTTCAAAATTCTTCAGTTTTAATGTACTTGTACGGCTTGTCTAAATCATGAGTTTAAAGGATTTACAGGTTTCTAATAGATAAAGAAATAATTATATTTTTAATAATTGAAGTTTTTATGCCACATAAACGTATGTCAAAAGGTTTACGCTATGGATCATCTTCACATTTACACTGACGTATTGTCATAGGGATTGAAAATTGATTGTGTTTTAGAGTAGCTTTGACTGAAAGTCTCCGTGTTAAATTCAATGGAAAAAAAGGTTTAAATTTGTAAAAAAATTTACCCTTGTAATCGATTTTTCAGGTGAATAGAGAAGGCTCAACTCAATCAACTCAGAATTTAAATTTAAACTTTGATTTATTACACCTAAATCAAGATTTCTTATGCATAGTACCGAAGACTGTGTGACAACTGAAAAAAAAGTTCAGATAGCTGCTTTAAACAAATTTGACACCTGAGTCAAATATTACTTCCTCCTGATCCTTCGTTAAATATTACGAACTAACCTTTATTCAGATATTTAATTTCAGCTGATTTGAGAACAATTTTGCGTTGGGTAATTCTAAGTTTTATATTTTAGATATTTTATCCTCCATCATTCAAAGTTTGAAAAAAAATGAGTACAAAAATTTGAACAAAAACATGAATAAAAATTTTACTTTCTCTTATCTTTTTTCGTCAACTTTTATTAATAAAACACGGAGAATGTTAATCCTTTAATTTCTTTAGCTTAAGGCCTTCTTTTTTATTAATGTTACAAAATTTTACAACCACATATTTACTATGGTTCATTCCTGAAAGAGTTTGCACATCGAAAAAAATTTGTTAATTTCTTTAAATTTTGGCATAATATATATTTTATTTTTTCAACCTAACTCTGCCTTCTAATTAATATTTTATCATTTATTCCGATATTAATAATATAGAATCATATAACTTATATATAAATATTATAATTTATAAACACATTTCTTGTATTTGGTAACAATAGTAAAATCAGGACAAATTCACAGAAATTTTACTCATGGATACAGACCTTTATTAGGCCAGAGGATAGGTTAATATAGAGGTAGACAAACATCCATAGGATTTTTGAAACAAAGGAAAAATATTTTAAGTTTAATCCAAAGTTGTACAAATATGATACTTTAAGCCCCATTCCATGTGCTTCATGAGTTTCTGCCTTTATTTGCGTAAATAATTCTAAAAATATCCGTTTTAGGCTACAGAGATTAAAAAGGTATATTTTGCAACTATTTTTTTTATAAACATTTCTCCAAATAACCCTTACGCCTTTGGAAAAACAGGGTTACAGAATTTTATAACAGTATTAACTTTGCTAACGTGTATTTTATTGTTTTTATTTGGGTTTACATCCGATAACGTGTATTTGTCTCAAAGGTACCGTTCAATGGACTTAATACAACAGAAAACATCTAAGAAACTGCTGCTCACTTTCAGTGGGGATGTGGTGAAGGAAAAATGTTGTGGGGGAGCTCTTTCATATAGCATAAAGTGCATCACCGCGGAAAGGTGTATTTTATTGAATATTTTTTTATTTCTTCATTTTAATTCATAAAAATCCTGTGCTCTGTAGTAATGTAAATTTATGCATACCCAACTTAAACCTACTTAACCTAAATATAACCAAACCTAACCTATTCTAACCCAACACAACTAAAACCAACTTAACTAAAATTAAGTTATCATACTATATTTAACCTAACTCAAATGAATACAATCTAATCCAATCTATTTAAACTAAGTTTAAACTACTCAATAAGCTCGATGTAACCGAACTTAGCTAGTACTAACTCAGCCTAAACCAATCTAATAAAATTTAACAAAAAAAAAATACATAAATTATCTAACATTTCCTAACACAGCTTATTCTAATCCAACTCAACTTATCCTAAGTCAACTCATTCTAACCTAAGCCAACATAACCGAACTAAGTCCAACCTAACCTAACCAATTCACTCTAACGAAAACCAACTCAACTTATTGTAACGTTTCCCAGCATATACCAACCTAACCTAATCCAAACGATTTAGCTTAACCTAACCGAACCTAACCCAATGCAACCTAGTCTTACCTAATTTAACGGAACCCAGCCTAACAAACGTAATATCAGGGGAGCTCTTCCCACTGGTGCAAATTACACCGCAAAAGGAATGTGTTTTATTTTTTTTTAAATTTCTATACTTTATTCTGGAAAACTACTGTGCTTGATATCGATGTAAATATAATGTTACCTAACCATAGTTCACCCTAAACCATCCTGGCTTAAAATAATGAAATCCCGTTTAAACTAACCTAATACTACTTTACTTCAACTTACCCAATTGGTTGGGTAACCCAGCCTAATTCATCCTAACAAAAACTTTCCTAATAGATCCGAACTCACCTCATCTTCATCCGACTTAAGAAGTAAAATAAAATTTAATCCAACATATTTCAGCATAAAAAAACTTAACCAAATCTAACAAAGTTACTTTAGCTCAAATTAGATAACCGGACCTAACCCAACTGAATACTACCTAAAAAAACTAGCCAAGAGTGACCGAACCTAACCTAACCTAACCCAACCTAATCTAATTTAATTCAATATAATTCAAAATGACAAAACTTAATTCAACCTGACACCAAATAAGATATTTTACACCAAGTTTTTCTAACCTAAGTCACTCTAGCCTAACTTTTCGAAGCCTAACTAAAACTAATCCAATCTAAGCTAAACTAACTTAATTTAACCAAACCTAACTAGATCTAATTTAATCTCACTTAATCCAATGTAACACAAACCAACCTAACTCTAAATAACCCAACTTAGCAGGTCCTAAAATATCTAAACCCACATAATTCAACATAACTCAATCTAACGGATAATAACCAACAATTCTTTCAAAGAATTCTATGTCTTCGCTAAATTAGAAATAATAATCTGGGCGAAGTTTCTGCAACTTGAATATCTATCGGAGATTTAGTTCTTGAAAGGCGATCCAAATATTATTTGTTTTTTTGGAACATCCGCTTAGGATGTTCTATCTAAATACCGTGATTAGAAAATATAAAATATTACAATATATTATTAATTTTATAAAAGTATCGAAAAAATAACAAGTAACAAAAAGGTTATTGTATTAAAAGTATCGAAAAAATAAGAGGTAACAAATAGTTATCGCCGTATATGAAGTATTCGACCGTGCATTCCATAAGTTACTTCCCCTGGGAGCGCACGCCGAATCCTCACACGTATTTAATAGAATATTATCGTATTATGCACCTTGAAGCCAGAATATCATTCTAGCTATAAGGTTAAATAATTTTTTTGCTATTAACATTATTTTGTAATAATTTCAAATCACATAAATAAAAGTTAAGTAGGAAACCTTATAATTAGAATCAGATTAAACAATTCGACAAGTTGTAATATTTTTATAATTTTTGGGTACAGTCGTTTTAAAAATAAGTAGAAACATAATTTATAATCAATATAAATGATAGTACAAAGCCAAATGGAATAAAAATCGTTGCAACTATGTCACCCAAGGTTCTATCTATTTCGGGAAAGTGGTAATTTGGTGTGTCACAGTAGAAATCGCTCTAAATTGTCGCTTTCCTTAGTAGTGTCAATAAATTTGTAAAAGGGGTTTCACATATTAGAGTAGCTAAGATTAAAATAAAGGTGGTAAAAGGAAGAAGTGTATATGTTGACCTAAAAAAATAAGTGAACCATATTCAACATAGTGAATCCAAATTAAACATATCTGACTATCATAAAACGAACTTAATCCAACCTAGCCTAACTTAACCTCCCTCAGCCTAATCTAAGATTACCGATCCCAAGCTGATCTAATCTAATTGTATGTAACCCAAATTGAACAAACTTCACTTAAGCCAATCAGTAAAAATATATCTCTCCTTCGACCTACATCCATACGTTTTACTTCTCAGGTCTCAAAAATATTTTAAGCCTTAATTTCCAGCACAATATGGAAAATATTAAATTTTTTTTTAATTACGCACCTCTGAAAGGGAAAGTGGTTCCTAATCCTCTTCTCGCCTCACCTTTCTGCTTCGAAATCAGAATAAATTATGTTTTAGTTTTATTAAAGTTGGCATTGGTCTTAAAACGGGTTAATGGATTTTTTTGTGAAAGTCCCCGTTCTATGTAATTCGTCACTCGAATTCGATAATTTTGTTGCTACTAATTGAAACTGCTGCATCAAAGACTTGCTGCGACTAATTAAAATGCTTCCTTGATTTTTGACTCAGGCTTTTAGATTTTGATAGATTTTCGCGGTTATGGATTTTATTGATAATGGAATTTAGACATAGAAAATTGGCATTTGATAAATCTTTAAATCTAACTTTTTCGTTCTTGTCTAACTTTATTTTACTTTACAATGGAAATTGCATACATAAACATAGATGGCAAAGCCATATAAGGTGATGTTATTTTAATGTCAGCGGATGGCAATGTACAAAATGAATAAAGAAAAAAAATTGTCAAGTATTTTGAACTAAATTAGATAATTTTAGGGCCTGAACTTGCAACGGAGATGGAAACATACAGATTTTTCCAGAAGAATATCGCTCGCTACGTGGAAATATTTGGCTTGTTGTGATGATTTAATGTTATGTAATATTTAACTTACTGAATGTGGAATATTTGAGTGTTTTCATGTGTGCTGCAGGAGTCTCTATAAAGTTTGTAAATTATTCTAATGATTATATATATCTGTAAATGGGTGTTCATTTACTTATTTCTGGCCATGACATTTTGTGTTTGAATCTAATGAAATTATTCCACAAAATGGTGGATTTAATATATTCGCTAAACCAATTGAAAACTTAAATACATTTGACGTTAATTTTGTAGAAATTCATTATTGATAATTAAATGAAGCTATGTGATGTAGTATTATTTTACTTTCTTTAGGTTATTTACCACGACCTAGGTTTCATTGTATTACCACATCTTCAGGTGGGCTATTAGCAAAGATTTATATTAAATATTTGCTAATTCCCACCTGAAGATGTTATAATACAACAAAACCTAGGTCCTGGTAAAGACCTTAAAGAAAGTAGACATAGTTCTACATCACGTAGTTTCATTTATTTGCCAATTGAAAACGTCTTGCCTGGGATTGGATAGTATTTCATTGAATAAACAACTTAGGTCGTGATATATATTGTCATTGTTTTTTACAGACGTAATTTGGATTACATTTATTTGAAATTAGCTAAATTTCCTTATACTTTTATTTCCAAGATATATCGTACAAAATTTGGCTATCGAAAATATCGAAGAGTTGAAATTCGAACAAAGTGGGGACTGATTTGCTAAGAAACGTGTAATATTCCACATAAGTTGTAATTAAATTCTGAGACACTTATAGTTTGGTGTATAAGTTGCATAGTATACTATATAATTTTCACATTTTCTGTATATTTTTGAGTCTAACGTATTAGATTTTGTATCATATTTTTGTCTTCAATATCTGCGGAGAACAATGTTTTGGTACATCCATAGAAAGAAAGAAAAAAAATTCTGGACGCATTTGTACGTAGAAAGAAATACTAATTGCAGAAATTTTATATCCACTTAAGAATTGCAAGAAATAAACGTGTATTATTCTTTTCTTGTGTGTAAGGTTTGAAAAGATTTCGACAAGCTTCTGATGCAAGTAACCATTTTTCAATAACTTTACTGCAGTTACGAATTATATGCTGGGGATTTGTTTATTTGTACTGAATCTTTCCTCTATTCAAAGCATCTTTCCCGATTTTTTTTGGGTTTTTATATTAGGTGTAAATATTTCCAAAATCGGAATAATTTGTCACTTGAAAAAAAAGCGTTATTACGTTATACTTTTAATTTTGAAAACTTGTTCATTCATTTGCATATTACTTTATAAATTTGTAATTTATTTGAATATATCTTGGGATATGGTTACATATAAATCTATTACCTATCTTGATAGGCAAACTAAATATACTTAGATTTAAATAAAAATGCAAAACCTTTACGATAACCGTCCGAGTGCAAAATCAGGAGAAAATATCTTCCAAACCAGATAGGAAATATCCCTGTTTTATCTCCGAACCGATTTATAAGCATGTTGGAAGATGTCTCCAAGATCTTGAATAATAAATTATGAAACATTAGTATAAATAGTGAGGTTATTTCATATCAAAGTCGGTGAGATGCTAACTGGCTTAGATGATTCTTTCAGGCGAGTGGTCCTCGGCAAGGACTTAAATAAGATAAAAGTAAAGTTTAACTTGCAGATCATACCAAGATTGGCAAAGTCGGTAATGTTATCATCGAAACTGATTAATAGTATATTTACCTGGAATAAATGATTTAGCTGTGTAAGAGCAACTTTGACAAAGTGACAGAATTCATTTGGATTGGTCAGCCTTTATGAAATTGCATTATATCTTTACATCACCAACTCCGTAGTTGCTGAATATCAATACGTTCTACATGTAATAACCTACAACGCTGAAACAGGGACATTAATGACCATTCTGTTTTATAAATTTAAAGTTGCATAACCTCTGATGGAAAAAATTATGTTCGAAATAGCTCTCAGAGATGGAATGGGAAAATGAAAATATCTGACGGATAACTAAAATATTCGACATAGTGCTTAACATGAGCAGACTAAAGTGGAAATGGCTATATCATATTTGCCGAAGAATCAACAATTAATAGAGTAAACTTGTTTTGGATTGAAGATTATAACCCCTGAAGCGTATTGTGGCGCCGCTCAGCCAAATGGATTGACGTAAGAAAGTCGAGGGAAGTGGCTGTATACGGCAGGCGGAGGACCTGTATGCTAGCATACCTTGGGAGAATTTATGTTCAGCAGTGGATAGGTACACGCTGCTGATGATAGTGACTACCTAAAATACTAATAAGAATATAGTATTTTCAGTAACAAACATATGTAACTTGATGTTTATTACTAAGCAATACTCTAACAACTAAACAGTTTTTTAAACCTTTACTGGCCGAGTATGTGATTTCATTTTATATAAGGGTTACTTTCTGACTTCGGAAATTAATCATTTTTGTAGGATGAAACTTTGTATTATTTCAGTATCACTAATACAAATTGTTGTAACTGAGGCTATTATGAAGATAAAAATTTGCACATTGAACATCCCATGAAGTTAAATATTTTTAAACAGGATTTAAGTGTTGAAAACTGTAAATGAAACCTTAATTAAATCAAATAAAATTAGAAAATTTAGTTTTAGATTCGAGACAGAATGTGCAAAAAAGATTGATGGAATGGAAGCGTGTTAAATTTTTTTAAAGTTTTCATGGGGTAGGTTTGCAAATATGGCGAATATTAATAATCATTAGAAATTTAATAAAAACATCACAGAGTTGCACTTTAAAGGCGATAATAGCGTAAAGAGACTAAAAGTTATAAACTATTTTATTACATATATATTTTATCGTTTCGAACAATATAAAATTTTGTATTGATGTTTCATTTATATGGCTAATTTTTATACGGCGTGATTATTTTCTCGCTTATTAACTTAAGAAAGAAGAGAATGAATGTTTAATTTTTAGGAATGCATCAAAATTATACGGTCTAAAAGGTAGGAGATTTTTATGTACTATGTGTTTTGTGTACTGTGTTTGGGATGTGTTGTATTTTTTACGTACTCTTTTTGGGATATTTTGTGCCTTTGGGATTGCATGTTGTATAATTCTTGGATAGCGGAAGGTGGTTCATGGCAAAAATATGCCTTAGTCTAGAATTTACATCGTCTTACTTTAATTCATATTTTCATAAAAGGCTTCAGAAATTTTTAAATTCTATTTAATATCTACACAACTGTAGTAATGTTACTTACTTGTTAGTTCAAATAAATATACCACTTGTGTTGTCGCTATTCTACCCTGATGTATTGTTATAACCAATTAAGAACAGATTATGTTATTTAATGGCTTTGAATAATAATACGAGTTGATGTGAGTTACGTATGAAACACGTATGCAGAATAAATGTAAATCACTTGTAAGGAATTTATGACGACGCTGCTGGGCATTTTTTTGCAAAATACACAGCAACATATCATATTTAACATTAATTTACTTGATAGGGTGACATATCTTTTTACGTCATTAAATTTTTACACTTATTCTTAGTTCATTAAATAGTTTTAATCAGAAAAAATGTAATTAAATTTTCAAGTATAATTTTAACTTGGAATCCAACTGGTTATATTGACTAGTCGTAATAATGATAGTCAAGTTATTTTTTCCCTTGGGTTTGAACTAAGCTTTAAACATTTCAAAGTTCTTACGAGGCTTGAAGTATTTTCTTCCTTTTCGAGCATTTATTTTTCATCTTTCTTTCATATTTTTCTACCAGTAAGCATGGTATGTTATATTTTCTAGTAGTACATAATAAATTTGTATATAAGGAAATTTTACATGGAATATATTTTAAAAAGAGTGGTTGATTTAGTGTAAAAAATGATAATAGCTGTACATGTTTTTCTATAAGTTTGAATTTAGCAATTCATTTACTTTGGGCTCGTTTGACTTGCCTGAAGAGGCTCTTTGGTCGCAACTACTGACGAATTGTAATGGAGCTTGATGTTGGTGGAAGAAATTCTTCAGTGGTGGCGAGACATATACATACATAGATATATGTGTATGTATATATATATATATATATATATATATATATATATATATATATATATATATGTACACACATATACACATATTGCGTTTCGAAAGACAAGCAAATTTTCTGTGAAATCTGATACAGATACACATAGGCAAGCGTTATTTTTCAATTTTGAAGCATTCAATGCAGGCAATTGTTTTCCTTCTCAGTGTACAGTAACTGCATCCAGAACCTAGTTTTCCAAATAAATTGTTATATTTTCCGTATCATACTTCGTTTTACTTTTCAAGATCTTTTTAATTATACATTTACTTTTCAGAAAATCATCAATATACCAAATGCCTTAATAGTAGTTTTAAGAATAAATACGAAGTATTTTATATTTAATAGATACCTATCTCAAGCCATTTCTAACTTTGCGGTAGTGAAATTTTTCTTCATTGCTATTTTATTTGTCCTAAGTTCTGAACTGCAGTGCTTTTTGGGAAAATGCGAAAGGACGAATACTTGCACAAGCACCCACGGTCGCCTATACCGCTAAAAACGGTATTGAAGATGTAATATATTGAAAATATACCTCAATAATTTAATCGTAAGCATTTAAAAACAGTAAACTCTCGACGTATTTACCCGGACTTATCGTCATAGTTCAAACGTTTAAGGTCATATTTCACCTTAATCGTGACCATGACAGCTAATTCTCGCTTACCTTAAAATACAATATTATCTATCGACTTTTTAAAATTATTTTGATTTCTTCGTCATAATATTCCCAATTCAGAATAACTAGTTGCCCCTCGGTGTAAATCTCTATAGGCAAAGAGCTAAAATTTTGTAGTTTTACTGTGCATGATAAATGTTTTTTTTCAGAATTAGGATTTATTTTCAAGAATTTGTCAAATTATCTAAATTATCAAAACCACCTTCATTCAATTTACTATATTTATTTCCGAATAATAAATAAGGCCAGCAAAACATTTTCCTTAATATGCAAGTTCTGATTAGCCATGAATACTAATCATAAAGATTTCTATGACAGTGCTGTACACTAGATTTATTACGAAGATATAATTTCAAACTGACTTCGATCTACTATTTTCAATAATGCTAATTTTTCACGAAAAGAAAAATTTTAAATCCTACTTTAATTACGTAATAAACAGCAACGTTCGATAGTTTTTCCATTCGTTGTTTCCTTACTTTTATGACGAAAATATACGTCAAAAAATAAACTAACAAAATATTAATTTTAATAGACCTAGAAAATTTTACTGCCAAAATATATATCACTGAAAAAATATAAAAGGTATATTTCAAAATTTATCTATTAAAATTCTTTATAAAATTGTTTTGGGAACTCTGTAATTTTCTTGGTCACATACCGCTAATATCATTTTTGTACATTTTTGATCTAATTCCTTCCTTTTTTTTGGAACATGTACATGTCCCATTGAAACAGATATTGGAATTAATTCAAAGTTTGGTCTTTGATAAAACAAGAGCTAACAGGGTGTTATGTCAATGGTTCCACTAGATGACAGCACAGTTGACAGCTTCAGTCCATAAATTTATGGCTATGTTTTTCACATAAAGCTTCGACATTGCTCTTTCTATTATTGTATGCAGTTCTTTATCATCCCTGCCACTTTGTTGTGGGGTATAGGGGATAGTAGTATCCTCATGTCCTATACCTTTAAGATTAAGAAAATTCTTAAATATACTGCTCATATTTTCTCCACCATTACTAGCATATAGAATGTGCAACTCATGTTAAAAAGTACTCGGTTAATACTTTATAAAATTAGTTTCGTTCAAAGTTAGAAACATAAGAAGATTTTATATCAAAGACAATATTTTTTGTGGCAAGGAAGATATTTATTTAAAAAAGAAAATTTAAAACAAATTGAACGCAGGGGAAGTATGCCGGGCCCATAACCAATTAGATTTTAGGCCATGAAATAATAAATTGAATAGGTACTTCTATATAAATTTAGTTCCATTCAAAGTTACAATGAAAGTGTTTATGACACATCAAACACTAGTTTCTTTTAAAGCGGTCCCATCTAATTGCTATAAAAACGACTATTTGAATGTTATATTTACAGTAGCACCTTCAAATAGTGTCTATGGTGTTCTGTCACTTCAAATAGTGTCTGTGGTGATATTCCTCATTACTATGAAAGATTATATTTATATCAATTAAAATCATAAAAATTTGAACAATAACGATTAAAAAAAGGCAGAAATCGGTCATGTTGGAAGGAAAAATGTAAATGATCAGGCACAAATAGAACCGGATGGGAGCGAAAGGAAAATGGTATTATCTTTAGTTAATCATAGAGATGGCAAACATCTTCATAATAAGTAAAGGTAATAATTTTGAGAGAAGTGAATTGCTTAAAGAAAATGAACCGTTGAAAATAACTTACTGAACAAATACTATGGATGAATCGACGATTAGGATAGTTTCTCTTGAGGTCCCATCTAAAATTTCTATCAAATAGTGAACTTAGTTCCTTCACAATGATAGATAAAGAATAATAGAATTATTTAATGACAGATGTGATAAAGCATTTACTACTGGTTTATATGTTTATCAATAATTTTAAAAATAAGTATGTTTAAATGTTTCTTTCTCAACAATACCTAAATCGTTGGGCAGATTCTGGCACCTCTTTAATATGCGCATAGCATAATTTCTACAGGAGAAACTTGTTGTTTTTTTCTTCAATACTACTTCAGAGATAAGTTGTTTGAACTAATATTTTCAGAATTAATATTGTGACTATTAATAAAATCAGAAGATTCTGTTTTCTTGCCTAATATGTGATTAGATTTGGCTAGGAAAGTTATAAATTACATTTGAAAAGGGTTTTCTTTAATTGTCAATGAGTATAGGAAATAAATTCGGAAAAATAAAGTCATTCTCTGATACTCAGATCTATCGGGTATTAGAATCTATCTATTCTTAACAGTAATTTGGATAAAGTAATATTTTGGATGACGTTACGAACTGTAAGAATTTACAATATTCAACAGCATTTGGGCAAAAAATGGTATGTTGGCCATAGTAATTGGGTATTGTTTTTATAGTATTTGCATCGTTCGTCAATTGAGAATCCACTCGTAGATAAAACTATAGAAAAAAAAATTTCAACATCATAATAAAAGTTTATAAATTTTAGGTAAAATTATATGAAATGTCCATTACACAGCCGCAACAAGCAATAAAAACGGTAATACGGTTCTTTTATTATAAAAGTTGGTTAACTACGATTTCAAATCACGTTAAGAGAATTCGGGGCAATGATCCATAGAATTCGTAAATGTATTGCCGAGTTATATTTGAAAGTGGATATCTGCACAGAAGGAATTACGGTTGTGAAAAGTCTCTGGATACGTTTTTCTCAAAGTTTATGTCATATGTAATTTCTATCTAATTAAAAAAGAAATTTTAGTCCGCATTTTTTACTATTTTATTTCTAATTATAATATATATTAGCGTAATTCTCTTTTAAATCCATTATATTAAGAACTAGGGCAAGAGAATTGATTGTATTTTGCCGATAGCAAATTAGCTTTTGATGTATATTATTATATAGGCGCAAATTTAAATCTTTGTATAAAATATAACTACACCTAAAATGTATATTTTTTATATAACTAAGAAATTAAAACTCGAATGCCGAGGTAGATGTTTCTATTTAATTTTACAATGTACGTTTTCTTTATATAACTAAGAAAATAAAATTCAAACGCCGAGGGTGCTCTTTATATTTTAATGTAAATGTTTGAATTAAATAGTATTTATACCCGCCATCAGACGGGCCCCGCTCGACTGCAAGTGTTGTGTAGTGATTGACGCAGTACGCCAGAGCCGATGACATCGTACTGCGGTATCCTAGGTTCGATTTCAGGTCCCTGGTCATCAAGGATATAGGTTATTACAGGACCTCATGAATTGAAGTCGAGCAGGGCGGAGTGATGGGGTTATAAATACTATTTGTCGGCTCTAGCGTGTTGCGTCAGTCACAGGTTTACGCCACTGCGGAGTCCCGGGTTTGATTCCCGGCCGCCGGTCATAAAGGCCGTTGGTCATTATACCGAGCAGGAGTGGTAGGTTGTATAACTACTATTTAATTTATTAAAACAGGTTAATTGTACAAATATTTTTTTTTGACCTTTAAAGACATTTTTACGCAGAAGCTTTATGACGTGGATTTAAAAACAATTATATATTCACATTTTGATTGATAAAGCTTTAGAAACATTAATAGATAGCAGTATGTGCCTAATTTATTCAAAATACTTAAATATGTTGAGGATTTTTAGATGTTTAAAAAAAGTGTCAAACCTTTCACAATTTTTGATACTACCTTGAGTCTGATTCCTTTTACTTATTAAGAGATAAATACGAAAACTTCGAATCAAACGCGTGGTGTAAATTATGGGCGAAATATAATAGACACCAGTTGGATTTGCTGTTACGGAGCACACGAAAAATAAATCATATACGAGCTCAAAACAGATTACAGAGGAAAACAGACTCTGTGTTATAATTGTTTTATGTTTTTTACTTGGCGACATGTTTTTAAATTTAAGTTATTAATATTCTGTGGATGTATTCACACAATTTTTATATAGTTTGAATCAAGTGATTACGAGAGAGAATATGCTGATAGCTTGTTATAAAATTTGTTTCTATAATTGTTAATAAACTTGTTTCACGAGCAATTCTATTTTTTGTTTATACAAGAGTCACATTTTACTCTTATAGTGGAAAAATTCAAGGCGCCTAATGAAAATAAACTTAATGTTACATTTTACGTTTAAAAAAAATAATCCTTTTTACAACATAAAAGTCTTCATTTTATTACTATACCTTTCATAAATTCTTAAATGTAATATAATATCTGTACAGTTGAATTATTATTATGTACTTATTTATTACCGTGAACTCATAAATATTTTATTAATATAAAGAGCATAGAAAGTACGTACGTACTACAGAAAACATGACTTTTTGCAATTCGATCCTGTGTTATTGACATTGTAAAAAAAAACAATAGCTTCGATCAATTAGGTACATTTTGAGTATCTATATAAAGAGATCGAAAAGCAATCCACAAATATAAGGCAGATTCCAATAAGTGGGTTTTGGTCGATCGGTTTTTCATAAAAAAAACAACGTAAGTTGTCTTTAATATTCTTCTTGCTTTATTAAGATATTCGTATTTAGTTTATGCTTATTTCTAATGTATTTTCTCTCCTAATCCTAGATTTTTAGGCTTAGATATTTCTGAGTGTATTTGTACACATTAAGTCGAAATATTTAAATTTTCTTTACCTCCAAAACTACACTAAATTTCTCCGTTTCTATTTAATTTGGTGTACTTTTTATCTATATAATCAGAAGAAAATAAATCTGAGGTTTTTGATTCAAATAAGTTTACATTTAAAATAAATTCACGCTGTATCGATACTCAACAAAGACACCAATTTTTATAAATTATCCACCACTTTGGCTGTCGTTTAAAGATGGGGGAATCAAATTGTAGTATTTGGAATAAATATTCGATATACGGTCCAAGGTTAATTTTTTAATTTTGTTCCGCAGTAAAAATTATATTAGATAATTACACAACTTTTTAAGTTTTGTAAATAAACAGAAATGAAAAAAAGCAAATACATAAAAATACACATTATGCCAAAAAACTTTTTTATTTCTTCAGTATTTTAGGTAGTCCAGATTTATTTTATTTTTTAAGCAATTTTAGATTAAAACCTTTCATTAAATCAGTTAATCAAATACAAGTCTATTTGAGGAATATTTTAGTTCTGTATTTATTCACAAGTTTGAAGTTCACGAAAACCTCACAAGTGAGTAAATGGTCTATATAGATATGAGTCGATGTAGGAATACATTTTTTGACTATAGTTTTAAAATTAGATTAATCTTTCTTTTATAAAGCATGCAGTCTTTGAAGATACTTAGTGCTTTCCTGCTTTTCAATGGATTGCTAGCACGTTCTCCACGGAGGAAGTATCCATCCTTCGAAGGCATTGATGTTCAGGAATATGTTGACAATCCTGACTGTCTTTTGAGTTACATTGATTGCCTGAAGAAAATTGGACCTTGTAAACCATTGGAACAGGATATTAGCGGTACATACATATTTACATTTATTTCTTTATTAATAAGGATGGAATCAAACAACAATGCTTTCAAAAATAATCAGTGCTTGTGAATCTTTTTCATGCTTCCTTATTATATTTAATTATTCAGTTGTTTTTCCTAGGTTAATGAGTAACTCGGAAAAACTTAACGTACAAAAATTCACATAAAGCCAGGAAAAATCATGGACATTATGAAAATGTAGTATACTACAAAAATGTGAATACGTTTAATTGTTTAATTAATCTATCTCTTTTTACCGATCATTCATTACCGAGAAAGTAGATTCTTTCACTTAATTAAGTTATGATGTTTACTATCAGTTTAATATTATCTTGTCTTTCGTGTTTCCAATAAGAATCGGGTTTTCAGACTCTCGTCTCCTTCTTAATCTGTTAAAATATGCGTTATAAATATACATCAGTTAATCAAGTCTCGATGTTAAATTGTGAAGAATAAACGTATTTTTAAGGCCATCTATGTTAATTTTGGTATTTGTCTTCGGCATTATTTTTCGAATACATCCGCTTTTAGTCTCTATCCAATACATAATGTCTACGTCTCCCTTCCATAATAGAAAATGAAAGGATCAGGACACTTATTGTCCGGGTTTGGTTCTGTAGCTTATAAATCAGTTCTTTATTTTACTGAGGAGGCATATAACTGTTTTCACCATTCGCTTGAACTCTGGAATGTAGTTGACATCATTATTTATATAAGATTCCAAGTATGTTAAAGTGATAATTTTTTCCACGCCCACGACGGTCTATTAATTTAGCTCATCTCTTATTTATATAAGATTCCAAGTATGTTAAAGTGATAATTTTTTCCACGCCCACGACGGTCTATTAATTTAGCTCATCTCTTATTTATATAAGATTCCAAGTATGTTAAAGTGATAATTTTTTCCATGCCCACGACGGTCTATTAATTTAGCTCATTTCTTATTTATATAAGATTCCAAGTATCTTAAAGTGATAATTTTTTCCATGCCCACGACGGTCTATTAATTTAGCTCATTTCTTATTTATATAAGATTCCAAGTATCTTAAAGTGATAATTTTTTCCATGCCCACGACGGTCTATTAATTTAGCTCATCTCTTATTTATATAAGATTCCAAGTATCTTAAAGTGATAATTTTTTCCACGCCCACGACGGTCTATTAATTTAGCTCATCTCTTATTTATATAAGATTCCAAGTATGTTAAAGTGATAATTTTTTCCATGCCCACGACGGTCTATTAATTTAGCTCATCTCTTATTTATATAAGATTCCAAGTATGTTAAAGTGATAATTTTTTCCATGCCCACGACGGTCTATTAATTTAGCTCATCTCTAATTTATATAAGATTCCAAGTATGTTAAAGTGATAATTTTTTCCATGCCCACGACGGTCTATTAATTTAGCTCATTTCTTATTTATATAAGATTCCAAGTATGTTAAAGTGATAATTTTTTCCATGCCCACGACGGTCTTTTAATTTAGCTTATTTCTTATTTATATAAGATTCCAAGTATGTTAAAGTGCTAATTTTTTCCATGCCCACGACGGTCTATTAATTTAGCTCATTTCTTATTTATATAAGATTCCAAGTATGTTAAAGTGATAGTCTTTTCCATGCCCACGATGGTCTATTAATTTAGCTCCTTTCTTATTTATATAAGATTCCAAGTATGTTAAAGTGATAATTTTTTTATGCCCACGATGGTCTATTAATTTAGCTCCTTTCTTATTTATATAAGATTCCAAGTATCTTAAAGTGATAATTTTTTCCATGCCCACGACGGTCTATTAATTTAGCTCATCTCTTATTTATATAAGATTCCAAGTATGTTAAAGTGATAATTTTTTCCATGCCCACGACGGTCTATTAATTTAGCTCCTTTCTTATTTATATAAGATTCCAAGTATGTTAAAGTGATAATTTTTTCCATGCCCACGATGGTCTATTAATTTAGCTCCTTTCTTATTTATATAAGATTCCAAGTATCTTAAAGTGATAATTTTTTCCATGCCCACGACGGTCTATTAATTTAGCTCATCTCTTATTTATATAAGATTCCAAGTATGTTAAAGTGATAATTTTTTCCATGCCCACGACGGTCTATTAATTTAGCTCATCTCTAATTTATATAAGATTCCAAGTATGTTAAAGTGCTAATTTTTTCCATGCCCACGACGGTCTATTAATTTAGCTCATCTCTTATTTATATAAGATTCCAAGTATGTTAAAGTGATAATTTTTTTCATGCCCACGACGGTCTATTAATTTAGCTCATCTCTTATTTATATAAGATTCCAAGTATCTTAAAGTGATAATTTTTTCCATGCCCACGACGGTCTATTAATTTAGCTCATCTCTTATTTATATAAGATTCCAAGTATCTTAAAGTGATAATTTTTTCCATGCCCACGACGGTCTATTAATTTAGCTCATCTCTTATTTATATAAGATTCCAAGTATGTTAAAGTGATAATTTTTTCCATGCCCACGACGGTCTATTAATTTAGCTCATCTCTTATTTATATAAGATTCCAAGTATCTTAAAGTGATAATTTTTTCCATGCCCACGACGGTCTATTAATTTAGCTCATCTCTTATTTATATAAGATTCCAAGTATCTTAAAGTGATAATTTTTTCCATGCCCACGACGGTCTATTAATTTAGCTCATCTCTTATTTATATAAGATTCCAAGTATCTTAAAGTGATAATTTTTTCCATGATCACGACGGTCTATTAATTTAGCTCATCTCTTATTTATATAAGATTCCAAGTATCTTAAAGTGATAATTTTTTCCATGCCCACGACGGTCTATTAATTTAGCTCATCTCTTATTTATATAAGATTCCAAGTATGTTAAAGTGATAATTTTTTCCATGCCCACGACGGTCTATTAATTTAGCTCATCTCTTATTTATATAAGATTCCAAGTATCTTAAAGTGATAATTTTTTCCATGCCCACGACGGTCTATTAATTTAGCTCATCTCTTATTTATATAAGATTCCAAGTATCTTAAAGTGATAATTTTTTCCATGCCCACGACGGTCTATTAATTTAGCTCATCTCTTATTTATATAAGATTCCAAGTATGTTAAAGTGATAATTTTTTCCATGCCCACGACGGTCTATTAATTTAGCTCATCTCTAATTTATATAAGATTCCAAGTATGTTAAAGTGATAATTTTTTCCATGCCCACGACGGTCTATTAATTTAGCTCATTTCTTATTTATATAAGATTCCAAGTATGTTAAAGTGATAATTTTTTCCATGCCCACGACGGTCTTTTAATTTAGCTTATTTCTTATTTATATAAGATTCCAAGTATGTTAAAGTGCTAATTTTTTCCATGCCCACGACGGTCTATTAATTTAGCTCATTTCTTATTTATATAAGATTCCAAGTATGTTAAAGTGATAGTCTTTTCCATGCCCACGATGGTCTATTAATTTAGCTCCTTTCTTATTTATATAAGATTCCAAGTATGTTAAAGTGATAATTTTTTCCATGCCCACGACGGTCTATTAATTTAGCTCCTTTCTTATTTATATAAGATTCCAAGTATGTTAAAGTGATAATTTTTTCCATGCCCACGACGGTCTATTAATTTAGCTCATCTCTTATTTATATAAGATTCCAAGTATGTTAAAGTGATAATTTTTTCCATGCCCACGACGGTCTATTAATTTAGCTCCTTTCTTATTTATATAAGATTCCAAGTATGTTAAAGTGATAATTTTTTCCATGCCCACGATGGTCTATTAATTTAGCTCCTTTCTTATTTATATAAGATTCCAAGTATCTTAAAGTGATAATTTTTTCCATGCCCACGACGGTCTATTAATTTAGCTCATCTCTTATTTATATAAGATTCCAAGTATGTTAAAGTGATAATTTTTTCCATGCCCACGACGGTCTATTAATTTAGCTCCTTTCTTATTTATATAAGATTCCAAGTATGTTAAAGTGATAATTTTTTCCATGCCCACGATGGTCTATTAATTTAGCTCCTTTCTTATTTATATAAGATTCCAAGTATCTTAAAGTGATAATTTTTTCCATGCCCACGACGGTCTATTAATTTAGCTCATCTCTTATTTATATAAGATTCCAAGTATGTTAAAGTGATAGTCTTTTCCATGCCCACGATGGTCTATTAATTTAGCTCCTTTCTTATTTATATAAGATTCCAAGTATCTTAAAGTGATAATTTTTTCCATGCCCACGACGGTCTATTAATTTAGCTCATCTCTTATTTATATAAGATTCCAAGTATGTTAAAGTGATAGTCTTTTCCATGCCCACGATGGTCTATTAATTTAGCTCCTTTCTTATTTATATAAGATTCCAAGTATGTTAAAGTGATAATTTTTTCCATGCCCACGACGGTCTATTAATTTAGCTCATCTCTTATTTATATAAGATTCCAAGTATGTTAAAGTGATAATTTTTTCCATGCCCACGACGGTCTATTAATTTAGCTCCTCCCTTATTTATATAAGATTCCAAGTATGTTAAAGTGATAATTTTTTCCATGCCCACGACGGTCTATTAATTTAGCTCCTCTCTTATTTATATAAGATTCCAAGTATGTTAAAGTGATAATTTTTTCCATGCCCACGACGGTCTTTTAATTTAGCTTATTTCTTATTTATATAAGATTCCAAGTATGTTAAAGTGCTAATTTTTTCCATGCCCACGACGGTCTATTAATTTAGCTCATTTCTTATTTATATAAGATTCCAAGTATCTTAAAGTGATAATTTTTTCCATGCCCACGACGGTCTATTAATTTAGCTCATCTCTTATTTATATAAGATTCCAAGTATGTTAAAGTGATAATTTATTCCATGCCCACGACGGTCTATTAATTTAGCTCATCTCTTATTTATATAAGATTCCAAGTATGTTAAAGTGATAATCTTTTCCATGCCCACGATGGTCTATCAATTTAGCTCCTCTCTTATTTATATAAGATTCCAAGTATGTTAAAGTGATAATTTTTTCCATGCCCACGACGGTCTATTAATTTAGCTCATCTCTTATTTATATAAGATTCCAAGTATGTTAAAGTGATAATCTTTTCCATGCCCACGATGGTCTATCAATTGAGCTCCTCTCTTATTTATATAAGATTCCAAGTATGTTAAAGTGATAATTTTTTCCATGCCCACGACGGTCTATTAATTTAGCTCATCTCTTATTTATATAAGATTCCAAGTATGTTAAAGTGATAATTTTTTCCATGCCCACGACGGTCTATTAATTTAGCTCATCTCTTATTTATATAAGATTCCAAGTATGTTAAAGTGATAATTTTTTCCATGCCCACGACGGTCTATTAATTTAGCTCCTCTCTTATTTATATAAGATTCCAAGTATGTTAAAGTGATAATTTTTTCCATGCCCACGACGGTCTATTAATTTAGCTCCTCTCTTATTTATATAAGATTCCAAGTATGTTAAAGTGATAATTTTTTCCATGCCCACGACGGTCTATTAATTTAGCTCATCTCTTATTTATATAAGATTCCAAGTATGTTAAAGTGATAATTTTTTCCATGCCCACGACGGTCTATTAATTTAGCTCATCTCTTATTTATATAAGATTCCAAGTATGTTAAAGTGATAATTTTTTCCATGCCCACGACGGTCTATTAATTTAGCTCCTCTCTTATTTATATAAGATTCCAAGTATGTTAAAGTGATAATTTTTTCCATGCCCACGACGGTCTATTAATTTAGCTCCTCTCTTATTTATATAAGATTCCAAGTATGTTAAAGTGATAATTTTTTCCATGCCCACGACGGTCTATTAATTTAGCTCTTCTCTTATTTATATAAGATTCCAAGTATGTTAAAGTGATAATTTTTTCCATGCCCACGACGGTCTATTAATTTAGCTCATCTCTTATTTATATAAGATTCCAAGTATGTTAAAGTGATAATTTTTTCCATGCCCACGACGGTCTATTAATTTAGCTCATCTCTTATTTATATAAGATTCCAAGTATGTTAAAGTGATAATTTTTTCCATGCCCACGACGGTCTATTAATTTAGCTCCTCTCTTATTTATATAAGATTCCAAGTATGTTAAAGTGATAATTTTTTCCATGCCCACGACGGTCTATTAATTTAGCTCATCTCTTATTTATATAAGATTCTAAGTATGTTAAAGTGATAATTTTTTCCATGCCCACGACGGTCTATTAATTTAGCTCATCTCTTATTTATATAAGATTCCAAGTATGTTAAAGTGATAATTTTTTCCATGCCCACGACGGTCTATTAATTTAGCTCATCTCTTATTTATATAAGATTCCAAGTATGTTAAAGTGATAATTTTTTCCATGCCCACGACGGTCTATTAATTTAGCTCCTCTCTTATTTATATAAGATTCCAAGTATGTTAAAGTGATAATTTTTCCCATGCCCACGACGGTCTATTAATTTAGCTCATCTCTTATTTATATAAGATTCCAAGTATGTTAAAGTGATAATTTTTTCCATGCCCACGACGGTCTATTAATTTAGCTCATCTCTTATTTATATAAGATTCCAAGTCTGTTAAAGTGCTAATTTTTTCCATACCCACGACGGTCTATTAATTTAGCTCATCTCTTATTTATATAAGATTCCAAGTATGTTAAAGTGATAATTTTTTCCATGCCCACGACGGTCTATTAATTTAGCTCCTCTCTTATTTATATAAGATTCCAAGTATGTTAAAGTGATAATTTTTTCCATGCCCACGACGGTCTATTAATTTAGCTCATCTCTTATTTATATAAGATTCTAAGTATGTTAAAGTGCTAATTTTTTCCATGCCCACGACGGTCTATTAATTTAGCTCATCTCTTATTTATATAAGATTCCAAGTATCTTAAAGTGATAATTTTTTCCATGCCCACGACGGTCTATTAATTTAGCTCATCTCTTATTTATATAAGATTCCAAGTATGTTAAAGTGATAATTTTTTCCATGCCCACGACGGTCTATTAATTTAGCTCATATCTTATTTATATAAGATTCCAAGTATGTTAAAGTGATAATTTTTTCCATGCCCACGACGGTCTATTAATTTAGCTCATCTCTTATTTATATAAGATTCCAAGTATGTTAAAGTGATAATTTTTTCCATGCCCACGACGGTCTATTAATTTAGCTCATCTCTTATTTATATAAGATTCCAAGTATGTTAAAGTGATAATTTTTTCCATGCCCACGACGTTTTATTAATTTAGCTCATCTCTTATTTATATAAGATTCCAAATATGTTAAAGTGATAATTTTTTCCATGCCCACGACGGTCTATTAATTTAGCTCATCTCTTATTTATATAAGATTTCAAGTATGTTAAAGTGATAACTTTTTCCACGCCCACGACGGTCTATTAATTTAGCTCATCTCTTATTTATATAAGATTCCAAGTATGTTAAAGTGATAATTTTTTCCATGCCCACGAAGTTTTTTTAATTTAGCTCATCTCTTATTTATATAAGATTCCAAATATGTTAAAGTGATAATTTTTTCCACGCCCACGACGGTCTATTAATTTAGCTCATCTCTTATTTATATAAGATTCCAAGTATGTTAAAGTGATAATTTTTTCCATGCCCACGACGGTCTATTAATTTAGCTCATCTCTTATTTATATAAGATTCCAAGTATGTTAAAGTGATAATTTTTTCCACGCCCACGACGGTCTATTAATTTAGCTCATCTCTTATTTATATAAGATACCAAGTATGTTAAAGT
Organism: Druceiella hillmani; assembly: GCA_039881145.1. Taxonomy (NCBI): domain Eukaryota; kingdom Metazoa; phylum Arthropoda; class Insecta; order Lepidoptera; family Hepialidae; genus Druceiella; species Druceiella hillmani. The sequence goes on from JAYKKI010000013.1 coordinate 9,376,933, forward strand.
GATAATTTTTTCCACGCCCACGACGGTCTATTAATTTAGCTCATCTCTTATTTATATAAGATTCCAAGTATGTTAAAGTGATAATTTTTTCCACGCCCACGACGGTCTATTAATTTAGCTCATCTCTTATTTATATAAGATTCCAAGTATGTTAAAGTGATAATTTTTTCCATGCCCACGACGGTCTATTAATTTAGCTCATCTCTTATTTATATAAGATTCCAAGTATGTTAAAGTGATAATTTTTTCCACGCCCACGACGGTCTATTAATTTAGCTCATCTCTTATTTATATAAGATACCAAGTATGTTAAAGTGATAATTTTTTCCACGCCCACGACGGTCTATTAATTTAGCTCATCTCTTATTTATATAAGATTCCAAGTATGTTAAAGTGATAATTTTTTCCACGCCCACGACGGTCTATTAATTTAGCTCATCTCTTATTTATATAAGATTCCAAGTATGTTAAAGTGATAATTTTTTGCCCACGTCGGTCTAATAATTTAGCTCATTTTTTATTAATATTTAGCCCTAATTTTTTAATTTTAACTACAGTATGTTTGAAATTGTCCTTCATATTATTATTAAATATGGTAAAGAAAATCAGGTCGCCAGCATTCCAAAGTTTCCTGTTAAGGAGTAAAACTTTCTTTAAGTTTTCCTAGTCATTGAAATATATTTTCTACATATACGTTGAATAAGGTAATTTTTTTTGTTATTCAAAGTAAACGAATAATTGTGATTCACCTAAAGATATAACAAAATAGATTATGTAAAACATTACACATATTCAATATATTTAAAAGGAAACGAGTTTGGCGGATTACGTAAAAACCGAATACGGTAATAAAACATTATTTAAATCTTTTAATTAATTCCTATGCCAAATTTGATGAGGATAAATACGGTAAAACACAGGAGAGCCAGATGTTGATTAAGACATAAATAACCTCAATAAAACATCAATAACCTTTTTATGTTCGCGTAATGTAAAAATCTCTAAATCAATTCAAATAAAGCTGTTTATTGTTACTTTATGCGAAGTCAAGTAATAAATGGGGCTGCATTTTAAATTATATGGTGTTGAAAAGTGTGAGTAAAACTGTTATTACAAGTTTTCCCTAGATAATATTAAATTAACATTTATATATATATATATATATATATATATATATATATATATATATATATATACATAAATATATATTTATATATACATATTTATATATATATATATATATATATATATATATATATATATATATATATATGTATATGTATATATGTAAACGAAGTGAGTGACACTTCATTCAGCATGAAGTTTGCATATGATCTGTGCTAGCTGTCACTTGGACATGTCGCCACGCCACGATAGAAAAATAGGTTATGTTCTTAGAAACGATCAATGAATTATAATATGATATAGTATAATATTTTAATACTTAATTGATACGAACTAGTGAAGCAATAGCTTTAAATGTTGTTTCTCTTTTCAGGTGAGTTTGTGATTAATTAATTAACGTTATAAATTGTTTTGTAAAAGTGTAAACATTTGTTTATGTAATAAATCTCTTTTCAGAGCAACTCAATGCTATAGTTTTACTGTTCGCCATATTATCCAAGGATAAGAATTAGAAACACATTATAAAACAACATTTAATACGAGACCGGAAGATTGCCTTAGAAAATAGTATAAAATCACATAATTATAATAAAAAAAGATTTGATAAAAACTGAAAAAATTATGAATTTGAAGTCGGAGATTTAGTATATGTTGAAAACGGTAATCGGTTAAACCGAAAAAAACTAGATGAATTGAAAATTGGTCCATATCAAATTATAGAGAAAATATCTAATTCAATTTACAAAGTAAACACGGGACACCAAAAGGTACAGTCAAACCTTTTCCACATAACAAAACTCGTTCCAGTGGTAGTAATACGTTAAAATTTTGATAATTACCTATGGAGGGGGGGGGGGAGATGTAAACGAAGTGAGTAACACTTCATTCAGCATGAAGTTTGCATATCAGCTGTGCTAGCTGTCACTTGGACATGTCGCCACGCCACGATAGAAAAATAGGTTATGTTCTTAGAAACGATCAATGAATTATAATATGATATAGTATAATATTTTAATACTTAATTGATACGAACTAGTGAAGCAATAGCTTTAAATGTTGTTTCTCTTTTCAGGTGAGTTTGTGATTAATTAATTAACGTTATAAATTGTTTTGTAAAAGTGTAAACATTTGTTTATGTAATAAATCTCTTTTCAGAGGAACTCAATGCTATAGTTTTACTGTTCACCATATTATCCAAGGATAAGAATTAGAAACACATTATATATATATATATATATATATATATATATGTATGTATATATCGATAAATATTCATTGCTTGATTAAGGTTAATTTTGTAACATCATATTTATCAAAATTTAAGTGTGGTTTCTGGCATAGATGTCCACAAATTTATTGGTACAAGAGATCATCATAGCGTACAGAGAGCTTTCTTCGATTGTCATATTCAGTAAGGTTGCAATATAAATACCATGCGATATGCATATGTACATCTTAAACGATTATATTTAAGGAGCCTAATATATAGGTTGAGGTATGGTCAGAATAAGAGAATGGTTGATTTACTGAGCTTTACTCGAACTTTTCAAAGAAATAAGAAAACAATTTACACATTTAGAAAGTCTTAGTTAATTGTAACTTTCAGTAAGTGCGGTATAAGCAAATATAAAACTAAATTTCGATGAAAGTAAATATCGCAAAATAAAACACAAGGATTTGTTACAAGACATATGTTTGACTTTTGAAAATTTACTAGATAAAATTAATTTTCTGACATCCAATTTATCAAAACTGGCTTGGAGATTTTGGTAATAGATGGGTACAGAGGTTTTGGTAGATGATATCATCATGGTATGCATACATTTCATCAATTTTATGGTAGAGATTTAGAACAAAATTCATGGAATATATATTTGTCCATATTGAACCATTATAGCAAACTATCGTAATATATGAATTGAAGTATGATGAGGACATTTTGCTAGAGAAGATTGGATTTACTTGGCCTCGCTCGAAACTTGAAAGTCATTAAGTTTTGGCTGTTGATAAGTATCCTACTCCTACTCTCGGTATGTCAGGCTAAGGTATATATGAAATTAAATTTCTGTGTCAGAAAATATTGGGAAGGACCAGAGGAAAGTGCTGGATGAGTGATTTATGGCTTTGGTAGTATCTGCTTACTCTGACAGCAAAATTCTGATATAACATTCTATGTAGTAGATCACACAGAAAGAAAATAAATTGCAAACTTTTTTTTAATAAAGTCGGATAAAATATTACTAATCTTTATGGTGCTCGAATAGAAAATTTACATTCAATAATAAATAATAACAAAATATTCTAATTTTATCTTGAACGGAAAGAAGTATATATTTTCATACATTTTTACATTATTTTGCTAACTTATCGTGGTTCTAAATCTAACAAATTATTTTCTCGTTTAGAGAATGAACATTTGATTTATAAATAGAAAATTTTAAAACAAATTAAAGAAATATTTATTTTGCGTGGGAAAATAAATCTATTTTTAAATTTTAAAAATTTTAAACTCAAAGATCTTCCTGTTTGAATTTTAATAATATCAGTTCAATAATTTCACTGAGGATTATTCATTGTTTACATAAAAATAAATAACTAAATGAAATATTTATTTATAAATATAATACTTTTATAAAGAAAGAAAATAAGTATTTAAATTCATCTAACAATGATATTTTCTGTTGTGTATATTTATATCCTATAGTTTTTGTGTTCGTGTATTTCGGAGCTTTATCCAATGTGTAGGGAGTTATGTGTGAAAAATTCTATTGCCGCCTCTTTTATTTTAATTGTATAAAAAGGCAGTTTTTCAGCAATGTTGTTGGTTCAACACTGTATTCAGTTCATTTATTTTTTCAGACAGAGGATCTCTGATTATGGAGGATGGGTGTAAACACTGCACGCGCGAAGAAAGCGAAATTGTGAGCGACTTGGCTACCCTGATTGGAATGAAAAACCCGATCGATTTCTACGAAATCTGTAGAGTTTACGATCCTAAAGCTAAACACACCAGCATATTTTTTAATTTAGTTTTGCAAGCAAAATCATTGATGGATTTGCCTAGATTGGGAGGTGGTCTTCTAAATTCGGTATTTTCTTTATTCAATGGCCCTGTATCCACTTTTACTGATTATTGTCAGCAATAAATGTAGAATCATTTGCCTATAAACCTTTTTTTTCGGTTCTTAAATATTAACTAGGCATTCATATAACTTCATCGACTCTTTTTATTTCGTCATCTATTTCTCTACTTTTTGTTACAATTCTTTAACTCTAAAACTCTTAAGTTACCACAAACCAATTTTGTATTCAGCTTCTGTCGATAAATAAAAATAAAGATTTTTCCAAAAATTACGTTTTGTATTCCTTTTTGCAAATATAACTTCTGGACCTACTTTTATTATGCCTGAACCTTTTTTAATTACACCTAACAATAAATTTTTTAATTACACCTAACAGTGTGTTGGTTGTTTGGAAAGGATTGCTCCAAGAAATATTTTACTGTCTTCTAGTACATGACATAAAGACAATTTTTTTTAAATACTCCAACTTTATAGCTATCATTAAAGGATAGAAGAAATTAAATCGTAACATGCAAGATAAATCGTTTCGAAGAAAGGACTAAAATTTTGTAAATTTTAATCTTTTCTTCGTATTTGTCTATTCACTTTTGATCGTCTTTTAACTTCTTTTGCAATAAATATATTATGACGTATGATTTTTTAAATTGGATATGTCTTCATAATATTATCAACAATCAATAATTATTATTAGTACAACATATTGATACTTATTTTTGATAATAAATTCTTGTATCTTACAAGTTTTATAAATAAATACAAATAATGAAGCTATTACACAAATCTAAAGACTGTGGCACAAAACCCTTTTTTTTGTTTTTCAGGATTTTATATAATCCATATATGTCTAAATCCTTCATGTAATTTTTAGTTTAGAACCTGTGTTCAGTCAGTTATTCAAATGCAAGTAAATTTGAAGAATTATTTTGCTCCGTATTCAGTCACAAGTGTGAACCCAAGATGATTTGAAAACTCCTCTTCGCTGTAAAGTGGTCCACCAAATTTAAAAGGGTGGTAAAATATTTAATCCGATGTTGGATTACATATTTAACCCATCACTTTAAATTTACATTTTCGCCTATTTTTTTTATAAAATGTGCAGGCTTTGCAGATAATGAGTGCTATACTGCTTTTCAATGGGTTGCAAGCAGAATCCATGTGCAATCAGTATCCATGCTTTGAAAATATTAACGTCCAGGAATACGTTGACGATCCTGCTCATCATTCAAGTTATATTGATTGTGTGAAGAAAACTGAATGACAGAAATACATATAAGCGGCGTATGTATATTTAATTTACTCTTACGTACGTAATAATGGAACCAAATTTTCATGATATTTTCAAAAATATCACTTAATATTTCTTCAGTTTTCGTATTTTCAAGGAGTGACAATTTTTTTAGACGTCTTTCATATATAAAATTTTTTACGTGCCTTTTTGAAGTCGTTGCTTTGTTTTGTAAAAACGAAACATACACAAATTTAGGAAAATTAGAAAGAGAGAGGGAGAGATAGAGAGAGTGGTATTATGAAAATATCTAACACTACAAAAATTGAAACACGTTGAATTGTCATTTTAATTTGTTTACCCGATACTGGAATAATTTATTTGGATATAGTTAAAATATTAATTTTCGTAACCGGGATACTACCAAAAAATTATATATAATTATTTCTTTATTTCAAATTGAACTAGCAACTCATTATCTTTTCAAGAAATGCATACAGCAAAAAATACATGTTTCTCTACTTTTTATTTATTAATTATTTAATTACGTGATAAGAAAATCTTAAAATTGGAAGTAGCTTCTTTTGATTAGGTTATAATGTTTGCAATCAACATTGTATTATGTTGCTTTCCGTGTTACAAACACTGACCAGATTTTAAAGACTTTCGTCTCTTCTTCGCTTAATACAAAATACGAGTTGTAAATGTACAGAATGTGCCTTCCATTTTACCGTTTGTTGTCCGCACCATTTTTGAACGCATATGAACTTTTTCTCTTTCTTATTCAAATTGTCCGTGTTTCTAATCTGTATTAGAAAATGGAAGGAACAAGGCTCTTTCTGTGCAAGTTTCTGTTCTGCAGCTTATAACTTAGTTGTTCTATGGTATCCAGGGGTAACATCACTGTTTTTAGCCACTATTTGCTCTACCTCTGAAATAAAGTTGGCATTATTATGCTTGCATATTCTATTCCCAATATACATAATTGTTCACTTTCTCCATATCCTCAACGGTCCACTAATTTGGCTCTTTTTTATTAATTGTTAGTTCAAACTTGTTAATTTTTAACTTTTAATATTTGAAATATCCCTAATATTTTTACTAAATATGATAAAAAAACTTGTCATCAGTATTCTTGCATTTTCCGTTAATAGCAAAACTTATCTATAAATCTTTGTTAGTTTTCTGTAATACATATTCTCCATATATTTTGAATAAGACATATAATCTCTGTTATGCGATAGAAATGAAGAATTATAGTTCACTTTTATGTATTTTGTATGAAATTCTGGAAAAAGTAGATTTGCAATATATTTAAATTGATATGCCATGAAATATGAAACTAGAAAACACTTTGATTACTTTATTTGCTCTTTAAAATGTTTAAATAAACATTTTATTTTTTTTAACTGAACTAAAATTTTACATTTTGACTGATATGTATGCAATTTTTATAAATATGCCAAACTTTAAGATTCCATATCAAAAGGATTTTAGGAAAATACCGTGAATATTTTCAAGAATGTCTACAAGTTTTAAAAATTAATGTTTCTAAATCCTTATAATTTCTCTTTCAAATAATATTCCACACGGGATATGAAACTAAAAACAACAATCGATTTACTACTTCGGAATTGTTTTCAGAATTGTTTTAGAATGTTATACAAAACTTATTAGGTAGGAATTCAAACATATTCTTTTTTAAAAACCTTTATCCTCTACGATAAAATTTTAAAATTTAAAAAAAATTCAACAAACTTCACAGAAAAAAATGGCTGTGACAAATACATGTGCAATTGGGTGGTATTTATTGGGTTAAATTTCATGTTTATAGTTAGCTGTTTGCATGTTTGCCTGTGCCTAAGTTAAGTAAAAAAATATATATTAGTTACTAATCTGAAAGTCTTTTGTTTAATAGTTACAGATGCAAACTGTCATGTCGTGTACTTAGATACAGCGCAATGTTACTTTCGTTTGAATAAAATCTTTCCAATCAGTTTAAACTAGAGAAATATCGTTCATCATTGTAGCTCGAATTGGTTGTAGGTAGAGACCCGTATGAATTATATAAAAAGAGCAGTAAAAACAGTAAAATAGTCTTCAAAGTTTGACAACAAAAACATGTACTATTTACTACTTAAAGTTCAGAAAGACAACGTACCTCTTAAAAAAATTTGATGGAACCGATTTTAAATAATGGAAATCCCAAGTAAAATGAGCCTTGCATGCAAAAGGTTTAGATATAAACGTACTAAAACCAGAAACAGACGCGACTCAGTAGAATGAAGATAATGGGATCACATTGTTTATAATGACATCAGCTATGGATCGTAAACAAGTAGCATTCACCACGAATTGCGAACCAGCGCTTGAGGTGATGACTAAATTTGAGTCTATCTATGTACAAAAAGCCGATAAGACTAAAATAATGTTATATGAACATTTTTATTATTATAAAATGTCACCGGCAGATGACATGGCTCAGCACATAGCCAAAGTTAAAAGTTTGGCTAAACAATTGAAAAAAAAAATTGAGAGGTTATTGGCAATACTGCAATCACAACTAAGATATTAATTACACTCCCAAGTACAGATCTCTTTATCAGGATTGATTTTTATTTGATTCAAAGAAACAAACGATAATCAACTTGAAAGTTTGTTTATTAGATGAGATCAGTTTGAACGTAGAATAAGAGAATGAAACTGCCTTATTAGTGGCAAAACAAAATACAAAGAATAAATTTTGTTATATACGGAAACAAATAACAAGTCAAAGGAAATAAATCGCATTGTTTTGGATGTTACACCCGTGGGAAACACAGTCATTTCACAAAAGATTGTCATGTTCCTAAAGAAAAACAAAACCAAAGAAAAGAAAATGTGTGACCCTTCATTGTAGCGAATAGTGATTGGAAAGACGATGATGATAGTAGTAAATTGACATTAGACAGCGGTGCCTCAGCTCATATAAATTATAAATGCAAAAATTTTGCACAATTGTAAGAGTATACAGGATCATCACTGACATTAGGAAACCAAGAAGCTGTAGAAGTTATTGAAAAGGAATGGATAGTGGGAGATAAGTATTTTAAAAAATGTTCTATATGTGCCTAAATAAAGAAGGAACTTATTTTCAGAATGTGTAGTGAAGGCTATGATATTACAAAGAAATAAAATATACTTTAATTTATAAGGACAATAAAATAGTGATGTGCGCGTCTTTATTAAGCAACAATTTATACAATTTAAAGGTGAAAACAGTTTAAAATCTAGCAGGTTATGTATTACAAAAGTTGAATCTTAAAACATCGCATGAATGTTTAGGACACTTGAATACTAAAGAAATGGAGATAATGTGCAAAACCAATGTGATTACTGTTAGTTTTGTGAGAACTGTGCTTGTAGCAAGGATGCTCATCATCTGTCCCATAATTCAAACAAAGACCACTGCAACCAGGTAATGTTATTTACAGTGATGATCTGTACAAGATATAAAATACTTTATTTTGCTTAAAGACGCTGCTACAAGTTTCAGATATGTGTATTTTATAAAATACAAATGTGATGTGTTGGACTATTTTAAGAAAAATAATGCAAGGATTAAACAGTTATTTTACACATGGTGTACGCATATTACATACTTATAACGGAGGAGATATACGAACAAAATTTCAAAGAATATCTAGATGGTGAGGGTATTTCTCATGAACTTACTGCCCCTTAGTCACCAGAACAAAATGGCTGAGCTGAAAGGGAAATCAGGACAATAGTGGAAAGTGCTTGATTCATTCTTTACGCCCGTGGTGTATCACTCAATATCTGCACAGAAACAGTCAATTGTGTTATTTATTTATTAAATTGGACATCTTCCATCCAAACACAAAATATTATATCAATGGAAATGTGGAGTGGTGTAAGACCTAGCATTGATCATGTCAGAGCGTTTGGGTGCGAAGGATATATACATGTGCCAGATCAGCTGACAAAGAAGCTTGATTGTAAAAGTCGTCAGATGATGTTAGTTGGCTACCATAATACTAACTATATATGATCAGCACACGAAAAGAATAACAGTATGAAGAAATGTTATTTTCAATGAACAGGAAAGTCCAAAATTAAGAAGGAACGAAGTTCAGATTTTTTTCTATGATGAAGATGAAAAAAGATGAAGAAACTGAAGGAGAGTCAAATATATTGAGAGCAATTCTGATAACTCACTCAGTTATCAGAATTGTGAAAGCGATGACAGTACATACACTTCCATCGATGACAATGATGAGACCTATAAACCCTCGCAAAAACTTATCTTACTGACATAGGTAGTTCAATCATCACTTCACAACCACGAAGAAATAAATATTTTATTACAGCGCCCATAATATTATTTCCAATATCCATAACAATAAATATTTACATAAGCTTTCAAGTTAATTATAGCCAAAGTAGCGACTTTCAGTTTTTATTTAATTTTTTTTTACTATTCAATTGTTTATACTTTTTGCTATAAATTGGATTCGCATCTCCATACGAAGCATAAATTTGTAAAATATTATGCATGACGAAATTATGATCATATTAAAAAAAATACCCCCAAAATATATATCATGATAAACAAATATGTAAAGCAATATGAATTTTTAAATATTACCCTTCAGTTTGAAGATACTATCATGCATGCTTTGAAAATTAATGTTTCTGTGGCTTATGATGATATAAATAAGACGAGTTAAGGCGTATATTACCTATACCTCTTACACTCTGCACTTATTACATTGTCTATTTCTCAACCTGTCATTATAATAAGTCTAACAACTATTAAAAAATATATCTTAATTGTTATTATTAGACTCAATTAGTAATTAACTTAAAAGACTGCTCATTCCTTAAAAGTGAAAGTTGCACAGTACTATTTAATTTTAATTCCATACATGTTTACAAATTTTAACAACACATAATTTTTTAGAGGTTTTGTAAACTTGTATGCAGCCTGGTCATAAGTACTAACATGTTTTACATATATTTTTTGCTTTTCAATCTGTTCCCTGATAAAATTATATTTTATATCCACGTGTTATAATATTTTCACCGTTTTTGCATTAGCAATCGCTATAGCAACTGATTATCGCAGAACATAGTTATTGAAGATACATTTCTTACACTAAATCACATAGCAAGTTATAAAGCCAGCATGCTTCACTTGCTGCCATAGTTATGGATAAATATTCTGCCTCTGTTAATGAGATACTGACTGTATCTCATCAACAGAGATAAGACAATTTCAGTACATGAAACAATACCTTTTGGTTGAATTTCCTTTCACGAAGGTTATTCCCCCAGTCAGCATCACAAAAACAAACTTATCATTGTTACATTTTTTTGTATACTCTAAAGTGTGTTTGATGTATAGCAGAAATCTTTTTAAAACTGCTAATAACATATTGGTACATCTAGATATCGACATAATATTGATACCGATACAGATATCCGGACATGTTCCAGAAGCTGTATATGTCAAACACCCAATGATTCGTTTACAGAGATATTATGTATTATCTTTACATTTAATATTTTATAGTTTATTGGTATTGAAATTCTGATCCTTGGGAGATCTAACATGTTTACAGTTATACATATTAAAATTTTTCACTATATTTTGCATATATTTTTTTGACTTATTTCTGTGACATGATTCTTTAAGTCTTGTTCTACTGATTTTGTGGGAATAAATCTATTCCCACAAAATCAGTTATTAAGTTCAAATCCTTGATTTCAAATTTCTTACATAGTACATTATTCAGTTCAGATATTAATTTTTTTTGTAATTTCGAATATACATTTTGTCATTTAGAATATACGCATGGACCACATTTAGACCTTTTGGAGCCTTTCCCCAGTATTACAGAATTGAATTTCTCGTTCCAGTATTTTGGGGACTTCTTAAGTCCACACAAGGCTTTATTAAATTTTATAACATTTTTGCCATTCTCATAGACACCATCTGGCAAATGAATATGCACATTTTCCTTAATTTTACCATATAGAAAGGCTCCGGTGATATACATCTGATAAATAGGTTAAGTTTGGTTGCTATCGCTAAGAACTATCTAAAAGTTGTTAACTTTGCCACTGGTGCATAAATTTAATTCTGATTTAAAAAATCATTTTATCCAAAGCCCTTACCAATCAATATTGCCTTATATTGGATAACGTCATTAGTCTGTTTTTTTAAAGACCCATTTGCTACTAATTATATTTTCATTATCTGATGGATCATAAACACTTCATGTATTGCTGTCCTTCAGTGTGTGTAGTTCCCTTTGTATAGCCTCATTCTACTTACAAGCATCATTCATCATATGTGTTAGGTTCACAATTCTCTATCTATACATTATTGCAGTTATAGATTACTGTTTGCTTTTTACACGCTTGTTTCGTGGACTTTTTCTGTCTTCTATTTAATATAGTTCACTGTCTCTGGATTCGTGCAGACTGCCCCAGGACCTTCTTGCCACACGTCCAGCCAGAGTCGTAATCAGGATCTTATTGTTCATTATTGGCTTGTAAAGGAGCATTCGAACCATCCTTGGCACTCTGATCTTGTACTTGGATTCAGTCATCATTCTCAAGATTCACCTTCACATCTATCTGGTATAGTTAATTCAATTGTATGAAATATATGCTCCCTCAGAAAAACCACGTCTCTTTTTGTCTTTAGTTCATTTTTAAGTGGGAAAAATACTCTATATATTTTTGTTGTCTCAACATAGCCATCATGTTATCCTTTTCACCCTTCGCATCTCACTTATCTCGCTTTAATTTGCATATGTGGATATACACAGCAATACCAAATATTCTGAGATTATGAATATCATAACATTTATTTAGAGACTTTCAGACCACAATTCATGTGGAGAATTTCCTGGAACAGAACTCTTCCCAGTCCTATTAAGTGTATAAGCAGCTGTATTGACTGCTTATGCCCACGGTCTAATTGGCAAATTTTTAGCATACAATATTATTCTGGCCGCTTCTCCTAAAATTCCCATACCTTTCACTACCTTGCCATTTTGTTCTGGCGTAGAAGTAACTGACGTATGACGAACCATACTTTTAGATTCAAATTACTCTCTACATTCATTATTAATAAATTTCATGCCGTTATCACTTCGAAAGATTTTAATTTCCTTATCAGTTTCATTTTCCACTTGAGACATATAATTTTTAATGCATTTCTTTATTTCATCCTTTGTTTAACAAAGAACAAAATTCTGTATTTTAAAAAAATCATCCTTGAATACGACAAAGTATTTCGAGCCACCTACAGACGTCCCTTCCATCGACCCACACGTATCCGCGTAAATTATATCACAGATGTTAGAACTGACATTATCACTGACATGATAGGGCAGGAGATCATTTTTTCCTTTCAGTCTATCTTTTTACGTCGGCAAACCAGCCAGCTGAGTTTTATCGACCTTGATACTATTTTTCTGCAACACTTATTTGACATAGACCATGTTTTGATGCGCCAACTTTGTGCGTGCTATTCATGCAACTCTGAGCACTTGACGTCAGCAACACTGGTTTCGCCAGCATTCAAATGACGAAAATCCAAATATTACACACTTGCGCATGTCGCAGCAACAGCCATCACTTTATTTTCTCTATAAAACTTGCAAACATTTTCGCCTGTCACTAAAACATAACCTTTTCTCGTGGCACAATTTACAGAAAACAAATTTGTTATCAACTCGAGAACATACAGTACATTGCCTATAGTTGTGTCAGTGCATTCGCTACCGTTCCAAACTTCGACCGCCACCTGGCTGCACCCTTTGACACTAATATGCATTCCGTTTCTTACTATTACCTACCTATGAAGTAAATATTTCGCACTTACAATACATCTGCTTACTAGCGCTAGAGTCGACCAACCATTTTGCTTTATGAAAACCTCCTCCAATACACTGTTCACCACGAAAGTTTTATTTTCATTTCTTTTCTTATAACGACACATGTCTTTTTATATATCCCGGCTTATTACCATAATATCATTTTAAATTTGGCCGATTGTCCTTCTCCTCGTAATTACGAAAATTATCCATGTTATTATTTCTACACTTACTTAAATAATATCCAACTTTGTTATACTTAAAGTAGTTCATGTTTTCTCGTTTACCTTTTTAGCTACAAATGTCGCAGCCGATTGTGAACTCGCTCCCTTTTGTTTAATCCTCTCTTCTTCTATCGACAATGTAGCAATTAAATTGTCATAACGTTGTTTTTCGTCAAGAGCAGACTTTCGTGCTGAGACAAAATATTTATACTCTCCCGGCAAAGAACAGAATTTTAGTAATTAAAAATTTATCATGTATATTTTTCTCCCGGCTGTTTTAAGTTGTTTTGTATCTCCTGTATTTTTTATAGAAACACGGACATGTCGAAACTTTCTTCGAAGTTGAATCGAAAAAATCATTATTGGACAATATGAATGCTCGTTTCCGATTTTTGTTCGTAAACACTTACCAATTTATTCTACATAGTGGCCGCCGTATCACATGTGATTATGTGTATCATTATTTCTTCTGATATTATTGTCACCAGCAAGGTTTGCCCTTTCGTATCCTGCGCTTCCCAACGAGCACGTTGTGGATCATTCTGGGGTTTCACTGTAATCCAGTCTACTATTTTGAAGTGACCTTGACTCCGTAACAAGACGGATGTTTGGACTCTCCAGATGTTCGAATTCCGGAAGGCCTCCAGTTTGAACGTTTGAACGGCTTGCCTAATCTGTGCAAGATCCATGATAGTTTCCTTCCAGTAGGCTAAACTGCCTTGCTTAATATTTTATTTAAGCCAATAATCCCTTCCCGATGCAAAATAAACCTCCAAAATGGCTGCCGGTACGCGTTCGATATTTTTCAACAAACTTTCGCACTGCAGTTTTTGTGCTGTTTACTATTTTTCAAGTTTATATTTATTTATTTAGGCTAGTCAGTAACTTGGGCCCATAACCAGGTAAAATTATAAATTAAATACAAACTAAAATCAATGAAAAATATTTATTTATTAAAGAGCACATACAACACTCACAAAGCTTTTCGCCATGACACCCAGGAGCGAGAAAGGTATATAAGTAAGACGAGTTAAGACATATATTTCCTATCCCTCTTACATCCTGCACTTATTACATGATCTATTTCTCAACACAATTATTTTAGAATTTTCCGATATTCAATACGCAAAGGGATGAAAAGGGGTGGCTAAATGTGTGTGGGAATGAAATTTTTATTTTAATTTTTATGTAGAATTTGTTATTATTGCTTTTTCATGCATATCATTAAACAAGTACTAAAGAATTTTTCGATACTCTAACCAAAACGGGATGAAAAAGGGTGGCTAAATTTGTATGGGAAAAATTGCAATGGTAATTTTTACTTAAAAATTTGTATTAATGATTCGCAAGACAAATAATGAAATAAGTATTTAATCATTTTCCGATATTCAACCCTAAATGTTGAAAAGGTGTGATTAAATTTGCGTAAGAAACCAATTTTTAAGGTAACTTCTATTCAAAAATTGGTAATAATACTTTTCTATAAAAATAATAAAATAAGTATTTCAGCATTTTCTTATATTCAACTCTTAAGGGGGTAAAAACGGATAACTAATTTCGTGTGCGAAAGATCATGGAAATTTTTATTAAAGATTGATATTGCTGTTGTTCAATACAAAATAATGTAACAAATATTTATTTATTTTATAATATTCAACCCCCAGGGGGGTGAAAAAATTGTTACTATATTTTCATGGAAAAAAAATTGTAGTGGTGATTTTTACTTAAAAATTTATATTAATACTTTTCAATACAAATAATGAAAAAAGTATAAAGCATTGTCCGAAATTCAGTCCCTAAGGAGGTGAAAACGGGCGGCTAAATGTGTGAGGAAAAAAATTGTTACGGTATTTTTTATTTATAAAATTATATTAATGCTTTTTAATTCAAATAATGAAACAAGGATTAAGCATTCTCCGAGATACAACCCCTAAGGGGTAAACATTGATGGTTAAATTTATGTGGAAAAATTTGTTTCGATCGTTTTTATTTAAAAATATGTTGTAATGTATTTAAACAAGCATTTAATCATTTTCCGAAATTGAATCTTAAGAGGTGAAAAGGGATTGCTAAATTTGTATGGCAAAAAAAATTCACAGCAATTTTTACTTAAAAATTTGTATTAATACTTTCCGATTCAAAAAATTAAACAAGTATTTAAACATATTTCTATATTGAACCCCTAAGTGGGTGAAAAGGAGTGGCTAATTTGTATGTCATGAAAATTCTTATGAACATTTTTACTTAAAAATTTGTATTAATGTTTGCAATACAATGAATTTAATAAGAATTTAGGCAGATTCGGATATTCAGTCCCTTTTTTTTCTTAAAATTTTGTATTACCATTTTCAATGGAAAAAATGTAATAAGTATTTAAGAACTTTACGAGATTCAATCTCTAATCAGATGAAAATTGGTAGCTAAGTTTATATGGGAAAAATATTTCTATTGTAAATTTTCACGTGCCACTGTGTTCATTGGCTGTACTCTTCGATGGGGAGGATTGGTTTTCATACCGCTAATACCACTTATATCTTATTATTATGTTTTCTAATTCAAGCGACCATAATTTTCTCTTAGAGTCTGTTTCACAACGTCGATTAATAAATCTCAGGGTCAGTTATAAAATGTGATAGGCATTGACTTAGGGGAGGATTGCTTATCACATGATTTTAGCACCAGACAGTATTACCACTACTGTGGTATACAAAGAAGTATTGTATTAAACTCTAACTCCCTCTCTACTGCTTTATTAGCGTAAATTACGTAGACACTGCTTATATACTTTGTTGATATATAAATAAACATCGGTGTTAACACCATACAAGTAAGTAGAGATTTAATAAAAATAAAACCAACCTTCTATTTTATGTGTTAAACTAAGAAAACAAAATTATTAAATTTTACTAATTAAAATTTTCACTATTCTCTAAGTTGAAAAATACTTATGCCGATAAAAATAGAATAACTGTCATCTGATTAGTAATTTCTGAGAAATACGTGGAAAAACATATAGACAAATATCCATAAATTTTGAAATTTTGTGCATGTTTAGAAGTCTTAAAAGACCAACATATTTAATAATATTAAATACATTTGGGTCGAATTTATAATCTTCTTTTTGAAGTTTTGAGTTTTTGAAATTTTGACTGAAATTTGGAAAACGAATCGTCTACGCGAGTGAAGCCTCTGGCAAAAAGATAGTTTACTATAAATCTATAATAATATGACGGTAAATACCGCCAGGCCAAACGGACTGAGATTGATTTTAACCTATGCGAAATCCTAGAAAAAGTAAGGGGTGATAAACATTGAAATATCTTGTTTTCTTTCTGTAAAAGCCGGTAATCTTCCCTAATGTAATTTATGGAAAATGTGTACGAATGGATTTTTCGTATAAAATCGGGACAGGAATCGGCCACGTCTTCAATATATTTGGTGCAGTGGTTGTTTAATTGATTTGTGTTACTATTTTAATTACCATCCGTCACATAACGTACGCAAGATACTTTGCAACAGATGGCACCATTTTTAGTAGTACCGTTAAAAAGTTATGAAACTTGGTTTTCATGTACTAAAAACAAAAGTTTTATTAATAATTGGACATAGTAATATATATAGAAATTAATTTCGTGGTAATTGGTAATTCCCCTAGATACGCACGTGCAAACATGCAAACGTTTTCTCGTGATCGCATATATGTGAGTCACGTACAACTTCGGATTAATTTTTGTGAATTTTAATTAAGGTGTCGTCAGTGATTAAGCATAACTTGATTCAACTAGATGTCGACAATAGACGGTGGGGAAGTCTAAGTTCTTACATAATTATTCAAACGGCCGATATTCTAGTACAATCGAGGATAGAAGGACCTTGGCACTTCGTTATAATTATTTTTTGTTAATGATCTTTATCCACGAAATTCAATTTTGTATGATGAGTAATGTGGTTTTTTATTAGTATCTGATTCTATCGATGATCCCTTTAAAATAAACCTTCAAGTCTGTATCCCCTTTAAATTTATGGATATCACATAATTTAAGGTGCCGTTACTGTTTTGATAGCCGTCAGTTTTATTTTTCGCGCTACTTTGCTGAACACGCAGCAAACGCTAGAATGGACTGATCACGGTACCAAATTTAGGGCATTCCTTTATAAACAAATGATTTTACGCATATTAAAAATTTGTGTACTTTACAACAATATTTAGTGTTGTATGTAAGTAATATAAACATATAATTTAGTGGTCATGTGGTAAATTATACCTGTTGAATAAAATTATAGAACTCTAACGTTTTTCAGTCTATTTTAAGATTAATTTGTAAATGTTTTACTATCAAAGCCTATCTCACGTTCGGAAGTAAAACAGAATAGCTATAACTCAGCATTTAAATTGACGAACTTAATGCTCTTTTTTATTTTTAACAAGTGATAGGCACCCATAATATTTAAGTACTTTAATACACAAATTAGTAAATATATGGCAACCATAAAGATTGTCATATATTTACTAATTTGTGTAGTATTAAAAAACATTATCGAATTGAAAACATTTTAATCAGAAGTATTAAATAAAAAAATAGAGAAATTAAAACGAATTAACCAAAAACAAAAGTGACGATTTACGGAATGATCTACCTTTTCACTTTGATTTCAATTGGACACTTTTTCGAGAAGTTAGTAATGATCAAAAGTGTAACAACATTTCACAAAATAATAAAAAATACTACGTTATTTGATTTATATATATTTTTTACATCTTACGCAAACTTAACGCTGACAAAAGTTTTCTATTGGTAAACGTATGTATGTAGTAGTAATGGATATAAACATATTTGCTGAGAAGAGTTCAAATATCTCAATCAAATCTCTCAGGTGTGCTATCTTTCAAGGCTTGTAAAATTTATAGAGGGTCCCTTATGCTCAATGATATTGAGTACTTAGTATCAACCAATTTTGAATACAAATAATCCCTTTGAAAGATTACAAATTTCTCCAAAAATAAGTTATAACGCTCTATAATAATCGATGGAATTTAAAAAGTATATTCAGTTCAAACTGCAAAATAAAATGTACTCAATTTAATATAAATAACGGTCCAATTTGACCCAAGTATCTGATATAAAAAATTGTGGATTTTGTTCAAATACAGCTGTACATTAATATTGTTTTTGATATTTATCTTCCTTGTAACAATGGCTTCATCAGCTAACATATAGAGGCAAAATAATAACATTTTCATAACACTTTTTACATACTTGCCATTTGAATTTCCCAGGTGCTTGCATTATTAATTGGTTTTGCATAATTGTTGACTTGCTTAGTAGCTTATCACATTGAATAGTCTGCATTGTTTGCACAAATGCCAGGCGGTATTGCATATAAGATTACACGATCACTAAGTAATCTTTGGTTTATTTACATACCTTGCAAATGTTTGCACACGTGTAAAATGATATCGCATAATAACAAGCTAAAAACAGCGGCACAGTTGAAAATTAAATTAAAATTTGGTAAAAAATCAATTGTATTATATGATTCGATCCACATATGGTTCAAATTATAATCTGTTGTCCCTAGCGGAGATGGAATTTGTAGTTGGGCAAATAGGAAGGCAAAGTAACTTTATTTATTTATTTTCCTGCCCATACCTTTGGCTTCATAATAATTTACCTATATTGCAATTTGATATAAAGAATTAATAAACGTTGATAATAACCTAAAATGTTTATATTTATATTATAAAAATAAAAAATGTGTTTATCTGACACAACTTCTTAAACTATAGAATACTGTGGATAATTCTTTCGCCGATTGGACGTTTATTATTATACTACGACATATTTATAGTTTACCATATGCGTACATGGATAATATACAATATTCATAATCCTGGCTTTGTTTTATTCTAGCACTTGTAAATGTTTTGAGAACTACACTCAAGGAGTGGACAAAAGTAGGAATATTAAAGGGTTGGTAATATCATTGTCTTATTAAGTTGTATTCTTCTAATAGCGTTGTAGGGTATTATATTCTTAGAAATTTTCAAGTATTTTTGATGTGTTAGACATTGATCTTTATCCTCTTAATACACGTAATATTTGATTTAATTACATGAAGAAATGAATAAATAAATTTTCCAAAATAAAAACCAGAGAAAGTTATTACGAAGCACTTGTGAATTGTTTGTCATATTTTGCATTATTATATTGAACAATAAATAGAATACTAATAACTAATAACTGAGTCTGAGAGCCATTCTACGAGTATTTACCTTTTCATTTTTGTAGAACATATTGTAAAGCATCAAACTCTACAGCAAGTAGTGGTCGATTGTAAAGTTATTAATTATACGTGTTGAAACTTTTCGCCAGCTAAAATATAAGTTATTAATTATATGTGTTGAAACTTTTCGCCAGCTAAAATATAAGTTATTAATTATATGTGTTGAAACTTTTCGCCAGCTAAAAATTGTAATGAAATTATTTTCTGTTCCTCTTTTCAGTAACGCAAGAAAATCGTTTATTTCTAATATGCCTGCTGATGTTCCGAACCGTTGTCAAAATCATAATAGGTTGACACCCAGCTACATGGAAACTAGAAGTAAGTATGTTTAAGTAATGGCCATATTCGAATACGCTTCCCACACTGTATCTTTTGAGTTTATATTTCACTATTAGGTATCATCATCATATATATTAATACGCTAAGGTTAAGATGTTACATTCCCTTTTTAGAAAAAACCTCACAACTAATCCACATAAATTATATATCATTTTATAGATAATTGCTTGCTCTACCGGCATCCACAACTAAAAAAATTATTATTGCTATTGTTTTTGCAAATTAATTAATTATTAAAATTATTTACACAAAACAGCAATGCTGCCATCTAACGGCTCAACGTCAATATGATTGACGGTCGGTAAAATTTTTGTTTAATTTTAAATCCACTCACGTATAAATAAAGTGGCGCTTTAGCTCAATGCTTTTGATACTTGCGCCTCTATATGTAAATTTTAGTAAAACATTTGTTTGATCTGTCATCTGAGCTTCATAATGGAATAAATAATGCGAAGGCTTCGCACGGGTCACGCTAGTTATTTATAATTAGCTTATTCAAGAAAATACACAAGTTATTATTTATATTTTACATCATTTTAGAAATTACATACTTGTGGTTTTAGCTTGATTATGTTCATCATTTAATCCTTTTCTGGAATAATGAACATTATATAAAGAATTTCATACCTGTAGTTTTAGCCTGATATTTATTTATTCTTAGTACTATAAAATAAGGCCTTTTTGCCTTTAAATTCAGTAGATATTTATTTCTGTAAAATAAAATTATATCGATAAATTAGGGTTTCAACAAATTACACCAACTATGATATCCACCACCGAAACCCAACCTGCAATATTGGGTAACAGATAGTAGATATGAGCTTATCTATTTATATAATATCAATATATTTTTCATTTACATACAATAATTTAGCTCTAAATTAATGAATAAAAAAAATTTAAAACAATTATCTTAGAGAAAGGCGATTAAATTGACTTTGTAGCTTTGGTTTTATATGTCAAAATAAAGAAAAAAGAACAGTTATTTTACAGATGGTATTAATTCGATGATATTATTAATTCAATAATCGACCAACACCGTAATATTAAAATATCGAAAATTCATACTATGTACAAAATTATCAAAATCTCTTCAAACCAGTAAAAATTATTTGCTACCGTCAATTGTTCGCAAAAATATTCTGCACACCAAAGCAGCCGATATTGTCGAATTTTGACTACCCCAGTTCGTGCTTGGCATGATAATGATATATTATGTGCCTCGTTTTTATGTTCGTTCTTGACATGATAATGATATATTATGTGCCTCGTTCTTGTGTTCGTTCTTGACATGATAATGCTATATTATGTGCCTCGTTCTTGTGTTCGTTCTTGACATGATAATGATATATTATGTGCCTCGTTCTTGTGTTCGTTCTTGACATGATAATGATATACAATGGCCACTTCATCAGAAGATGTAGTGGCAGACTGAACGGTTGCAATTCCAACTTTTGCTTTCGGTAACAATTTAGTATGGCAAATATATGGATTTTTTCGTAAGGATATTTTAATTTTAATCTGTTTATAAGCATTCAGATTTTAATTTATATTTTTTACCATTGACGATACAGAGATTAACACATGTGTATTTAATTAGCATTCCTTAATATGGATTTACCGCCTGCTTTCAATATAATATTTTGAATACAAAATGATGCATGAAATGTAGTTTATCTTTGGGTTAACTTAGTTTTTATGTCACAGTTTACATTCTAACGAGTATAATAAAAGCATCTCTGAGGAAAAATAAATTTGGTAAATACTATATTTAAAGTATTTATGGCGTGAATTATTAAAAATATTTTTATTGTAGGAAAAAGTACGTCTTCCATCGCATGTTGCTGATTAAAATTTAAATAAAAGTAATTATTAAGTGAATTAGAACTACATTAAAGTTTCCAATCCGTTTCAAATATGCTGAAGAGCAAAGTCACATTGGTTAGATCACCATTGTATTGATGAACTTTTTTGTTCATGAGCCTCGGCGAAAAAAATGTTATTATCTTAAAATATTTTCTTTTGATTATAATTTTAAAAAGTTTCCAATTTAAAACGCCAATTTAAATTTTTCCTTTATATGATTTTTTCATATTTAACTGAAAAATGTTGGACTTTTAAATAGAAATCATACAGTCAGCACGATGGAAAATTTAGAGAAGGCTGATGAAAAATTAAAAAAAAATGGTTGCTTTGTAAACCATTTCGTAGCTTTGCAAAGAAAATGGGTAATATATACATTCTCTATTTAAAAGATCATCAGGAGAATAATATAATAATATGTAACTTAAAGGAATTTTGTTCATCACCACTTTGCACACCTTACGAGAAATACATTAAAGAAATTAATAAAGTACGAGTAAAGTTATACTAAAAGGGTTTAGTATATATTCTGACACTTATGGCAAAATAAGAGTATTTTATAATATAGTTATAATACTATTAAACTATTTACAAATATTAATATTATTGTTTATCTACTGCCTGCTGTGAATATTTCTCAGGCGAATATCCTAAATTTCCCAAAAGGGTTATGTTTTCCGATTAAAAGTAGATATATTTCTATTAATGATATGTTTTTCATAATTTTGATTTTACTCCTTCATTCAGTTTAGGCTCGTTGGATTTGTCTGAACTCGTCTATATATATGTATATATATATAAATATATATATATATATATATATATATATATATATATTTATATATATATATATATATATATATATATATATATATATCTATGTATATACACACACAATAGGTGTCCTAAGACACAAGTGTTTTTTTACGTTTGATTTCGGAAGTATGCGTACCTTTTCTCAAAACATAATACAGTAGCGGATAGCGAATTTTATGCCTTGATATATATTGAAATTAATTTCTGGAATATCTTAAAATTATACTCCGAGAAATTTCCATTTTTCATGTTTTACGTCTCCGTTTAAAATTATCCCCTTTTTGAACTATTCAATTTCATTATTGTGTTTGCCCATTGAAAATAATATGTTTCAATGGACAAACACGATAATGGGCAAACACGTATGACTACTAAATAAATTGAAATTATAAGTACATTGGCACCTAGGCGTGTGCTCAATTAAGTATACAAATAATGAGATAAATTTTGGTGATACATAAGGACATATACCATAAGGAGGAAAGCATGCTCTTTTATGCATGCATTTTTGTGATACTTTGTCGAGAAAGCTATTCATTTTTTAAATGAGATAAAGTATATGCCTACCAAATAGCTCACTTCTTCAAATGGAACTCAATCTCTTAAACTTTTTTAATATTTCGATTCTAATCGTTTTTATCGTTTCCATCCAAATTGTAATAGATAAAGAAAACATATTTATTTTGTAGCTGACATATTTTATAAGGAAAATACCACATTCTAGAGCGTTTTCAATAAGTTACCGATAGGCTCTGTTGTTCACATCGAAGTGGTCATACTGGTTTCGGCATCGATGTTATTGACATCATCCGGTGGCTCTTGTATATGTATATATATATATATATATATATATATATATATATATATATATACACACAAAAATATATAAATTTATCACGTGATTGTGTATTGTATATTTCTTTAAATATCTTGAAACATCGTTCACTAATTATTTTTTGTAAAAATTTATTTAACATAATTTCGAAAACAAAAGTTACATTTATTATCACCAAAATCGTAACATAAAAATATGATTTCAAATATGTCAAGTATCAAATATAAAAACATGGTGAGGCTTGTAAGATAGTTCTAACACCACGCGGGAAATTTTCCCCTATAATTATATTTTACTTAGAAGACATTATATACATAGGATTTAAGAAATTATAGAATATCCAGTTCAAGATCAAATAAGAGTGTGATTATCAATCACCAAGTTAAAATGTGTTCAAACTTTAATAATTTATCATCTGTATGAAATCAATCTCCATTCATAAACCTGAAAAGGTTAAATATCAAAACTGATTTTGCAAACTTCTGAGGCTCTTCCAGACCGGTGACTGAAAATCCGATGCGTGCGGGATTTTATTGAAGTTACAAGATACCTTATAACCAGAAGACGCTCAGCACAACGAATAGCGCTCGCTGGCGGGATTAGTCCGAGTTCAGTTATTTTATTCTCAACTGCACTTTCTTATCTAACACTATTCTAAACTGCCACTTTGCCGGGTAAAACTCTAGATCATAAGTTACAATTGGTTGCTCATATACATTCTATAGTTAGTAGGTTAAGCTCGGCTGCGTTTAGAGTTAGAAAAATTAGGCAGCTGACTGATGCAGCGACGGCCAGGTTAGTTTATTTTGCTTATTTCCACAGCATTAAGTCGTTTGGTATTATGCTGTGAAGCAGCGCTAAACATTTTAAAACTATTTATATTCTGCAAAAGAGAGCATCCGTATATAACGAGAGTCATCAGACCCTCATTTTCGTATATAATATTAAATCAAATGTCAATTTAAGGAGGCAAATATTCTGAACTTGCCGCGATTATATATCTATGAAAACTTATTGTACGTTAAAAAGAACTTAAATTTCTTTGTTAAAGGGTTTGATATCTATACTCTTAATACAAGAAATAAAATAAAAATTCATAGTATTTAATTTAGATAACAGATTACTGGTAAGTATTTTCTGGACAATGGTATTCGTTATTTTAACAGGATACCTGAGGATATAATAAACCTTCCCATAGCAAAATTTAAAACGCACATTAAACACGTTCTTATTTCGAAGGCTTATTATAGCATCAGGAATTATGTTGAAGATGAAGATGTATGGAGGCCATTATAGGGTAATATGAAAATATGGAAACTAATGTAAATTTTTTGGTTTCCATTATTGTTGTGAATTCTTTTGAAAGATTTTTGAGCAACTTTTGATGATAGCTCAGCAGGATAAGATTTCTGATACCTTCACATTTCCCCGTACACCCATAACACTCCAACTTCTTTAGTCGAAATCTAAAATAAAATATAAAATTATTTATTCATATGTGTCTTTAATTGGGTTACCGCTTTCTACACGTATGTCAAAAAATATTGTATCATAATCATCATTACAAGCCATCCTTAAACATTTTTATGTAGATTTCTTTCAATCTACATTAATCTATAATGGGCTGTTCGGCTCCAGTTTGTGCCACTAAAAAAATATTGTATCATAATCATCATTACAAGCCATCCTTAAACATTTTTATGTAGATTTATTTCAATCTACATTAATCAATAATGGGCTGTTCGGTTGTTATCTTTCCTTCGTTTTTGCAGTCGCACAAGTTGTTTCTTGCACTTTTAGGATCTCAGCTACGTGAGGACCTTGTTTAACTTTGAATCCAATTTTCAAACGATGTGACCTTCCTCTTGTCGCTTAAGTTTTGCCATTTTCTTGAAAATTTGTTTTGTCTCCCAAGCCACTTGTTTGTTTTGTGGTTTTTTACGGGTTTTATTTTCATCGCTATTTAAGCGACAATAAGCTTTTGCAGCACGGTTTGTTTATTACCGACGTTTTGTCTATGTAAGAAATAGTAGTGTATATTAATTGAAGAAGCGTTTTTTTTAAAATGGTTTTTGATGTGAATTTTGAAGACGATTTAAATTTTTGTGAAGGCTGTCCATCCCAATATTGTATGTTTTTTTACGTATTAGTAGTTTTTGGCCTAGACACATACATTTATATGGACGCTAAAATATAGTCTCACTCATATTTAAATTTTCATACTTCATGACTTTTGATTTATCCAGATTCATTTCGAATCCTATTAGTAGTTCTTGGATATTAATCTGTAGTTTAGCCAGATTATTAGCAAACAGCACTATCTTATCTGCAATCTTTAATTTATTTAAACGGGTTTTTAAATCGTAAAATATTTTAAGATTATAAGATAAAACACAAAACAAGTAGGGATAAAACTTGGTAGCATTTAGTTATTGGTATGAAATGAGGTATTTTTAGATATTCGGAAACTAATATTGGTTATTTATTACTTAACAGTAAAGGTTTTCAAATATTGAATATATTTGGCGTTAATTTTGTAGAAATTAATTATTCACAATTAAATGAAACTACGTGATGTAGTATTATTTATACTTTCTTTAAGTTCTTTACCACGACCTAGGTTTTGTTGTATTACAACATCTTCAAGTGGGATATTAGCAACGATCTTTGCTAATATCCCACCTGCAGGTGTTGTAATATAACGAGACCTAGGTCGTGGTAAAAAACCAAACAAAGTAGAAATAATACTACATCACGTAGTTTCATTCAATCGTGAGTAAAGGTTTTGTTGATCAATTGTTAAGAGATGTTTTTGATGAAGAAGAGAAATATATCACGGAACTGTTAACGAATATATAGGGTAACTAAAGCAGCTTTGATAGCTAGTCGTGTGATTATCAGTATCAAATATAAAACCTTTCCGCCTAATAAGATTCAAATTTGTATTCGGTTCAGAATTGCGTGAAGAAAAGGGATTCCCGTTAAAATAAGAATAAAATTGGAAATTATCATCATAAATGCAATGGTGAAAAAGTATTTAATTACTCTCTGATAAATTTAGAAAATAGCTCTTGGGAAAATTAAATCATATTACGGTACTACTCGCATTAGACCGATCCATTCGGAATAATTTTTTGAATTCTTTGTTGTTACGTATGGCCATGGAAGGAGAGTGGAACCATTGATACGGTGCGTGTTGTGAAAACTTTAAAAAATTAAACCGTTCGACAACAATATGAAAATTAATAGAATTGAACCACTTATTAAAATCCAATACTACTAAGAAATATAATTACTAAGTTTTTGTAATCTTTTTATGTACGGTTATATACTCATGGAAATAAATGATTTACTATTAATTGTAGATTCAGTAGGCATTAGTGGTGTAAAGGTATAGCATTTTAATTATCTGAAGATATGAAAATTTGGTGTCTTTATATTTCAGGTAATATTAATACTTTGGTGATTATGAGTAGTAATGTGATGTGAATCCTTAGTCAATCTTAGGTGAAAATTTTTTAACAGACCACTAGTTTATTTACTAGAGGAATATTGTTGTTATTGTACTGAGTGTTGATATTTGGTATAGAGTATGTATCCCAGCTCTAGTAGTGGTTGGGCCTACCCTCCAAAAGGGGCTCGAATATCTTGACTTACTTTATTTTAATAAAATTTTCATCAATGTAAAATATGCAATAATTCTCTGTTAAATTTTCATTATCTGTGTCTAAATAAGTGAAGAAAAAACATAGAACTTGGGCTACTACTTTCTTCTCTATACGGTTTTTATTATCATTTTGATAGTGTCAAAACTGTTGATTTAATTTAATAAAATTGACATGAAATAAAGTTTGTTACTCATAAGAGAGATTTGTTTATGTAATATTAATTTTGTTTTTATATTATGAATTTAGACCAAAGATAGCAATCAGTATATGATCAGTCTACTGTGAAATTTTCAATATGTTGTATGGGACTTTTTAATTTCTATCTTTATTCTTTCTGCTTAATTATATTTTTCTTTACAATGGAAATTGAACATGTAACAATGGATAGCAAAGTCATACAATGAAGCGTTTTTTTCAACGACAGCGAATGGCAATGTACAAAATGTGCGAAGGCAAACATTAAATACATTATGCAACATTTGGAATTTAAAGACCTTGACTTGCAACGGTGAAACATGAATATTGCTCGCGAATATTCGACCCATGTGCCTTCATGTGAATTAAGGGCTGTAGGAGTATTTTGCCCTACAAGATTTGAAAATTATTCTAATAATTATGCGTTACATGGAAGTTCATTTGTCTCTGGCTATGACAATATATATATTTTAAAGTAAACAAGTTATTCCATAAAATGATGGATTTAATATATTTGGAAAACAAACTGAGAACGTCTACTAGACAAGGTTTGGATAGTTTTTTATCAAATAAACACATTAAGCCGTGGTCAATTTTGTCATTGTTTTTAGAGAGGTGTGCAATTTGGATTATTATTATTACTCGACAATTAGTTCAATTTCCTTATTGTTTTAATCACGCGATATGTCGTATGCAACTCGACTAATTGTCCACTGAAACTATGTTTGGAGGTGAAATTCGTTTAAAACCGGATTGATTTGCGACAAAAAGTTAAATATTTCGCACAAGTTGCAGATCAATTCTAACAGATTTATAGTTTAGTACATGAGTTGCACTGTATATTATATTATTTTCACATTTTCTGTATATTTCTGAGCCTAATATATAAAATTTGTTATTATATTAAGTCTATGTCTATGCAGGTTAATGTCGTAATGCAAAAACGAGTTTAGGGCGCATTTGTACGTTTCGTAGAAAGAAACATTACCTGCAGAGGTTTTGTATCCACTTCAGAATTACGAGAAATACACATCCAGTATTTATATTTCTATATGTAAATTTGTTAATATTTCGACACTGTTTCGATGGAATTAACCATTTTTAAATAACTTTACTGTATTTACGAATTATTTGCAATTTGTTTATTTGCAATGAACTATTCACTTATTTAAATTATCTTTCCCTATTATATAAATTAAATTTTTATAAATAAGATTTAATTGTTAGGATTTGTAAATAGACCCTTAATTTAATTGAATTAAAAAAATCATTTTGAATTCGAGATGGAATGTGCAAAAAAATTTATGGAATGGGCAAAAAAGTTCTTCACCTGGGGGTTTATTTATATATAGAAGAGTAACAATTTTTTTTTAATATTCATATGATAGGTTTGCAAATATAGCATTTATAAAAATTAGTAGAAATTTAATAAAACCATCACAGAGTTGCACTTCAAGGGCGAAGACAGCATAAAGAGGTTCTAGGTCCAAAATATTTCAGTTTTATTTTATCGTGTTGTATAATATACAATTTTGTATTGATCTTTCATTTCTATGGCTCTCCTTCACACGGCGTGATTACTGACCCATTTATTGACTTAAGAAAAAACGAGCACAATGATTTTTTTTGCATTTTTATAAATATTTATCAACATTTCCTTTTTAAATTTTAGGAATACGTCAAAGTTATACGGTCGAAGAGATATAAGATTTTTATGTGCTGCATGTATTATATACCGTGTTAGGGATATGTTGTTTGGTTCGGATTACGTGTTGTATAATTCTATCGCAGCGGAAGGTGGTCCATGGCAAAATCATTGCTTTGTTTATAATTTAAACTGTCTTTCTTTAATTCATATTTTCATTATAGGCTCCATAAATTGTTACATTTCATTTAATATCTACACAGCTGTAGTAACGTTACTTACTCGCTACTTCAACTAAATATATCACTTATGTTGTCACTATTCTACCCCGATGTATTGTTATAACGAATTAAAAACAGATTACGTTTTTTAATGCTTTCGTCAAATAATATGAGTTGATGTGAATTGTGTATGCAACACGTATGCAAAATAAGTGTAAAACATTTAAAATAAATTTAAGGTGGCGTGGCTGGGCAATATTTTACAAAACATAAAACGTTTATTTAACGTTCATTTCTTTGATCAAGGTGATACGTGTCTTTAAATCATATTAAAATTTACACTTTTTAAAATGTAATAAAATATTAGTTGTATAATTTTATCTTACAACTCAATTGGTCAGTATTTCGTAATTACAACAGTCAAAGGAATTTTTTTCCCTTTCCAATTAAATTGAAATATTCTGTAGTTTGAAATATTTATATTCCGATTTTGAGCTTTGGCTAGCTTGAGTTTGAACTAAGCTTTGAATAATTTTAAGTTTTTACGGCTTCAACAATTTCGTTTCTTTTCTTTTATTATTTCATCTTTCTTTCATATTTTCCTGTCAGTAAACACATTATATTATATCTTCTAGTTTTATTTTTTAACTCATTATATTTCTATTATTAAATTATATATAGAAATAAAGCCGTACAATTAAAAATCATTTATTAAAGCCTAACAATATAATTAACAAAAAATTATCTGTATTTACTTCATAAAATCTAGTATATTGATATTACTAACACATAACATTAATCTATAATCTCTATATTATAAAAAAAAATATTATTTTGGTATGAATATACTTGTATGAGTATATATACTTGTATATATACTTGTATGAGTAATCTATACTTATAAAAAAAATTGTAAGAGAGTGAATTCTGTACACTGAATATATTTTAAAAAAAGTGATTGATTTAGCGTAGAAGGATAATAGAAGCCAGAAAATCTGTTTTTAGAATTTTTGTCTGCCTGTCTGTTTGTTAATTTTTTCATCAGTCACGCAAAATCTACTAGAGAGAAATTTGGTGTAGTGATAGTTTATGCCCAAAAGAAACATAAGAAAGAGAAAATAATAAATTGTCATAAATTTTGAATATATTTGGCGTTAATTTTGTCGAAATTCATTATTCACAATTAAATGAAACTACGTCTACATCACGTAGTTTCGAAGCACAGATCTTTGCTAATAGCCCACCTGAAGATGTTGTAATACAACGAAACCTAGGTCATGGTAAAGAAATTAAAGAAAGTAGAAATAATACTACATCACGTAGTTTCATTTAATTGTGTCATAAATTTTCTTAATTCGGATTTGACCCAAACAAAGTCGTAGGCATAGTTACAACATAATATTTGTAAACTTGATTTCGTTTCATTCTAGCATGAGTAAATGTTTTGAGAACTACATTCTATGAGAAGACATAAGTATAAATGTTCAATTTTTGCCAGTGGCCTCGTCAACTATGGCCTTTTTCAAGTTTTGTTGTTCTCGTAATGTTAAGGTATATTGTTTTTGTACGCATCATACATTTTTTTTATTTTGTACTTTTGTCTTGGTGCTCTAATGCACACTTAAATTATATAAACCCACAAATACATAAATTTTCTCAGTATGAAAATAGAAGGAGAAAAATATTAAAAGATATTTAGTATTTCTATAAAACTGATATTAATATTATTTCCTATCTATTGCTTAGAATATCATACCTAATATATGATCTTAAATTTCTGAATTAAAAGAGTTTTGAGGTTCAGAGTAAGCGATAATTTTTCTGTTAAAATTCAGATAACTGTCTTAAGCTTTGTGACCATTTAGCGTCTAAAAGTGGAACAATATACTTTGGTTATGAGGGACTCTTGTTGAGAAAACTGTCATTAATATTTAGTCAGAAAAACGCTTTGCTTACTTTGACTTAAATTCATACGATAGTCAAGCAGACATTTAACAATGTTGCCTTGTTCTTAATATTTCATTTTAGCTGAAAACTAAGTGATGATATTTTTAAGGAATAAGTTTCTCTGGCGCCCTATCGAGCTTAGTACGTTGTAGGTGCAGGCCTTGTTTTAATTTTTTTTCTGTATCTCTATATAAAAATATGACAGAACATATTCAAACTCTTGACAGTTATATCTAATAGCGACATTAGTACATCCATGAGGGTGGTAAAAATAAAGCAAACTTCAATTTCTGGTATCGTTAGAAGATATTCCACTCTTTCTCTATAGCAATGTATGTTAGTAGGATCGATATCATCCCAACTTAACATTTTAAAGAGTGTCATACCCGGCTCATTTGTCATTTATCTTATTTAATTTTCATTTTGAATACGCCCTCTTTCACCAGTTCGTATACGGGATGGTGTCGAGGAAAAATACATTTCTCGAGGAGCCCACAAGCCGCATTAATAAACCTATATTCAAAGCCACAACGGAGAATTCGTTTTTTGTCTTCTAGATTCCAGTCTATGATTACCTTACAAACAGCCTGCGCCAATTAATTGCTCGCAGTCATCTAATTACAGAACAGCAATGAGCTGTTCTTTAATTTCATATGAAACATCTATAGAAAAACGTTCTTTTTCGATTTTCAGGCATTCAATGCAGACAATAGTTTTCCATCCCATTGTAGAGTAACTAAACCCAGTCCCTAATTTTGTAAATATTTTTTTATATTTCCCGCGCTTTATTTTGTTTTTTCCTTAGGATCTTTTGAATTAAATAATCAATTATCTACTAAGTATACAAATACTTACACGTTTAGATGCAAGTCGCCATGGGTCGTCGTGATTCAAATTATATGAAATATTAGTGACAATTGAACACATACACACACACATATACACATACTAGTACATACACACGTACGCACATACACACGTACACGCACGCACGTACTAAGCCGCGCGTCCGCTCACACGCGCGCTTGCGCGTATGCACGCTCGAGCACAACTACGCGCTTACGCATTCTCACTCCGACGCACACGCACGCTCACGCGCACGTACACGCACGCTCACGCGTATGCACACACACGCACATACACATATTTATATGCATTTCTATAGAAGTTTATATCTTTGTATTCATGTCCTATAAAATATATATTATTGAATTATTTTTAAGTTCGTTAACATTCGTGGGGTAACGTATCACATTATAAGCTTAAAAATAAATACAATAATAGAGTTTAGCAATATAAAATTTAATAAAATTGCTATACCACGGAAAAACCTAAAATAATAAAAATATGAGAAATCAGTTGCTACTTTTGCAGTAAAAAATCATTTCCGAACATAAATAATTTTGGAAAAGGCGTTAGCCATTTTTAGGTGGTGCCAAGGTGAATGTGGCGATTACGTCTATTTACGTGCGTACGTATTGCTACCAGTTCCATTAATTTATATAAGTAGTAGTAAATCTATGCCAGAAGAGTTTAATTCTTTACATTTATTATGTACCCTTGCATCTAATCTCTTTATCTTTCATTAACTTTGATTAAAATTTCTTCACCAAAAGTTACGACTGATAGCCACCGAAACCGTGCTTTAAATTTCAAACTGATTTAAAAACTCAACTGATTCGAAACCCAAAGCCCGTGTGACAGATATATCTTTGCAATTCACAGACAGATATACATTTTCATATCTATAGCGCAATGGACCATCTAAGATTTCGATATTTTCATTATATTTTTAGAAGTATACTAAACCTCAACGCCAGTATATCATTGCACCAAATTCGAGGGTGGAAAGCATGGTATGAATGAGATTTTAAGCAATGAAATAATAAAGTGAATAATTATTTCCATATAAACTTAATTTTTTACCTTTACTTTCAAGGATATTCTTAAATTCATTTCTCACATTTTGTCCACTATTATCAGTATGTAAAATGTGCACATCATATTGGAAAGTATGAAGTAAATACTTAGTAAAGTTATTATTATTCAAAGTTACAAATTTAAACAATTTTTTTTTGCGGGAAGGAAAATAATTATTTACAAGAAGAACATTCAAAAGGGCAGTGGAAATGAGCTAGGCCAATTTACCAATTAGATTTTCAGCAACGAAATTATAAATAGAGTAACTATTTCTATATTAATTTGGTTTTATTTAAAGTTAAAACACAAACAACTTTTATATTACAGGCCTTATTTTTATTAAAGCCATATAATAGCTAGAAAGAAAACGCAAAATGAATCGACGACTAAGATAGTTTTTCTGGGGTCGCCAACTAACATTTTTATCAAATGATGAGCTTATTCTTCCACAGTAATATATAAAGGATAATAGGTTTGTTTAATGCAGTTGTAGAAAACCATTTGCTTATTGGTTTATTTGTTACCTAATACTTTCAAAAATAAGCATATTTGAAAGTTTCTTACTCTATAATAGCTAAATAGCTGAGCCTATTCGAGTAACTTTAAGTTGAGCATCGCATAATTTATATAGGGGAAAACTCTCTGTTTTTTTTCTCAATTCTACCACGGACACGAATTGTATGAACTGATGTTTTCAGAATGAATATAGTGACTGTGAATAAAAACCAGAAGATTCTGTTTTCACGCCTAATATTTGATTAGATTTAGAGATGAGATTTAATTTACACTATTAAAAGAGTTGTATATGATATCTGAAAAGAGTTGTCTTTAATTCCTAATGAATATAGAAAATACCTTTGGGAAAATAAAGTTATTTTCTGGCACTGAGAAATTAGAATTTATTCACTCTTAATAATATTTTTAATCCAGTCAATGGAATGTCGTGATAATTAAAAAAAACAATAAATATTTTGACCAAAACTATAGATCTGAAAGTATTTATGATATCCAGAAGGATTTGGGAACAAAATTTTATGTTGTCCATAGTGGTTGGGTATTGTTTATGGTGTTAACATCGTTCGTCAATTGAAAAACAGAAATTGGTTTAATCGCTTGTTGACAAAATTACAGGAAACAATATTTTCAACATCACAATAAGAGTTAATATATTTTACGTAAACTTTCATGAAATGTCCGTTATATGGCAGTAGTTAGCAATAGATACAGTGCCATTATGAATGTCGCTAATTTACTATTCTTGTAGTTTAAAAAGTCGGTTAACTGCGATTTTAACTCACGTCATGGCAGTTCTAGGGCAAGGGTAAATCCATAAAATTTGAAAATGTATTACCGAGTCGCACTTGAAAATGGAAATTTGCACACAAGTAATTATGTTTATCTCGATATGTTTATCTCGCAGTTTATATCTAATTACTATTTATTTAAATAAGGAAATTGTAGTCTGTATATTTTTATTGTTTTTTTTTTCTAATTGTCATAATATATATAAGCGTTAATTTCTTTTAACATTTAATCCATTAACTTAAGAAATAGGATAAAAGGATCGGATGTACATAGCCCACAACTGATTTGCGTTTGATTTAAATTATTAAAAAGGTGCAAATATAAATCTTTGCATATTTTACGAACTACACCTTAAATGTATTTTCATTACGTAAATGAATTTTTTTTCAACTTTGAATTAGTTTTTAGCAACGAAGCTTTATAGTACAGATTTAGAAAAATTCTATATTATAACTTTTGTCGATTAAATTTTTAAAATATTAATAGGCGACAGCCGGTGTCCTAATTTATTTAAAATCTTAAAATATGCTGAAAATTGTTCGATTGTTAAAAAGAACTATTTAGAAATTTTATCGTGTGGTGTCAATTATGGGCTAAATATAATAAGCATCTGCCCGATTTGGAGTAAAATTACGGAGCAAACGAAAAATAAATCATATGCGAGAGCAAAATAGCCTGCAGACAAGAGCCGATTTTGTGTTTAATTGTTTTATATTTTTTTATTTCGCAACATGTGTCTTAATTTTAGTTAATAATAGACGTCGGAAACATTAACACAATTTTTGTTATTAGTTTTTACTAGCTGATTAAGAGAGAGAATACACTGATAGCTTGAACTTGTGTCGCGATCAATTACATTGTTTATTTGTACCCACACGTGCCACACTTTTCTCGTATAGTGGAAAGACCAAGCGCCTAATGAAAATACGCTTGATATGATGTCTTTTGTTTCAAAGAAATTTTCTTTTTTATAACA
Source organism: Druceiella hillmani (assembly GCA_039881145.1). Lineage (NCBI taxonomy): Eukaryota > Metazoa > Arthropoda > Insecta > Lepidoptera > Hepialidae > Druceiella > Druceiella hillmani. The sequence continues at coordinate 9,412,497 of JAYKKI010000013.1, forward strand.
TAACCCGTCTTTTGTATTCAATTTTTTTTATTGTACTGTTGATAAATACTTCAACATAATATAATATTTGTACAGCTGAATTATTATTACGTGCTCCTTAATTATTATCGTACTCTCATAAATATTTTTTATTACTAATGGCGTAAAAAACACGTCCTACATTGCGATCCTGTTGTATTGGCACAGCGAATTGAAAATAATAGTTCCGTTCAGTTAGATATATTTTGAATACATATATAAGGAGTTCAAAAGGCAAATTACCTATAAAAGATATATTCCAGTCAGTGGTTTGAGTCGATTGGTTTTGCTTAAAAGAAGTCGTGTAAGTTGTACTTAATGTAATTTTCTTTATTACGATTATATATGTTTTTAAATTATACAGATTTCTAATGTATTTACTCTTCTTACTCTACATTTTTTAATCCTTAGAAGTTTTAGAGTATATTTGTAGATCTTCAGGCAAATTATTCCAGTTTTGTCACCTCCACAATCAGAGTGAAAAGAAGTCATAAGAAAACAAATTTGAGGTTTTGGCTTCAAATAATTTTACACTTTAAATAATTTAATTTTGTCCCGATACTCAATATGGCTTCCATTTTTATAAATAATGCACCCTTTTGTCTCTCATTATATGATAGAAAAATTACACTGTAATTTTCAGAAAAAATATTCGATATAAGGTAATAATATCTTACCTTTTTCTCATATTTCTGTATTCATCTGTCATCGTCTTTTGATTTTTTTTTTCAATAAATGTATTATAATGTATAATTTTCCTAAATTAAATATGCTGTTTTTAAATATTTTTACACTAAATTGTACCGGGGTAAAAATTATTTTTCTTTACTACATTTAATGCCTCAAAGTTCTATATATACACAGAAATGATAAAGAAACTACATAAAATTACGCAATAGGAAAGTACTATTTTATTTGTTTCATACTATATATAATCCATATTTATTTTGCTTTTTTATGCAACTTTAGTTTAATGTCTTTCATTAAATCATTTATTCAAATAAAAGTCTACTGGAAGAACATTTTCCTCTATATTCAGTCACAAGTGTTAAGATGAGTTCATGGATACCGCACAAGTGAATAAAGCAGTTCAAACATATATAAGCTAATGTAGGATTAAATATTTTAACCATCACTTTAAATTTAAACCGATCTTTTATTTTTTATAAAGCATGCAGGCCTTGAAGATCCTCAGTGCTTTCCTGCTTTTTAATGGGTTACAAGCAGGTTCCAAGTGTAAGCAGTATCCATCCTTCGAAGACATTGATGTTCAGAAATACGCTAATGATCCTGATCGTCTGTCGAGTTACATTGACTGTCTGAAAAAGATTGAACCTTATAGACCGTTAGAACAACACGTAAGCGGTATATGCATATTTCTTTTTATTTCTATGTTAATAGGTATGGAATCCAACCTCAAAATTGTTTTCATAAACTATCCTTAGTAAGAAACGAATATTTTTTGTGCATGCTTCCTTAATATTTAATTATTCAGTTCCTCTTCTATATAACACGACGAAAAGACATTATAAAAATGTACACACTACAAAATTTGGAAATAGTTGAATTGTATAATCTAAACATACATTTCCACGATATTCAATTAATTTATTTGTAGTTGCTTAAAATATTAAATTCGGCAACGAGCCTCTAGTATATCAATGACAAGAAATAACTCCTTTACTGTAAATTCGTCTATTTTCTCATTAATTTCCTAAGAAATACCAGCAAAAAAGTATTCATCTATCTCTTCTTGTCGATAATTTATTAATAAGATACGTGATAATAGGATTTGTTTGATCAAAAATAGGAACCCACACCAAAGAAATAGCTGCTTTCACTAAGGTTATGATGTTTACAATCAGTTTGGTATTATCTTGCCTTTCGTGTTTCTAAAAATAACCAACTTTTCAAGACTTCCCGTCCCGAAAATACGCGCTGTAAATATATAGCAAACAAACGAGTTTCGATATTTATTTGTGAAAGGATAAATGTATTTATAAGGCTATCTGTGATATCTTTGGAATTTGTCGTCGGCACTATTTTCCGAATACATTTGCACTTTTTCTTTTCCTAACTCAAATTGTCCATGTCTCCACTCCATAATAGGAAATGGAATGATCAGGGTTCTTATTGACCGGGTTTGGTTCTGCAGCTTATTATTACTTTATTATACAGTATGCACCAGACATATTACTGGTTCGAGGTAAATATAATTATTTATTTACTTCGTGCCCTCAGCGTGAGTTGGCTTTATTTCTATTAAGAGTTAGCCCTAAATTGTTAAAATTCAGCTATGGTTTATTTGAAATATCCCTTATATTGTTACTAAACGTGGTAAGGAAAGCCAAGTCACCCGCATTCCAGTGTTTCTCGTTAAGAGTAAAATCTTTAAGCTTTCGCTGGTTTCCTGCAATATACTTTCTACATAAACGTTGAATAAGACAGATCATCTCTTTTATTAAATATAAACGAAAAATTTTGGTGCATCTAAATATATAATAAAAGAAAATATCTAAATGATTATGTATCTTCAAAATATTTAAAACGGAATGAGTTTTTCAGTTTACAAAATCTGCGAATATAGGAGTCAAATACTATTGAATTTAAAGAGGATGAATGCCTACTTAAATTTGATGAGGATGAATGTGGTAAAATATAGGAGAACCAGGTGTTAAATAAGGTATAAATAACCTTAATAAAGTGCTTATAATTAAAAAAATATTTTTGTTTCTGTGTTCACGTAACGTCAAAATCCATTTAGTATAGTTTTTATTGTTTTTCTACGTGAAGTCAAGGGAAAAATTGAACTGCATTTTTAATTACATCATTTCGAAAATTATGAGTAAAACTATTATTCCGAGTTTTCCTTACATAAACTTAATTAGTATGTAAATATATAATTTTTAATATTGTGAACATAACTTCACAAATGAATTTTTATTAGACAATAAAAAATAGAGAACGCTTCCCGAAATAATTATAAGATTTAGAATCTAACTTATCATTCAATTCAATTCAGAGGTTGAACGGAATAATAAGTTAGTTAGCGCTTTTTTGATGATTTTATTAAATTCGAAGGTTGAGGGGAAGTAGCAAAAGTTAAGAGTTTGGGGAGGGTTACTCTAACAAATTTCCGTGTACACTTTTTCGTATATATTATAGCTTTTTTTGTCAAATACTGAAAAAGTTATTTTGGAATATTAATAACTTTCGTTTTAAACGTTGAAAGTGAAAAAAAAAACATTTCGACTACTTTATTTGCCCCTTCTAAAATTATTATATTAATATTTTTAAATGTCAAATAAAATTTTGAGTGTAGATTGCTGTATATGAGAGTCATATAACTATACCATACTTTATAGTTTTCTGCCAAATGGTTTTTTGAAAAAAATGCTGTGAACTTTTTCAAAAATAATTGAATATTTTCACCTAGTTACTTAAAACTTTTTATGAAATTTAGAAAAAATATAAGTTCTAAGACTTAATAATTTTTTCTTTCAAATAATATTTAAAGGCAAGATGTTGAATTAAAACCAAGTATCAATTTGGTCCTTGGAAAACATCTTTGTATATTTTTGGATATTATGTAAAACTTTGCATAGAAATTCATATATAAGCTTTTAACTTGATTTATTAGTACACCAAATTTTAAATGTTTACTTTAACCGATTTCGGAGAAAAATACAAATGGATAGAAAGGCTGATAAAATTATTAGGATTCCATGGCATATTTTTGAGGCACAAAATCCTAAAATATTAACTCACTGGCTCTCATGATTTAGTCAACTTTTGATTAATTTAAGCTCTTGCTATATGAATAAAAAGATAATTTTACATACGCTAAATAAAAAAAAGCAAATACCTCGTTTTTCTTGATAATAATACAGTAGATCCTTTATTTACTTTTAAGCAGGTTTAATGAAATTAAAATTAAATTACCCAGAAATACAATTTCAATGACTTTTAACAAAATAGTAATAATTTTCTCAACCGGTAAAAACTAAATAATATCCAAGTTGTTATTAAATGATAACAACCTGTCTAAAGTAGTTATTATTCCACAATAATTCTTTGATGCTCTTAGAATATGTTTGCGTTTTTCTACAAAAAGGAAACATTAAAACTCTCTTTCTTCAAAATCAGGTCAAAAGCCTGTCTTCAAACTTTTTCATTCGGTAATGCTTTAAAATCGAAATAATGTGGAGTTCGTATTGCGAGGGGGTGAAGAGAAATATGCAACGCTCTAATGAGAAGGTCTTCATAAAGTTAAAAACACTAGGTATTGAATTTAAAGGCCAAACAATAAATTCCGTTTAGGCAAAAAATCCGTATGTGAAATACTGTAAGATCGGTCTGTATTGATAAATATTCATTGAAAGATTAAGGTTAGTTTTGTTATATGTTATTTACCAAAGTTTGTGGGGGGTTTGTGTTATAGATGTTTACATTTTTTGGTACATGATAGCTTCATAAAGTAGAAAGAGCTTTACCTGAAGGTCATGTTCAGTAGGGTGGCAATATAAATGATATATCTTAAACTATTGTATTGAAAAATGACATGTGATATGCATGTGTATATCTTAAATTATTGTATTGAGCGTAATAGATGGGTTTAAGTAGGATCAGTTGACTTACTAAGCTTCACTTGAATTCTTGAAACAGACAGAAAATATATACATTAGAAGATGCCTAATTAATTTTTACCTTTGTTAAGTGCGGGTATAGGCTAATTCAAAATTAAATTTCGATGTAAGTTAATATCGCAAAGTGAACACAAGGATATGTCAAAAGATTTTTGTTTGAATTCTAATAATTTACATGAAAAAATTTAATTTCTGACATTCTATCTCTCATAATTGACTTGGTGATTTTGATTATAGATGGGTAGAAAGGAATTGGTACATGATGGCATAAGGGTGTGTTGAGTTTTCATCAGTTTTACAGTAGGGTATTAGTAGAAAAGTCATGTGATATAGATTTATACATATTGAACCATTGTAGGGAACTAGTGTAATATATACGTACAGGTATGATCAGAATATTTTGTAAGCATATCTCTAATCCACCTTGGATTCACTTGGCCTTACTTGAACATTTCAAAGTCATTTAATTTTAGCTGCTATTAACTATCCTAACTGACTAAAAATGTCGGTAAATCTGACTAAAGTAAAGATGAAATTAAATTGAAGTCAAAAACCTTCCTAATTGATTTTTAATAATATCAGTTCATTTATTTTACAGAGGATTATTCATTGTTTACACAGAAATAAATAACTATAATAAATATTTATTAATGAATATGATCATCATCATATATATTAATACGCTAAGGTTAAGATGTTACACTCCCTTTTTAGAAAAAAACCTCCCAACTAATCCACATAAATTATATATCATTTTATAGATAATTGCTTGCTCTACCGGCATCCACAACTAAAAAATTTATTATTGCTATTGTTTTTGCAAATTAATTAATTATTAAAATTATATACACAAAACAGCAATGCTGCCATCTAACGGCTCAACGTCAATATGATTGACGGTCGGTAAAATTTTTGTTTAATTTCAAATCCACTCACGTATAAATAAAGTGGCGCTTTAGCTCAATGCTTTTGATACTTGCGCCTCTATATGTAAATTTTAGTAAAATAGAATAAATAATGCGAAGACTTCGCACGGATCACGCTAGTATTTTTATAGAGACACAAAATAAGTATCTATAATATTTCCATAATAATATTTTCCGTTGTATGTATTTATATTATACGGTTTTTATTTTATTGTATTGTTTCCATCTTTATTAGTTTATATATTATTTCCGTCTTTTTAATTTTAATTATATAAAAAGAATATTCCTCAGCAGTAGGTTGTAGCTTCAAAACTGTTTTGAGTGCATTTATTTTTTCAGACAGAGGATAATGGCCGATGGGTGTAAACACTGCACGCGCGAAGAGAGTGAAATTGTGAGCGACTTGGCCATGCTGATTGGCATAAAAATCCGATCGATTTCTACGAAATCTGTAGAGTTTACGATCCGGAATCGAAGCACAGGAGCATATTTTTTAATTTAATATTGCAAGAAAAATCATTGATGAAATTACCCAGATTGGCAGGTGGTCTTCTAAATTCAGTATTTTCTTTATTTAATGGTCCTTTATACATTTTAACTATGTTGTTCCAGTAATAAATTAAGCTATTTTTTAAAGAATAATATGTTTAACGAATAAGTGAAATAATTTGCTAATGAAGGCATTTTCTTCGGTTCTTAAATTCTAACTAGGTATTGACATAATTTCATTGACTTTTTTTATTTCGTCATCAGTTTCTCTACATTTTGTTACATTTCTTTAACAAAATGTAGAGAAACTGATGACGAAATAAAAAATTATTATCGTAATCAAATTCTGTATTCAGGATCTCTTGATAAATGAAAATAAAATATTTTTGCATTTCTTACTTCTTGTGTTAATTTTTGTAAACATAAGTTCGTAATCGATTTTCATTATGTCCTGAATTTTTTTTGAATTTTTTACTATACCTAATAATAAATTTAAAATGAGTGTTATGGTTTATTAGAAAGGAATCTCCGGGAAATACTTTTCTGTCTTCTATATACAACTAATTGTTTTGAATATTTCAGCTGATTATGACATCTTAATTGATAGTATTTGACATTAAATGAATCTGTTCGATCATTCGACATTAAAAGAATCTTCATATACAAAGTTATTAGTTTAAAATTAAGTAGTTAGTTTTAAGTGGTTTGTAATTTAAAACATGTAGTATTTTTATAAAGAATTCGCTGGGTCAATATACATTTCTACATCGACAACTTCGCATAAATTTTTATCTTTTCATAATTACAGACAAATTGTAAAATAATTTCATTCCACTGAATTATAACAGTCACAACACGAAATAAATATAATGTTAAAACTAAAAACATGTCTCCATTTATTTATTCGAACATAGTTTGAATTGCGAATGTGTAATTTTAACTAATTTTGTTCGAACGCAACCGTGCGTCGATCAAAATAAGTAACAAACAATTCATATTGTGTTTAGCTTTTTTATATTAAAATTTTATGTAGTTCGTTTCAAAACATTTATTTTTCTTGCCATAATTGTTTATTTCACTATTTTAAAGTATCTATGACAACTTGTACTGTCTGGGTTTTAATTTAATGTCAAAATGTGAAATTCACATGTTATTTGTGGGTAAATAAATTTAAAAAGCAACTAAATTTGTTAAAATATAGAGTTTAGTAAGATTTAGAAATGCAATATTTTAGTCTGTTAAAAATAATTAAATAGGCTTCACAGAGAAGGGCTTTAGTTTTGATGTTGGGAAAACACATTTTCAAAGAAATTTTGGATGTTCACAGTGATAAAGATTGTGTTCACAGTGACGAAGACAATTGATATTTATTTTCATCAACTGACTACCTTCATCTATTGCCGAACATTGGTTTTTCATAAGGTGTGTATTATTTGACGCGTATTAATTTAATTCATAACTGTCTTTAGAGCGGAAGGGCTGGCAAATATTTTGTGTAATTTCTCACACCAGAGGCGTTAGTGTCCATCATAGAGTTCAGGCATTTTAACAACGCGATTATTAACGCCGCTGGACTAGCAGTAAACAATCTTTCCAAAACTTCAAAAATGTTGGCTTCATCTTTTCTTCTAAAATTTATCATAGTGTTGTTTAATTTTCAATGGCATTTGACATCTCTTCCCAGTTCAGAGAGCAAATAAAAAATGTGTTATCTTAAATTTGATTATCCCGGTCGCGGATTTTGTTCAAATTTAGCTGCCTTTTTTCAATCGTGTGTCATATATTCAGTTTGATACATGGGCAGAAAAAAGGCATTTAATTTTCTCAGCATTAAATATTTGGCATGTGAATTTCTAAGTGCTTACATTATTAATTGATTTGGCATAATTTTTATCTCGCTAAGCAGCCTGCTGCATTGAATACTATGTAGTTTGTTTTCACTAATTGCATTTTCTACTAGGTATAAAATTATCAAATAGTAAAATATTGTTCGGAATATTTGGGTTCGCAACAAATGTTTGCTTCATGCAATCACTTGAATTGAGAAAAAACTTTGTTCCACACATAGCACAAATTGAATTAAAATTTGATAAAAAATTAATATTATTTTCTGGTTTAATTCGCATATGTTTCAAATTGCAATCCACTTTCCCTAGGGAGATATATTTTCTATTCAGGTAATTAGAAAGTCGAATTTAACTATTTACTTTGGCTATCTTTCTGCCCATTTTTCAGATTCAATTTTGGATTTAAATATTAAAAAAGAAATACTTAAAAAAATTTTACACACTAATAGAATTACACTAATACTTTTCCGTACATTTAAAAAAAATGAAGAATGCTCAGTATTTTTATTAAATTTTTTATAAATATTAATATTACTTTTTACCTATTGCCTAGGGTATCTTTCACAGTCTTTTGAATATTCTGCATGGGAGAGATTCAGAGATTCAGAATAAGCACTAATCTTTTCTGATAAAATCTAAGTATATTTCTGGTAACGATCTGCTTTTTTTCCAAATTTGTCCAACAAAGTAATTGCTAGGTAGGCAGTAAAAGAAAATTAGCAAATATTATTGATGTATATATATATATATATATATATATATATATATATATATATATATATATGCACATTACGTGTTCCAAGACATAAGCGATTTTTTTAAGAAATCTCATATGTCTAGCGTAAATTTTTTTTTATTTGACCTTAATTATTTAAAGGGAACGTCTTATTGCAATAAGATAACCATGACCCGTGCCTATCTAAGGTCAAACTTAGACGTGACATTTTTTATTGAGAATACTTTGGAATGATTTTAAAATAAATAATTATTTCTTAAATGAGACAACGATTTATTCAAACCCGATATTTATTGATTGTGACGTTATATGAAAAGAAACGTTACTGTACATATTTTCTTTTCAATACTTCTTGCTCATAATAGTGATAGCCCTTCTTGTATTCTTGTACACAACGTAACAAAAAATGTTTTTTCTTTTCAACTGTTATTAAACCATGAGAGCGCTGCTTCAACTATATTGTTTATTCAGCTGTAAGGTTCGCAATTCTAAGCATTATGACCGTCTTTGACCTCTAAACTCTTGTCGGGAAAATTCTTCCATGTTGAGTAATGGAAACAACTTGCTTTTGACTTACATTAATTCATCGACGTTTTTCTCTGAAATAAAATAAATATTATTCAACTGTTTCCTGATATAAATAAATAAGTACTTTAGAATTACAACATTTATGTATTAAACTAACCTTACAATTAACCAAAAAGTCTTTCATAAATGTTTAATATCTAATCGGGTCAGAAATTATTTTAATCTGAATTTACCGACATCTTTAATTTTTTTTCTTGGTCTGCGCCATCATTGAAAAGAGATAGGACTTTTATTTTGTCAGTAACATACCGCAAATGATGGCTAAATTCCTGTAAAACAGATTTCAAGATACTTTCCTATACGTTTTTGCAAGCTTTAAAGATATCAAAAAGCGCATGCATTTGTATGCCATTGTAATTGGCAAAATGCGTTGAAACCATTTATAGGTAAGTTTTCACGATACACGTTTAGACGTCTAAGAGTGCTGTCTTATCTCCAATGCTAGATTGTAGCTGAGAACCAAATAATGATATTTTAGGGAGTAAGGCTATCTGGTTATTCATCGAGCTTGTTATATGAGAGCGTAGATCTTTTTTTTCTATGTCTTAACTTTAAAATGAGACAAAAATCTTGAGAAACTCTTGAGAGTCATCTCTAACAGAAGAATTAGTAAATCCAGTGCGGATAACATTAAGCAAATTTTAAATTTCGGGTTCGGTTAGGAAAGATGCCATTGTTTGTCTATGGCGCTGCATTTTAGCATTATCGACGATTTGTCAATTATCTTTAACCTTTATAAAGAGTAAAATATCAGGGTGTGCTTGTGTTTCAATACACTCTTAAATACAAATTCATATATGTGATGGTGACAAGAACAAATAAGCATTCCTCCATAAAATTTTGGTCGACGAGACCATAGACCTTAACACGACTTGTATTCGAAGACACAGTATCACAACGGGGAATATTTATTTCGTCTTTAAAATTTCGGCCTAAAATTATTATGCAAACAGCTCTTCTTCTTTGGACTCAAAATTATCTAATCACAGCTTAATAACGAATTGTTTATAATTCCACAAGAAAGAGCTATAAACAAACGTACTTCCTTCTATTTTTATCACTTTATTTAAATGCATTTGCGGAGTCGGTAGTTTTTTTTAATATGTGAATTTCAGCAAATTGCTGTGGCAGGAAAGATCACATTAATTTCAACACACGATCTTTAAAAAAAGAAAATTTGTTTTTATTAGTATTAGGAAAATAAGAAAAATTGTTCGTTGATAACTAAATTTTTCGAAAATAACTTTTGAAAGTTAGTTTGTTACAACTACGCTTTACGAGTCTATGCGTTGAAGTTTTCTAGTCATTTAATATTTTAACTGATTTTACAATCAGTAATTGGCAAAAAAATTTGAAAAAATTAAATTTTACTGTTTACTACAATTTGTGTAAAAATTCTAAAAACCTAGGAATACATTTATGTTGCATGAATTTTTATAATTTGTACATCGATTTCTTATGACTAAATAGAAAATAGCCAACTTCTAAAAAAATTTAGGAAAATATAAAATTAAATATAAAGCAAAAATTATGAACGTACAATTTCATTATGTAAAAAGAAATTAATCTGGAGCACTATCTTCCACAACGCAGTCAATGAAATGACTTCATTTACGACTACTTTAAGCGAAAAATTCAGTCAACTTATTCCTTTGCCTTCTAAGAAAGCTACAAAGTAATCTAAACCACTTTTTTCGCATTCGCATACTGAGCCCTATCTGTTCATTTTTAATAAATTTTCAGGTACCAGTGGGTGGTTCTTTATAATATTTATTAATCGTTTATTAATCTTCAATCTTATATCCCCCTTGTTTGGCTTATCTTATCATAACCATAATCTTACTTTTATGTACACACTTTTTATTTGCTCTAAAGTAGCATTATGTCTATTTACCACCAAAATTATGTTAACGCAATTTTTATCCAACAGAAGATTGAATTAACTGTTGAAACCTAAATATATATATATATATATGTGTGTGTGTGTGTGTGTGTGTGTGTGTGTGTGTGTGTGTGTGTGTATTAGTAATTGCAAATTACATAAACTTTCAGATTTCAAAATATATTCTGTTTATTGACCTATATCTAGTTTGGTAGTGCTTTTAAAACCTTTGAATATTTTTGAGATGTCACCTTTTATAGATATTCACCTTCAACACTTCTACGCAGAAATATTTTTTTTTAAATATCGTTTTATGACTATAAATAGGGATGTACTAAATGTACTAAAACCAATAACAATTTACTATAAAGATAACATTCCACATGGACTTTTAAAATAATTTAAATTGCTGTTAGATTTAGTAAACACTTACCCATTGACTTTTACCTTCCCTTTGCCTGATTCTGGAACACAATAACAATTATATTTCTGGTTGCTTTTGAAGATTTGTACTGTTCCTTAAAAAATTAAAACTATAAACTAAACAATTTTTTTATGCGAATTCATTCAAGTATAAATTATGATCACATATATAGACTTGATTGTAATCGAAAATGCATAATTTGTTTTCAAATTTAATTATAGTACACTTTCTCCGATTAAAGAATTTGGATAAGACTATTTTTGTGGACAACTTTGATTATTTTGCAAAAATATTATTAATTAATTTATCAGGAATAGCATAGTTTTTTGCGTTACACTTGGTTAATATAGTTATATATTACAAGTGTTTTTCTAGAATGTAGTATATCTATACACAACACGACTACATAACGGCATGTGTCCACACAAGCCGTGAAGTAGTCGTGTTGACACAGGTTGCCTTGTTACTGTGTTATGGAGTAATAATGAGAAATATTGACATCAGTTACTAAATTTACTATTTACTTGAATATTCGGAAAAGTTGTATAAATTACGATTCCAAAGTTTGAACCTAATGCTAAAATGGATTAAAGAAAATGTTAAAAAAGGAAGAAAATATAACTTGCGCCAATTAAAAAGTAAGAACAAGTCCAATCGTGATTGATATTTAAAAATAAGAGAATTTCTCAATAAAATAGGTAAATTTAGAAATGACATAAAACATATAATTCTATGAAGTTGATAATTCATCTTACCAATATGGTGTCCTAACTTCATGGCAAATTAAACTGTGGTGACAGTTTCGAGTTAAGAAAACATATGAAAAAAGTACAATCTCGCTCGAACTATACATATAATGACGCAAAGAGGAAAATAAAAGTATGTGTCTGTGATTTTTACTAGATATTGTTCGATTCAGTTTGCTGTATTATTTTGTAATAGAATTTATTTATTTCCCTTTAGCAATAAAAATCTTCCTGCAAAACCGATATAGTGGATGCCGACCAATATTAACAATTTTGCATATTTTAGTTACTTTCATTCATGGATGATATTACCACTTACCGTTAGATGGAGTAAATTTTCATATCCTACTACTTTAAACATTTGTTTTTTTTATGTGTAAATATGTCTTTATTGATTTTGTTCTTGTTTCAAAATATTTTTAAAAATGGACTCAAATTAGAGGTGACTGAATAAAATATACGAATATCTATGTGGGATTAGGAAAACATACATGAAACGATGAAAACATAGATGAAAATAGCAATGAACCAAAAGAAATAAATGAAAATTGAATGAATGGTCAAAACTGTAATACTACACCGAATAAAAAGGAAAAAAATAACTAATGAAATGGATGTAAACGTGTTACATCTTATTTTTAAGGAATCGATCACCATTAAATATTATTACACTAATATTATCAAAAATCACTGGTTTTGGTTTCAATAATGCGAGTCTATTTTTGTAATTAAATAACAATATTTTTAATTAAATAACAATATTTGTTCTCTATAAGAAAATATGAACGACTTAATTATATAATTTCTCTCAACATGCCATATGCATCGTAGCGAAACAATGTTATAATTCATTATTTCACCAATGAAATATAAAGGCAAAAGAGAAGAGGAATCAGAATATATATTTTTCAAAATATTACATCACCTCTTAAGGTTTTTGGTGATGACCAAATATTAAAGGTACAATCTAGTTATAAATAACTGTTAGGCTATTAAAAGAAGTTCAGCTTATTGCTATTAGTCACAGAATTTTAATTATGTTCATGGTTATTAAAATAAATGAGCAAGCTATTGGAATGGTGCTCATTCTGCGCAATCACGGTTAACAGCGTCCATATTTAGACAGTCTGACCCTGCGCAATCAACATTATAGGCGCACATTTACATTAAACCCGATTCGTCAAAATCATTACTCTAAGCCATTTCAACATAGGAATAAAATTAATTGATTGAACATTACATATTTAATTTCTAAGGGAGTATTTAAAAATCTTACTGAATAGATACATACTTAATACCAAATTGTTCAGTTTTTTCAATATTATGCATATCGCTAATTGTTGTCTAGAGCTAATCCTTTTCTCATAATTGTATCCTGCTTTCTCAAATATTTGTTTCAATATTTAAAGAATATAATAGAAAAAGCCATTGACGTTTCGAAAATAATTACATAACTTTGACTCGTTTTGTCGTAATTAAGTCATTATTATACGAAAGTTTCCCCCTAATGAGATCATTGACTCACGAGTAAGGGCACCCAGCAACACCTAGTTTTTCTCCACCGGGAGCCGTAACGAAGGTACCAAAACGAAATCAGAGTATTCACGTCTACCTCGTTGAGACAGTAATATTTATATACTTTAATGTTTACAATTGATACATATGGTGGACTTATTGCTTCAAGAACAATTTCTTATAGCCAACCAGAACACCGGTTCAACCCCGCAACGGAAACCGGATTCTAGCGGTGCGTCGTGCCGTTGAAGGCCGTATGACTTGTGATCAATCTATTACACCACGACGACGATGTGGTGCGTTAGATTACTGCAGTCGAGACAGAGAGAGAGGGAGAGTGATTGGTAGCTTGATATGCCAAGCCTATTGAATCTTGTATTATTTCGATATTTACTATATATTATTAAGCAGCGTTCTGACATTCGTAATCAGTTTATCCAATACTGAATCTGATGAGCTATTATGTTACTATCAACGACGTCTACGGAGAGGAGTGCAAAGAAAGCTTAAGATATTGAAATAATTTCAAACTACAAAAGTTTTCGAAGCCGTAAGATTTGTAAGAGATTAACTCTAAAGTTTTAGCATTCTCTTACTTTATTAATTTATTTCGGCTTTAATGAAACACATGTTTAAAGGTGTATTCATTGCTACAAAAGCAATTTATTCTAGTTAACGACAATTATTTAGTTCCAAAGTGGATCAGAAAAGATGGCGATTAAGGTTTTCATTATATGATTTAAAAAAAATTAAAGTACCGAAATAAATTAAAATTTTCCGTATACGGAGAAAAAAGAAAAGGTTCCTGTGGAAAAGAAAGATTTAATGTTACCGAAAGAAAAAAAAAATCGGTGAAATCAGGAGAGATACGATTTTTATAAAAAATTTGCAAACCCTTTATAGATGATGAATTTATCAGTGTAAAACATGAAAAAATATTCATGAAGGAACTTCCACTATTTAGAAAATTGGAAGTATGGGTATCTTTCGAACATAAATTCAGGCCATTATATGTTAAGTTCGTAAACCTGACACCTAGATTAGTTTCTTGAGATTACTTCAAAACATTACTGAGTAACGAAAGAACATGAAGATTATTCCGATCATGAATTGTTACCAACTTGTGACAAGATCTAATCTCAGAAACATGATTACCTGGTGGCAATAATGAACCATACATTCAATGAAATTGCACGGTACGATCTAAATAGCATACATATCCACAGTCCAATAAAGGTAATATAAAAGTTTGACATATGTGAACTTTATTTTTGATGGGAATTGACCCTTGAAGACTTGAGGTTTTAGCATATTCCACTAAAAATCGACGCGTTAATGTATATTTTGCTGAAAAATTGACAAATGAAATCGATTTTTAGCTTGTATAAGTTTAATGGCTCTGCCGTTCAAAGTGAGAAAAAAAGGAATAACAGGACTGTTTAATGATAGCAGTGGTATATAACTAGTTGAATTTAGAATAAATTATTTATCAATAATGACGATGGCCTGAGACTTTAGTGAATTTGTTAATAGAACTATTTTAAACTCATTAGCCTATAACACTGAGATCTGAATTTAGGGAGTCAACTTCAATAGGAATATTAGTAAAATGAACATTCTATACTTGAGACCTTGAACCTTAATGTACATTTTGCTGAACAATTGACAAATCAAACCGATTTTTAGCTTGTAACAATTTAATGGCTCAGCAATTTAAAGTGAGAAAAAAAGGAATAACAGGACTGTTTAATGATAGCAGTGGTAAATAACTCATTGAATTTAGAATATTCCTATAACACTGTGATATGAATTCAGGGAGTTAATTTCAATAGGAATATTAGTAAAATCAACATTCCAACGTATTTGGAGCAAAGTCTACTAAGATCTTCATTATGAATTATATCATCATAATTTGTTTTCTCGCACTCAAAGAAAATAATGCCATTATTTAATATTACAAATATAAAAGTAAGTTTGTTTCTCGGTTTGTATATTAGCTAATAACTTTGGAAGTATATACGGAATCACTGTGAAATTTAAGTTTTGCATGTTTATTTTATCTAGTCACAGAACATATAAATTAAATCTAGTGAAATACTAACAGAAGTGTATTTAATGTTTGCCAGGTGCTCATACCCAAAAAAGACAAAAATATTTTCATAAAATTTAGTATAGACATATTTCTTGGTTTGAATTATTATATGGGTTACTTTTCATCTGGAGCATAGTATCCATAGAGTGACCGTGGTTTTTTTTATTTAATATTATTGTTTCCGCTAGTTGTGGTAACTGAAGTCGTTGTCACAGTCAATAATGCCTGATATTTTATTCAATCAACAATCTATTAACTAGTAAAATTTCTTCGAAAATAAAGTCATTCTCTTTCGAAAATAAAGTCATTCTCTAATACTCCGACATTGAGACTGAACTCCGTCAGATAATTTTACGAAACCATTTGGTAAAGGTTGAAATAAATTCGACAAAAATATTGAAAATTGTAGAATTGCTTATGACAACTAATAATAACAGAATAAATAATTTGGTTTTGTCAATTGTAGGACTTCCATTGTTTTTCAGGTTAAATTATAATTGAAAAGCCGTCTTTTATCTGTAATCATTTCTAGAATATGAATACAGTTCCATTATTTAAAAATATAGTTTTATAGATTAATGATAAATTCTTAAGCTTGAATAATTATTTGTTCAGTTGTAGTTGTATAGCGCACTGATTCGTTTAAATAAATGTTTCATTTATTCTGCCACATAAATTTAAATAATACAAAGAACGTAGAAAACCTACATAAACATTAAACTATTCTACCCTGATGACCCGATACAGTGAATTTAAAACGGTAACCTCGAACATTAGGTATGCTTGAATGCTATATAAGTAATTCAGAAAACAAACTGAGAACAGTAGATAGACTCGAGTAGTGGTTTAATTCGGTCAGTTTTGCGCCAAATAAAGAAAGTGAGTTATCCTTATTTTTGATTTTTCTTGATTCTCATAGTAATATATATTTTAAAATCATACTTATTTTCAATATATTTCTCTTAATTATTTTTTTAATTATTCAACCGCATACATTTTTTCGATAACCACAGAGCATGTTTCTCTTTTTAAAATATTACATTTTATGGAAATTTGAAGTTCGATTCCCTTTTATTCAGATTTTTAATTTCAACCGACTGAGTTTTGGAAAAAGCTTCACATAATTTTACGTTTCTTTGTTACCTATAATTGAAGCGAATTTTTATAATTAGTCCTCCATATGCCATCAAACTCAGGAAAAGATTTTTACATTTAGAGTTCATGATTACTATAAACTTTGAAACATTTTTTTTAATTCATTTATTTTTACCCATTTCTCTTCTAATCTGCCGTAATCCTTTTCTATTTTTTGTCAGTGAGTATATTAAGTTGTATTACTTTTTTCACTTTCATACGTATTTTTTCTAATATCATTAGCAATAAATAGTTTCATGATAGTATTAATTTCGTTTAATATTCGTTTCATATTAAAACATTCGTTTTAATATTTTCTTAACATATTTTGTTCTTTAAACGTTATATTATTTCATAAAACTCATAAAGCTGTGTATTAATTTGGTATATTACTTGAATTTTTTGAAAAATTCTGTTTTTGTTTTTTACGTTTTTGCGATTTCAAACCTTTACTTAAGGTAATTTTTAAAATACCTACTCATATCTACAAGGGGAATATTTACTCTCTACATAATCGCAAACTTAAAACCAAAACAAATCCTCAGGCACTTAATACGTGAATAGAGCTGTTTCGGTGTATATGAGGGAAAGTCAGAAATTTTGCAAAATGGAGTAGAAAGAAGGTTAAAAAACACGATACTATTTTTTAAAGGAATATATTTCTTAGATTTGCCAATTAATTGATTTATGCGTTTAAAAAAATGTTTTCCATTTATCTTGGAAATAAATTGAAATTACAGACTTCACTTCTTAATCACCTCTGATTTTTTTTCCACGAATCTCCTTTTTCATTTGTTGGAACAAATAATATTTGCTCGAGGGGAAAGGCTAGTTCGAGCTGTAATTGCAATATTTGAAAACCTTACTTGTGAACGCCAGCCAATGTAACAAAAGCTTTGTGTACAGCTGCATTGTCGTGTAAATGTAGTATATCTTTTGCTTATTTTCTTCGTTTTTTCTCCTTCAATGCTTCTTTAAAGACCAGCGTCATAAACTCCGTTATAGAAACGCCTTTATGTTTCAAGTCAGGATATACTCCGTCTCACGAACTCCGTCGCCATTACTTCCGGCCGGTCGAAACACTCATAACTTCTTAAGGGGTTGGGTACCCTTTTTAGGCCATTACATGGACTGTTGCTTGGATTCGGGATCGTAATGATGATTCAAAGTTTTCTCACCGATAACAAATATAAAAATAATTAACAAATCAAGTAAATAGTTGACAGTATATTGCTTTTGGGCGGAGTATTCTCGACACCAATCTTTTGGTTGCTAATGACTTGCCAAGAGGTCGCAAAGAATTCAAAATAGTTATAGAATATATCCGAACAATTTTATCCACTAATTTTTCTTCCACGATTATCTTCAAATACAAATTACAAATTTCTCAATAATGTCCAAGGAGGTGACCTTTATCGGCCGTCCTGAGTGCGGGTCGTTTTCGATTAAATCTCTGCCTAGTTTTAAGAGATAATTCTATTTGTAAATCATGGTTTTATTAGGTCAAAAAGATTGGAGAAATTGATGACATCCCATTTAGTGTAACTTATAGTGGTTTTTCTTGCTTCATTAGGAACTTTATGACACAGCGAAATTAGTTTTTTTTTCCACAGCCAATTGTTTCTTCCAGAATGAATTGCTTGATCAATGATAGCTCAGAGAATAGTGACATATTTAAGCTGAAGCTTGGCATATACACTCGTAACGAGTACTTCATTAGCCACTATGTGAATAAGCATCCCCACGCTTTATCCTCAATTCTGCGAAATTTTAACCGACCATCTCAGGAGTCAATGCCAACACAATTTTAAATTGAAATTATATTTTGTATTTATTACAAAGCATGCAGGTTTTGAAAATCGTCAGTACTTTTCTGCTTCTCTACGGGGTGAGCTGCAAAGACTATCCCTCCTTCGAAGAAATTGACGTCCAGGAATACGCTGACGATCCTGATCGTCTTTTGAGTTACATCGATTGTCTGAAGAAAATTGGTCCTTGCACACCTTTGGAACAAATTACGAGGGGTATATATCTATTTTTATTTATTGCCATTTTTTCAAAACATTTCAAAACAGCGTATGAATTGAATTTGTAATACGCCGTTTTGAAATGTTTTTTGCGATGTTGCCATAAATATCATTAATTATTATAACCAAATTGTGGAAATAGAAAGCAAAACGATTTACACAGTTTGGTGAAAATATTGGTATACATTTGCAATTATTTGACAAAAACAATAAAATTATTAATTATATTTATGGCAAAATTGCAAAAAACCTTTCAAAACGGCGTATTATAAATTTAGTTGTTTCAATACCAAAACATTTTGCTGTAATAAATAAAGATTTGCTTAGTTATATGCTAGGTGAAGCAAATATTTATCGGGGTTATGAATTCTGTTGAGTTATGAGTTTTGAATTATCTGTTTGCAAGTGGTTAACCATCACATAAGTAATAATTAAAGATAACTTGCGTCGTTCTTATTATTCAAATTTAAATACAAGGAAAGCATTAGTTAATGGACTAAGAATACCTGTCAAATATTCATATAAAAATATTATTGATTATGAAGTTTTATTTGGAATGGTACGGAATAAGTGAATTTTGATTCCGCCTATAAATTAGGCTAATTTTAATATCATTTTACCATTCAAGTTTTACGGGTAATAATTACCAACTATTTCTGCATTTGCAAGGTCACAGGGACGAAAGTTGGAAAAAGTTGGGATTTTATTAAACCAACCAGATTTTACCCATGGTTAGTTATTTGTTGCCTAAAGTGGAGTTCGATTCTTTTAGTAATTTTAATTTTATGTATTTTTCTAGTACTTTAATTATTGTAATATATCATTAGAAGTATTCAATAACAAGTTTCTATGTTGATAAGGCTTGCAGGGTGTTGGTCTACATACTTTTCTGTGTAATTATCATATCTTCTTATATTAGATCTCGGAGAATCCTTCTTTTCAGTCTCCTGACGGGCCTGGACGCATTAGGTTAAATACTAATGAACTCGGATGTTTTGTGATTCTTTATTTCTAGTTTTTTTATCCTTTTCAAAATTTGTACTTTTATTATATTTATATTTAGGTTATAATAAAACTTGGTATTTGTGACATACCACCGTGGGTTTGTTTTAATTTTTAAGGTTTTAGACTCTTATGGAATCTTCATAACATTTCTATGTTTGACTTCGTCGCAGTTCCCGACAATCTATACTCCATATATCAATATAGGCTTAATAATACATTTATTAAGCAGCAATTTGTTTCGGGACGAAAACTGTAACATTTTATTTACTGACCAGTATATTTTTCTCAATTTACGTGATGTAGAGTTTTGTAAACATGTATTTCGTCCAAGTTATCTGCCCATATGAATTCCTAGGTACTTGATTAGTTACCGTAGTTACTGTATCTCTTCTAGTCGTGAATTTCATTTGGATATATTTAATTTCATTTGCTCTAACTTCTCAGTTTTGAGCCATTAGGATATTCGATCGACGTTAGATTGAAATTGTCGAGTAGCGCTCAATCACAGGGTCTGCTGAGAGCATTGGAGTATGAACAGTGACGTAGCCGCAACAACTCATTATATAACTGAAAGATCTGCTGTATTGATTAGATATAGCATGAGACTTAGGGATTTAGAATAGGGATGTATTGGTATTGTGTACATCTTTTTTTACAAAGATTACCTTTTGTTCAAATATGACTTTGTAAACTTGTAAAAATTCGCAGCCAGATGGTTTTTCTTTGTTTTGTACAGGAATTAGTCATATCAAACTTAGTCAAAAGCCTTAGATGTGTCCAACAAAGCTACATTACAATATTGTTTCAGTTCAAAAGTGTTTTGGATATATTAATCCAACCTATAAATTTGTTCTATGGTACCGCGTTTTAACAGGAACCAAAGTGGTGGTCAAACAACAGTTTTCTTTGGGAAATAATGTATTGCGTTCTTCGCAAGAATAATATTCTCTTTTTTTTTGAATTAGGTGATAGACTAATAAGCCTATATGATTTAGTTTCAACAGTATTTTTATCAGGCTTGGGAGTTATCATTATTATTTGTGCCACTTTCTCTTGGAGTAGGGCCAATTTCCTCCGTAGAATAGCATTATACAATTTGGTAAGACATTTTATGTTTTCCTCCGACAACTTTTCAAAATTTTAGCTATTATCAGATTGTAATCAGAAGATTTATTTGAATCTAAAAACTTGATTTCAATTTTTTCCTCGTATCTGCTTTCGCATTACTAGCTGCCCATTCGTTGTCTACTTTGCAAATGGGGAGTTATTTTAAGACAGAACGTTTAAGTTTTTAAGTGGGTTTAAAAAGGAAATTGTCTGAAATTATTGTAGTGTCTAGATTTCTCAGATAAAATTAGAATTTTTGATTTTCATAGTGGCTGAGCAGTACGTTTGTCAACATTTTGACTTGTTTAATGATGTTTCCTTCTAGCTTTATATTTCTCAGGTAAAAGTTCTCTAATAAATGGAGGGCATTTCGATTCATGCTTTTGATCTCTGGCAGCTGAAGCAGCAGACCAAAACTAATAGTTGAACACTGACTGAGGTACTTGATAGTTCTGAAATATAATTATTTATTTTTGATTGTATGTTTATATATGGCATGTCGCCAGCTGTTGTCTAAAAATTGCCCCTCAGTTTTGCGTTTGTTAAACTTTCACAGTTCAGAAATACGTAACGTACTTCCTTTTTTATATTATTTAAATGGAAGAAAGTTCAGAGGAAACTTCGAGACTTATTCTGCGTATAAAGAGATTACTAGGAATGCCCTTGGATATAAAGAAGCAAAGTACGTCTGGTATTTTTCTCCTGGTATGCTAGTAAATCACTTGCCCAGGTGAAAAAATATTCCATGATGCTTCATATTGTGTCTCACAATTAGCCCACTTCCTGTATGAGCAGTTCCATCAAAATGCATCCTGTGATATGTTTTGTAGGTTTGAATTTAAATAAATGACTCTTCTCTATGAAGTGAGTTTCAGTACATAATAAAGTATCAATTTTTTGAATTTGTAGATATTTTTTCACCTCTCGTTTGTATCATGTCAGCTCGTTGGTATTTCTTTAAGCTATTTTTAAGCAACCGTGTTTGATAATTCTCTAACACGGGCTTATATTAAATTTGTCAGCGTAGTTAACTGTTGCGTCATTTGTTTCTTCATTGTTATTATCTCAAGCAACTTATTTGATTTAGTTTTTTTCTATAGGATGCTGTCTATTACCTAGTGCATATCTGCATGTTTGTTGTTAGGTACTTTGCGATTCTCTATCATGGATTTTAGGTTTAGGCTTTTATGTAGAAACTTACTGTTCTGTATGGCTATACCTGCTATCTGAGGCTTTTGGAAATTTGAAATTTTTAAGATTTTCATAGATTTCACAGCCTTTATAGTTTGCACAGAGAACACATTTTAGCTCTAATAAATTACTTTTCTTTGAGCAATCAATAGAAAGGTGGTCATCAGTGCTTTTATACGTTTAGAGTTTTAGTAGCAGTAAGGTTTGGGGTTTTCGTACTGCTGGTACTTAGCATACTGAAGTAGTTCACGTTTTGGTCTAGGGGATTCAAATGATATGAGACACTTCAGGAGACTTTTGACGTCGTATTCGATGTTTAGTTTCATTTTGCGTTAGTTCAACTATGAATATTTTTAATGATTTTTTTGTACTTTTTTGCTTGATGTTCCAGATATGGCTAGAAACGAGTTCTAATTCATTGAAAACTTCTTTAATCTCTTCGGGCGCAGTTGAAGAATGCATGTTCTTGAGCACGATTTTAAATACTCGTTCGTATTTGGCCTCATCGATAGAGAATTCTGTATTTTTAATGTCTAGTTGATTTACAATTGTTCTAATTACATTTGGAATTGTTGGCTGGATTTTAACCTGATCATTGCGAAGAAATTTTAAGATTTACCTATGTTGGGCAAGCTTATTTACTAGCTTCCAGATAGGTTGATCCTTTTCCACTTTGCAAGTGACGAGCTGGCATTTTTTTTGCTTCGATTTTTATTAAATTTTTTGGTTAAATGATTTATAGTTGAGCATTCACCCATAGACGATGTGCCGACGATGTGCTGTGCTTAGTTTAAATCAATCATTTGTGAGGGATCCATTGAGTAGAAGTTTATTCCTACTAGTGTAGATGTCATTATTTTATTTTATTGAGTACCGTAAGGTAGGACGATATTAAGGTCGCTACCAAGGGTAATGTGTATTCCTGGTTGAAGGCTAGATAAGTGGTCAAATTATCTGTACCGTGATTGGCACCGCTTTCTAGCCAATGAGTCCTATTGGCAGGAAACTTTGTAGGAGTAGGGGATTTCTTACAGAGGTAATCATCTTCGCAGTCTGACTGGCTAAGCTTAAACCTTTATTCCTGGAAAACATGACTTAAATATTATAGTTTAGAGCAGTCTTTTTAGGCTAGATGCTGATTTCTTGCCAGGGTTGACTCCTTTATCTATATAGTTGGTCTTGAGATACCAACATATCACCTGGGCCCCTCATACTCAGATATCTCAGTCTCGAGGTAGTTGAAGGTAAGCGACACTCGTAAAGGCCGAGACGTTACCCAAGATGGACGACTCCAAAAGGAATACATACAAATATATATATTTATATATATATTTATATATATATATATATATATATATATATATATATATATATGCAGGCAGTGAAAAACTGAATAAAATGCTAGAATATGTATTCATGTCTTTTGACAATTCTTGATAAATATTGATGTAAATTTTTAATGAATGCAAAGAAAAACGACATTGTTCAAATAAATTAAAATTATTCAGCTCTATACTAATGCATGAATTACCTATATACGAATTACCTATATTACCTATATACGAATGCATGAATTAAACTATAAATTATTACGGAATAATAAAATATCGACGTCAGTAATAGTAGACTAACAAGAAGGATTACCTTTAAGAATGATTATTTCGTCCCAGTGTGGAAAAAAGTTTTTTCTAAAAATAGTAAGTGGAAGGAATACACATATTTTATAATAAATTAAATTAATTTTTATTTAGAATGGTAATTACACCTGATCGCTTCAGATTTAAAAAAGTTTCAGAATTCACAAATTTTTTTCATTAAATTTCCAGAATGTCAGTTTAATTATTACAGAGATTGTTATATATTATTTAAATAAAATTTATTTCGCTTTCATAATGTTAAAAACAATAACGTAGATTTGTCAAAATATTTAAGATATAAAATTTTTATATTCGTACAATTTGCAGTCCTGTAAAATATATAAATATTTGTGCGTACTGATTGCCGATATTTTTCCTCTTATTTATTGTACCATTTAAAGAAAAATGTTCGTGAGCAAAATTGGTGTATCAATATAATGTGAAGTCGAATTTTTTTCTTGTTTTAGATCGAGGATCTCTAATAATGTCCGACGGATGTGCACACTGCACTCAAAAAGAAACTCAGATAGTGCGTGACTTGGCCACGCTGATTGCAATGAATAACCCACTCCATTTCTTTAAAATTGCTAAGGTATACGATCCTGAATCTAAGGGCATAAAAATATTTATTGACCTAATATTGCGCGTCAAATCATTGATCAATTTACCTAAATTATCTGGTGGTCTTCTAAATGCAGTTCTGGCTTTATTTAAAGGTACTGTAAGCAGTATTAACAATTTATTTAACTAATAAGCAAAGCAATTTTTAACTGTGCGATGTTTAACCAATAAATAGAATAATTTCTACATAAAACTTATTTCTTCTCTTTATTCTCTTATACATATTATTTCATGGGATCTTTTTATTGTTTCATCTATTTCCTACACTTTACTTGCAGCATTTTGTGAAGGAAAAAAGCTTACAAATTATCCTAAACAAATTTGTCGTTTCTTGATAAATCAGAATAAAAAAAAATTTCAAGAGCATAGTGTAAAATCCTGAATATATGTTTGTCTGACCCTGATATTTTTTTAAATTAAATGCAAAAGGTCTTGAGATTAATTGAAAATTATTGTTTTGGAAAATTTTCACTACCTTTTAATGTAACTGTTTTTTAAGTAATAAAAATATCAAAAGAATATGAAGTATTATTTTTTCCGATACAATATAAATATAATACGGAGAAAAACGACATTGTTCATTTAAATTAAAATATATCAGCTCTAATATTATGTGCATACGAATAAATTAATTAAAGTGCAAATGATTATGAAATATTAAAATATTAACGTTAGTAATCGTACACTGAAAAGAAGGATTTCTCTTATAATTATTAAAATATTAACGTTGGTAATAGTAGACAGAAAAGAAGGATTATCTTTTATAATTATTAAAATATTAACGTTAGTAATAGTAGACTGAAAAGAAGGATTTTCTTTTATAATTATTAAAATATTAACGTTAGTAATAGTAGACAGAAAAGAAGGATAATCTTTTATAATTATTAAAATATTAACGTTAGTAATAGTAGACTGAAAAGAAGGATTTTATTTTATAATTATTAAAACATTAACGTTAGTAATAGTAGAATGAAAAGAAGGATTATCTTTTATAATTATTAAAATATTAACGTTAGTAATAGTAGACTGAAAAGAAGGATTATATTTTATAATTAATAAAATATTAACGTTAGTAATAGTAGACTGAAAAGAAGGATTATATTTTATAATTAATAAAATATTAACGTTAGTAATAGTAGACTGAAAAGAAGGATTTCTTTTATAATTATTATTTTCTCCTACTGTAAAAAAGTTTTTTCTAAAAATAGTAAGTCGATTTCATACAAAAGTTTTATAATAAATTAAAATAATTTTTAGTTTGAATGATAGTTAAACCTGATCGTTTCAGATTTAAAAACGTTTCAGAATTCAAGAACTGTTTTTTTTAATTTATAGAATATCAGTTTAATTATTACGGAGATATTCTTTACATAAAATTTATTTCGCTTTAATAATATTAAAAAAATAACATAGATTTGTCAAAATGTTTAAGTTACAAACTTTTTTTACTCGTAAATTTTGCAGTCTTCTAAAATATATAAAGGTTTGTGCCTGCTGAATCCTATTGCCGGTATTTTTCCTGCTATTTATTGCACCATTTAAAGAAGAATGTTCGTGAGCAAGATTGGTGCTTCAATATCATGTGCAGTTGAATTTGTTTTGTTTCAGATAAATAAATAAAAAACATATTTTTTGAAAGTTACAGAATCAATGAAAATTGATTTCCTATTTTATTAATCTATTGCCTCTCTCAGCTCTGTATGAAACGTAGGTATCAATTTTTAGTTATTAAATCCAAATTATTAATAACACTCATTAGTCACAATTAAATGAAACTACGTGATGTAGTATTATTTCTACTTTCTTTAATTTCTTTACCACGACCTTAGAAATTAAAGAAAGTAGAAATAATACTATATCACGTAGTTTCATTTAATTGTGAATAATGAATTTCTACACCAAATATAACGCCAAATATATTCAACACTCATAAGTTTATTCACGAAAACGAAATTAATTATATTTTGACTAATGTACACAACTAGGAAAACGTTGTGAATAATATGTAAATATACCTTTTGATTCGCTTTTCATTTTGAACAGATCACATTTTCCAAGATTTTTTGGTTACATGTTTAAATGTTAATTGAAAGAAGTTCGTGTCAGTTTTAAATAAAATACTACGAGATAACGAAATATCTTTTGTATTTGCACCAGTATACATTTGTCATGGTAGTTAAAAATTAATACCTAGAAGTAGATAAAATTGTATGTCAGCTAAATATGGCACTTTAAATACGGTGTTACGTTTGACTATTGGTATTTAATTGACGCGTTTTCATACTTTGATATATGACTGTCGTCCATAAGGTAACATGGACCAAAATCAATGGAGCATTAATTTTTTTTTTAAATTTAAAACACAGACTAGTGTTTTTGAGGTTAGGAAATGAAGTTATCGAGGTATTTCGAAACGTTTATTCTCCTGAAATTTGATAATTGTTATCTATTTTATGGGTCACTGTTTTAAGTTTCCCAGTAATTGTCAATTAAGATCAACCTAGGTTTATTCTTTTAACAATGGCACACAAATGGATGAGAATTTAATGTCGTGTGTATATCGGTTATGCTGATGTTATTAAACTGCCACGTTGTGAAAAACATACCTTCTCGCAAAGCAAAACTAACTGATTGGCTTATTTAACATTTGTGTAGTTTGGCTTACAATACTAATACAATGAAATTATTTGTTTGCTTGCATAATAGTTCATTTATTTTTTAGCAAAGATTACGGATAAATCACAGATATTAAAATTTTAGTAATCACTGTATGTGACGTTATAACTATTTTCTTCATCATTCGAGAGTTAAACTTAAAGCTACCACCCATTTAAATAATTCAAAAACATTTATCACTTAAAAGTCGATCTGTTTTAAATTTTCTTCAATTTTAATACAACCAATTTGTGCTAAAATTAAAATGCTTTACGTTTTTTATGTTTTCTTTAAAATATCAGCTAGAATTTTGAAGTATACAAAAATAATTAACTTGTTTGCAATAATTTGACTCTACCCTAAAATGAAACATTATATCCATATGTTCACTCCTTCGGGTATATATATGATTTTCAGATAATTTTTGTGAACTTTGGCTATCATGACATAATCAAATTGGCGTGCTATTTTTAACGATATGTCCGATAACAAGAATATTAAGGAATCAATATTTAGCCTTGCAAACAGCTATATATTCAGCCCTCTGCACGAGATCGGTCAATATTTGCTGCTTTCTTCGTTTATGAGAAATTTCATATCCAGAAAACTTGAAGCAATATTCAATTCAGGATAACCTGTATAAAATGTCCGAGGGCTAGTATCTACGTGTCTAATAATATCGCTCTACTAATTTAGCCAACTTTTGGTATTTTCAATGCGTTTAGCTATAAGTTATTAAATTGACACAAGTGGAAAATAATTTCAGGTCTAGAAAGGACTAAAATATATATAAAATTATCTTTAAACTATCCCATATATATACTTAAACTATTTAATTTTTGCCTTTCCAGTATCAAACTAACCTCCTTGGTCTTTTCTGTATACTTACAGTTTTCCATATTAAACATTAAAAAAAAAATTACTATAAATAATTACTGATCAACGTTAATTTTTGTTGTTCTCCCATAATTAAACATTGCCTTAGTTGATTTAAGTCTTTTCACTTAAACGTGGTCCATATTTCGCCTTTTAAAAGATAAACTTTTTAACACACTCCGAAAACATAAAAAAGTCTTCAACACATACTGCCATAAAAGTTTGATTTTATAAAATCACAAGGTTGAGAAATAGTTAAAAAACCTTATTTCTATATTGTTTACGTTGCATATATTCTTATACTTGTTTATATATGTCACAACAGTTAGTTGCGCCTGGTTTTGAAGATGAGGTTATGTCTTCGTCTTTTATGGATTTCTTCCGCTTCTGCCAATCTTTAGCCAATCTTTAGAAAATTACTATCGGTTGTAATATTATCAACCTCCGCACTAATTCAATAACTTTGTTTAATGATATCTATACTAAATTTACTTTCTAAATATTTTACAACCATTATCATTGGGGAAAACTCCTTGTTTAATTCAGCTAATTACAAACAACCATCCCACTCTTCGGTAATTTTAAATTTTGTTCCAAGCAATTTGTGTGCCGTATCCACAATTTGAGTTAAGTTGGCTTGTAATCTTCTAATCGAATCGGGATAAGATGTTATAGTAAATAAATTATATGCAGGAATCCTAAATTATTAAAAAGTGTTTTTAGATGCTGTCATATTATCTTCAATTGTTTTTTTTTATTTTAATATGGACATACAACTATGCCGACGTCAAATCATTTGACATCGTTGATGTTTTTAGTATTTTATTTATGTCTATGTTATTTTGAATTATAAAAAAATTCTCAGCAGCAAACGCATACTCATTATAATTCGCTAGACTTCTGATTTTAGGTAGATTGACTATGTATGGTGATTGTTTAAATACTTTAGCACTCGCACACTATAAATATGAACCAATCTTGTGCAGCTAATGTAGTTCTCACGTAAAACATGTTTTTTGTTCACATTTACTTTAAAGGAAATAAAAAATAAGCCACGAGAGTGCTGAATATGGCGATTGATCATAACCCAACAAAACGCCTTTGCTTGTTTGCAAAAAACTGTCTTTTATTTCGAAATACAGATTACGGATAAATAGTAGATTTTAAAATTTAGGTAATATATATATATATATATATATATAAATATATATATATATATATATATATATATATATATATATATATATATGTATTTACATGGCGCTAAGACTATTACTTTTTAATTATTAAAGCATTGCTTGTATTACATCCAACTATCCGCTCTACGAACGGGCATAATTTGCTTTAGTTTTGTAAATACGGTAGCCAAATTGAATTTTTTGCACAAAACTAATTATAATGTATTATATTTGTTATAAATTATTAATAATTGGGAAATTTTGAAGACAATTGGCGGACTTGTTTAATGGAAATCGAATTTTAATTATTTTTCTAGTAAAATTGGAAATCGACCTAAATTTCGATGTTAAATAATATTAAGTCAGTGAAAATAAAATCACCAGAAAAAAAATTAATAAAAGTGTGTCTAATTAACTTAAACCATGTTATGAATTCATGGGTTCAAATACATATTTTAAACACAATAACTTACAATAATAACTTTAATCTACTAGAATTATTTACACATTCAGGATAATTTCCATTAGTCAAAAGACGTTGGCATTGATTTTAATCTATGCGTTATCCTAAAAGTGGTAATGGGTGAAAATAATTGGAATACATTAATGTTCTCTTTTTGGAAAAAGGCGAATGCTTCAATAAAATTTAAGAGTGAACGAGTGTGAATGAAATCATTGTGTGCAATTTAGCATAACAATGAGTCACGGCCTAGTTTCTTCTGTTGCCGGAAATTATTATATGGATATGTGTCATTATTTTAATACATTAACATCATATGCCATTTGTCATCAGATAATGCCACAATTGGTAGTGTAATATAGAATTAGAAAACATAGTTTTAATGGCCTATGATCACAAGTTTTAATATATTTTTATGCAGACGCACGTACATAGAGGCAATCTCACTTGACTAGGCCTTTACCTCTCTAGGGCAATAAATATGAACTTCTCAATAATTAAATATAATCTATAATTAATCAGTGAATTGGAATCCCATTAAAAGTTTCAAATAAGTCTTAAGTCCCCTTAAGAACCAAGTTATTATACTCTAGTGAGTACAGTATATTGACAAACCTTCTCAGTTCACATGTCCTATAGAGTGAAATGTCCGAAATTAGCTTACTTAAGCATACTGCTATACAATGTATTCTATTGATTGGTTATTATTTTAAAACGATTTTCATTGTAATCCAAAAAGCCAGTTCATCCAAAAAGCCAGGCTTCAGCTTAATATATTTTTTACTTTAATTAAACTGCCACTAAGGCTGCTTTTATTCCATTAGATTGACTATTCACAATTTTGGAGCTGGAGGTGAAAAGGAGGGGTCAACAAATTTTTGTTAATCTTTTTAGTGATTTTTGAAAATTACATCAAGTAGAATTCCGTAAAAAGTGTTTTTTTAACCCTTAAAATACTCTTTTAAATGATTTCCTAAAAGATGTGAAATTTAAAAAATAATATTTCGATTAACTCTTCAAACATTTTTATAAAAATATTTTTAAATGATAATTATCGAGATGGGTTAGTATACTTTATAATAACACGGCTTCTGAGAGAAAAGGGCTGTGACATATATATGGATGAATGAGTGATTTTCTGAGTTAGTTTTTCTTTATGTTTGAAACACAAAACCATGAAAAATAAATTTTCCTACAAATTAATTGAGGTCGGACCGACTAGACGAATGGACAAGATCAATAAGGGTTTATTTTATGGTGTAGAACTGCATGTGAAAAATAACGTGAGCGAAGCCGCGGGCAAATTCTGATGTTGAAGAATGACGTATACTCATCAGATCAAATACGGTACAGGGCTTTGTTCCCACATGGATTCGTGCAGTGAGGAGGATAAATTTTGTGTTTGAAGGGTATCTCTTTAAGCATATAAAACCCTCAATTAAATAAAACTACGTGATGTAGTATTATTTCTACTTTCTTTAAGATCTTTACCACGACCTGGGTTTCGTTGTATTACAACATCTTCAGGTGAGCTATGATGGGATTCAACATCTTTAGGTGGGCTATGGTGGGATGTTGTAATACAACGAAACCTAGGTTGTGGTAAAGAACTTAAAGAAAGTAGAAATAATACTACATCACGTAGTTTCATTTAATTGTGAATAATGAATTTCTACAAAATTAACACCAAAAATATTCAATATACAAACCTGCCAATATCCGGGCGTCAGATACATTGCACTGTAAACTTATATTTCTTTTTGAACAACTTTTGAATATTTTTCACGTTAGCCTCCAAATTTAAAATCCGAATAATACCTTAATTGAAGTCAGAAATTAAACTTTACGATTCCTAATTTTTTTCACAAATAACTTAGTAACTTATCTTGCTAAAAGATTTCTCTAGTTCAGAAAATCATGAGGTTGTATATTGTTATCACCAATTGTCAAATCTACAGCCCTTTAACGTATTTTGAATAAACAAAGAAAATTATTTTGAATAACGTCAAAACATTTTAAGAAATTCCACAATTTTATGTTGTCACTTATCAAATGGATGAACCTATGTGTTTCTTTAATTTGAATTAGATGAAGAATTGGTCAATGCACCATTATTATTCCGTGTCATCAGCCTCAAACAAAAAATGCATTTCGACCTTGGGTTTAAAACGTACACACTACCCTAATCGCAGATTCCTTAGTCGACCGCACTAACGCTGTATTACATCGCGTATACGCGGAGTTGAGCGAAAGCATTTCGACTGAATGAAATTAAAAATTTTGAAACTTATGTGAGGAAAAAGTTGTTTTTCATACCGTATGGAATATATTTTGCGAAAGTGCTTTTCTTCTAAAACAAGTTCAGCAATTATACGGAAATATATAAATAATTTTTTTTATGAAAATTAATCGCACTGGAATTTTACAGTCCTAATAGTTTTCCTTCAATTTGTACCTCATTCCCAATGTTCATAATATTTTTGGGCTTTTTGATCGATCCTTCTGATAATAAGGATGTGGTGAAACATTTTTAAGAGTTCACATTTCACGTTTAAAATTAAGGTATCATACGCTATCTCTATGCTAAATGTTATGTTAAATATTTTTGGAGAACATTGCCTGTGATAAGCGTATAGATGAACATATGAAAGCATAGACGGATACTAACGTGATTTAAATAGTTTTAGTTAATGAAAATTTTGCCACGGAACAAAAAGGAATGGTCAAATTTGGTTAATATAAGTTTTGTAATATTATTAAATAGGAACTCTAGACTTTTGTTTTTCCTATCTTTATTTATATTTATTTACATTGAGGAGCGTAATTGCGTTTATAACAGGTAAATCCAGCATGTTATAAGAAACAATTAATGGCAACTTTTTGCTCTTCTTGAAAAACTAGCTATTACCCTTCTGATCAACAGTATCTACTCCTGCTTTAGTTGAATTGTAATATTAAATGACCTCTGGTTTCTCGTTAACCTCTGATATTGCTGACTCATAATGCATATTGCGCAGAAATATCATCATCTTCCCTTTTTTTCGAATATAAGTGGATAGTTGAAATTTGTCAAGTATGTTGTATAGAAATACTGAAGTTCCGACGGAGCGTTTCTTTGATAGAGGAGTATCTGACGGTATTTCAAATTTAATTTTACACATGGTTCCAATCGTAGTAAGTTTATAATTTTTCAGCATGTTTTTTGCTAAAGAAATTGATGTAAACCATTTGTAGTAAGTTAAGTTTATATTTGTACCATGAAAAGGTTTTGTCAAATTTTCCACAAAATATTCAGAAAGAGGCGTGCTTCTATTTGGAGTGGTTCTTCCTAAATGCGGCATCCAGCATATTACGTACCGATTATAAGAAGTACGTAGTAAGACCAATTTCAATCCATATTTATCAGGAAACCTACAAGTTGTTCATCAATAAAACAATTGACGGAAGACGATACATATCAGAATAATTTTTCATAAATTGATCCTAAATATATCTTATATGTGCGCATTCATCAACGAGTTTTCTGGTATCCCTGGTAGTGCGACACTCAAGGCGTAAACAATTTGTTAGAAATTTCAAATGCAAACAAAAAAAAATAAATTTCGCTACCAGAAATGCCCCACAAAAATGAAGTTGGTACTTTTCTTTACAGCAGTAAGAAATAAAATCTAGATATAGGTTTTTAGTTCTTGTATATCAACCTCTTTGAGAAATGAAGTATAAGGAACATAATTTGGTTTTTGCATTGTAATTTTCTGATTTGTATGAATAAGTATTGTTTCATTAATTTTTTTAACAAAAGAAAATTCAATTGCTTCCAATTCCATTTTTACTTCTTTGGCAATACGCACAGAACCTAGTAAGTAAGGTACTATATTACTACTAGGGATCCTATATGGAGGAGGTGGTGCAGTACTCCATTTATACGTGGGACGACCTTGCTTTTCGTTGCCTTTCAACGTTCTTTTTTAGATTTCAATCTAAAAAAGAATTCCCCATTTATCCAATACAGAGAGAAGAAGAACCTCCCATTTATCCAATACAAGTAAAAACTATATTATCTATTTGTAGTCGTCTTCCATCTAGCTGAACAGGGGACAAAGTTTCAAGTCGAAGCAAAGGCGGGCCATCAATTTCCATTCCCACGGGAGCCATCATGATCTTGGGGGGAGTTTCTTTGTCATCGTTGACGCTTTGTATTTGTTGCATCTTCCTGGATATCAGCGTCAACGAAGTCTTCTTCCTCTAATCACTCCTGATACGATGCCAGTGGGGCTTTAATTTCGTTATCTGCCAGTGGGTTCATACTCTGAAATAAAAATAATTTACAAATCACACATATAACGCAAAAATGTAATAACACATAACTAAAAAGTTTGTCACTTACCATGTTGTCGAGTAGCCCACTAAGACTACTGCGGGTGTAAACATTCCGGTTTAAGAGTGTATCACCGAACTTGCGCTCACACACAACCCCCCCTCTTCGCGTGTTTAAGGGCTACTGCCGAGTTAGGAGAATATACAAAATCTCAAAATATTGCGTCGAAAACAAAAACAAATATAGACATAAAATTAAATAACTTGGGCATAAAAACACCATTGTATCCTTCAAGGATTAAAGTGTTCACCTCCTTAGATATAGAATTTTTGGATAGTAATTTAGTTCTTACTGACTTCATTAAATTGTGTTTCAAAATGCAGTCGAAAATATCCAGTAATATTTTTGCACGGCTCTCTCTTCGCGAGATGTAAGCCGCTATTATTGTTGTGGTATATCTAATGATTTAACTCTATAACAGAAACAAGGTTTGTTAAAATCGTAAGAAAATAAATGTCAATAAAACTTGCACAAAGTTTTGTATATTATGTAGTAACTGAGAAATTAGTTATTTTTATTAAAAGATTACAAAAATTAACATTCTTTTGCTTTGCGTTACATTGATAATTATTTCCTACTATACGTATAGTAACTTTTAGTATTATTTTGTTTATATTTCTTAGCATAGTACATAGTACAGCAGTTTTGAAAGACGTGAGAAAACTATTTGGTTTCTTATATCTCTTTAATTTGAACGAAAGTAGATCAAAATAAGTTAAAATTGAAGTGCTCATCAAAGGTCATTGTGTTGATTTCATTTAAAAAAATAATACACTTCTAATTATTTTAATACGATGTGTTGCAGAATACCAATAAATATTTCACAGAATGAAAGTTGTCGAATAAAAATATAAACATTTCTCGTTTAAGTCTTTATCACGGCATTGAAATTATTTATTTCAATGTAAAAGTCAATACTGGATGTCGTGATTGCCCGATTACCTACAAAATCGTAGACGGTCATCGATTATATAGGTTCTAATATAATATATGTCCTGATATCATTGTAGGGAAAATAATTTTGAAAATTTGTGATTATTTATTTCGTTAGTGATAACATACAAGACTTCATTTCGTATCATAAGCACAGGAATATTATTAAAGGATATTATAATAATCTATTACGTTGCGTATATTGAAGGTGAATTTCAAATTAATTGTATGAGACAGATAATTAGGAAAACTTTGGTGATTTTTCCTTGTTATGAAGTCAAAAATTATTCGACATCGTTTTGTGATCATTTATAAGGCGTTTACATGGAGAACAAATACAAAACCTTTATTTCATAATTGCCGACTGTTTTTTGCAATAATTCATTTTAATTACTTTAACATTATAATTTTCGAAATAAAAGAGTCCGGTGTTACGACTATTTTGGAGCATCAAAATTGTTTGCAAAATTTATGTCTGTATTTTTGTTATTACTTGTGAATAGGTTTTTGAGAAAACGATTACTAGTTTTCTATGCATATGGTTATTCAATTTATTTATTGATGATCTGTCATTAAAAAGTACAAAATATTGTTGTAAAAATAATGCGATTCTCTCTAACATCAGATTTCAAACTGTGCCAAGAATCCGGAATTTATTGTGGATTCCTTATTTCTATTGACCGTGGATGGTGTGAATCAATCAACTTTAGAAGTAAATATTCATTATTAAAATTAGCTAAATTGCTTCCCGTGTTCTTTATCTAAAATTTATCGTAGATTTCAATCATTTCTACTCTCATATGTATGCCCAGGAAACAATCAATTTCCATCAGTAAATAAAACATACCATGCGGAAGGTACTAGTTTGGTATAATTATTGTAGTGAAACTTCCTTTACGCGATGGGCATGGTTTATGGGCGGTATATTTTTTAATCGAGAACTATATTCTCTGCTTCTGACGAGAGGTGCACAACAGGAGGTGACCATTGGTGATTGTTTACGTACTTCGCCAAAAAAAGAAGAAATCAAAAATGTTCGTTTTACTTCCACCCATATTTATTTATATTCACACTTATCCGTTAAGTAGTCTATAAATATAGTAGAAATCTATTATAATCAATAAGAAGGAAATCCTTAAAATAGTCCAATCAGAAGGATAGAACTTTTTTGCCGCTGTACCAATATACTCGATCTATATGAAGCGTGCCGTACAGGCTGACTATATGTTAAAAGCATACAGGCTAATTACTTTAATACAATGTATTGCAGAACATCGACTAAAGGAAATTCAGGAAACCATATAATGTTCTGATATTTGCCTGAAATATAAAGGGATGAATACGTTCAAAATAACAGAACTCGTTATTAATTATGTTACCTCGGCATTCCTTGAAGCAATATTTGGAATGGCATCATTTGCTGACTTGGATGTGTCGGTGCCAACTACTCGTTTTCACTATTTTGGGAGTTAATTTCGTCCAAAATCCGTACAAAATAAAAATTAACTATCCATATAATATCAAAAGTAGCTTCGTGAGTTTTATCGCACGTGCTGCGAAAAAAACTCGTTGATATTTAAGTTCCCGTATATTCAAGAGCAAGTAAAACCTTGAATTTTCAACGTAGTCCATAGACTTTAACAAAGTTAAATGCTTCTTTATAATCTATATCTCTCCCATAATTACCTTACACCTAAAATATTTCAGATGTTGAGAATGAACTATACAAGTTAATGGACATTAGGAATAATTTAAGGATGATATATTTACAAAAGGGCAGATTTATATTAAAATTATTGTTCTTGTAAACAATTTGTATAAAAAAGGATTATTTTTCTTAGTCTTCTTAAGTATGTTGTCTAAATTATTAACCCTGTTGGGTGGAAGAGTTTGATATTAGCTACGAAACACCATTACACGATATTTCAAAATCCCTTTTATTTTATTAAAGAGAATGGAATTCTTTATCACTATTAGTAACTCAACGGTGATTAAAGACATTTGCTACTAGTAGTTTTTGCTTTTCAAAATAATTACACCATCGACCATGTCAGAGTACGATGATGCATTCTGGAGATGAACAATAGAATTCCTTATCAGATGGTAGTAAATCAATCGTAATTCAAGATATTTCTACTCGTATTTTTTACTTTGGAAAATAACTGCACCATCAGCCAGGTCAGGGTTTGATGATGAGTTCTGCAGATGAATAATGCAAATCCTTAACGGATGGTAGTATATCAATCGCCATTCAATATATTTGTTATTGGTTAATTGTTAGTTTATGTACTACTTTTCAAAATCTGATATTGGATTTCGGATACAGACAACGAAACTCTTCAACGGGTTACAACTAACTACTGGCGGCTATTACCTTTGCTTCGTTTTGTGTGTTATAGATAACCGACTTTAGACAAAGAGGAAATTATCTATAAAATGGCTTTAGCTAATAAATTTTTATATTCAAGGAAAGAAAACAATTGAATGTTAGTAATATTGTGATGATTAATATTATTAATCATTAAAAATTCTAAAATAAAATATCTTTCAAAAAGACGACTTCAAAAAATGAGGTACAAAAAGTAAATAACAATTAACTCAAAATAGACATGTTAAATTTTATATTATAAATACTCCATGTAGGGATCTATTTCGTTTTTTGAGGATATTAGATGTTAAGGTTTAAAATTTACATTATAAATTAAATAATATTAGTTTATTTGTTTAAGTTGGCCGACAGTGCACCGACTTCAATTATTTTAATATTTCGACTTTAATATTTTGAGTTAATTATTTCTAGTAAACCTCATATAGGGGTTTAACATATTCATATGATTTAATTTAAATAATCAATTATCAAGGAACCTGCAACAATTACAAATATTACTCAATGACTAAATTCTTTTTTGCTCAATCTTGATATTCCTGATATCCATTTTAAATATAGTTCCATTTTTTAGTTTTAGAAAGGAACTGTATTATTCCTAGTGACGAAAACAAAATGAAACTTAAATTGATATAATTTATTTTTTTTTCATCATGGGCGATTCCTGGAAGTAGGAATATATTGCGCTCATCATGGTATAATATACTCGTATTTCAATAACATTGTTCAAACTTTGGTTTGCCAATAGTAGGTTCGAATCCGGATCGTAGATAAAGCGTCATACCATAGATAAATGTAACACAAGGTAATTTCAATGTTAAATTAATAAATATTGATGACAATAAATAACCAAAATAAAGAAAAAGTAAATATTTAATTAAAAATAAAAAGGTAAATATTTAATTATAATAATAACCAAGGTCTTGTCATGCAACAAATATAAAATATATTTCTTTAAGCGCGAACAAATCGACCTGGATACAACCTATCGCGGCTAGGTGTAACACGCGACTGACTCTTGCGCGTGCTGTGGTAAATGACGTTCACACTAACAAATATGAAGAATACGAAAGGAATTTATTTATTTGGTTTATTTGTATGATTTTTTTTCAAAATGTCCATAAACGCAAAACGTAATATAGTAGTGGACTATTTGCATAGTATGTACGCATAATTTCTTTGTTTACGTTTTGTATATTTTCACTATGTATTCGTAAGTCAAAGATTCGCCTAAATATCAATTTTTTCTCTCCTTTTACTAGTGTTTGCTGTAAATTTTATTATTAAAAATTTAATGGAAAAAAGGCAAATATGCAAATATAAACGGATGAGTTATTTGTCCAGTAGTACATTTATTATCAAAGGAAACGGAAATTAAAAAAGGGTAGATCAATAACCGTTGAATGGCAAACGATTGATTTCCCTAGTTTATGAATATTTCCATTTTTGACGTACATTATAACTAATAATATTTCAAATATCTATTTTGGCTATATCTGCTTCCGAAATCCTGATTGGAACTGTTTAATTAAATTTTATATAGGGAAATGTTTTGATTAAAGTTTAAAAAAAAAATTGTGCAAGAAATTCGAGCAACTGTTTAGCAAAATTTCTACCTTTTTGAGTAATTTTTTAATTTAATATAGTTTTCTGATGATTTTTTAAAAGTTGAGTTTAATTTAATTGGCTTTAACTTGTTTCAACACCACTTTGTTTCTCATGAATTGGATGCATTATCCTTAAATTTATCGGTGGTTGTGCTACTATCATTGCATTTACCATTTGCACCTTTCATAATCACCAACGCTGCAATTGACTCCAAATTTTTCTTTGTTGCAAATAAGTAAATTTTTGCCCTTCCTTTCACTAACATTAACCTCGTAGGAGATTCAGTTTTGTTCGCATCTACCACTTTATTATTGAAATTCAGATTTCGTAGCTCTAATAATTTTAAAGTAACAAAAGCACATGTTCCAATTTTTTAACAGCAGATGCTGCAAGTTTGATATTTTCATGTTTGAATATATAATTTTTATTACTTAAAATTAAAAATAAAAAAGTTTTATTTTAAACTATGTCGTTTTTATAGATATTTGGGGCTGAAACTGATCTAGTGAGAATATTTTGAAACCCACTTTTGAATTCTTACAACTTGTGAGTTTTAATCCTTTTTCTAAATCTATTGCATTGCGTACTTTTGCTGTTACGATCCACGCCAAGTAAATTATTTTTATTAACAATATATCGATCTTATTACACGAAGCCAATAATTCCTCATTACTTTTCGTACAGTATACCCCCAGCTTCTTTGCTGCACATTTCTAGATAGAATAGAATATCTTTGAGCCATAAGCAGATTTTTAATTATTTTTTTTTATATTTAAAAAAATAAATAATTACTTAATTATATTAATACTTAATAACATTAAAATTTATGGGATTAATTGAAAATAAATATTAATTTATTCTTTATTTAAATGGAATTATGCATATTTATTTCTGGATATGTATTGAAATATACATAAAGTCAGTATTGGAAACAATTTTCCAATATCTGGAACCTATAGAACTGAACTAATAGAATTTTTTTAGTATGTGAAAAATAAATATAGTCCATGTGTTCATTTAACGACCGATGGGAGTTGCGGTAAACCCTAATTCGAGGAATGGACAAAAAATAAGTTAATATTTTTATTCACGCCTAATAGAATAAATTATGTACTATATACATATTATCTTCAATTCAACATAAAAATGTGATTATTAAATTTTTTTTCCACCTGACGTAAAGAGATGATAAACTTGGAAATAAATAGGAAAAAAACTTGCCCATACTTGCATAGTTGAAGGGCGGAAAACAGGTACTGGATGTCATTTGCGCCTTAAAAATTAATCGCAAAAATTTAATTTTTAATGATTTCACACTTAGAGTTGTAGTTCCGAAGCGTCGATGCCAATTGTCGTACAAATGTATTTTGCTAGACAAGAAAACGTGTGATTATGCCCCCTCTTTGTCATTATATAGGTAATCAACGCATAATTTTGTAATTTTTTCCAGAAAATAAACTTTCTCCAATTAAATTCAAAAAATTAATTTTATATAACGCGTTGAAATTTAAAATAGCTGTTTAATATTTTGACGTGGTTGGCAAAGTAATTCCAAAAGATTCATTTTTATTAAAATTCGAATAAAATTAGCCTGAAAATAAGAAACTTCGGAACATAGTTCTATTGAAACGATTTTCATATTTTTTATTGAGTTATTAAGAGCAAGATACTATAAATGTATTTTCCAGAAAATTTAAATATGAAAAAATAGTTTATGATGTAGTAAATGCTATAAATACATTTTTTTGGGAAGAATTAATTCTAATAATTTCTGAAATTGCGTATTATGAATTTGCAATCTGAAACTGAAATTTTTAACTATTATAAGTTGTGTGCCATATAAAATATATCAGTTAATACTAAGTACAGGTATTAATCCTTGAAAACAAAAAAAACATAAAATTTTTCGTAAAAAATAATATAGTGAGAAATGGCATAAAGCAAAAAAACATGCCAGTAAATAATTTCATTATGTAAAGAAGAAATTAATAAAGGAAACTATTTTTTTCAACTCAGTCGATGAAGCAACTTTATATGTAGACTTTATAGGCAACACATTCAACCACCGTGCTCTGTGACCTTGTTAGAAACTACAAAGTAAATTAAATTCATTTCTTCCTATTCACAAACTGAGTCATGTTTGATCTTGCCGGAGCAAAGACCATTTAAAAAAAAATGTAAGATTTCAATGGTTATTTATTTGTTATACATATCTCTTAACGTATATTCTATATTATATACATTACTTATAATTTTGATAACTTCTACTTTAAAAGCCCAAATTTATAAAATTTCGAATTTAAAAATATTTGTTTCTTGAGTGTTTGGATTAGCAATCTTTGGAAATGTGTGCACTTTCTCGCAAACCTTTTTGCATTTTTATGTATTTTGCCGTTAAATATAATTATCTGGAACATCTCTACTTGATAATAATAATTTGTTTATTAAAATATCGTTTTATAAGTCTAAATAAGAATGAACTCTAAAAGTACACCCCTAGTATCTTCAAAAATAACATGTCTCGTGGACTGCGAAACGAAATAAAATTATTGTCTGACCTAGTAAATATTTGCTGATAGACTCTTAACTTCTCCCTTCCTGATTCTTGACCTAATTTGTGATCTTAGATACTCATTTTTTTTCAAATCCAATACATATAACTTAGTTCTGATATTTCAACTTAATTACATCGACTATATTGGCATTTTTAAAGATTATAAGCTAAAGTTGGCCAGTTGCAAGCTCCGATTGAAAAAAGATAAGAAGATTTTGTCGTATAAGTATTATTAGAGCAGTTATCCGGAACGCTTAGTCTCAAGTCAGTTTTAGATTTAGAAAATTCGTTCCTAATTTTTTTTTAGCAAGATTAATTTAATACATTTATATTTTTACAAGCATTTTCCTAGATTTTAGTATTTTGTACAAGCCATTGTATGGTTTTATTGACATAGGTGACTTCGGCACTGAGCTGATGAAATATATATGGGTAATCATGAGGAATGTTTATGTCAGCGGCTAATTTTAATGCAACATGAACTAATATTTAAATTGTGACTGATACTTGGAAATGAGGGTAATTTTCATTTCAAGGCCCATGTATTTTGTATATATACAACCGTAATGAAGTGATGCGTTGATAGTTGTTTGTGATTCTATTTTGTCTGAACGGAAATTGTTTTGGATGAGCTCCATGTAAAATTAAGGACTACGAAGAAATCCTACACATCTCCTTAGTGGGTGAAAGTACAAAGTTCTCTTTTTTGATAACAATTGATACCGAGTTTGATTTTTGTGTTTATTTTGCATATCATTAGCTTTAATTATAAATAGTGGCTATGATCTGAAAATAGGGCCTAAAATGGTGAGAGAACTCTTTAGTTTTGTAGAATAGTGTCATCCATTTCAGGCTTTGTTGATTTGTCTTCACGAATCCTTTTATCAAAATTTGCAGTTGGGGTCTGACAATATAACCGGAAGTAGGTTCAAGGAACACCTCATTGATTAAGAGTAAGTTCATAATATATGGACTTATTCAAGTCAGGCGATGGACTCGGAATATGTCAAAAGAAGTTGTTGAATGATGAGGAGTAAATTTACCGAATTTGGGCTCGTTTGAAATCTCTAAGGAGACTTTCGGTCACAAACCAAGGTGTATTAATGTACCTGGAAGTTGGTGTCAGTGTGGCCAGGTGCAATAATGTAGCTGGAAGTTGGTGTCACGAAATTTTTATTGGTAATATATTAAATAATTGGCTAACTCATACACTGCTTGATTTCCTTTGACATAAACCAGAAAGAAACAAAATAAATTGGTAGGTAAGTATGTAAAGGTGTGCACAAAAACATGAAGTAATTAATACCTTAGTTACTTACTAGCTAAATAAAATTAGTAGGTGGGTAGATTAGCAAGTAGGTATTTGCAAGCACATAAAAAGCTTGACCAACTATCTAAAGGGGTATAGAAGGGCATTAAATATAATTAAGGTAT
The DNA here is from genome assembly GCA_039881145.1 of Druceiella hillmani. Classification (NCBI taxonomy): domain Eukaryota; kingdom Metazoa; phylum Arthropoda; class Insecta; order Lepidoptera; family Hepialidae; genus Druceiella; species Druceiella hillmani. Next base: position 9,455,590 of record JAYKKI010000013.1, read on the forward strand.
TTGTATTTCGACGGGTAAGTATGTACAGGTTTACTTTAAGGCATGAAGCAACTAAGGCATTAGTAGATAGGGAATTAAGTACGTTGAGATATATTTTGCAGGATTAAGCATTAATTATATGTTTTATTTCATATTTAATGGCGAGTTCAAAAGAAGTAGTGATGTACGTCACTATATATGCATGTATTCATATTCATTAAATGTCGCAAGTTACTATTTGAATTTATATAAAGAGGTATTGCTAAATTACTTGTGAGATTTTAGCATTCTGGGTAAATTTGTTAGTATTAATGGAGATTATTAGGATAATTAGGATAATGGAGAATGGATTATTAGGATAATGGAGAAAATAAAATGTTTAGCAAATTAGTTCAACCGACATCCAGGAACCACTGAATAGGTACCCATTGAAAAGGAATAAGATAATAAAAATATGAGTAACTGAAACTTTTGTAAGAAATATTAGTGAATATAAATAAATATTAGTGAAATAAATAAATATTAGTAAAATAAACTAAATATTAGTGAATATAAATATATTTAGAAAATACGTGTACTGTTATAAATGTTTACAGTCGATGTCGAGTTGAAGGTGGCAATTATGTACATTTGTGGGTGCACAGGTGTTTCATAAGTTTCATTGTTTTTACTTATTCAGTGTTTATGTGAAGTCGCTTAAGTTTTTTTGTTAAAAACTTTTATTTTCATGCCCGTTTGTAAAAAAATATTAAACTACAATTAATATATAGACAGTTGAAGTAGTGTTACGTGAGCAGAAATGAATATTTCGCCTGCGATCTTGTGTAAATATTGAAATATAAGAGATATAGTTGGCGTATGATGTCACTCTAGATACTATTTGTATATTTATACATTCCTCTCTTCTATCCTATTTGTTTATCTCCTATTGGCTTTGACATTATTTTTTTTATCAATTAGAATATTTGGAAAAACATTTTAAAAGTAAAATAATCTCAAATTAAATGACTTCTTGGAGAGTTTTTTGGTGAATAAACCTCGGAAATAATTCGTAACCTTGTTTTGATTAAATTTATTTCAAAATTAGATAAATTATCTTATATTTTCAACTATAAGAGAAATCTTGAAGTATCTTAGGTTATTCAAAAAAAGTGCGATATTTTAGTCATTGAACGGTTTTTTTAGGTCTGTAGTCTTTCTCGCAGTCTTTTTTGCAACTCAAGTTTGACAGATTGATATCTTAATGTTTCAAAATCATTGGACTACTTATTTTAATTTGTTTTGCGAATATTTTTGCTATGTTCTTTTAACAGAGTTCTGAAATGCATCATTTGTTTGTTAAGTGCAAATATGGTGAGGAAGACATATCACATATAATAATTTATGGAGAAGAATACAAAGAAAGTTTTAAGATTTAGAAGTAATGTAAAGTGCTGAAATCTAGAAGCCACTTAAGAATTTTAAGAGATTATTTCTAAATGTTTAGCCTTTTGGTACTTTCCTTCTTTATTTCGATTTTGTGCAATATTTGTGCAAATGGTGTATTTAATACTACAAGATCAATTTCATCAAATCATACTAAAGCTTTACGTTAATACCCGGGAACCATTTTGCATATGTTGTATATTTAACGAACGATCCTCAAATTATTTCAGACCTTTAATATTCCCGTTACTAAACTTTAATTCATCTACGTCATGATATTTAAACCTGTAAAAAATAAATTTAAGAGTTAAAGCCAAATACCCCTTTAATCAATACCCGGGGTACTGGTTAAACATATGCAATCATTTCAAATGCCCATAGAATTGCATAGTAATAAATATATAATTAAAGAAATCTCTTTGGGTATAAAATAATATTTAATATAAAAATAAATATATTTATTTAATTTTTAGTAACTTTTACTATAAATTATATATAAAGTATTATCATGTGGAATTTATGCTTGAAAACAACGGTCAAATTTTGTTTTTTGCTTTCGAACTTTTATCACAAACCGATTTAGTATAATCTTTACACGACATTGCGTTTTTATTAATTTTTTGTAGATAACTTGGTAAGAGATAACATGACCCTATAACGACTTTTCTTCCGGCAGAATCTGTCTCTTGAGTAGACTCAGTTGATACTGTTGCCTTGCATTCGGAATTCGTTGGTTTTAATAGATACTTTTGATCTCAATCTTAGTCAGGTTTTTGAGCAAGTTGATTTTTTTTTTGTTATAATTTTTCATAATAAACTACGCAACTTACAAGATTGGCGACTTCCAAATTATTATGAAAAAAGCAAGCAACTATCAGATATTCTGCCAGTGGGTAGCGTAACGTCCTAAAATCTGATCTTTTGTATCAAAAATTTTAATATCTTTGTAATATCTAAAATTTTCCGGGTTTTTCCTGTCTGTGCGAAGTTATGTATCTGAGTGTATCGTGGATAATAAGTAAACATAAGTTAAGTAAAGATAAGTAAAAATAAGTCGTGGAAAATAAGTTGTTATACAACTTATGTTGGAGCGTAAGGGCGGATTTTGTAATTTTTATATGAAACACAAATAAAGTGGAAAATTCTTTTTTATCTTTATATGTTTGCATCTCTGGAATATAATTTATCTTTATTATAATAAGTTCTTACAATTGTCAGCTTCTATGATAATAAATGATTTTCTAAATGTAGATTTGTAAAAATACATCCATTAAAACATTCCTTCTAAACCCTTTATATTGTAAGACTAAATATTTTACTTTGATTTATTTGGCGACGGGAATGTGTTAATTTGATCAATAAATTTTCTGCGTCGCATATTCAATACGCCCTTATTCCACACTTTGCTACCTTTGATGGAGAAACTCAGTGAATCTAGTTTGCAATCTATATTGCCAAAGTTGCTCATCGACTCTCAAACACTCCGCTAGTTTGGAAAGCGCTGATAAGCTAGCATTCAAAATTGTCCATATAAAACTCCAAAAACCGGTTGATACTCATCGCAACTTGATATAATGGATGACAAGTTGACTTAAACATATCAGATGAATTGTCAGTATTAGAATTATTTGCACCTGATATAAAAAATTTCAAGAACGCGTAGAATTCTTGAAGCGTTACAATTTCCCAAGTGACTTGATTTTTTGTAAGAATTCCTTCATTTCATGCCTTATAGACGGTATTCACCTTTTTGTTGTAATGACACACAATTAGATCAATTATTTCAGTGGTGAAAAAATGTTATGGTGATCGACAAAGCCTTTATATTTCTAAGTGATTCAAATTTTTGCTGAAGAATATTTCGAGTAGGAGTTTCATGTTTATTTGGTCCTGTTTTAGATAAAATGGATTTATAATTGGCTGTAAACGCCGACGTCAACTGTGATGGCTCAGCGATTTGGGTTGGTTCCTCAATATCCTGGTTAAAGTCAGCTTCACTCTCACGATCTTCCTCTAAATATAGAAATATTATATTTTAAATTACTTTTAAATATATTAATCATAATAGTGATTTAAATATTCTAAAATAATTGAAAATTTACTTGTCAAACTAACTCATTTAAACACATCCATATTTTTATCCCAAAATGTAACTTAAACAATAAATAGTATGCAAATTCCAAATCCAAATAGAATCAAAAAGTCACTAATTTAATTCGCACATCTCATTTAAACCCCGAAGAAACCAAAGTTCAAAGTAAAAAAGGAAAAAAAAATGCGAACCTCAAAAAAATGCTTTACCAGGATGTTATGTGACCCTCTGTTTCGCCTAGGAGTGTCCAAATTTTGTTATTTCCCAAAAAATATACACGTTTCTGGAAAAAAAAGGAAAATTATCATTTAGTATCACGAGATTAAGTAGGAGAGGAAATTTATCCTCTTCTTTAATTATAGGTATCCTAGACCAGTTAGGTTACACTGAGCATTTCTCATCAAGAATTTATAGGTGAATTTATTTTGATGACGTTATCCTGTATTCACACAACCTTAATTCTCATATACAAAAACTATAGCTAATTTTTGTTCAATTCCATAAATTAAACCCCAAAATACAAAATGATAAGTGTAAATTCTTAAGAAATTAATTCGCTTATTTCTGTCATATTATCACCTATAAAGGTATCACTCCAAATCCAGAAAGAAAGGTAATTACACTGTTTCTTACTTTCAAAAATATAAAGTATATAAAATCCTTTTCAGACTTTGTTGTTTAATCGAGAACTTTTCAAGCATTCCCAAACTTTTTACATCGCTCCTTAAAAAGATATTGAATTCCATTGGTTCCCTAAATAAGAAAAATTTCTTTAAAACTGAATTAACCTCTGCTCTTCTTCTCAAGTATTCTAATTTTGCTAAACCCTTCGGAATAACCATGGATGCTTTAAACTATGCTGTAGGTGTTATTCTATTTCGAGTCAAAATTGCAAAATATAGATCGACCTACGCATCCCGAACTCTAAATAAATCCGAAGAAATCTACTCCACAGTTGAAAAAGAAATTTTAGCTATTATGTTCGGCATAAAAATATCCCGTCCTATAAATATTAATAACCAACACACCGACTCGAATAATGCTTCTAATTACCTCTTATGAAATTCCTCTCATTCTTAAAAAAATAAATCTCCTGACTCGAACCTCTATCAGAAAATATGAGCAATAGCTATAAACCTCAAGACAGTCTGTCGTTCCGTATAATACGGCAATTCAAGAACATAATGAGTCCTTGTTAAAAGCAAAGTGTAAACTTGTTATCGATCTGAGAGCTATATATTTAGAGAAATCAATATCTTATTGTTACAATATATTAGAAGTCTCTATTATTCAACCAGATGTTCGCGAGATTGAACGTGAAATCAACGCCTACTATTTTTTCTCGAAAGACAAATATTTATTTACGCAAATTTTTATTCGAGCCTTTAGTTCGGTGAATTTATTTATACAGGCCGATTTAATATATTAAGAGAATACAAAGACAGGATTCAATATTGGTATCCATTCTAGTAAATCTTGTCATATTAACAATACTAGCTCATTAGTACGGTTTATATATAATAAAAAAATGTTCATACCGTCAAGTTCTTTGCGAATTCTGTTATTTCTTAATTCAACATCATTCTAAGTGACGACGTTTCATTTGATTGTTTCAAACACTCTTCCACAAAAACGCATTATGACGTAGCACTGGTTTTTACGGATTTTGTGAGAAATGCAATTTAATAGGAGATGCATTATTCTCATGCTAAATACAAATTTGACTTAATGCCAAACCGGATTTGATATCGTTAGTGGACAGAAGTCTCTTGTATTAATCATTTTAATTGAATAAATATTTGCTTTTTATAAAAGTACTATTTCGTTAATTTTATCGCAACAATTTAAAATATTGAACAACGTTATAAAGATTGGGTATTGATATAAATGCTAACATTTCAGTTCTAAGTTTTGATCGCAAAGGATTGTAATTAAGAAAATAACTTTACTAAATATAATTTATAAAAAAGACAAATATTTGTTAAAAAATTATTAAAAAGAACATTCAAATATGAGTAAACCTCGCATTATGAGGATTTCGTATAAATTTGGGCACTAATAAATCTTAAAGGGTACATAGTATTTTTATTAAACTATTTATAAATAATATTTTTCTGGACCGTTAACATATTGGACACTATGCTTATCAAAATGATGACATCTAGAATTATTCTTCCTATGGTTTTCATAGGACCTGTATGAAGGTTTTTAAAAATGTCATAGTTTTAAAATTTTAGGTTGAAAAAAATGAGCTATATATTTTTCTGCAAAGCTTTTAGTATACATCTGCAAATATACCACCCAAAGTATTAAAAACATATATTTTTGTCCCTTTCAAATCAATAGATAAAATACTAACAGACCTTTAAAATCAATATATGAAATATTAATAGACCTTTAAAATCAATATATGAAATACTAATAGACCTTTAAAATCAATATGTGAAATACTAATAGACCTTTAAAATAAATATGTGAAATATTAATAGACCTTTAAAATCAATATATGAAATACTAATAGACCTTTAAAATCAATATGTGAAATACTAATAGACCTTTAAAATAAATATGTGAAATATATAAATGCAAGAAATTAATTTGCACCCTCTCCCTGGTTTATAAATATCAAATTCATTTTTTTGCGTTTTAGTGCTTAAAATATATTGGGTTAGTTTCATTACGATGCCAAATTCCAAGTTTCCACACTAAACCGTTTCTGAGAAAAATGGCGGTTATAGACGAATAGATTTGTCTGTCCCTTAAAAGGCTGAAATTTATCATCTACCAAGGTAAAGGGAAAAGGTTGAAGCATGAAATAAAATAGAAAGTGAGCGAACGGAAAATAAGTTTGCTGAAGTGAGGGAGATAATATTTTTCAGGCATTTTTTGAAAAAATTTGAAGATGATAAATTGAATGACATACATCGTTTGTCGATTAGTTTTATTTATATTTACTTTGAAAATATATAACGAATCGCTAATCAATTTGTAGTTTGTTTTATTGATTTATCCATTTACGCAACTTGTGCATTAACTTTAATTAAACGTGTTAGTAATACCCGTATGTTTGATAATTTGTTATTCGATCTAATATAAAATGAATATATGTGTGTGCGTGTATAAATATATACATATATATATATATATATATATATATATATATATATATATATATATATATTAATTTGTTGCCTGGTTCACTCTATGATTAGGTTTAAATATGAGATTGAATGAATTAATTATGTTTAATTGAGTCATTAATTATGTCTAGAAAAGTTTAACTTTATTTGCTAATAAACAGGGATACCTTGTTCTTTACTTCTTTCTTTTTTTTTATTCGCTGGTACTTAGATATTAAGGCTGATATACTCTATTTACTCGATACCGTTCGAAGTAAGGTTGGGTTATTTGCAAAGTAAATTATTTTTCTTCATTTAAAAACTGTTTAATATACTGCAAAATTTGAAGTTTGAAAATTTTGATAAATTCTTAAGCTTAAATAAGTATTTACACAGCTGCAGTAATGTTATATACATGTTTGTTTAAATCAATATTTTATTTGTGCTGTCACATAAATACCACCAAGAGCGTGGAAGTCGCGTTTTGACAACCACACTCATATTTAACTGTGTTGCTATAATGAATTGAAAATAATAGATTCCACCAATAGACAGATTTTAGTACGTATATAAGGATATCAAGAATTAAGGGAAAACAGTAGCTAGACTCGAGCGAGTGGTTTTAGTTGGTTACTTATTACCAAAAAACAAATTTAAGTTATTCTTAATATTCCTTTTGTTAGAATACCATTGAATTTCTTGTTTTTAAATCATATTGGTTTCCAATACATTTTCTTTCCTAACTATATATTTTAATATCATGTAATATGAAAAAACTTGAATATATTTGTAGGACATAAAATGCTGAGTTGAAGTTCACTAAACTGAAGTTCACTAGTTTGCTTACGCAGTTTTCGAAAATTGAAAGCATCCACTGACTCTAGAATTTCCTGAGTATATATATTGTATTATATACGCATGTATACTTATATTTATCTCTATTTTATGTTTATAAAATTTATACTACTAAATATTTTGTTTTAAAGACTATCCTAGTGAGGTGATTACATATAAACATGGTGTTGATCTGATGATTAGATTCGGATATGGGCAACGGAACTCCTTAACGGATTATAGTAAATCAACCGTGATTCAAACATTTGCTGCTGGTAGTTCTTACTTTGCAAATAATTTCACCTTCGACCAGGTTAGAATTTGACCAGGTTAGAACAGAGGAACTCCTTAAAAGATGATAGTAAATCAACCGTGATTCAAGGTATTTGCTACTGATAGTTTTTACATTGCTAAATAACTTCACTCTTGACGAAGTCAAGGTTCGAGATGGTGGCGAAGCTGAACAACGGAATTCTTTAACGGATGGTAGTAAATCTATCGTGATTCAAGATATTTTTACTAATAAATTTTATTTTGTAAATTAACTGGCCGTTGACCAGGTCAGGGTCCGGTAATGAGTTTTAGAGATGAACAGTGGGACTCCTTAACGGACTGTATTAAATCAAAGGAGATTCAAAATATTTGCTCCGGGTAGTAGTTACTTTTCACAATAGCCATAAAATTTACTAGGTCAGGATCTGAAGACGAATTCTGGAAAAGAACAATGTAACTCCTTAACGTATGGGAGTAAATGGACCGTGATTTTGGAAATTCACTATTGGTAATTGTCACTTTCTAAAATAACTACGCCATCGACCACATAACACCTGGCACAAATGTCAAAAAATTTTACTCCAACCACTGGTAAAGATTATTCGTACTCACATTATTTTAAATTATTTAATATTCCTCAAATAGACTGGTATAGTTATTCAAATATACTGTTATAATTATACTGAATACGGTGTGCATATTCAGTAGCGATTGTAAAATCAAGATGAATCCAAAGGCTCGAACATGAATACGCGGCCTAGATAGATGTGAGTCGATATGGAGTAAAATATATTTACCATTACAGAGTAATCTTAAGTTTAAGTTCTATTTCCTATTTCATTATAAAACATGCAGTCTTTGAAGATCTACAGCGCCATTCTGATTGTCCATGGGGCCGGCTGCGAGCTGTACCAATCTATTGGAGACTTTAATATCCAAGATTATGTTGATGACCCTGATCGTCTTTCGAGTTTTATCGAATGTCTGAAAAAAACTGTATGTGTGTGTATATATTGACATTTATTCCTATGCCACAAGTGTCAAAAATATTTGAATGCTAAGATTCAATCAGATATGTTTAAAGTCTTCAAACTTATTTACCACTGACTTTGTCAGTTTTAAGGTTTTGAGAGCAGTTAATGAACCAATATACCAAATTTGAAGTATTTTTTATCGTGTGTCACGTTGTATATATTTTAACGTAAACGTGTCTCAAATTTAAGTGCTGAATTATGGGACTGATAAAAATTTATACTATTATTTTATTCATGAGCTAAACAGTGTAGAACCGAGATCCGTTTTATTGTCAATTGCAATCTGTGTAACGACTTATTTATTAATCTACATTTTTGCAAATTTGCTTACCCCATAGTATTTTAACCATTTTAAAATATGTTCATTTTGCAATTATCTTGAATGAAATTCCATTTACCACCTGGGATTCAAAGATTTGAGTCGCAGGTGGGTACAAATAAATTGGTATAGGATATCTTTACATAGTATAAAAAGCTTTCGTCGACGCTAGGTTCAACAGTTATAGTACAACTGGCATGCGATATTATGTGTTTATTTATATCAAAATAGACAGATTATTAAATATAGCAAATTAACATAATATGTATATTGAAGTACTTTCAGAAAACATGGCAGTAGAAGAAAGGACTAACTATGCCCAAATTGAATTCCTGAAACAGGCAATAAAAAAATCTACTCATTAAACAGTGGTAATTAATTCTGGCAAGTTTGAGCAAATTTGAAATTTAAATCCGTTGATAGTAAATAGTACGGAGAGAACCAAAAAGAAGTGCTAGGTAAGATATTTACGGCTTATGATCATGAATATATAATTTTTTTTAACAAAGCCAGTTAAACTATCAGTTAACTTATACTTACACTTAATAGTAAATTATAACTAAACGTTCAAATTTTGTGCTGACTGATTATGGACAAGAAAGTGTACCTTTTTAAATGGTTTTTTCTTCCTATTGTGATATTAGCCCCAAAGGTAATAAAAAAATTACTCTTATAATGGATAAAACACATATAAAATCCAAGATTAAAATGTATATATTAATAGTAAATGTTATTTTTAAATTGAGTAAATTTTCAGTTTGTACAGAAATTAGACTTGATAATTTTAAATTTTAATGAATTTTAGAATTCAAGAACTTTTTCATTAAATTTGTTTAAGGTATTTTAGTTATTTTGGAGTTCTTTACGTAAGAATTAACTGAAAATTTATGGAAAAATATGATGTTTGACAACAAATGAAATAGGCGAACGTAATGTTGAAATAATGATTTAAGTTTTTTAGATACGTTTACGTAAGCAGTTTTTTTTTATATGTTTTGAAGTTTTAGACAAGATACTAGAAGTTGTGATTGCTAAATACTATTGTCGACCTTTTTAATTTGAAATATCACATCTCCTATTAAAGAAAATGTATGTCACTAAAATTGCTGTTTGAGCACAGCTTAGAATTGAACTTTATTTTTGTTTCAGCAAGAGTTTTTTAAGAGCCTTTGATAAGGGTGGATGGATATGCTGATTTTACGCCCATGGAAAGTCAGATAGTGGGTGACATGGTTACGATGATTGCCATGAAAAGATCTGCTCAAGTTTTATGAAATCGCCAAAGTTTTTGATCCAGATTCTGAGAACACGAACATATTTTTTAATTTTATTACGCACGAGAAATCTTTGATCAAGTTACCTTTTAATTTAAGAAAGTCCTGATCATGTCTTAATTTGGCCAGAAAATTTAACAATAACTCCAAAATAAGCATTCCGATAGATTGAAAAGATTGTTCTAGAAAATATTTTACTGTCTATTACATGCAACTAGTTGTTTTTTATGCATTGAAAATAACAAACAGCATAAAAAAGGTTTCTTTTTCTCTGAAGAAATAAAAAGTTATATTTAGGTAAGATTTCCGAATCAATAAACAATAATTCTGATGAACAAATTTATATTTTCTTACAGTTCTGTTCATAATTTATAACGTTGTAATGATTAACTTGAACATTTTCAAGTGGAAGCCATTAAGTATTTATTGCTCATAAATTTATCGACAGAATAATTTCACTTACATTTAACATTTATACATGAACTGAAAATCGTCTTAAATTATATTGGAAAAAGTGTATATACATTCAAATGAAATTCAATATTTGCATATAATCATTTTAAAATCTATATCTTATTATGACCATGGAATTCTTTTTATCCTTGCGCTAGTGTGCACTAAATATTATATTTGTTAGAAACTAATAACTAGAGAGAGGTAAGGAAACTATTCATGTGAATATGGTGGAATAAATGATAGTATTATGTTTGGCAAATACCATATCATTTAGATATCATCTCAATTTAGTAAGTGGCTTTACATTATATGGTAGAATATATAAATTTGAAAGACCATTTAATTTCTTCATAGTTTGGAAAAGTAGCTCCAAAATTGGGGTATATGTAAATCAAAAAGTTCCACAATGGACGATTTTTGTTTCGAGGTTAGGAAATGACGTGTTCAAGGTATTTTGGAATGTTTATTCTGTTGAAGATTTGGCAACAAATATCCATTCTAGAGGTTACTAATTTATATTTTCTGATGATTGTCAATTAAGATCGACAAAAATGGACAATGGAGTAATTTAAGGATGCATGTTTATGATTATGTTGAAAACGCAACATGTTAGGCTTAAATGTTAATTAATTGTATTGTTGGGCTTATCATTACAATATCGTATATTCCCGCAAGAGTCATACTCTCAATATAATAAACTACGTAATAAAGAGCGTAATTTATTATAGTTTTGTACCAGTGGTAGCCAAAAGGTTTTTGAAGAAAAGTAGTTATAATATATTATTTAGGTTAACTAACACTAACAATTGATAAAGTTGAAAAGAGTGGTTGGATCCTATTTTAAGGAAAACGAATATTAATATATTTTTTCTATTAATATTTAAAATTATACTAAATTTCGTAACGAAAAAATTAGAAAAATCTCCGGGAGTAATCAGAAAAACCTCAAATATAAATTTAATCCCCCATACGGACATACGTGGATTAAATTTCGACCCTAAATCATATTATGAATTTATAGCTTTATGCTACGTGCAAAAACAATTGTTTCATCCTATATTCATTAAAGTGAATCATCATATATAAATATATAATATAAATATCATGTTAATTTCCAGGCAATTCCAAAAATGGCAAATACTTTAGTGCTGTCTTAAAATGAACGAACGTAATTAAATTATTGCGTGAAATTTAACCCTGTAATAGGCTACGCTTTGGATATATTTAATTCTGTCAATTACTTTATTGACCGATGTCACTACTATTTCAATTATCGACCGTTACATTTCTTACACATTCAATTTTCAAACGGATGGCGCCATCTGTGTTTATAATGGTGCAAAAACATGAAACTCGATTGTGATATGTTAAGACAACTTGTTTTATTAATCTCTTGTACACATAATGGTTATTTACTAAAAAAATAATATAATACTTCTTTTTTTTTCAGTAATTCATCTATTCCCATAGTAAGTATACATATCAAGAGTAAATCTATAGAGTAATTTTCATAATTTTTCAGTAATAACTGGGAGTCCTCATTAATTATATTTAACTTATAATTGATCAGCAAAATTATCAACTTGGAGAAGATCTCCTCAGTTCATCTGTCTTATCAAGTGTAACCATATGAACTTAACATATTTAAACCTACTCTTCACACAATATTTTCCATTGTTTAAATTTATTGTTTTGGGGATTTTTTTCTTATAATTCAAGACACCAATTATGGGGTTTATTAAAATGTAATTTTTTCCTTTCTTAAATTTGTTAGTTAAAGTTATCAACAGAGATCCTGGAGATCACCACATTCATATAATTTACTTTTACTTTAGTCAAAAGTAGCTTGGAATGCCATTGTTATTTGTATGAAAACTTCTGCGATATTAATAAAAATTAGGCATCAATTAGGTACAGTTGATCAATTTAATGAATATTACGCAACTATGTTTAATTCATAAATTTTTGTGCACCGCTCATATCTGTCCATGTAGGTATGGAACCATGGACAAGATGAAATAAGGATGTCTTGTCTCCGCATACAACTATAAAATTCCATGTTAACGGAACCGCAAATAAATGCTGATTAAAGTAAATTGAACTTAACAGATTTAACACGAATCGTCATACGGTTTTGGAAATGCAGGGAGAGTGAGGCGGAAAGGAATGCCAATTTGAAGAGAAATATCGGTACTACGTAGCACAAATTCAAGCTTCTTCAATTATTGATATTTTGATGTAAATATATCAACTCAATTCATCAACATAAGAATGTGCCGTCAATTGTATATTCATACGTGAGACTCAGGGCGTTTCCTTGAATTGAGCCGCTAACTACTTGCAACGCTTTTGTCGGGAACTACATCGATATTACGAATGATAAAAATAAGTAAATTTAAAAAAACACTTTCATAATGAATGAAACTGTGGACTAAATCCGTGATCTAGCGCGGGCTGTTCTTGCCAGTTTGATTTCGAGAGGATCGATCTAGCCACGTACCTGCATGAAGTCATGATGATGCTGGATAACGAACTGTTATGTTGGACACAATTTTATTTTCAGATTTAAAGATTTATAAGTACTTAAATATTTGAGACATTTGCACCTTAAAATTAAACTTAAGTTTGAGAGACCATTAACCATCTTAGCCACTGATCTGCATATTTAAAATTTTACCGAGGTTCAGAAAACTACGACACAAAAATCGGTCCTATGAGTTATCCAACCAACAATGAAAATGGAAAATAACCTTGCGTGGCATACCAAATTTATGAAATATTACAGAAATTATTTCTAATTTATTATCAAATTTAAAGCGTTTTTCAGCTTTCTTTTAATCTTACGTAGCCGAAGTGCAAAAACTAAAATTTCATTATCTCATAATATAACTTTGCCTATCCGTTTATTCGTTCATAGCTTACAACTTCAAAGCTCATTCATCGGCAGACTTATTGCGATGGAACATGACGCTATACAGTAGAATCGCGTGAATTTACCATAAAAAAGAAAAAGGTCTTAGATTTTTGTAGTGCCTTCTTATATCCAACTAGGGGATAAACATTTTTTTCCAATGAAAACGTGGAAATTTCATCGAAAATATCTAGGAATATTTTTCGACGGTGTTTTGTCGCTAGATATAAGTGGTTAAAGTTTTACACGCAAAAACTGACAGAGTTATTAATCAGTTTTATTAAAAACTGAACGAGTTATGAATCAGGAAAATTTCCACACAGTTAGCCACATATAATAAAAAAATTTGGTATTTTTATTAAACAATCAAAGATTTTAATATTGTTTTGCTCTGTGTTGAATAGATATTATTTTCTAACGTAAATTTTTAACAGGTAAGAAAAATAAAAAGGAGACCTGATGGAGACCTGAACTGTTATGCATTAAAGTGGTTAAAAATCCCAATAGGGTGAGACGATTTAAATAAAAAATTAAGTTTCAACTTATATAACAAAAAAAAAATTATGGGAATATAAAATTAAACAAATGCTTTGCACATAAATTGTGTTTAATAGTTTTGTTTCTCTTGCAAAAATTACTTTAAAATGCCGGGTAATTTCCTAGTTTACAAAGATTTCTACATTCAATAGGAATTACAACTGAAGAATTATAATATTCGTGTCTCAGGAAATTTTGCATTATACCCTTTTCCAATATTCTAACAACTTGCTTTTTGAGCAGTTGGTAAGTAAAATTTCGAACCGTATTCAAATAATTCTTTAAGCGACTAAATTTTTTTGACAAATTTTCGAAAGTAAAGTTTCATTTTCTTTACTTAAATATCTTTAATTTTATTCTTTATTCTGTTACTTGCTAATATATTGGAGGCATTAACGCTATATTCATCATCGGCTATGTTATTATTATCACAATTACCGTTTGCAGCTTCAACTGCCAACAAGGTTATAAGTAAATATAAATTTGTATTTACGTTATGACTAATCATATTTATGTCATTTTTCTTTGACATCATAAGAGATTGCACATGGATTTGACTGAACTTTGTATAAAATATTATGCCTTTTATATAATCTTTGGATCTAATCCTTAGAATAAAATATTATGCCATTTATAGAGTGCTTGACAGTTTTTATATTTGTTCTGTTCATAGTCATTTCAATTATAACAATATGCCCTATATTGATGATAAGTAGAGTATACGTAAAGTATAAGAAACATACCTTCACCAAACAAAGGAAAAAGTAAAAAAAACGGTTTTGGCTTTTATAGTTTTTTTTCTGTAAATATAATTCTGTAAATTTTCATATTTAAATTTACGTTATATAATAATTAGTATATACATTTCTATTTATGTTATGAGTAACTACATTTATGTCATCCTTCTTTGACTTCATAAGAGATTTTTAATTGCTATAATTTCAGGCACATGGATTTGATTAAATTTTGGATTAAAAATTATGCCATTTATCCTATTGTGGTCAAAAAAGGTCTGCGTATTCTTTTACCATTCTCAGCTGCATATCTTGGTGAGCGAGGTTTTCAATGCTGTTGGGAATAAAAACGACACAAGTATGTGCAAAGAAATAGAGCAAATGAGATATTAGTAAATAGGCAAATAAGTATGTACAAAAAATACCCATGAAGTAATTTGGGTGTTAGTAAGTTTGTACGGGAGTAATCTCTTGTGCTTAAAATTGGAGTATGCTGACAACATTCCAATACAGGTAGATAATAAAATGTGACGATAACAAAAAAATGTTAATTAGGTTGTGAACAAGACAAAAAAATACGAAAATAATCTTATATTTATATATAGAGTTGTACTTAGGAACAGAATGTTGGCCGAAGCTAAGAAACGATGCTTAATATCTGATATGAAAATCGAGTTTATTTCATAATTTGGTTGTATAAAGAGTCAATGAATGCTGATAAAAATTCATTATTAATGAATGGTGTTTGGGGATAAGGAAAGTGAGAAAACTTTTAGAATGTAGACCCAGGCAATTGGTGAGGGGGCTGTAAATATTCCTTTTGCTATAATATTATCAAACTTCTGAATAAATTTATAAATCTTAACCAAACCAATTTATAAATCTTAAACATCGTTTTTAACGATGATATCAGAGTTTTTTCTTTTTTTAAGGTTAGTTGGGTTTACTATTTATTATAATTTTTAATCTCAAGTAGCTTTGCTTCTGATTCATATTTGAAAATTTTACGTTCTTCTAATATTTCAAAAGAAAAAATTGTATAAAAATGTTCATTATTTCTGAAAGCCATTTATTGTGGAAAAAATTAGATTCTAACATTCGGAATTCATCACGGTATACATTTTTGAACACATTTTTTTATATTTTATTTACGTTATTTATGTCTTATATTATTAATATTTATTTATATTTGAGTATTAATTATTATCCATCCATGTTAATAGGTTTTTTATCCTTTCAATTTAGTAAATTAAAAGTTTCGTAAATAAATAAATTACTAGAGTGTGATACTTAGTCTGTGAAATTAAGACGAGCCCAAAGCACCTTTCATGTTACGTCACAAGCGTGGAGATGGTGTGTCTTTGTATGGTTGGACATTTTAATTAAACAAAATGGTTTTAGATTTAATATTTATTTTCTATTTTTAAAAAAAGCATGCGAGTTTTGAAGATACTGAGTATGATGATACTTCTCTATGGGGTGGAAGCAGGATCCAACTGCAAATCATATGCATCTTTCGAAGGTATTAATGTTCAAGAATACGTTGACGACCCTGACCATCTATCAGCTTATATCGATTGCATGAAAAAGGTTGGCCCTTGCAGATTGAACAGCATTGTATTGCTCTTGCAGATTGAACAACATTGAATTGGAACAACATATGAGCGGTATGTGTATTTCGAAATTTCTTCTTGTAAGTAAGTGTTTAAAAATATATAATAGTGTTAATATGAAATCAAATCAGAACAAAATCTAGGAAAATATTTATTACTTAGTTCGGTAATTTTACTACTTTCAAAAGTTTTTCAAATAATGGGGTGTTTTATTGTTTCTATCATACCTTTCCGTTATACCTTAAATTTTAAAATCGCTTTTCTTGGCTCGATTAATAGTTTAAAATAACTAGATATAATGATAAAAAAAATTACAAAACACGGGGAAAAGATCTAATAATCACCACAGCATCCAATAGTGCTAATACCTTTAATTCCATCAATTTATGTGGAGATGGTTAAAATATTAATTTAAGTACGGGACAATTGATATACGTGTACGACTCACAATAACATGTTAATTATAAATGCGAATCTTTTATCGTTCATTTCCAAGAAATGCATACAAAAAAAGGATTTATCTGTATTTGGTGTTCGGCCTCTTAGCATCGACCATCATGGTTATAAGGTTTATTTGATCAGATAATGTATATTGATTCAAGTTTAGAGTTGCATCAATTGGCAGGCACATCACCGTTCTTCTATTTCGTAACACCATCATGTCGCCAGTCGGTCATGCTTCCAGTATTGCCAACAATGACCAATTGTTAAAACTTTCGTTTTCACTTCCAATTACACGGCTAAAGTTTATCAATAGGCTTTGTAGAATAAAGCAGACAAGCGAGTATTGACATTATGTAATGAAAGTATAGATGCATTTCTACGCTTGACTATTCATGGTATTCTTCGCCTTAGCAAGCATCATTTGTCTCTTTCGATCTTTTCCCGTGTGTGTCTTTACATAAGAGAATGGCAGGATCAGGGCTCATAAGCTTTGGCTCTGTAGGTTACGCCCTGTTTCTTTTTAGTTTTGTGGATTGGGTCCTGCGCTTTTAACTGGTACATAGATAATATCTGGTACATAGCTGCTATTGTTACTTATACCTAATTTCAGATAAAGAGAATTATCCACTTTCCAGATGCCATCGAGAGTCTGCATACGTATTCATTTTTCAGCACCAGCTACTATTATTGATTTGATTTTCATCAGTTAATTTCTTGCGCTCATTTGTAGATTTCTATTTCTGGTCATCGATATCATCATTAAATGTAATACGGAAAAATGTCTTTCACAAATTAAATGTACATTTCCCACCAATAGCAAAACCTTACTTCCAGTTTTAAAAAGTCATTTAGTCTCCTTATATGTTGAATAACAAAGGTGAGAGTATGCATTTCTGGTTTATACAAAAAACAATAAATGGATAAAGGTAAATTAATATATGTATACACACACATATATACATAGACATATATATGTATATATATATATATATATATTTTTTTTTTATTTCAAATATCTATGAGGAAAAACGCCAGTGACTAAAGAAGATTAAGAATGATAAGGATTGCATTATTTCATTTTTCATATGGTAAGTACTAAAATATCACGTTCCTAGCTTTTATAAATATTGTTACTAAAACTTGAATAAAGAAATATTTCGAAATACGCTAATCTACGAGAAAAAGAAATTAGTTCATGTCTCATGATAAAGAGACACTGTATCAACTGCATGAATTCTTGAAAATAAGTGTTATAAAATATTGAAACAAAAGTATATATAGGCATATTGAATAACAAATCGGATACTCAAGATTAAACTTAATGACATATTTTGGACAAAACCAGTTTAACTAAAATAAAATAAAATTACTGAAAAATATGTTTATATAATAACTGTGGAATTTATTTAGCGTTAATTTAGTAGAAATTCATTATTCACAATTAAATGAAACTACGTGATGTAGTATTATTTCTACTTTCTTTAAGTTCTTTACCACGACCTACGTTTCGTTGTATTACATCTTCAGGTTGGCTATTAGCAAAGATTAGTCTTTGCTAATAGCCAATCAATCTATGCTAATAGCCCACCTGAAGATGTTATAATACAACGAAAACTAGGTCGTGGTAAAGAACTTAAAGAAAGTAGAAATAATACTACATCACATAGTTTCATAACTGTTTTTATAATAACTGTTCTTGTAAGATAACGGGTCATGATTTATTGAGCCGATAAAAAATAAACTAGTTCTAAGCAATTATTAAATGTTAACAACCCGAGTAAAGAAAAGTGGAAAATCAATTACTCTCGCGTTTTTATAATTTATCTACATTCATAATTTTTTTTGCTGGATATCAATCACGTTGTATACAATTTGAAATAAAAAGTCGTGACTTTGAGTGCAGAATTACGCGGCTGGTACACAATTTATATAAACTTAGTAATGTTATATTTGTACAGAGTTAAAAGTTGAAGAATCAAGATTTATTTTATTTTACATGAAAATCAATATATTTCTCATATTCATTACCTTATCATTATTAGTTCAAAAATATAACATCTCATTATACGTAGTATATGTTCATTTGAAACTGATTACTGTCCGCATTATGAAACTGATTACTGTCAAAAGTGGAGAAAAGTATATTTCCATTCTAAAACATTATGAAATTGATTACTGTCAAAAGTGGAGAAAAATATATTTCCATTCTAAAACATTATGAAACTGATTACTGTCAAAAGTGGAGAAAAATATATTTCCATTCTAAAACATTATGAAACTGATTACTGTCAAAAGTGGAGAAAAGTATATTTCCATTCTAAAACATTATGAAATTGATTACTGTCAAAAGTAGAGAAAAATATATTTCCATTCTAAAACATTATGAAACTGATTACTGTCAAAAGTGGAGAAAAATATATTCTATTTTTGCAGTAACCTTCCTTTTTTTATCCTTAATTTTAGTTATGTAAAATTTTTGTTGATACGTTTTAATTGCGCTATTAAAATTAATTCTCTGTATCCCTTTTATCAAAACGGGTTTAGATGTTTAGGTCACAGATGGCTACAAATCAGTTGGCCATAATAGGATCATAGTGTAAAAAGAAAAGAACAAAAAAGAAGTAAAAATAACTTTTAATAACTTTGTTATGATGAGTAAATTTGTAAAACAATTGCCATGTGATAAGTATTTATATATTAGACAATAGTAGCAAGGTCGGGTTCGTTAAAGTATGTACAGAATACTTGGTAAAAGAAGAGTTCGTTTACATGGCTACACTGGATCACTTAAAATATCAATAGAAAATATTGACACATTAAGAGAGCTTTAATTAACTTTGGCTATCGCTAAGTCTAGCTTAAGTAAATATGAAAAATTAAATTTTGATGAGTTAATATTTTAATATTGCAAAAGATAACTAGATGGACGTGCCGGAAGAATTCTTAAGGTTTTCTTCAATTCCAGTTTAATATGATAATGACAATTTTGATGGCTTTCACAAAGCCAAACAATAATCTGTAAGTCCTTATGATATGTAATGAGAGGAAAATTGCATAGAAAAGTTTGTATTTAATAGTAAATTATACAGAAATATAAAAACATTTCTTTCTTGAACGAAGGTAAATTGACATTAAGCAGTATATTTTTAAATAATTTAAAACAAATATGTGCAAAAAGTGTACTTTTAATTTAAATAGTAATAAAAACTAAATTTTCACTTTTTTTTTCCACTTAAGTTATTTTGTTAATGATTACCTCTTTTTTTCTGAAAAATTAAACTGAAAACTCATTAAAAAAGGTGATTCCCAAATAAAAATTTAAATACGCATTCGTTTTCTTAGTATAACAGAGGTTTATTTATTACTAAACCTACATTACCTTCGAGAGACTTTTCATGAAAACATTGTTATTTTCACATCGTAGTCAGTGAATTTTTTTTTGTTTCAGATAGAGGACCTCTGACAATGGATGGATGTAAATATTGTACACCCAAAGAAAGCGAGATAGTTGGCGACTTGGCCACGTTAATTACCATGAAAAATCCGCTCGATTTCTTTGAAATTTGTAGAGTTTATGACCCCAAAGCTAAACACATGAGCAAATTTTTTAACGTAATATTGAACACAAATTCATCGATTAAATTACCTAGGTTAGCAGGTGGTCTTCTAAATTTATTATATATGGTATTTTCTTTATTTAATGGTCCTATTATGACTATACCGAAAGTATTACAACTGCAGTAAATGCGACTATTTTCCAAAGGTTTTGTATTTAAATGATAAATGAATTAATTTGTGTATAAAAGCTATTTCGCGGTTTATTAAGAGCTTACCAGCTGCTAGCCCTTGTAATTTCGTTGCTCTTTTGATTTAATTTTCTATTTCTCTTTTTTAAACATTATTTTTGCAATTTCAAAAATTCGATTATAATCAATTCACACTTAGCTAAAAAATTAGGTGATGGAATACATATTTATTTGTCAAAAATTATTTAATTAATTTTGAATTGACGTTTCAAAAATCTAAGGTCAGTTGATTTTGACTTTAAAAATTCATTCGTGTTTTTTGGGCCCTATTTGATTTATCTTTTGTAAGTATTTTTTTAGAATAGTTGTATTGGATATAGACAGCTGCGTAGTCGTAGGTTATCTTGATACTAACTCAATTAAATGTTTACGCGTAACGAAGCGGAATGTTAACGACAATTGATATATCGTCAAACTGTTTTCGTATTTTATTTGCCAATTGTGGAAATTTAACAGTAACGATTAGGTAAACATTGGACAAACCACACACAGATGTATTTACAGAGTAGTGACGTAGCGGAAGTATCAACGCCCAAGTAAAACTACAATTTATGTGACGCCTTTCATTTCTAATAAATTTTCTTGTTCAGAATATTTGTCTGTTTGTCCCCGTTTATTCAATAATACCTTATAGTAAGCTGTTCATATATTTTTTAACTCAAATTGGTATTTATACAACTGAAATAGTGTTATTTACTTATTAATTCTAATCGCCCTGTCACATAAATTATATTGAAACAAAGGTCGCAGAAAGTACGCACTGCAAAATATTGAAGTTAAGTGAAAATAATTATTGGCTGAATTGAAAACAGTAGATTCTTTTATTTTAAATACCTATATAAAGAGTTAGAAAAGCAAATGGAAAACATTAGGTATACCTAAGTGGTTGGTTAAATCGGTTGGTCGGAAAATATTTTCAGCAAATAAATAATGTAAGTTATTTTAAACATTCGTTTTTTTCCATTACCTGTGTGTTTTTTATAATCTTTTCTTTTTATATATTTGTACAAACTAACTTAACTGGCTAAGGTTTTAAATAGAGTATTTTTCCCCTTTTATGGTTAGTTTGGTTTACCTTTTATTTTGGTTTTTAAGCTTAGGTGGCTTAGCTTTTTATTAAGTTTAAAAAACTTTCAAACTCTTCCCATAATATAAAAGAAAAAAAAAATTAAAATCTTTCAATCGTTGCGAAAGGTATCAAATTGTGAAAGGGTATAAAATTGAATATGCGGAATAAATCTTTTGAGCACTGTTTTAAACTTCAGAGTGGAAATTATTATTTATTCGTTTTAAAATATCGATAAATGCAATTAGTACGTTAAAGATTTTACAATTACGTAAAACTAAAACAGCAGAATGTGGAATAAAACGGTTTTATTTCTTTATTTTTTTTTGGTTATCCGTAATTTATTTCAAACATGTTAATTACTCAAATACCTTTAGGAGAGTATTTGAGGAATATCTACTCTGTAAAGCTAAGGCGAGTCAAAAGGGAGTGTCCAATATGTTAATAGAGCGGTCAAAATAAATGAGCCAATGTAAGATTGAATATTTTAACCCAGGTATTTTGAGTTTAAATGTTTTTTTTTATTTTGAAAAAGCATGCAGGCTTTGAAAATCCTCGCCACAATCCTGCTTCTCCATGCGGCGCAAGCAGGATCCATCTGCAAGAAGTATCCATCTTTCGAAGATATTAATGTCCAAGAATATGCTGACAACCCTGATCGCCTTTCAGCTTACATCGATTGTATGAAGAAAATTGGTCCTTGCAATTCATTGGAACAATATATGAGTGGTATGTATATTTACGAATTTCTGTGTTCATAACAGTTTAAAAAATATAAAGGTCTTAAGTTAGTTGTAGAAAACATACTTTCGATGAAATTTGCTGTAAAATTAGGATTTCACCGTACTTAATTTTTTTTAGTTAATTTGATATTTCTTCCGTTAATTTCTAGCCTGTGTTCCTAGATATTGTTACTAAATATAATAAAGAGAATTGTCTTCGACGTATCGTAAACGAAAAATACATTTCCCAGCAACATCAAAACTTTTCTTCTAGAGTAATCCGAATGATGTATTATTCTCAGTATATACGTTGAAACACAGAGGTGAGAGTATGAAAATCTGGTTCTGGTTATCTATATATGTAATGAAATATGTATATATATATATATATATATATATATATATGTATATATATATATATATATATATATATATATATAGTTTCTGTTTTATTTATATATTTACATATACATATATATATATATATATATATATATATATATATATATATATATATATATATAAGTATATGTGTATATATGTAAATACAGGAAGAGACCATTGTTTAAAACTTTTGACCAAATTTTTGTACAATACTTAATTGTACAATATCCCTATTGTAAAATAAAGTAGCCATCAATAAAGCATCTTTATGCGATTGTCAGATGTCAAGAAAAAAATTTGTAATTTATTCGTTTTTTAGTTCACATATTATGAGAATTACAAATTCAAATAAAATAAATTTTTTTTTGTCATATTATGTGAAATGAATATATAAAATTAAGTAATATATATATATAGTGAATATATAAATTTAAGTATAATAAAAAAATTTGTAATATTTTATTTATCCGACGTTGTAAAGTAGAAAAAATGAAAAACAGACCGTAGTAAGTAAAAGTAGAGCTTTTATTAAGAGTGTTTCATACATAGTAGACTTATAATATTAATATCCACGGGCATATAATATTTGTATTAAACCATATACAATTTTGAAACTTCTTCACCTTATTAAAACAATATATAATTTGCAGGCATAAAAATATTTTGAGTGTATTGAACTTTATTAACGCTGTTTTTTAATAGTCCTAACTTTATTAGTCTCAGAGAAGCAGAGGTGGCGAAAGGTTACGAATTTTTCCGTACGTTTTAAAACTACTTTTTCATGAAATTATGAAGAAAACAAATTTGAGGTCTTTATAACTTTCTTTTCTACTATATATTCCACGAAATATGAAATTTTACAAAAAAATTAGGTCACTTCATTTATATGGTAACATTTCTATACATGGGTTTTTCGGAAGCTAACTGAAGTTTTCAGTGTTTAGTGAAAAATATACCGGTATATATTTTATCACTGTTGATATATATATTATCAATATTTCCAACTTAAACAGTTTATAATGAAAACGTAACAATATACATGGAGTCCTCGTAATTTATTTTTTCAATTAATACCTCACAAGACATAAGAATATTAAAACAAAAGATGGTGAAAGAAAAGTGTTCACTCAAATGTTTAGCATTATGAACGTTAATATTCTTTATAACTGTATCAATTTAAAAAATTTACTTGACTGTTATTCAGAAAAACGTTTGCGATAGATGGATGGCGAGTGATACATGTTAATTTCGTAAGTGTCTTAAGTAAATACAGAGGTAAATTTTGATGTAAGTAAATATTGTAAGGGGTAACTAGATGTAAATATGTACTAGAAGGAACATATATGGTTTTTGAAAATTCCTGCTTAACGTGGTAGCGAAAGTATTGATGTGAAATTGTAATGAAGACAGAATAAAAATAACTCGCAAATGGTCTCTTTGACAAAATTAAATATTGATCTGAGAGTCTTAGTGATATGTCGGAAAAGGAAAAGAGGATAAGGAAATCTATATTTAACATTAAATTATACTGAAATATTCTTATTTTCTTTCGAATAAAAGTAAATAGACGAGTAGAAGTATATTTTCACACCGTTTTGTACTTCTCTAGTAGTTGTAATAAAAAAGCACTTTACTGAAGTATGAACGTAAGATTTCTAATAATAATTTATACAATAAATATATTTTTGAGTTGTATGGAAGTTAAATCTTATCTTTTCAGGTAAAACAAATTTCAGAAACCAATAATTTTTCATTTAAATTTTGATCATATCGTTTTAGTTATTTTGGAGTGGTCTATTTATTGTATACGTAAAAATTAAACTAAATGTTTACTTATAAATATTTTATTTCAATAACGAATGAAATACGCATTCATAACGTTGGAAAAGTGATATACATTCATAAATTCATCTATTTTATCTTCGTGAGCACAGCTGCTGTATTACCATCTCTGCTATTTTTTTCCAGACAGAGGATATCTAACAATGGACGGTTGCAAATGCTGTACACTGGAAGAACGCAAGATAGTGGGCGACTTGGGCACTTTGATTACTAACAAAAACCCGAACGATTTCTATGAAATCTGTAGAATTTACGATCCAGACTCTGAGAACACAAACAAATTTTTGAATGTAGTTTTGAACACAGAGTCTTCGATTAACTTACCAAGGTTAACAAGGGGTCTTCTAAATTCCGTATTAGTTTTATTTGATTGACCATGAAATAATTTGTTCGTAAAAACTTCTTTTGACAGTTCTTAAGTTCCTAATGCATATTCTTGTATTTTAATTAGTTCTCTTTGCTTCATTACTCATTTCTCTATATTTTAGTAATAGTTCAGTTACACCCAAATTCTTTAACGATCGTAAATTAACTTTATTGATAGTGGTTTCATGACGAATTAAAACAAACAATTTTTTCAATCATAAAAAAGTCCTAATTTTAAAATTTAATTAAATTTAAGCCCTAAATATATTTTCATTTAAAAATGATTTTTTTTAAACTATCTCTCTAAAACAGACCGTATTCTATGGGAAAGAATGGTTCTAGAAAATATTTTACTACCTACTATACTTTACTACTATGTAATTCATTTTTGTATATGTTTAAAAAATATAAAAAAATTTATAATCCATGAAAAATTATATTCGGTTGAAATAATCCATTGTTGCACTTATTTAATATTAATTGAAAAGTTTTAATAAATTTGATTAAATTTTCATTGTCCATTCATTTATTCCTACACAATTTTAGTTATATTTTAATAAATACAGAAGAGCACTGTAAATATCGAGTCAATATATGTTCAAATCGATTATCAACTAATACTAGTGCAGTTGAGGCCTCTATAATCAAAATAAATACATTTATATTTTAGATTCAATATTTTAATTTAATCACGGGAACTTTTCTTTGTTCACGCTAATTTGTAGTTCAATAAAATTAGTGATAATAGTCACGAGTTAACACTTACTTAATGTGATTGTAATCTTTAAGGTTAAAAATGTAATGAATACATAAATTTGGAAGGCTTAACAATTCATTAAAAACATATTTAGTTAAATTCATAATAGTTCATAATGGTAAAATATTTGATCGAGGAGTAATTATTAAGGTTGAATTACGAAGTGTTCAAGATATCTTCGAATTATCAGTAATTGATGTCTATTCTGGTAGTTGCCAATTTAGATTTCCCGTTTGTTTTTAATTAAAATCAGGATAGATTTTAATTAAAAACCGGACCTTTAAAAATTATGTATAATTATTCCTGTGTGAGTGGTTTTATGAAGGGTGATGTATATCCAATACATTAAAATGAATAAACAGTCACGTTGAACATACATATTTCCGCACGAAGCGGACTTGTGATTGGGTTATAGAGAAATTATTTTGTTATTGAACTCATTATATTCTAGTAATTGCAGAATGGCGGGATCCCGTCAGGATCCCACCGCTTCTACACGAAGGCATTGATTTTACTTGAGTTTTTTTTACAAACGTTAGCCTATTGATATTTTTTTGAAGAAATAATTATATTATACAGTAATAACATTTGGCAAAGTTTAAAGAAAATTTTTGAACCTATGTTTAAAGAAATCGATTTTTGATACTGTTTTTAGTAAAATTGAGAATTACCTTACATTTTAAAATTAAGTAACTTTCCAATAGAAAATTGAATCCAACTATCTCAAATTGTTTGTACTCTAAACAATGTGATGATCTTACAGGCATACAAGTGCTCAAAGACATTTCTGAATTATTTATAACTTATTGGCGGTTTAAAAGCAAAAATTAACTTTCGAGTCTATACTTATGGCAACGTAATAAAACAGCTATCGTGTTTCATATTTTTCGTTCGTTATTAATCGTTAATCAGATGCGATAGCTCGCGTAAAAGTTTTTATATAATATATTAATTATACCTATAAATATAAACGTTTCAGTAAACATTTCTGTAATTTAACGATTTCAGTTTATTTTTATTATTTAATTACTTTAAATACACCTAACCTAGGTAGTAATCTGAGGTAAAAAATAGGAAGATTTCCGTGTTCACATCTCAGAATGAGGCAAATGCTAATAAAGGAGTGTTAAACTGAACGAGCGTAGATAACATTTTTAAGTATAATTTTCCAGAGCAATATTTGAACTCCTGGATACTTTTGGTTGCAGCAAAATTTAATTATCATAAATAACTGTTTTAATTATAGACCATTACATCACCAATGTACGCAATTTGTCAATAGATAATAAAATCTATTATGGTTGTAATACAGGATCATTAAATTTATTTGTGACATGCTGAGATCACAACTTCAACATCTTTTCATACACATGATTTCTTTTCATAAAAGAAAAACTTAAACTCATCAGTTAATTTAATATTAATCTGGTAATTATCCTGCGTAACCATACATATACATAAACAGGCGACCTTGCATTTGTGAACCCAATTTACTTTGAACATTTGTGAACCCACTTTAACTAGATATCACTTATTTATTAGTCGGTTACTTAGGAGTACATTAATGATTCAAATCCAGTAATAAGTCTGCTAATACGGAAAATATTACATTATCTAGCATATTAATAACTTGGCACATGCAAACATCGATAGCCTTTACTTTTCTGTTAGCTGATTAGTATTATGGAAAATTTTCACTATTTTCTAAAACAATCTTCATGCGTTTAAGCTTAATTTGATTTTTTTTCCATTTTTAATCGAGGATGTAAAATTTATGAATGGAAGTCCACGAGACCACCAACTAGTGCTATTCTAGGTTTAGTATTTATTAATTATTTCACACTTGACTATGTTACATTTATATATAATCTATAGTAGACAGATATGTATTTGACATATTTTCAGAAAAATATTAGCCCTCATTAGAGGAGTATCATATTGCATGTTACATTGCAGCTAATATTAAAATGAATCGAAATATTTGAGAAATCTTTCATAATAAAATTCAATGATCTGATATTTCATATAATTTTTTCACCTTCACCTTTTTAAGACGTTTTCTACAACTGACTTTCATAAATTTTATTTGATATTCATGTAAGTATTTTCATTACTAAAAGTTGCTTGCTTGCCAGTAAATTTTTATCGAAATAAAGAAAGAATACAATAAGTTTCTAGAGAATAAATCAGGTTGCTACATCAAATTTTCGTCACAAAAGTACCAAATGTTGTCATTTGAAGTACAGTCGCAATTGAATGACAGAAAGAAACAAACTGTAAACTATTCCGGCAAAGTGTGGAATTGATGGTTAGGATAACGCAAACGCTGTACATTGGATGTTACATAAATATGAAGTCATCAGCATTCGGAAACGCGGATACATTGGATGTTACATAAATATGAAGTCATCAGCATTCGGAAACGCGGATACATTGGATGTTACATAAATATGAAGTCATCGGCATTCGGAAACGCGGATACATTGGATGTTACATAAATATGAAGTAATCAGCATTTCGGAATGTATAAACCCATTACCATTCGGTGGGCGTAACTCATTGTATAAATTTCTTGTATCATTATATATTGTGTAAATTTGTTTAATTATGAAAAACCTTTTCTGGGCTGCTTAAGATTCAAAGTTGTTCTTTTTTATTTGTGACTGAATTTTTATTAATATTATATATTTTATGAAAATTCTATATGTCATATTTTTATTATAATTTTATTTTAAAGAATATATTATCAAATGTGAACATCTGTTTCTATAAAAATCTGTACAGATGCGGTATCCTTGATAATTTAAGGCCCTTTTATCATTAGCTTTTATCTCCGTATTTGCTGAAAAATATTGTATGCGCATGTGTTCGCAATATCACAAATATGAATATGATTTTTTATCTGTTGCTTAGTATTTATTTCATAAATATAGTGTATTCTTCAAAACCTATCAGATCTTTCATTTTAAATGTCCCAAAAGTGTCTTCTTTTTAGAAACAATATCCATGTTTTGACAAGTTGATACAGACCGAGGGTTTTTTCGCGCATGTATTCTTACAGGTGGTGAGGGGGAGGGGGGATTGGTCTGGTCAGTGATCATTAATATCAATATTACTTTTCTCAGTGTTTTATTCCTAATTTTTTTTTTTTCAAATTTTGAGAAATAATTGGTTTTCCTTATCTCTTAAATTTATAGAATTTAAATAGAATACATTTTTGATTTTGAAATACTTAATAAATTAAATAATTAAACTAATTTAAAATAATTCGTAATTTCTGCAAGATTCTGTAAAGTGAAAGAAACTTGTGAAAAAATCAATCAAACAAACGTTTTGCATATAAATTGATTTCGTACTCCATTTAGAGTTGGCTTGAAATACAATACATTCTGAAATAAAAACAGTGACAATTTATAAAGCCGATCTTATTCCTATTAACTTCTAAAACCTAGAATTGAACTTTTTATTAACATTGGAATAAAAAAGTTTTGCATTAAACTTTTCAAATGTTTTGTCAGCTTATTTTTCGATCAACTATCTAGTATAAGATCTTTTATGCTACAAAACTTTTTCCTGTACTTGCCCCGTCAGATCGACGCAGGAATGGAATCGTGTAGTGAATATCGAATACGTGATTTCATCATATACACACCCATATTTGTAGTTTAAAACGTTATCGCATTTTTAAACATATTCATACATACATGTTTCAGTGCCGAACTTTTAATGATGATTATCTTGTAAATGTATAATAATAAAAAAATATGTGCAATTCCTCGGGGCGGAAGTAGTATTGTAACGCTCTCGCTTTTGTACGGATATGCTCTATGCTTAAGAGGTAGATAGCTGACAGAAAAAATACGATGGTGTGTGTAGCTAAGCAATAAGGGGAGGACCGTGCGCTGCTCTTAGAGTTTGTTTCAAAAAGGTACACAGAAATAAAATTCGGTAATTAGTACCTGTTATCATAGAATGCTTATTTGAGTATGTTTCAAAAAGGATTTTTCAAACAAAACTACCACTGTGTAAACAGTTTTAAAAACTATCTGCGAAGAGGTGCGTGTATTATAAGAGGTTCTTGTATTTATAAGGTACGTGTATAAGAGGTACGTGTATTTATAAGAGGTACGTATATTATAAAAGGTACGTGTATTTATAAGAGGTAAGTATATTATAAGAGGTACGTGTATTTATAAGAGGTACGTAAATTATAAGAGGTACGTATATTTATAAGAGGTACGTATATTATAACAGGTACGTGTATTTATAAGAGGTACGTATATTATAAGAGGTACGTGTATTTATAAGGTACGTGTATTATAAAAGGTACGTGTATTTATAAGAGGTAAGTATATTATAAGAGGTACGTGTATTTATAAGAGGAACGTAAATTATAAGAGGTACGTATATTTATAAGAGGTACGTATATTATAACAGGTACGTGTATTTATAAGAGGTACGTATATTATAAGAAGTACGTGTATTTATAAGGTACGTGTATTATAAAAGGTACGTGTATATATAAAGTACGTGTATTTATAAGGTATTTCTTGACATGTTTGAATTAATTTTTTTATTTATTTTGATGTTGATGATTGATGTTGTTAACAAACAAATATACGTTTATAATATACGTGAAAGAAAATCGTAACGAAATCCTATTTGCTAATTACAGGGAGTTGTGTTATTTTTACCACTATAAAAGTAGAGTTTCGTATAACGTAAATAAAAAATATATCAGCCTGCACTGTTTCTCATCATTACTTCTTCTATACGGTAAAAGCAGTGCAGATTATCAAAATGTCCATAAAATATAACTTTTCATAATTATGTGTGTCATCCTTTTTATTATATTATTTAAACTCTACCGCAATTTCTATAGAAAATTTTCATCATTTTCAACATGCACCAATTTCCCTAGTGAGACAAAGGTCTAAACATCAGCTGGAATTATCCTTTGTAATGTTATTGAAATATGTTCGTTTAATATAATTACGACTTTTTTAATGCTATGTAAATATTACTGAGTTAATATCCGTTTCTCCAGTCCCATAGAAACTTAGGTAAGAGACGAAGTTAGGAAGTATTATATGGAATTCAAAATTTCTCTACTTAATTTTTCAGTGAATTATTTTGTGTCTATGCAACTATTTATCGTTCATAACAATCAAATAGTGTAATTTTTCAGGCATAATAGGGTATTTGAGAATATATTCATAGAAATGGAACGTAAATAGTCTATATTATTTTTCAACATATCCATAAAAGATAGGTAAAATTAAAATTTTGTACTATATATTGGTAAACCTCATCGAAGACATGCAAAAGTTTTGGAAATATTGAGTCACAGAAAATTTTTAAAATATACCAAATAATTTATTATAATCAATCCACGTCCAGTTAAAGAGTAAAACGGTAGAATGTGTGTTTAATTGTTAAACAATTACATAATTAAGTTAAATACAACTGAAATACTTTTTAACAATAGTAATATCATATTTCGTTCCTTAACGACCTTTTTCGTTTTACAACTGAAATAAAAGCGGTAATTAACAAATCTTTAGGTAGATTAGAAGATGGCAAATTGGTTAAACTATAAAAAAATGGTGTTTTCCTAAAAAGTATTTTTTTGGACAAATTACTTGGGCAAAAAGATAAAATATTAACAAAAGGAAAAGAGTGAAAAGAAATTCCATATGAATTGATTTGAAACAGATTTCTTTCAGTTACAATTTTTTATTTTTATATATATTTATTTTCAACCTATTAGACCTGTAAAAATAAAAGTAATAGCGATAAGGGTGTATAAAGTTAAATGTAGCAAAAATACTTTTCCAATAATCGTAACATCGTATAAAAATTTTTTTTTTTCTTGTTAAACATTTTCCTTACAAATTATATAACTGTATTTTCTACGAGACAAAAATCTAATTTTTGGATAATTTGATATTCGGGTAAAAGAAAATTTATAAATAATCTGCCTAAATTAATAATTTTCAAAATGCGAAATTATGACTTGCACAGTTTGGTGGAGCTAGTCGAATAATATTTTGAAAATATAATAACCATTTATAAAAAATGATGATACAAATAATTTTTAGTGTGTCACATGTAAAATTTTTCATATAAATCTAGTAATTGAGAGTCATATACGTGTGCTATAGGCATGAATTGTATATGTTAAATATTTATTTATTCGAATAAAATATTTTTAATGTGGTCTACGTAGCACAAATCCTGATTTTACACATTTGGGTGAGAAAGATAAAAAAATCTTAATTTGAGAAAATTTCAAATTAACGGCGTAACTTTATTTTATATATTATTGGATATGATCAGTAGTGCAATAGTTGATGTATTAAAAAATCGTAGCAAATAACAATAACTTAAAACGAAAATTAGACGTTAACAAAATAATTGTAATGCTCAACTGTAACATTTATTTTTAGATTTTTATTATCTGCGATTATGAAATGGATGCGGCACAATAAATCTATAAAAATTGGAAAAAAATCTTCCGATGTAATATTCTTTTACAATATTTATTTGATTACACACGTTTAGGAATTTTGCTGCTCGGTACGGTCTGAGGGATTACATTAATTTTTTACCCAGTATTTAAAAATACCCAGTTTTACCCAGTATTTTTTACCCAATATTTAAAATAACTACGACCAAAATCATAAAAGTTTTGTGGGCAATTGTATTGTCACAATGTACTTCCTAAGTTTATTACTTTCTACTTGCCCTTTACAAGTTGTAGCGTGTTTAAAGTTATAAATGTAAATTTATTAAGGTAGGATCAGTAATATTAATCATAAAGTGTAACTAGGTTAAAGCAATGAAAAATATCCGAATATTGTTATATCAAAGGAATTTTATTTTACAGCAAACCCAGTTTGATTGGATTTATTTTGCCAAGTAAAAAAACACATTGTGCGATCTACCAAAAGGTTTTAGCAGTAATTTCTTATATCGGATATAAAACACCGGATTTAACCGTAAATCTGCCCCCTCAGTAATAACATAATTTTCAATTAAGACGCTAGTTAATTTAATAATTAAGTTAATTTAATAGTTAAGTTAAGACGCTAGTTAATTTAATAATTACGTGTCGCTGATTTTTTAAAGTTATTTTTGAATGCTTTTTGATGTGGGTAGGTCTACATCCATAAAACTATATATTTTTTCATTGTCCAAGGCTTCCCTGACATGTAGTTTTGATTTTTAGTGCCTCGTCTATTAACGAATTTTTCACTTCAGTAATAATATTCATCGGGTTAATGTGCATAGTTTTTTAAGTTATTTCTTAAAATCTCATAATAACAAGCTCAATTAAAAAAAAAATCCCGCTATATTAAACATTCATAATTCTTTTAATGAAAAAAATTAAAATGAAGAAAGTTTTGAAATGGAATAATTGGTGGTAATCATGTTTTTTTTAATATAAAAATTACATTATAATAATTTTCTAGTTTGTGATTATGATATTACATTACTGATACCTATTGACTGCTTCACAATATTCATCCGTTAAAAATAAATATTCACGTATATTTTATTTTCGAGGAAATTAAGAAAAATAACAAATAGCATAAAAGGAAAACAAAAATTAACATAACTTTAATTTTAGAAAGATGAAATACTACAGGAACGCTCTTTTTTACAATGCCATTATCAACGTCATCAGTAGACTTTGTAGTAAGTAAGATAGAGGAAAATTTAAACCTTTTCCAAATCCATAAGGTGAGCAATATCCGAACTTAGAGGCACAAAGACATCATTAAGAAAATTCAGTTGCCAGCGGTTGGTTCACTATTTTAATCCTTAACAAACCGCCTTTAATCTTGCATCAATTTTCTTTGTGTCTAATTATTATGTTTTATTTTGCTTTTCAAGTATTCCTTGAGTGTTAGGGTAATTTTCTGAAAAGAGAATTTGACTTGTACTTGGAATAAATTCTTTGGGAACGTTAATAAATTATATACTTCATTCCCTACAATATCATTTAGATGAAATTTCATTAGTAAATAATCATTAACAGCAATTTTTTTAACGTAATAGTTTTGTGATTACAAAATGATTACGTTAAATATTACAAAATTATTACGTTATACCACAAAATGATTACGTTAAATATTGATTGCAAAGGCAAAAGCCTTTAGAAACTAAATACAGTTTTTTTTTTGCAAGTCGGTTTTATATAGTTATATAGTTAATGTTATAAATATGAGAGTAGATTGAAAAGTTCGCGGCAAGTACACACGAAAACTAAATAAAATACGTACAAAAATATTTTTATTTCGCAACATAACACCAATTTAACTCAATGATTTTCTTCCATTTGTTTTCCGAAGCTTCTATACTGGTTTTAAAAAATAAGTCTTCAAGGTTTCCAAAACACTGACGCAGTGTAGCTTTGACCTCTTAGTTGGATGAAAATTTCAAGCCTCCAAAGTTTTTTTTAAGTTGGAGAATATATGAAATTCGGGAGGTGCTAAGTCAGGAGAATAAGCTGGGTGGGGTAGTAATTAAAACTAAAATCATTAGTTTGAGCCATGTGTTCAATAGACGTATGAACACATACTTTATCTTGTTGATACAATGTTTTCTTTCTGAGCAATACTTTTTTAGGAAGTTTTTCTTTAATTTCTTCCCAAAAAGAACGCAATGTTTAGTTTATTAATTTATCTTCTACAAGATATTACACCTTTATGACTCCCCTAGCCTCCCAAATAACTGACGCCATCACCTTACCAGCCGATAAAATTGCCTTTGCTTTCTTTGGGGTAATACATCAGATTTTTCACAGCTTGAATTATTGTTTGGACTCAAAAGTAAAGTGATGAATCCAAGTTTCATCATCAGTAACAAAACAGTTAAACAAATCTTGCGGGTCAGCCTCAAGCATCTCCAAACATTCGCGAGAAATTGTGAGTGGAATTCGCTTTTGCTCGACTGAAAGAAATTTAGGGACCCACCTAGCAGAAAACTGAGAAAACCCGAATTCATGGTGTTTTTTATTCGCCCATACGAGATTAATGTTTATAGTATCTGCAACCTCTCTGATAGTCAATATGCGGTTTTTCAAAATTAGATCACACACTTTGCTCATGGTTTCTTCGGTTATAAACGTGGTGACTGAGCGACGGTCATCTTCAATGCGGTCTCGTTCAGGTTTAAATTCTGCAACCCATTTTTTGTAATGATATACAATGGAGCAGATTTCCTTAATGCTGTTATCATATCATCATGGGTCCCTTTTGGTGTTAATCTCTTTTTAAACCAGTATATCCAATTTTATTTTTTTAAACAAGTATATCCACTTGTATTTACAAACAATTTTATCCACTTTCTAAAAACTCGGCACTTAGTCTCGCTTAACACGTTAAAACTTAAAAATGTTTAATGCTACAGTAAACTAAATTTAATATTGCGACAGATAAAAAATGTACGGACCTAATTAGGGTAGTATTGCGAAAATAAAATAGACTATACGTCAGGCCACAAATTGTTCAATACACCTTCACAATAATATGTTCATTGTTAGTGGTTACTTGAAGAATTCGGATAGCGCAATTTTTGTCGACGACTTTTCAAATTCGTTCATGTTTTTTGCGCACTATTTGACTTATGTTTTTAAAAAAATTTGCAGAATTTTAGTGTGTGATATAGGCCGTAACCTTGTAGTATTAATATTAGCTTACTTTAAAACTATGTCAATGAAATGTTGGCGGCCGACGATTCGGGTAAAATAATTTTTGTCGATGACTTTTCAAATTCCTTTGTATTTTTAGCGCAATATTTAATTTATACTTATATCCGTATTTTTATAGAATAGTAGTATTTGATATAAGCCGTTGCGTAGTCATATTCATATTAGATTACTTTAATACTAAGTCAATGAAATGTTGGCGCGCTGGAATTCAAATAAAACAATTTTTGTTTCCGAATTTTCAAATTCGTTCGGGTTTTAGCGCACCATTTCATTTATATTTATACAAGAATATATAAAGAATAGTAGTATTTGATATAAGCTGTTGCGTAGTCGTATTGAAATTAAATTACTTCTATACTAAGTCAACTAAATATTTGCGCGTAGTGATGTGGAATGTTGACTTAAGTTAAGAAATCGAAGAATGGTTTTGCTATTTAATTTGCAAATAGTGGAGGTAGAGTGGTTACTATTAAATAAAGTAAATATTTGACAATCCACACACTGGTGTGCTTTTGTAAAGTAATATTATTAAATCATTAGAGATGACGTAAATTAAGCTATGTTTTTTGTTACGCAGTGGGGCTTAAGTTTTGGTTCAAAGGTAATAGAAAAAAAACTAATTAAAATTATAGTATAAAAACTAATTAAAAAACTACATTCGAATAGTATTTAGTAAGACCGGTTTCACGATATTTTATAACATTTATATATATATATATATATATATATATATATATATATATATATATATATATATATATATATATATATATATATATATATATCAGACTTGCCTCCCTTTAGGTACCTTAACTTTTCTATTAAATGTCAACCGTTATTTCATTTGCGTTTAAACATTTTTATAAATCCTTTAAATATCATAAATAGTTTCAATGTACATAATGTTACAATTCGTATAGAAGAATATATTCAAATTCTGTCTAAATAAGATATAAATAAATTTTCTACACTCTGGTTGCATAAACTGTAAGAGATTCGTTGAAATCGTGAAACTTTTGTATGTAACACAAGACTAAATATCTGAATCAAAAATATTTGAATCAACTATTGTACTGGAAGTTTTACACAAATACAAGAATGTGAAGATAACTTACAATATTGAAAAAAAATGAGAGGATATATTTTATGTTGATTAGGAATATCCGAAGAATATTTGATGATTCCATGATTAACACTCAGAATTGTAAGAAGCCCTTAAGATAGGTCTAAGTTCAATATGAAGATTATGTATATATGCCTGGATGTGTGTATGTGTGTGTATGAGAGAGAGAGCGAGAGAGAGATGAGAGAAAAAGAAAGAGAGAGGGAGGAGGGAGTGAGAGAGAGAAAGAGAGATGAGAGAGAGAGAGAGAGAGAGAGAGAGAGAGAGAGGGACGTCGATTCGGTACCGATTCATAAAGTCTCTAACAGTAGTAGTTTCAAATTTAATGTGAGAATTAATATTTTTTAACTTTAGGACCAAAAAGTGCGATTAATCACTAAATAAAACTGTATATTGTTATCGAAAGATGGAATGCTCCGCTTATTTTTTTGATCCAGGTTTGACACACTGACTATTTGATATGTCAAGTGTTGCGCACTCTAAACCAATTATGACGCTATATTCAGATTGTTGAATATGGAATCCGATGAGGAATATGCGCTACCATATTATTACCGTGGACATCCACGCAGCGGACTGCAGAAATATTTCGTGTATTAAAATAAATATAAATTAAGAAAATTATTTGTTTTTGAAGCAAATTAAAATAATCTTTTAACATATTGTGATTTTATTTCACCTTTATTTAAACACTTGTAGAAATTGTAAATTAACATGAAGAAATTTCTCTTACAGATAATAGAGATTTTTTTTCAAGTCAATTCCAAAAAATTAATTCAAATGGCAACGTTTAATGTTCAAAGCTGAGCTTCAATGAATCTCAATTGTTGT
The DNA here is from genome assembly GCA_039881145.1 of Druceiella hillmani. Lineage (NCBI taxonomy): Eukaryota > Metazoa > Arthropoda > Insecta > Lepidoptera > Hepialidae > Druceiella > Druceiella hillmani. Next base: position 9,493,249 of record JAYKKI010000013.1, read on the forward strand.
CATCAGTAATTATAACAATAGTTTTATCCATTATAATTTTTAAAAAAAATTTGGATAACAACGACTAATAAACAGGACCTAAATTTTTCATGATGGGAGAATAGATCTTGAAGGAATTATGGAAATAGGTTCTGTGAAGTCAGAAAAGCTATATTTTTTTAGGAATTTTAAAAACGTATGAAGACGTTGAATTTTGCAGAATAAACGGTGAAAGCATATTTCTAAAAGGGTAGACAATATTTAGGAATGAAGAGAACTGTTGTTTAATCTTGACGACATTGGTATTGATTTTAGTTAAAAACGTCGATCGACTACGATTTCGGTTCAAGCACTAAAAACCATTACCATGTCATACTTGTAAGTAGATAATTGCGCAGGAGAGCTTACGATCTTAAAAATATCTCCAAGACGCATTTTTTTTTTCGTATCCACAATATTTATTTAATTTCTATCAATCGCAAATATTTGCAATTTCGTATTGTTTTTAATTTTTTATTTCTTCGTATCCAATTTTTGTTGAATTAAATTAGGGATAAGAACCACTAATTTCTTTAGTGCAGAAGAAAGCGAAAAAAGCTATAAAGACCTGAAAAAAATAAAAAAAATAATTACAAAGGCATAAACATTGAATGCAACAGAAATGAGTTCAAGATGTTCAGACTAATGGGAAGATATATAAAAAATAAAACAAGAATAATCGTCCTTCACCACGTTCGGTTAAATATTGTAGTACTAAAAAGCAAACAGCATCTTAGTGTAAAATTTATATATATATATATATATATATATATATATATATATATATATATATATACATGTAATAAGGTTAGATGTTACTAAAGAGAAGACAACTGCAAGACCGAGTACGTAAAAGTAGAAAAAGAGAAGGAACAATTGTTACATTCATTCTTGACTGCTGAGTAATATAGATAAGAAAAAGGAGATTTACAATACGAGAGAGCCAGAAGTTACTCCCCCATACCAACAGGCAGATAAAAATATACATTTGATTATAAAGTACTAACCTGCTAAGAAAAACAAAAGAAAATGTAGTAAAGTATATACAGATTAAAATTTAATGTTTACTGATTTGCAAAATCAAAACAGGAAAACCCGTCACCATTATAGCTGCAGATGATTTTGATATATAGCAACTAACGCCGCCCCGCACCAAACAAACGACATGATTAAAAGTAGCAAAACATATTCCCACAACGGCTGTTCGCGGGTGCAGTAGTCTCTCACCCTCCAAATAGTACTATATATTATCTTGCTATATTTAATGTCCCATCATAAGCTTATCAAGCTTATAAGCATCATAGCTATTTTAATATCCCATCATAAACTGAGTGGATTTGGAAAACGACATATTAAAACGACATACTGATGTGTATGGATATGTATAAGTTACATATACAGAGCTGAACAAGAAAGATGGTCACTAACTGCAAAAAGCCGATTTCCTATTTATAAAAACACAGACAGCACAGACCGTTACAAGGATGGGGCAATGACGTAGTAAGAATAGTTGGAAAAATGTGGCCCAGATTAACAAGATTAAAAGAAGATAGGAAAATATAGGAAAGTGACATAGCTTTAGATAGTCCTTTAAATACAAACAAATAAATATGTATGTTATAAGTAAAATTATTAATACAATTTTTTTCATTAAAATAAACGATGTTCCGAAAATAATAATAGACCTTGTATGTACCCCTTTTTATTTAACATCTTTAAATTAAGGCCTCCAAAATTATGGATATGTCAATTACGTAACTCGTAACGAATTAATTGGTTCAAATTACGTAGTTATGTAATTATGAAAGTGACATCATAAATTTGGAGACATTTTAGTATTTTTTACTGAATAAACATGTAGTATTTATGAAATGCACGAAAATAAATCACATTAAAAAAAAATTTTTAAAAAATGGAATATTATAAATTATTGCTACATTTTAGTTTCAGAAAATGTGATAGCATAAATGATAAGGCATTTAAAGTTTCAGAAATTAAGGACTTTCTCAGTTTGTTGCAAAATTAGCCGGCGGAAGGAGAAGCTTACTCAGTGTCAATACTTATAGCGGTAGAAAATGAATAATTATATGTAACTGGTAACTGGACTAACTGGTAGCTAACTGGTAGCTTAGCGACTGCCACTTACAGTATTATCATAAATGCACATTTCAGCTCGAAATGTGCATTTACGATAGTGCTGCAAGTGGAGGGTCACATTTCTCCTTTCCTAACTATTATACGATGGTTGACTCCTCGTCTCCAACATCATACTTGTGGTTTCATTTCAATTTGAGGTTGTTGCTGTCATCGTCGTTTTTGTTTGAATAAATCTCTTTTCTATGCTTAAATTTTAGCCTTTCTAATAATTGCACCTTAAATGTTCTTTTTTCAGCTCACAACGGTTATTAAAATATTTTCGTTAATGCGGTTACGAAAAATGTTTCATTGTTAGGCAAATATTACAAAACACAAGTTGCAATGGTTCGTCTTTCTTTTATTCCCTTCCTAAGATATAAAACAGAGTTTAACAGAGTTCATTTGATCGTGGATCTAATTTTTATGCATAAAGGTTAATACAGCTTCCGCTTTTATTAAAATTGAATAACGGCGATACAAGGAAATCACTGTTATTTTTATTACATCTAAACTACGATGAATATCATTGTGTAAAGGTCTTTAATTTCTTTATCTGTATATTTTTTGTTTATATTTCACATCTAGTAACGCCGTCACAAGGTATTTTTTTATTTTCCAGGTTCAAATTTTTTAAAAATATTTTTGAATTTCTTTTTACTCTTTTCATAAAAAGTGAAACATATCACATTTGGCAAAAGGGCATAAAATAAGTATTTGCTACATACCCATATGCAATGTTGTTTTTAAACTTGTAAAGAATGAAAGTTTCCCAAAGCTTGATCTTTTGATAATGTTTAAAATATTTTCTCAACTCAGCTAACAAGACTGGAATATCGATATCCTCAAAATTTAAAACATCTTCATATTCTATATTTACATTCCTATTTGCACTATTAATTTATCGGGATCAGCTTCTCTTGACAAGAATAAATATGATGTGAGAATTTTTTGTCAACAATTTTATGAGCTTGATAACTATATAATATTTTAAAATTTTCTTTACTTTTTTTTAGCTGTCATTAAAAACGATGAAATAAAATCCCTTTAATAGATATCATATTATCAGTGTCGCTGAAGGGATCATGTTTTAAAAAAATATAACCATCTTATTTACACCATCGCTATGTTTCTTTATTCTAGCGTCTCTTAATTCAGCGTTCTGATATTTTTGGTGTCGAAAAGTACATATAAAATAAATTGGTTAAAAAACTCATCACTATTTTCCAAAATGTAATAAAATGTTACTAAAACTTCTCCAAATTTGCCAGTTGGGCTTGCACTGCTCCTGTTTTATGCATTATATTTACGTCTAACATCAAGCAAAACAACACATTGTATATATATATATACAATTATAGATAGAAGTGTACTCTCTTATGATATAATCAAGCCTTTATTTCTCTATAAAAATTTAAACACCTTGTTGAAACATCGCAAATCAAAACAACTTCATGTCCGGAATTAGTGAACATCGCAAATCAAAACTACTTCATGTCCGGGTTATTGATCAAAAAGAAAGCGAGGAAAATTCTTTTCACTTTGATATTTTGTATTCCCTTACTTTTCTCTTTCTCCGGACCATTTTTTAGGGTTCTGTTCATTATATATTTATTTACGTGATATAAATTTTGAACTAGCAGATTGTTAGGTTCCTATTCATTCATTTTTTCAAGTAAAAAAACCAAAGATTCTAGAAGGAATGGATTTTATATTGGAATACGCGCTGATAATAAGTAACACATAACCAAAAACAGATAACTATGTTAATTGAAGCCTGATATTATTAAGTTTAATAAATAAAATTACCCCGCTGTCTTCAACGTGTGACAGCGGTGTGTTGCACGTCAACATTATTTTTGGAATCACCATTACAATTATAAAATATTATTTCACTTATATTGATAACTTATTAATAAACGGTGCTTTCTAAATAATTTCAGGTCACAAGTTATAAAATTTGTTACTGCAAAATTAAAATTGTTTTTAAGTATTTTATTTGGTACCGATATTTCTCGGTTGTGAAATCCAAGCTGACTTTGATTCCATTTAAATATTTTTTTTTTATTTACTTTACTTCCATCATAAATTTTGATAGATGCCATCAAAAAGATAGAATAATTATAGATAAACCTGTATTCGTACTCTAAGGGAAATATATTTATATTAGTATTGATATAAATAATCTAATAAAATAAATCTTTAGGAATGCCTTTATCCACACTGCTTTCCCGTTGCTTCCAGCGAACAATAAACAAGCTTTATGTAATCCACTTAGAAATTATCGTAGTCCATCACATTTTGGATACTTTTTTGTAGCATTTAAACCTTTTTCCATACGTGAAGAAAACCTTTGTCCATTATTTCCCTATCTTCTAATTTTATCCGTTTTGATTTTTTTGAGAAATTTAAAACCTTTGTTTCTGTATTTGTCTACTAAATTTTATTAATTTTTGATGCAGTTAAGAGGATGCCTGGAAGTTTAATAATTTGTATTACAACTAACAATTTTAATACAAAAAAAGCAATGCCATCCAGTGGAAAAATGTGTCACCATGTTGTAATGTACTGACGATGATAACATAAGTTTCTGATAATATTTTACACGTGTGTTTGCGTATGTGAAAAACAGATGTTGCTGTGAATTGGTTAATTAGTAATCCATTAAATTTAGTGATTTTTTCACTTGTGAACAATACTAAAGGGAATAAAATGTGACATATTTCTACGTTGAAAAGTTGCTACTGTGGTCCGTTTTATTCTTGTTTCTGTTTGCTACCTAAGAACAAAATTGCTTATGTTTCACGTGTCTCCTAATCAATGTGATTGTGGATATAACTCGCCTTGTTCAATTTCTAGTCTAATACGACGTCTTGTTTTCATTAGGTATTGTTTAGTTTAAGGTATCTGGAAAATGTTAGCGTACTGAATATTTCGCTTGTTTTGGTGCTTGTTTAGACACGCATCGTGTAAAAACTACTTGCTCAATTCCTATGAAATTTTCTGAAATATTACTCCATCAAAAAATAATCATATTTAATTTTTTTTAAAATTAACTTACGTTACATTAGTGAGACAAGAAAAAGAAATGTTTTGTTACGAATGCATTATATAATGTATCTATGTACATCTGTAGATGGCGCTAGATGTATTTTGAACCACGCAAAGAAGTTTTCCAACCGGACATATATTGGCGAAATGGATGTGGGAACATTTGAAATGTGCATTGGTGTGGGAAGAGTTAATTGGTGAATATATAGACAGACACATGAAGACAAGGTTCATTATATTTCATCCTGTAACTGATATGCTACATAAATAATTAATAATTTATTATATTATAAGAATTATTTCCTTGTATTATACAGTACTGAAGACTACAAATATATTTCCTTATATCTGTAGTCTTCGACATAAATTAATGTTCACAGAACATTTAAGGTATCTTGTGTTTATTTTTTCCTATTTAAGCAAATAAAAATATATCTGCGCACATAATAAAATTATAAAATTGTCGTGTTTATATCTTGAAAGTATTTATAAAAAAATTATTTAAGAAAATACAATAAAAGTAATAAAAAAAAGATTCTTCATTTCAATTGCACATTTGATTTCATTTCAATTGCACATTTGAAAAGATATTTAAAAATTATATAAATATACCACCCCCTTATTTTAGAAACAATTGAGCCGGTAGTCATAAAAAAAGGTTGGTAAAATAACTAAATAGTTTACGCCTCTGAAAGGTATGTTATATATCGTTTCAATATATTTATGTGGTGAAAAACTAATACTGGTAAATAGTTTAAACGAAATATTATTTACACTTAAATATTTATACATACCAAAATCGACTGAAGTTCCTCCTCGTGCTTTCATTGACCAAAAGACTCATCAAGGTAAGTCAGATGACTCCAAACTCGATGATTCAAAGCCATACCGTTAAAAAGTGCAGTCACAATCTTCCGGTTCTATCATCAGATTACACCACCATATATGATTAAAGTACTTACTGAGCCCTTTCAAATGAGTTCATAATCGGTGATAAATTATATAACGAAATCTTGTACTCTTATATCTTAGCAAATTGTTGTCGTCTTAACTCCATCAATTGACCGTCTTGTGTTGACCATATTTACATGAGACCAATCCGAAGGCATATTTTTTGATACAATAAAATAATTATGAACATTTATGAACACGTCTTCAATGGCAGTATATGATTTAGAAAACAGATTTGCATAGAATATTTCCCCTCTCTTGAAGTCAGGAAATAACAATAATATGTCACAAACATAATTAAGACAAAACTATTCAAAAATTAATTGTGTAGCCATTCATATTAAATATAAGCAGTAGATAGTGGTTTACAAAATATTTATGCGTTAAAGGAATGTTAAATGTGTGACGAAGAAATATTAAATGTTGTGTGTATAATTGGTATTGATAGTGAATTTAAAAATAGCGCATATGAAATTATAATATATTCATAAAGCAAAAATATTGCAAGGCGTACATCGGCCTAGATTCATAGGGCCGTGCAAGTAACCTGACTTGCTAGGTATAAACTAAGCTTCTTCACATGTCGTAAGAAACACTGTAATTTATATTCTTATTAAAAGCTAATAACATGCAATTAATGAAGCCCTTGATATCGATCATAGGGATGGTAACTAACTTAATTAACATCAACATCGAAAAGAAATATCTATTTAAATGCACTATAGAAGTTTCCTAAAACTTTCAAATTTCCGATTATACCTATTGTATATAAAAGAAATATTTGTACTCTATATGTTTGTATCTATATAGTTGTATTCTATACAAAATAAATTTTTGGCAAAGATGGGTTTCAGTGTAAAGTAGGTTGTTCCAGAAAAATTATTTGGAGATATGTAATTACAAACCGATAAAAAACAATGCCTCATAGATAGAACTCCGTTAATATTTTTTGTCTTGCGCAACCTTGAAAATGATCATAAAGGACGATGTGCGTCTTTTTTCATTTAACATCATCATAAATAGATTTTTTTAATTGAAAGTATTACGGAACTGTTTATCCAAGTTAAATGTAATAATCTTGTTTTTCTAATTCATTGGTTTTTCTTTTGAATATGAAATGTGGAGCTTTACTTCATATGTTCTTTTTCAAAAGTTTGAATTTTTCAAAAATTTCATTTAATACTTACACAATTAAAGTTATGCACCATATAAGTTTAAATAAATTTTTCAATCGTGCTGTTAAATAAATTTTAAATACTTAAATAAGTGTAGAATGAAGTATTTATGTAATGAATAGAAAACAGATTGTTTTTTGCAATACCTTCGAGAAACAAAGACTGTGTTGAATATGCCAGCCGAACTTCATATGTTCGACCAGCAAATGCTTTTATAGTAAGTTAACTGAAGTGCCTTGTTTTGGTCAGGCAATATTTCACCACATAAATAATGTAAATAATATTTTTTTAATTAAGCTAGACCCTTATAATTGTGTTTTTAAATCTTAACAGTCTCCTTTTTGACTATATGTTTAACCTTAAGGAATTTTGCCAAATTTATGGATTTATGTGAAAATATCAACTGAAATGGTTGGACTTATACAATCAACATTTAAGGGTAGTTTGATCCTTTCACTTAACATTTGAAGCAATTATATAATACAGTTTGTCATTTTTGAAAATTTTTAGGCATATTCGGCTTAGCTTTGAAATCTTTTATCTTTATTTTATTCTTGTTCAAGTTTTCTTTTCTAGAATATAAATTGCATTATTTTATTTAATTTCGTAAATCTGTTATTATAAAATATTTCCACAGTTTTAATTATTATTTATTCGTCATAATATTTCTATTCACGCATTGGTTTCTAAAAAAATATGAAATCTTAGAAAAAACTTGTATACTTCCATCAAATTTTAACGTAACCTTTGTTATATTTGAAATTTTTTTAATTTTAAATTTTTAATTATAGGAATACCTAGTCTGGATTTCATTATAAAGATAAAATCAATACCAACTTAAAAGTAGCTCACACAAGTATAAAACTTTTTTTTATTTCATATCAGTTTCATTCAATTGAGAAAAAATATTATATCCTCACCTTTTTTCCTCTGCATAATTGGATACAAACTAGTAAAATTTATTTCCATACCGCTGATAGAAGAAGGAGGAACAAATAGAGCGATGAAAAAAAGGATAAGGAGCGAATAGAGTGAGGGAGTAGGATAAAATAAAGCGACGGAGAGAGAGTCAATAGAAAACGTAGATTTTGAAAATCCTTAGTACCATCTTGTCTCTTCCTGGGCTGCAAGCAATATCCATCCTACAAAGGTACTAATGTCTAGGATTAGTGATACGGAACGTCTTCCGGGTTATATCGATTGTTTGAAGAAAATTGCAGATCGTTGGAACGACATATGAGCTTATATATGTTTAAATATCTATTGACATATATCTATATATCTATGTATATATATATATATATATATATATATATATGTGTGTGTGTGTGTGTGTGTGTGGGTGTATGTGTGTGTGTGTGTGTGTGTGTGTGTGTGTGTGGGTGGGTGTATGTGTGTGTGTGTGTGTGCAGCTGTGCGCGGGTGTGCGTATATGCGTGTGTGTGTGTGTGTGTGTGTGTATGTATGCATGAATTAAAAGAAAACTCCACGTATAGGAAAAAGCTTATGACATATAAGGAGAGGATATAAATATCATGAAGATGTCTAATGTTAGAAACAAGGGAACACATTTATTTTTCTGAATTAAGTTTTCACGTGTCACATTGTGCGCCAATTTATTTAGAGTCGGTTAGAATATTAATATCAGGGACAGGGCTACCGGCGAGTGAGTACGACTTACAATAACTTGTTGCTTGTAAAATTAATTTTATTATCATTTGTTTTTCAATAAACACATTTCAAAAAGGATCCATGTACTTTTTCTGGTCGGTTTCGCATTACTGAGGATTATTACTATAGTGTTTATTAGATCAGATCATATGTGTCGATCGCGGGCACAGTTGCTTTCGCCGTCTAGTATCTCACCATTCTTTCGATTGTGTTAGCAATTGGCCTTTCTATCGCTTGCGTTGCAGTATTGCTAACTAAGATCAGCTTGCTTTTAAAAATGTTCGCCTGCATTTCACAAAATGAGGCAAAATACGTTAGTTCCCATTGTACACATGCCGCAGATACAAATAAGTTCGGATAATGAATTTTGAAAGGATAGATGCATTTTTACTTTTGGATGTGCGTAGTTTCCTTAGTACCAACACATTTCATTATCATTCATCTTTCGTCTCCAGTATGTATCCCTATTTCGTACTGTCCGTGTCCTCACTCTACATGAAGAAAACGAGAAGGTACAGGAATTTTATTAGCAGAGCTGAAGCCTGCAGATTTTTCTTGGATTCTCCAAGGTGTCCTGGAAGAATGTGGACGTCACTCTCTTTGGAACAATTTTTCGCTTAATCTCGATGCTTTACTTTTGGATCTTTTTTGCTCGACTTCCTGGACACAGTTGCCATAATTACTGGTACTAGATTCCAGGAAAATAAAATGTCCACATTCTCGAAGTCCTGAAATTTTTAAGAACATTTTTACATTTTCTAGGAAATAATATTTTTTGAACCATTTTACATAAAGCTATGCAAAAAGTAGTGGTAGAATTCTTATATTTAATTTTTCGAAAAAATATCCAAATTTTTCTATAAATATTTCTCACTAAAACTTTGGGTGTAAATATTTTGGGGTACAGGGACTTATAAATATCAGCTCGCTGACTGTTCGGACATGTGCAACAATTAGCTCCGCAGGCAAAGAGCAAGTAACTCATATATTTCGCTAGTAAATGGCACAGATATTTCATTGAGACTACCAATATTATCAATTGCATCAATAGTTAAAATAAACGTTACAAAAATTTGCAAGAAAATTATGTAGAATAAAATAACATATAAATACCGATCCTTAGGATTAGTCTTAGTTTAAGTCCGTGAAATAGGTAAAATTAATATAAACTGAGGTAATTTATAAATATATATCATGATAATTGTTCACTCACTTTACGTGAACATCATATTGTAATAATTTATTGAATAGTGAACAAAATTTAACCGCTTAGTAAATGATGACAATTTTCCTGAAAGAAATTAAAAAATTGCAGGCATCACGACTGCGTTTTTATTATTTATATATACATATTTATCTTCTGTATTGTAATATTATTTGGTACATATTTTCACGAAAAACCTAGTATGTTTCTATATAGTGTTACACCAATCCTCTATAGACAAGATTATAACTATTCGATTGTATATTTTGGTTTCTTTCTTATGATATATAACTACGTACAAAACTTATATCATTTAGAACTAAACATATACGACGAACCGATGTTGATCAGCGCGATTACCCGCTGTACTTATAGGTACCACTTGCGTCCGACGGATTAAAAATATTTCAAAGTGAGTGAAATATTCATGTGTACTTTCGTACCCAGATAACCCAAAACATGTTTATTTTCGATCCGGCATCAAATCCGGGTCGAATCGACGTCCGTAATGGGGCCAAAAATGTTTCGTGGTAAATTAAGCATGAAGGGTCAAGAAGATGGAAAGAGTGTAATCCTATGCTCATAATTTTTATTACAATTGATAAAGTATTCTGAGTTTTACTCTTGTTGAGGTAGGGAAAAATGGATATCTAAAAACATTAAAAAACACATACGTATGATTATCTTTGGTTGAGGTAAAGGCCTTTATTGGCTTGCAAGGCTTTTGTATACTGTTCGTGTAAATCTTTTAAATTGTCAGAATTTGAAAGATTGTTGGCCTATCGATGACCAAAGATGTTATAAATACTGGCAATTTAAAAGATTTAGACCAAAAAAATAAATTCAATAAATGATGATAAATCCAATAAGAAACAAATCCGATGGTATTGGAGTAGAAATATTTTGGCTGCCATCGTTAGAGAAAAAGCTTTGTTTTTACAAAGTTGGCTGAGTTTTGACTATCCTTTTTTCATGTCATAGAAAATTAAGAAAATTAAGCGTCTCTTTGTAAACTTTTTGAATTAAATGGTTAGTTTCTACTTCTTAGATTTTTTTAACGCGTCCAATTGTTAGATTTTACATTTGAGCATTTGAGTAAAATATATAGTAGGTGAAAGATAAATTAGTATTAATTTTTTTTATCAGAATTCCTATTTGAAATATTCTAAATTGCAATGTTCAGCTTCAAAATTTATAACACATCTTAAACGCTCTTATACCTAAATGGGTCTGAATAGCCTGACATAGATTATAATGCTCCATACTGGGACTTAGACGGTTAATTCCATCTTGTTCACTTTCCTCAATAATGTGAAGATTTTTCTATTAAAGGATCTGTCAAGACCAACAATCTACTCTCCACCATTGAAGATTACCCATTACCACGTCTAACACTGGTCACCACTAATGACCGAAAACCTAATCAAACAAACCCAAATAAAATGAAACCACCTTTAATATTAATGATTCCTTCCCACCACCTTTCAGCTATATCAACAGATTCCAGCCCTTATTGGAGAGTAAATGACTGGTCAAGACTTTTCGAACGTATCTAAATTTGATACGCACGCTTACATACACTCTTAAAAACTTACGAGCGTCTAAATTATACTTCTTTTTGTTGGCTGAACCGTATTGGTGCTTGATTTCTTTTTATATACCTACATATGCTTACTCGTACTACCCTACCTATTTTAAATCCTAGCTACTTATCTACCTACTCATTACCCTTGTGGCTCCGTTTATTAGTATATAGCGGTATAACTTTACTCACTTACTTAGCTAATACCCTAGTGCTTTCTGCTTCTCCAAATACCTGTACATTCTTATGATTCTTAACATCAAATTGGCTTCAAATATTTACGTGTCCCTGTATACATTTATCTATTTATTTTGTTACTTTTTGCTCACAAGTAAATCTAGTTCAAACGTTGTGAGTGCTGACCACAAAATTGTTCACCTTCCGGCTCCATCACCACATTATGACCAATATTTATGGCCAAAGGCCTGTTCAGACAAGTCAAACAAGCCAAATTGAATAAGCATCGTCCTCAGCTTCGAAGAGTTTCTTTCCTTTTATTTTGGTTATATCATAAGATCATGACCACTATTTATGACCAAAGGACTCGACAAGACAAATAATTTACTCTCGGCCATTGAGGGTTACTTGTCTTCATTCTCCAGCTTCATTATCTAAGCCTGGCTCCTATAAGTGATCAGAAGCCTAATTAGATAAGTCAAACGAGTCGAAACTCTTCAATACTAAGGACTCCCCTTCGCCATCTTTTGTCTCCATCGACGTATTCCAGACGTATTCCGTATCTCAGTTTGTGATTAATTGACCCGTCAAGACCAGTTAAACGTGTCAAACTTGATAAATCTATTTTAAATCATTAAGGAGTTCGGTCAACCACTTCCCGCTCCGTCATCAGACCATGGCCACTATTTGTGACTAATATACTTAAAAAAGCAAAGGTAACTTGTACGCTTAATTTTTGAAAAAAATTCACAAGTTATTTCTAGAGCCCATCTTCAAATCCTAACCATATTTTGGTGTGATCTGTCCAACCCTTTCGTATTAAGCAGATAAACAATCATGACAATGGGTGAAGGTCTAATGCACGAATTAAGGTTGTAATATATTTAAAAAATGCGTACGAGTTGAATTAAAAATTCCTTCTTTTTTGAAGTCTGTCGAAATTAATTATTTGTAATAAATTTAACTAACATATGCCATATTTATGGAAAAATAAACACACAATTACTTCTACTAGATATTAACAGTTGTTTATACTTATGGATGCAGTTTAATACGTGTACTATACTGAGCTAACAAAGTGTGCGTTATTGTGGGGAGTGTTGACGTCAATTGCTAAATCGATGATTGGTATTGACACAGAATTTAAAAAAGGCGGAAATTAATTCAGAATAAATAAATAAAGTAAAAATATGGCAAACCATACATCGGTCTGGGCAAAAGTAAAAAAAATATATTCTCTTTAAAATATAACGTCAAGCATTTTGTAAAAAACACACTTTTGTACTAAAGGGAGGAATGGTAATCATTTTAATTTCAGTTTTTCACTACTGTCACACTTTTTCAATTTTACACTTCTATTGACTATTTGGAATTAATACCATAAAAAAGTTTATAATTAGCTTCAATGCAGAAGTTTTCGAAAATTTTCTACACTGTTATAGTATGGATTGTTCAGGATCCACAATATAATTGTTTTGATAATTAACAATTTTTAATACTAATTTTAAGGTATTAAACATATTGCATACCAAACACATTATATTCGTTTTCATTTTATAAAATCATTAAACTTGATAAATGGGTAACGACAACATACGAATCTGTTATGTAAAAGTAGGGCTCGTGCGACGAGATTTTTTAAACTGAAAAAATTTAAAAATTAAATTGAAGCACGTAATAATAAAAAAGAGAAAATTCTATTTGTTATAAATTTTCAACAAATATTTAAATTGCATTTAACAGTGTAAATCCGTTGCCTGGTATATCTTTCAAAAGTGCATGAACATCGACTATAGTCATAATTTATGGTAAACTCCACAGAAACTTTTAGTAACGTTTTTCTATCGATTTTCACTTCTGATATTTGGAAAATTGAGGAACGGAACGATAATGAACGATAATAATAAATTTTTTTTAACATTATTAGCAATATTTTTAGAAAAAAATTCTTTCAAATCTCTAAATCTTGCTCTTTAAATGACTCCATTAACATAGAAGTATTTTTAGCATTGACTAGTTTGCGTGTTAAACTCTACAAATTTTTTTGAAGGTTTTTTATTTTGAAGTATATACCTTAATTTTATCAAGAGAAAATAACTGTTTAGATTAAGGAGCGAGCTTGAATTGCAAGGGCTCTGTGAAGAAAACGACATAATGAATTCCTTTAAAAACATGTGACAAGTATTTGGTCGTATTGAAAAATTAGTAGATGACCGTATAGATAATATATGATGATATATGAATAATGGAAAGTCCAAATTAAAAGGCTTTGTCAAAAAAGCGATACCCGGAAATACTTTGAGGTCCAAGAAAGGCATTTATTTAGGATTGTTATAATTTAAAGAGAAACGCTTTCGATGGATATACATAGTACATACAAGATCTTTTCGTAAGTATATTTGCTTGAAGGTGGTAAACGTTAAAACTTTATTCATATTTAAACAGTTGAAATACTTTTACGTCATAAGAAAGTTCAAATAAACATTTCACTAAAACAAAAATCTTAATAACATGAAAAGGTGCAGAATATCTAATGTATTGACGTAGTGAATGGAAAACAGACTGTTTTGTACAATAGCTTCCACTAAAAATATATGTGTTGAGTTAATAACGAATGCAGCAAGCTATTTTTTACAGTGAGTAGTCTCCACTTAGTTGTTTCAGTCGGACATAAATAATGTAAGTCATCATCAAATTTAGTGTTTTTAATATATCACATTGAATTCTTATATTACTTATATACATCATTGCAAGGAAACATTGTAAGAAATTTTGTGATCCAGTTTATAAATTCACTCTATTTTTGGATAAAGCATTTAAATATTCCATATTTTCTTGATACTTTGACTAAGATAGCAGTCTTAAAAATTTTTTCATCATTGTATATAGAATATTATAGACTATTTTGGTTTGCATAAATTTTTCATCATTGTATGTGGAATATTATAGACTATTTGGGTTTGCAAGTTATTTCAATATTTAATTCTATTCCAATTTTATTATTCCCCCACTCTTCTATTTCGTTTCTCTCGTGTCGGTCTTTTCCTACCGTGAACTATTTAACAATATTTTTTTGTTTTAAAATTTCACCAGTTTCTACAGTGCACTACTTAAGAACATTTTTTGTTTCTAAGTTTTGCTATAATTTCACCCCAGTGTGCTTCTTAATCATTTATATTGACGTTGCTATTAATACATTGTTTTATAAAAAGATATAAAAATAAAATATATGATAAAATTTGTCTATTTTCTATAGATTTTTGCGTGATCCGATCCCTTTACATTAATATTTTTTTTAACTTCTTAATTAAGTGGCTTATTTAATTTCATAAACAAGTCTGTTTGAAGAATGCATATTCTGGATTTTGTTACAATGTCAGAAATAGTCAATTAAAATCCAATAAGGCTAAACATACTTCACACATGAGTATAAGCCCTTCAAGTAACCGAAAGGACTTACAAACACTTAAGTTATAAAGAGATCTCCACCATTTTCGTCCCGCAGACTTAGGCAAATTTGCGTCCGCGCGGCTTTATTTCAGAGCAGAAGCTATACAAGTGATAGAAAAGGAGTAAATAGAGCAACTTAGAGGAAGGAAATATAACGATAGAGAGAGAGTAAATAGAGCGACGGAGAGAGACCTAACGGAAAGAAGGAGTGGTAACAGAGAGTGATAGAGACGGTGTAAATAAAGTGACGGGGGGGGGGAGCAAATAGTTCAGTACAGCTGGAGAAATAGGGTGATGGAAAGAGCATGAATGAAGCAACTGATTACGAGAAAAAATGGAAACACAATCTGTTTCAGCCTATAGAAGTTTGAACATTTGATCTGTAATGTTTTTTGTTCAAATTAATATGTTATCTTGTATTTTTTCCAAAGCATGCAGACGTTGACAATCCTTAGTCTAATTCTGTTTCTCTTTGGGGTGAGCTGTGTAAAGTATCCATCCTTCGAAGGTATCGATGTCGAGGATTACATTGATGATCCCGATCGTCTTTCAAATTATATCGACTGTTTAAAGACAAGCGATTCTTGCGGACCGTTGGAAAAACATATAAGCGGTATGTACGCCTGCATTTGTTACTATATTCATGAAAACGTACATTTTATTAAGTTTTGAGATCGAATCCAATTGTGTACAAGGGTGCATAATATTTAGACCTTACAAATATTTAAGTTTTTTTACTTCTAAAAGTATTTCCAAATATCGCTTAATACAAAAAGTCTTATTTCTAACCTCGTCGTGGTATTGTGCGGTCTCGTTGACATAGAAACTTGAAATTTTAAATAATGTTAAAGCTTATTACATTGCACACACCATAATTAAGCTGAAAGTTAAAAATATTAATTTGTAAATTTTAGGGAAGGCAATTTTTTTTAACTCCACTTCTTATATACGGTATAGTTTGAAAGGGCCACTTAAAAGATTCTCAAAAATATTTTTTCATAATTTTAGATATTATATCTTCGGCGAAATATGAAGAAAAATACGTTTTTCCCCCTTTACTATTTCCAAATCTACTCTACCTAAATTTTGAGACATTTCTACGCATACGAAATATGTAGTAGGCAATACATTTACGTTTTTTTATATTTCAAGTCGATTTTCTCAGAAGGAGGAAATTTTAAATTTGGGATAGTAACACATTTTGTTGAGTCACATTTTTGTCACTATACTTTTCACAACAAGGATTAGAGAGAGACAAAATAAAAGTTTGAAAAAGCTTATATATCATGTGGGATATTATTTGAAAAAGCTTATATATCATGTGGGATATTATTTGAAAAAGCTTATATATCATGTGGGATATTATTTGAAAAAGCTTGTCATGAAGAATACAAAAATATAATTTAAATTAATCTAAATAGCATATTTTAAAAGATATTTCAAAATACACATGGACATAGAGCCTGCCCCATTTCTTTATTTTTGAAACAACTGAGTCTCAATTCAAGAAAAAAATTGTTGCTAAAATTTTACTAAAAGTTTACAAGAAAATATAGTGATTATACTACACATTTGATGCACATAGTTTTTTTTTTAATATGTACAGTATTTTGATACCTACTAAAGACATAGAAGGCCCCATAATTTTGTCTTGAAAAATTAATATATCTAAATATTCTAATAGAATTATTATATACATTAAATGTATCCAAGTTCATTAAATTTGTAAGGTAAACACGTAATGCCAGTTCTACTCGTGCTTAATAGTGGGGTCAGTGACTTTTAAGCAATTGCAGGTAGCTTGGCAATACATTTTATATTTATGAATATTTAAACATCTTTAATGCACAATATTCAAGCGAAGCCAGTTACTACTGGCTGGTGTAGTAGACGAAACGTATAAACATGATGCCTATTGTGTTCAAACTTCACTACACATGCACACATACACACGTGCACGCACGTAAGCACGCACACGCACGCACTCGTAGGCATACACACAAGCGCACACTCGCACGCGCGCTTACGTACATGCGCACGCACGCACACGCACATACGTCTGTACACGCACACACGCATACACAGACACAAGGGCATACACACACATACCCCCATACACACACAAACGCACGCATTCATGCACACACACACACACACACAGTTCTGATATGTGTGTTTGGTTCAAAATTTAACGCCATTTGGGTTAATACGCTTATGCGTATATACGCTTATGCGGTAAAGTAAAAGCAAGAAGCATAAAATTAGATTGGTAAGAACAGCATTGCAATCTCCCTTAGTAGCTTATCCTACCCAAAAAACACAGCACGCCATTGGTGAATAAATACAATTTCCATTATAATATTGTTTTAAACGCAGTTTCTTTCTGTTTCAGAAAGAGGGTACCTAATAATGAAGGATGGATGTGCACATTGCACGTCCAAGGAAAAAATGATAATGAGTGATTTGGCCAATTTGGTTGGCATCAGCGATCCAGTATCTTTTTTTGAAATCTGCAAAGTTTATGATACCGAATCTAAGTACACAGAAAAATTTTTGAATTACATAGCGACGGAAAAATCATTGGTCGATGTACCAAAGTTTTCCGGTGCTGTTCAACATATGATATTATCTCTTTTTTGAAGGTGTTTTAATTAGTCAAACAGTGCTATCATTGTTCATTGTTCTGTATTTATTTAACTTTTGTAACCCTAATCCCATGTTGTTTATTAACTCACGTACTCTACGTATCAATTATGTATACTATAAGTTTGTAAACATCGTTAAAACATATTTTTGAGATCATATTGTAACGCCATTTACAAATTTATAACGCAACCAATTGACAGTTTTCTCAATTTTTTATATTTTTAAAAATTCTATTAAAGTTACGTAAAGTAGAATATACTACAGTGTAAAGGAAATTTATTAATTTACATTCATATAAGGTAAATTTACACGTATGCATAATTTGTAAAGCAGTATATTTTTAACAGTTACTTTACTTGGTTAGTTCCACTATGCCATTGCTTAACATTTCTGAAAGTACAGTTGTTATTTTAATTAGAACTCTATGTAATATACGATAGTTTTTCTTCATGTAAAAATATTATAGATATCGTTACCATAACTAGATAAATTTTCTTTACCTGTACTATAAACAAACATGCAAAAAAGTTGAGATTATCTCGTTACAATAATGTACTTATTTGTGAGATATAAATAGGTGTAAGGTGAAACTTATAGCGATTTATAAGTTGTTTCTAAGAAAATTAAGTTCTTAACAGATATTTTTATGATTTAGTTAGATTCTTTCATTTTACTTGTCTATTTTATCAGTCAGAGGTCTATGATCTCCTAAGATTTTAGACTGTCACTGTAAACATATTCAATATGTGCTATAAATATATGCTATTTTCATAATAAATAAACAGATTTTTTAACATGTCTAATAAGCATTATATGGGAAAGCTTTGGCACATATAATATTTTTGATGTATAATTGTAAATGCATGTAGATTTATCAATATCTTTTCAATTACCAAAAATTAAGTCTGAAATAAGTCCTACAAATAATTTCTATGGAAAATATAACATTTTCATATAATTGTATTAAAAAAAATCAGGAGAACGAAGAAAATTAGTTTTGTTCAAAGATATAAAAGAAAGTACAAGATTGAAAAGTTTCTATATTAATAAAGAAAATACTTTCAATTTAAATAAACTATTGTTTCAATTTTGTACAAAATTTATCATTTAAATATAAAATTTTAAATAATTTAAAAAAATGATTTAATACAATAATTTAAATAATTTTTAAATATATGTTAATAAATAATTTAAAAGAATAACGTGGGCAATATATGAAGAGGAGAATGACACAAAACAAGCTTATATGCGTTAAAATAAAATTTTCTTTCTTCACAGGTCATATTTCAGAAATTTTATATGATGGTCTACTGCAGTGGCGTGTAGAGAATTACAAATAATTACACGTAGCTTGTCTTGAATAACTGATATATGTATATACATATATATATATATATAAGTGTGTGTGTGTGTAACCCATTTACGAATATTTAAATATATTTATTTTATGGTATTCAAACGAAGTCCAAAATTTCTATGATACGTGATCTGTAGTCAGAATGTACAAACCAAACTTTATTAGTCCGTGAAAATGGAAATAAAATGTATAAATTCCTTTAATAAAACTAACTTGCCCTTGCGGTGTAAATCGGCTACTTGATTGTACCATTTCAAGCAGCCGAAGTTCAGCGCCAACGAAGGCCGATCAGGGTAATTTATGGCTATATTCAGAATGAAACAATCTCATGACTATTCCGAGCGAAACATAAAATGAAAACTGCCTTGTCATTTACTGCTTGTCTGTCATGCGGTTAAAAGAAATTGAAAATAATTGTAAAAGTAGCTAGTTTTCTCTTTTAATTATATTTGAAATTATATTAGTTATTGTGTCTTCTTTGCTAATGTTTTATTACTTTGTTATTGTAAATGGACATTTTCGTCGTGACAGGAAAGCTTGTCGCTCCATAAACTGTCCTTAAAGTAAGATTTTTCAATTTACACTTTATTAAAAAAATAATATAAGTGAAAATGGTAGGATGCCGTAACTTCTGAAACTATAATACCCTAATAAATATATTGTGGGTAATTTTCTTGTGCGATAAGTTTCTGAAGTTAGCCGGCAGTTGTATTCAAATGTTGTGCTGACCTTTGTGATAATATCGTTTTTTTTTTAAATAAAATAATATTTATAAAACACAATGCAATTAATCAAAATTCTCCACTTTTGTGCATGCATTTTATTAAAAAAAATGCAGTTTGTATGGGAAATATTTTGAAAAACAATTTTTCATTATGAAATAATCACGAGCGAGATTTTCTAAATTATATCACTTTTTATAATGTATATTTTTGTTCGTTTAATAAAAGACCAAATAAAATTTTCATTTTTTCCGATTTAAGTAATTTGAAAAATTCGCAGAAATAGCGTTACAACAGAATATTACGAGAAATAGTTGATAAAATATTAATGTAAAGATTGGATATAATGATTCTCAATGTAGTCATTTAGTTCACAATTTAACACATTTTTCGTTAATGTATGTGGTTATACGGCTTGATTTTTGCCCAGTTGTCATAATAAACGATGAATGAGCGAGTATCGTGGAACGATGAACGAGTGATTGGTGAGAACTTTGATAAGGAGACTTTTGGTAACATTAATATAGAAATATACTTTATATAATACATAAGTACCATGCTGGAACATAATTAACATTGGCATCATTCATACTGAATTTTTTGCAAAGTTGCTCAAAATATTTAGTCTGGTTTATGAAAATGTATATGCAGCATTTCTTTATTTGTATGAGAACAAAATAAGGAGCAGAATATATCTTCATATCAATGTTAGTTTGAAGATTATTGATCACCTTATTTGGGCCGCATTTCTTCTTTGAAAATATCATCCATCATTTACATAAGGAGAGAGATGGAAAAGTCGAACTATTTTAAGACTGAATCAAATTGCGTTTTCATCATTTCGTATTTAATCTATATAGTAATTTAATTAACTTGCACAGCATTTCTGGTTTGCATTCTAGTCGATTGGATGGTGTCAGTATATATGTGCTGCTTTAAGTTTCCATATGATAAGGCTTTTATTATAATAAATTGAAATGTTTCTAAATTTTGCCCTAGTCCATGGACAATAATGAGGGAATAAAATTGTACCCATACACCCCTACGATGGTCGACAATTTGTCATCAAGTCGAGCCTTGTTTTTGAGTACCCTTTTGCACAAACCGGAATAAACCGTGGACTTATTGGTTCATCTTTGATACGAAGAACCATTGTCCAGGTTATGTTGAGATTTCAGTTCCCTTTTAATTGACATGTTTAATCTTTTGAAGTCAGCTGACTTTATTGCTTCTTAGTATTTAAACGATATGAAGCCAGATAAAGTTTGTCTTCAGTACATATAACTATTTCCTTCAGTTTATTTAAAATGCGTCTGTTTCTTCCTTGGTCTTAATGTCATGTTCGAGAGTGCCAGAGTTTTGATGCTTATTTACATTCGTAAAGCAAATGTTATGATTTGATGAACACTCGTTATGAAAATTATTTTTCAAATTAAATTCCCATTCTGCCAAATGTCCGTACACCCTGGTCCGTTATAATAGCTATAAGGTTTGGAGAACTCTACTTGAGCTCGTTTAAGTTCAGCAAAAGAAATTAGCAGTCTATTGTTAAATAATTTTAAATATTAAAAATTATAAATAAATTTAAATACCAAAAACCTAAATAATTTAAAAAAAATTATTTTAAATGTTTTCCTACTGAGCTAAAATCAACACTAATTTTCCACAATATCATTGTCTTCGACTTCGTCAATTTTTAAGAGAATCTAATTGTTTAAACAACTTTCGCTACTGTACTCCACACAAGCTATCGTGCAATTCTTTCTATGCTTCCTGCAACCACAAACTGCTCCACATACTGACTTACATGTACAAAAATTATTTTTAATAGGTGTTGACAGGTTGGCGGTTGATTTATCATTATTAGTATCAAAGTCACTTGATCATATTTCAATCCCCATTCTGAGGGCGAAATATCATTCCATATCTATTACTGCACATGTAAGTGAAGTATCTTTAAATGCTTAGCATATTTATTATTATTCGCATGCAGCTATTTTTAATTATAGCTTTAATAAATTAATTAAATCTGAATGAACGTAAGCCCATTGTCGTCCTGGATTCGAGAGTGCTTACAAATATTATTAAAAGCTTTGAATATTTATATATGTTTAAACTAATAATTAATTTATCGATATTAAATTCTTCTTAATACGAGAAAATATAATGTAAGAATTATTTTGTCAACATTTTCATGAGCTGGATAATTATATATTTTCCACAAATCGTCTTTGCCTTTTTTCTATTTTCAATTTTAAACAATGCAATAATATTCCCCCATCAATTACATTACTGCATTTTTAGTACCATCTAGCAATAGGTATTATGGCATCAGTAACACTAAAAGGATTTTATTGAAAAAAAATTCAAATATTTTATTTACATCGTCGCCCGCTCTCGTTCTTCGAGCATATCTTAAATCAGCGTGCTGATAACCTTTTTTGGAAAATACCTGTTGTTGATATTTGAACAATTATTCTGGCTTAAATTTGCCGGATCATCATAATACATCTTTACACTAATTATATAAAAATACAATGTTCCATCTGTAATACCACTAGGATGAGTTTCATTAATCGAATCCTGGTGGCTCTGATTTTAATCTATGTCTAATCGCAAAAGTAATAAGGTTTAAAAAAGATTGAAATACCTGCATATCTACTTGCTGCAATACTGTTAATATAGCTACAAAGGGAATAAATTGTTTTAAGTGCTTTAGCACATCAAAGGCCCATGTTCTAGATATTTTTGATTTCGGTAAGTATGTAATTGTAAGTTGGCTGATAAGTATACCATTTTTTATCCGCAATTTATAAACTGTAAATAAAACTTCCCGAAAATTTCTGGTAGGATGTGCAAAGAGTGCGGTTTCTGATCTTCTGTTCAGGTAGCAATAACTGTGTTTTGGCTAATAAATAAAAATTGTAAACTACACAAATAGAATACAGAGGGCTCTAATATCATGAATTTTATTTTTATTTACAATGGAGTAAAGCAACACGCTTTATATGCACAAAGATGGTTGGGGATATATTCTCCTATAGTAAAGTCAGACATGAATTTCAGAAATTTAAAAGGGAAGGGACTTTTCACATAACTCTCATCAAAAGCGATTTCTTACATAAAACCTTGAAAAAATTTAAATGTATTGTAGGAATTTCTGACTCTCTCATACATAAATTAAAAAAGAGCTTCATGTTTTGGAGGAAAAGTGAAACAATTTGATTTCATTACCCCTTGATCTAATACACTCTTTCAGCTTAAGGAGACGGCCGAAATGTGTTTCGGAAAAAAAAAGTTTGTAGATATTATATCATCTTGATGGACTGTAGTCCATAACTCTTCTTACTCTCCGGATCTCATTTCCTTGAGCTGTTACCTGTTTCTCTTGTTATCCATTTATTTATGCGACGCATAATTTGCAGAAATATACAGTATTAAAATTGCAGTTACCAAATTTTCAGTTAATAGGTCAAAGGATTTTAGAACGAAGTATACACGTTGAAAATAATTGACGTAAATTGACGGTAGATATTAATAATTACGTCTAAAAGTAAAATAACTCTGTAAAATTAAACGGATGATTTTTTAATCGTCAACGTTGTAATCGAAATCACTATTCATTTTATCAAATAAGATTTCACTTATTTAAGTAATTTGAACGGAAACGGAAGGCGTTATTTAAATAATTTTAAGTGAAAGAATGTTATCGATGTCAAATAAAATTAATCTAATTTTTAAATATTTTCTTTAGTACCCACTTTGAATGGCCTTGAATCCTAATCAGACTTTAAATTCCACTTGTATCTTTTTTCTATTTATATTACTTACCTTATACATTTTTAAAGACGTAATCAGAAAGCAAAGATAATGCTAGTTAAATTCATATTTATATAATACAGAAACATATATTTATGGATTGATAAATATTCTCCAATTATGACAATGTCTTCGGGTTTGTATTTATCTACCACTTGGTTGCATTCGGCAAACAATACTACATGCCTTATTTACTTTACATGAAAATTGTCGTATTCCATTAGGTTTTTGATACTTTTTATAGAGTATAAACACTTTCAACAGTTGCACCACAATAGTTGGAAAACGGTTTAAATGTACGTAGATATACAGTGTACATAGGTATACAGTGTATATAGGTATGCAATGTACATAGGTATACAGTGTTCATAGGTATGCAGTGTACATAGGTATAAACTAGAGAAACTGTGATTTTACGGTCTAACACATTTTGTTAACATTTTAAATTTCATAACGTTTTTTTTTCGTACAACAGTTTAACATAATTGTGATGCAGGAATAGTTTTATTTTTAAATTATATTTCAACTGACCGAAATTGTTTCATTAATTTCTATAAGTGAAGTTCCATATTTTTTTATTACTGTTATTTCAATATTACTTTCTCTTTCGTTAATAGAACTATGTTGTTTAATTTTAATGTTAAGTTATTATTATTTTAATTACACCTCGTATCTTTGTCTATCATTAAGCATGTAACTAAATTTAAATAATTATTAAGTATCCCACGCATAGTCTTAATTAAGGCTATATGAAATTATAAATCTGAATAAGATATGAATAATACATAGAGTATGTTCTTTGTTAAAAGATCATTGTTTTACTTTTGTTTGTACCATGTCCAAAACGTTACGAACTTGGAAAAATTCAATTAACTTTCACTTATTGGAATAAAAATCATTAGTTGCGGTGTTTAATGAATATAAAACATGCCTGTATATCTACATAAAATTTACATATGTGTTTAAATCATCGTCAAAATTTTATTAGATATTGGCACCTAAAAGACTTTCAATCATGCCAATGGGTATATCTACATAAAATTTACATATGTGTTAAAATCATTGTCAAAATTTTATTAGATATTGGCACCTAAAAGACTTTCAATCATGCCAATGGGTATATCTACATAAAATTTACATATGTGTTAAAATCATTGTCAAAATTTTATTAGATATTGGCACCTAAAAGACTTTCAATCATGCCAATGGGTATATCTATATAAAATTTACATATGTGTTGAAATCATTGTCAAAATTTTATTAGATTTTGGGACCTAAAAGACTTTCATTCATGCCAATGGGTATATCTACATAACATTTACATACGTGTTAAAATCATCGTCAAAATTTTATTAGATATTGGCACCTAAAAGACTTTCAATCATGCCAATGGGTATATCTACATAAAATTTACATATGTGTTAAAATCATCGTCAAAATTTTATTAGATATTGGTACCTAAAAGACTTTCAATCATGCCAATGGGTATATCTACATAAAATTTACATATGTGTTAAAATCATCGTTTCATAATTATTCTTATTTATATCTTCATTTTCTTTATCATGACATCTTAAATGAAATATTTCGACAAAAACGTTGAAAATTTCTGTGTAAAAGTACACCAATTATGCAAAATTTATTTAAGTATTGTAATCTTTTAATTGACAGCTAAAACTTGGTAATTATAAATTAATATCATTATGAAATGAAATCTATCCAATCCTTAATTTATTAACTTACAATTATATATTTTGAAAGCATTAGCGCTCAATGTACGGAGCACATTTGCGTCGCATCATTTCTGAAATCGATCTCCGTTTAATGTTGGAAAATATGCAGTACAACGATGGAAGTATTGTTTTGGATTAAGGATATTTGCGTTTAAGTCCTTAATCTTATTATGTGAATGTCTTATTGATTCTTGTTAATTATGTGTTTAATGCAAATATCTACTATCCTATTTATCAAAATTGGTTTGAAGATTTATTTTAGAAATGGGCGAAATTTTATTGGTAGATAACATGATAATATGCAAAGAACATTCATATCAGTTCAATTAATTTTATTGTTACAGTAAAGAATGAACTATATATTCATATGTTTGGTATTATATGCACTTGTTAGATATATTTTGGTACATGTTTTATGTTTGCAAATTTTAGAGTTTAAGTCTATTTATAAGGGGTTGTGCGTGCTGAATTCTATTTTCGGTCATTGTCATTTTTTTTATTAAATCGAATCATAAAGCGAATATCCGTCAACAAAATTTGTTATTTCAACATCGTGTCTGGTTGAATTTTTCGTTTTAAATATAAGATCTCTGACAATAGCCGACGGTTGCAAATACTAAACGCTTAGAAAAAGTAAAATACGAAATAACTTGGCCATAGCCAAGGAATTAATATTTTTATGCGAATATGATGGCTAATTTAATAGGATTTTCCTTTTTAATGCGATATTGTTTTTATTTGGAGATCCTACTGTAAGGAGTTTAACAGGGTTATTTAGTTTTTAAAACTTTCAGAGGTATAATATTCAAAGAACAAATGTTTATGTAAGCAATATATTTATTAAATGTTTCACAACTGTTTACTTTTTAACACTAATTTCATTTACAATAGTTCTATTAACTTTTCATGTGAACTAAAGCAATTCTGAGGTTACAACACTAACGCATTTTATAAATAAAACTAGCGTCATCTATCTTAAACTATGTACTGTCAATATACCCTATTATCTAGATTGTCTGTACTCTTCTTAATTCGATCTTATTTTTATTGAAATATTCCATGAGGTGGCTAATTACTCTATTTAAATTCTGGGCGATGTTTTTTGGTCAATAATATTTAATCAAAAGACGGTTATTTAATTTTTTTAGCAATAATATCATATTGTTTGCATTAATATTTCACATGTATGCGAGATTAGTTAACATGTTGAAAGTGTTCACTTTTGAGATTCTTATTAGGTACTTAAAAATATCATATGTTTACTTACATCCATATATTTGCAGCAGTTTTTTTAACACATTAGTCCGACTAGAATTTTTATGCCACAGCTTTTAAAGCCATGATTAATATTTAAAGAAGATCTTTATATTTGATATGGAATTTTGCCGTTATATAAGAAATATTGCGAACTTAATAAATAAATAGTCGTCTAAGTCTCTATGTTTTTAAGTAAGTCTTTGCACTCTCAGAGTTTTTAGCTTATCATATTCAAGGGCTTTAGGCTGATTAAAAATAAAAATATGTTTGCAAGCAACAAAAGTAAAGTCTTCGTACGCATAATGCATGTCTAAATTGTTCGATATCTTAACGCTTACAAAATTACTAAATCCACTTGCATCTGGTTTCAAAATTTATCATGGGACCTGAACAGCCTAAGTGAAAATCACAGATGTTATGCTAAAAGCATGAATGACACTTAACCCACAATACTTGAGTTCACTAGTGCATTTAACACCGTTGACTTTGTTATTTTGCTAACTTGTATGAAATCTTTGATTATAGCTTAACCCTTATTAGAATGGTTTAATTCATATCTACGTGAACATCGACAATCTGTGAAGTATTTAGATGCATTCTTTGAATTGATGAATTTAGTATTTGGCGAAAAAAACTTAGCTGGCAACCTCAAGTAAATTATGTTAGCCATCGCATCCTCAGTGGAATACACTCGCATAAATATATTAAACATTTTCTAGACATTTAAATCAAAACTTATCTCTGTTAAGTACTCCTAATACCACTGCTTGATTACAGAGATGTATGCTACCCAGATCTTATAGAGTATCACCTTAAAAATTAGAACGCAAAAAACATGATCACGTTTCTTAATTCAGAGTGCAATTTAAATGTCCGTATTTGGCGCAATATATAAATTTTTACACTTTTTTATAATATTTTGAATAATCCTACTTGTTCAACTTATTTCAAAAACAGATTTAATAACTTGTCTGCCCATGGTGAACACTATGCTTTAAAAATCAGTTCACTGGCAAACAATAGATGTATGTTTGAGAAAAAAGAGTTTCCCAAGCGTACATCTACCTTTTATGAAGTTTTTCGCTGTCCATATTATAACACTTTGGAATCAATTGGAAGCCGTACCAGGAGTTTGCGGTCTATAAATGTGTTCAAAGACCGTCTGCTCATAATCCCTTAATCCTCCCTTTCCTATTTCCATGATGTTCCCCTTTTCTTACTTCCAACAATATCAAGATACATCATTATTATTTTTTTTACATTTCGTCATTTACTTTAGTTTTGTTTATTCATTTGTAGTGATATTTTTGTTGTGTGATGTAACATCCTAATAAGTTTTTTTTCATAGTTACTTTACAGTCTTCCACATAACAACATTTTTAAATTTAATGAACGTAGTTTACTAAAAGATATTGCTCTTGTAACAATTAATCCGCAAATGTGTATATTTTTGTTTTTGAAACTTTAAAAAAAATTAATTAATCCTATTTAGTTATTATTTTCTTCTTTGCAAATATTAATCTTGAACATATTTTTGTTTAATTGTGAACATTTTTTTAACTATACTTAGCAATCATTCTAAAATAAGTTTTAACTTTGATTGCAAGGTTGATTCTAAATGGATGGTACTGAAAATAATCAAGGAGTATAATGTATTAAGTAGAAAGTATCAATTCAATTCAATGACTATGTAGCTTTCACATCCGTTTTTTCCTGTCACTAGTCTGTGGTATTTTAGCTACGCGATAACAAACACCGTTTCAGCCCCGTTCGACTAGCGGCTGGGAATAGAACGCAGGAACTCTCAGTGTGCCTCGCCATCAAAGGCCGCTTATAATCAATGCAATTCTCCTTGACGATGATATCTCTTTTAAGGGTCATCGATTTTTCATTGATTAACATTTATGACCAACCACGTTTTGTAGGAGCTATTTGATGATGCACGAGGTTCATCCGTTACGTTGCAATT
The DNA here is from genome assembly GCA_039881145.1 of Druceiella hillmani. Taxonomy (NCBI): domain Eukaryota; kingdom Metazoa; phylum Arthropoda; class Insecta; order Lepidoptera; family Hepialidae; genus Druceiella; species Druceiella hillmani. Next base: position 9,522,164 of record JAYKKI010000013.1, read on the forward strand.
ATTAAGCAGTTATGGTAAACATAGGTGCTTTTGAACGAAATGGAACTAGTTGGTTTTTAAAGAACTCATAATTGCATTCCCATTGGACTCATAATACTCTTATTTATAACACATTTTTACATTTACGCATGCGTGCCCTTACTTTATAGACTAATGGAAAATTTAGATTAGATTTGTATTAGCAGTACCACAAACACACAGTAGACTTTTATTCGTAGATAGCAAGCTATTGCACATAAATAAAGAACTATAAAAGAAAACATATGGAAATTGTGAAGAAAATTTTTGGATCCGTTGATGAAATGGACTTAAAAGCAGACAAGGTAAATTTTTTATTTCTTTTTTATTTATTTTTTTTTTATGGTTTATTAGTGGTTTGAATATAAAAAAATAATCCCCAAATATCTGATCTGATGCGATTGCTTGTATAGTAGTTTCACACATGCTTATTATACGTATGTATATATAATCTATAGACATAATATACTACGAATAGACAGACAAATCGTACGAGAGAGAATATATTTTTTATGACATTACTTCGAAAAGAAAAAAGATAACAATATGTGAACAAATAAAACTGTTTTGACAAACAAACGTGTCCAATAGTTTCTGGCTTCGACAGCGTCTTGCCCTATTTTAGTATTTTCATGTATTTTAAAATAATATTTTCACCAAAATTATTTTAGAATAAGCAATGGTATCTTGTTCAGTATTGGCTTGTGAAGTGACATGAATAATCAGGAGACATTTTACAGGTAAATGCTATGCATGTACTTACTTTTTTATGACTTATTTTCCGCTAAATTTTAATTTAACTAGACTTGGTCTATATTGTATTGGATATATATATATATATATATATATATATATATATATATATTTATATTTATATATATATATATATATATATATACATATATCATAGAAAATATGTTCCCTTTCACGTTTTATTATTCGTTTTTATATTTTGTGTGTATAATTACGAGGCATTGTGTCCGTGAAAAATTACATTCTACGGGTTGACATATACGGATTAGCATTATTTTATCGACAATTCATATCGATATTTTTCCATAGTAAAAATAAACGTAGATTGCAATAGAAATGTTAGTTAATAAAATGAAACAAAATATTGTTAATATTATTTAAAATGTAAGCGCTTAGTGATATATGTGACCGAAAAAGGCGTGGGTTCAAATCACGCAAAGATCAGAAAAATATTTTCAGACTTAAAAGAATTGAGTGTATCTAAATTGTTCAGTATTTAAAATAAGAATTGGCCTTATATAATGTTGGTCTTATATAAAATAAAATCAAGAGCAAGCTAGCAATTAGTTTAAAAGTGAAATTTGCAAAAGTAGCTTATCTTTAAAGGTAATAAATTGAAAGAAAAATTAAATTATAAGCAGCAGGACATAAGGAACTTGATGGCTAAAGCCAAGAAAATGAAGAAAAAAGAATAAAATAATACAATTGGGGCTTGAAGAATTTAAAAAAACGTGTAGGTTTTTGAGAGAAAAAACCTTACCACATCATGCAGTAATGAAACGTTACTGAAAGTTAATAAAACTTTTAGTAGATGAGTAAATAAAAAAAAAGTTTAATTGAAAAAAAGGAAAAATTGTCCATTCTACTGAGTAGTGAAAAGCTTAGAATATTTGCATTAACTCGCCATTTCTAGAGTTCTAGGTGTTATATATATAACCGTGAAAATTTTGTTCTTTGTTTATTTTATATTAACACACTTAGGAAATTATATCAGAGAATAAATTTCGAGCCGAGTTTTAGAGCCATCTCATTCAATAGAATAAAGGAAATGGCTAAATACTAAATATTTGTTAGCATCACTTTTGATGAAATGAGCGTTAGGTAATATGCTGAATTTGTCGGCAAAATATATTAAGGCTAAATCAATATAGGTATGTATTTGCACGGAGACGAATCAGCAATTGTAAATCAAGTTCTAATAGTCATGGTTGTGGCTATGAATAACTTTTGGAAACTTCCAATTAGTTTCTTTCCAGGAAGAAATTTTACGGCTCCATGAAAGGTAAATTTATTGAAAATATGCCTTGATTTACTTAATACACGTGGAGTCTCCACGTGTAGTAATTTCAATTACATCTGACGGAATGGCTTCAAATTTTAACACGTTCAGTTTACTTGGCGCAAAATTAAACAGCGAACCATATACTCCATTTCACATACAAAGTCTAAAAATATTAAATTTTACTCGATCCGTGTCACTCGTTAACATTTGTAAGAAATATGATCGATGATTAAAAAGTTTTAATGGACGAAAATAGTATAAAAATTGAATTCATCTTTATTACGCAATGAAGTAAGGTCTGAAATTGGAGAACAAAATTACATTTAGGCATATTAATTATTTAAAAAAAAATGAAAGTATTGCCAGCAGCACAGTTACTTTTAAGGTCTATTGCGACAACAATTCAGTACTGCCAAGATTTTTTCAGTTTATCACCATTTTATAATTCTGGAGCCTCTGTGCTATTTATATCCCTCGTTAATGAAATATTTTATAACTTTTAATTCCAGGAACTTTCTTTCTTCTGGGTGTAAAAAACTTTTGTGCTCAACTAACACGAAAATTTCGACACAATCGATAATGTATACGAATATTTTACAAATTTAAAATTTGATGTTGGTACCGTTATCATAAATTCTACGAGTCCTTTAGGTTAAGCCGGCTTCTTAATAAACATAACAAGTCTAAAATATTTATATGTAGACTACATTCAAAATGGCCACTTGTAATTTTTACCTTTTTATAAATTGTCACAAGACCATTTGGAAACATTTTTAATGCCATATGTTCTAGGGGTATAAAAAGGTTATTATGTCATGCAGAGCTAACATTGAATGAAAGTGTAAACTGCTTAGAAATGAAAAAAAAGTTACTGTTCTTTCCGGTATAGTTTCAATCGCAAAATTATTCCTTGATATAATCACGAACTAAAGAGTCATTTAAAATTCGTTTTCATAAGGTCGTTGTTCATTAAGGTTCAATAAGATTTCGATTTTTCCAAAAAAGAAGGTAAGGGTTTTTTGACTTATCCATGAAAAGATGCATTTGGTATATACTTAAAATGCAAACATTATTTTAGGGGACATTTAAAAACTAATTTTAACTTTGTAAGACGACTTTTCACAGTGCAAGAACGCACTTAAACTTTTTATTTATTTAAAAGTACATATTATGAAATACGCTTATATATCTATACAAGTCTCAAGGGTCCGTAGAAGAGAGTAGTGTTTTATTTTGTGGCGTAGACGGCGCTGGATTGATCTTGCTTCCGTTTCCTTTATAATGTCATATATGATATTTTTTAGATGTGCTGTTTTCTTATTTTATTCTTTTTATTCAAAGAATATTCGTTTAAAGAAACTGTATTATGATTGATAAATTCTCCAGTAGAGGAAGTTCTTGAATATATTTGACAGTCTTACGCATTAATCAATTTCCATATTTATTGCTCGAATATATTTAAACTGACCCGATTACATACTCAACATGAAGTCACTGTTTACATAGCGACATGTCGATCAGATACGTGTAAAATTTATATGTTTTTTTTTATAATTTGAAAGTAAATAAAACAAATAAATAAATGAAATTTCAAGTGATTACTTCATTTTATAAACGATACTTCACTATACGTTAATTTTGACCTTCTCTAAATAGTTTAAAGAGAAGAGTGTTATCTACTATAAATACATGGTCTGTCACCATAGAAACAACCTTGGTCACGTCGCAAATTTTGATGACTGGTTGTGAGTAAATATTAGAGATACTTTATTGGGAAAGCAAACATAATGATTTTTAAACTTATATTGATATATAATAGACGATTATATTCATTGCAGTATCGATATAAGCCTTCGAGCAACAACGAAGTAGTAGGGGTTATGTTTGCCACAGAGTCTCTCGATTAGTTGACTTAGCCAGGAATGGTGTATATTCCGTCTTCTTCAATTATCAGTTTTCGTATTCCACCATATTTTTTATAAGCTCCAATGAAAATTTTATGCTATGAATTTCTAAATTTTTCTCTAACTGCCTCATAGGCAAGTGGGCGCCCTGGAGGCTAATAATACATAGTGAAAATGCTATTTTTTAAACCTTTTTTTTGGATAAATGAAAGAATTTTCAAAAAATAAAATGAGTACTGGCATCTAGTCGAGAAATATAAAATTACGTTGTTATGTAGTGCCAAATAGGTTACATTTTTTCATAACTTGTTGCATACGCGGCATTTATTTATTAAAGGAACATACGAGCGTATTGTGTTTATTAGTTATTTAGTTACCTGTTAATTCATACGCACACGGCCTCGTAAACGTTCTAGGTGAAAAAAATATTAGGTTTTTAGTGTCATTAAATTATGTAATTTCCTTCATTTCCATCTACTATATTCCTACATACAAAATTGCAAACTTTTATTTGGGCTACTTTAATGATATGTTTTTTATCCTTTTGCAATTCGTAATTATGTACATGATTGACTGCTCAATTCCAAATCAGACATGATTATGTTTATTGCTTTCTTGTTCGGTTCGTGATGTCAGAAAAATATTTTAAAAAAATAATAATTCACTACCCCATCTCTTGACTTAACAGTAGTTAATAATTTTTTTATTATTGTCCCATTTCAATTTTTTTCTATTTGAATGGGTACTGTGACAAATATTCGATGATTTAAAATTTTAATATAATATTTTTATTTAAAATTTTTTGAAGTCGTAGTGGAGAAGTTATGCAAAAAGAGAAAGGCGAATTGAAGAGTAAATTGAACTTAAAATATTTAAAAAGTTGTGTCAGACGGAGTTCCTGAGACGTTTTTTTGACTTTTAAAATTAAGTAAGTTGCTTTTCGTGTCAACGTTCAGTAACATCATCATCATCATCATATATATTAATATGCTAAGGTTTTAAGATGTTACTCTCCCTTTTTAGAAAAAACCTCACAACTAATCCACATAAATTATATATCATTTTATAGATAATTTCTTGCTCTACCGGCATCGACAACTAAAAAATTTATTATTGCTATTGTTTTTGCAAATTAATTAATTATTAAAATTATATACACAAAACAGCAATGCTGCCATCTAACGGCTTAACGTCAATATGATTGATGGTCGGTAAAATTTTTGTTTAATTTCAAATCCACGCACGTATAAATAAAGTGGCGCTTTAGCTCAATGCTTTTGATACTTGCGCCTCTATATGTCAATTTTAGTAAAATATTTGTTTGATCTGTCATCTGAGCTTCATAATGGAATAAATAATAATGCGAAGACTTCGCACGGGTCACGCTAGTTTTTAGTATTTTTAGAATAATGTTTTAACTAAATTAAATTATTTGACTAATTATTGTTACGTTTATTTGTATCTATTTTTTTTAATTACAATTATTTCAAATTTACTCTATTTTTGGTCAGAACCAAAAATGTTGGAAGTTTTATCTTGGTATTCATTAGTGGTTACGCTGCTGTTATTATAAATGGTGTTTTGAACTCATTAAATTATTTTAAATGTAACTAATTTTAAACGTTCTCTTATATTGACATCATTAATTTTTAGGGAAATATTTTGATCTCAAATGTAGCTAAAGATATCATAATGTAGCTTAAGAGTTTCTGAGTCTTTTTTTAGTTTTTAAAGGAAAGCTTTCCGTGAAGTAACAAATTTAAAATTAAATGTTGATATACCTTTGTTAAGAGGAATTATCTTTAATGTTACATAAATCAATTTTAAAACGCCTCCTTGGCTGAGATGATGTTGTGACGGAGGCGACTCTAAAGATGAGTTTTGAAATATTAGGTTCCTATTTATTTCCCAATTTAATCGTGTTAATAATGAGGTAAAATTCGTAAAAATTTATAATATGTCTCATTCGAAAGATTATGTGAGATGATTCATACCATAGTCAAATTCAAGTCAGATGAAGTCAAATCTTGGAAAAGAAATAAATAGTAAGTCGGTTAAATTGTTCGTTACAATGTTTTGTTTTTTCTTTTTGCAATATATAATATCCCATATCCAATATATTTCAATCTCGCTAACAATTAAACGATTCTTCATTTATTGAAATCAAAACTTGCATTTGTAGCGATGAATGAATTTAAAAACATGCATATACACCTATATATATATATATCCAATCACCTATAAATATTTATGTAAATTAATACGGATATATACATAACATTTCCTCTTTTTACTTCAAGACACTCAGCGTTTCTTTCCTTTATACATCTATACACACTTATCTACTTATTTAATATTCTAGTTGCTTCATGCCTTTATATAGACTTGTAAAAACTTTTCTACCTGCCTACACACTATCCTTGTTGGTTCATTCCTTTATACATACTTGCTAATCGGCCAGTTAATATCATAACTAGTTTACTGGTTTGTATAAATTTGTATATGATTACTTATTTTACCGTTAACATTGAGTTCATTTTGCATATATCTATATATATTTACTTACAAAGGTCATAGTTGCTTTATGCATTTTTACTTACCTGTACATAATTACTTTCTACATATCCTTGTTGTTTCTTAGATTTTAATTTTACTCCATATACTTTGTTATTTTAAATTAGTTATTTTAACTACTCATTAAATTTGTTATTTCTTTGCTTAGGCCAAAATAAAACCAAATTTGGTGAGTTTATCCCTCACGACGGAATAGTTCAAGTTATCACCTCTCGGCTCCTTTTACAAAATTCCAATTCCACGGTCAGAAAGTGGTCAACTTTTGTGCCCTAATGACTAGGCAAGAAAAGTCAAGGGAGGGCTCCCTAGAGGAGAACAGGAGAAGGAGGGAGAACTCGAATAATAAGTTTCTCACCATTTAGGAGTTTGATCAATATTTCCCGGCTGCACCATTATGCCATGACTACCATCTCTAACTAAAGTATAAAAACTTACAAAGTCACATCAAATGTATTTAAACTCGGTTGGTGAATTAGTAAAATGGACTTTGTACACTCATCTTTAAGGAGGTATTCTGAGTATTCCTAGAGTAGATAATCAGATCTTGATCATAATTTTCAGAAATACACCCGAAATAATTTCCTATCAATAAAAAACAGTTACAGAAATCGGGGGACATATCGCCAACTTAAACAGATATATATTTAAAAAAACGGGCGTGTGAAAATAAGTATTTCCTTTTTTGAGGTCATAGAAAAAATCATTATAAAAATACGAAACATATTTATGAAACGATTAGTTGTGTATCCATACATATTGAATAAAAGCTGCTCTTTATATGATAATATAAATTAATACGTGCGCAAATACTGAATGAACAAAATATTTATACGTAAACATGAGGAATGCTGACGTCAACTAATAAGCAGAAGTGAATTTATAATAAACATGACGCAAAATAGGACAAGCATTACTCGTACATCGGCGGTGTCAGTTCAGTCCATGCGGTGGCATAAGTAAATAACCTTAATGATATAAATAAACTCATTTCTCATTTTGTGAGAGTAGAAAATTTTTCAAGAATTAGTAATATATATATATATATATATAAATATATATATATATATAAATATATATATATATATAAATATATATATATATATATATATATATATATATATATATATATATATATATTACGTGCACAAAACAAGCGTTCCATCTAACAGTCATTTTACCCGAACACATTTTGTGTATGTTAAGGCCAATAAACATTGATTTGCCAATAATTTAGGTAAATTGGAGTTGAATTAATACTTTCTTAAATTAAACACGATTAGTTTTGTTAATAATTGCGATCATGATAGAAATTTCAAATATAGTGACTTGGTGTAATGGTATTAATCTTTAAAGATGATATAAAGATACGCCACTGCGATTTTTTATACAAATTATCACTCTTTTCTAAGGCAGTTTTTAAATTATTAAGTAAATTGCTAGTAGTACAGATTTTGCGATAGCGATTTTTTATATGCATATATTTTTTCTAACAAAACAAAATGAACATAAAGTTTCAAACTTATAAATAATTAGCAGAAGCTAAGAAATAACAAAAAAATTACTCAATATGTTTTTGCTATATAATTATTCTGTTTCTGTTTCCAATTTTATAGGATTTAGTGGAAAAGTTTTCGAATAAATGTGGTTGTGTGATAGGAGGTACTACTGATTGGAGGCACTGTTTTTGAGTTTTTCGCGGCATTATTGTTTTTTTTAAATGACTTGCCACGATATTCTCTCTTTAGAAAAAATGTATATATGTACATATATATATATATATATATATATATATATATATATATATATATATATGTATATATATGTATATATATATATATATATATATATATATATATATATATATATATATATATATATATATATATATATGTACATATATGTACAATTATTGCGATTTTTTAATTATGACTATAACGAATCGGGTATCCTTTGTGGAATTGCCATATATTTTGCATATAGATTTCGCTATAGAGATTTCCATAAAATAAGAAAAAGCTGTGAGATTTCTAACAAAGTAAAACATTTTTAATAATTCATTTTAATGCATTCTGCGCCTCATATTTGTTTTAGTGTCGTAAAACTACTAAACCTCACAAACGTCACTAAAATTTAATGGAAATATATTAAAATAAAAACATTTTAAAAGTTTCCTGCATACTTAGATACATGCAAATTTTAAGGAATATTATGTTTTTAATAAACAATTTACAAATAATAATATTATTTTTCACCGTTAATATGTAATTTAGAATGGGTATAAATGTTATCCACTTAAAATAAAATATGCAATTATTAGTAATCACTATAATTTTCCTATAGATTTTATGTAAAATGCTGGTAACTTGTCCCATTTTCCACAATTTTGATTCTTTGACTGAATGGTATTTATTAACTTTAATAACAATATCTTTAGAACTAATTTACATAAATATTCGGCAAATATATCCAACTATTCATTATTGAAATTTTTGAGAGATTTTAGCATTCTTAGGTATTTCCTCATTTAGGGATTTTAAGGTTTTAGAATTTTGCTAAATTTCAAGTTATGAGGACAAAAATATTACTGTGACAAATAAAAAGAAAAAAGATTCCATTTTTATCGTTTTAACGTATGAAGCCCTAATAACATGAAGAGTTATTGAAATGGTGTAATTTGATTTTAAATTGTAGAGAACTGTAAAGAAAAATATCATAATATCCATAAACTTTAAGTGATGGTAATTGTTTGGTTTAATGAAGGAATAAAAGTGGAACTGTGAAATGATGTATGAATAAAGAACAGCAGGACACAGGGTGCAGATTACTGAAAATGTCAAAAAAAAAGCTGTGCTCAGAAACACAATTTTATATTTTAAAGCCAAAAATCAATTGAATTCATAGATTTTAGGATCTAAATGCTTAGAAGAATTCTTGTGGTGGATCTAAGTGATATATATTTCCATAATTCAAAAGAGATAAGAAAAATATTTGGCAAAAATGGATAGCAGTATGAAGTGGAATAAAGTTCTAACGGTATTTGAAAAAAATTAATTATAACATTTTTGCAGATACGTTGTTGCAGATAGATACGTAACGAAGCTCCAGATTTCTGATTATACTTTTTGCCTTGATAAATCCTAGAATTGTTATAGGGAAAATATGCGCCTTTATTCCATTAAATTAATGAACCAGGATTATTTGTTAATTTTAAATATTTAAGCGAAATGCAATTATACGTAATAATTTGCTTTTTTTTCTTAATTTTCCTTAGATTGTCAATTGTCACGTTTCATTTCATACTTTTTGATTTATGGTTTACAAACTTTCAAACGTTGTTCTTATTTACACAAATGAAGTATATTTATGGATTCCGAAAGTAGAAATGAATGTTGTACTCATATTGTCGAGTAAATTTTAACAACACAATAGGTGTAGAAGGTTGCATGTATCTTGTTTTGATGTAGTGAATATAAATAATTTTGTTTTATAACAGCTTTAAGAAGCAGTCTTTAGTACGTAAGAAGTTGAACAAGGAATTTTTTGACAATATATAGACTAAATTAAGTGGCTTCGGAAGAGTAATTATATTCATTTACACCAAGTAAGTCTCTTTTAGCATTTGATTTTAATTCACAATGGATTCATTTTCCTCTCGACTCTGTGTTTTAATCCTACGAAAAGTCACCAAATATGGTAGTATATAGAAAATTGCAAGCCAACTGGTAGGAGTTGCATAACCATCACCTCAAAATACCTTGCTCCTTTATTTAACAGTTCTCAAATTTCTGTAATTTTATTAATAAAAATGTTAGGCTTAAGTGGCTCAGCTTTGGATTAACATCTAAGAATTCCATATTCTTCTTGTAATTACAAAGATAGCGATCTTTATAGATTATTCATCATTGTGTATTAAATATTATAGAGATTGATATCGCCAAGGTAGGTTTAGCAATTATTTTATTTGTAATTTTGCTAAGTTTCTTCTTTTGCCCACCCTCACCTTTTACTTTTTTAATTTTTTGTTTTCAATACATTTTTTGGACTAGAACATTATTTTACTAAATTTTGTTAATAAATTATTTTGTCATAGTAGCAATTATTATTCATTTGCATTAATAATTCTATTAATATACACAGTGTATTCCCATTTTTATGGTGTTATGATGAAACAAGGTATTTCTGCAATTTTGGCATATCCTTCCATTCATCTTTATGTTATAACCTCGTGGTAACTTTAGTTTTAAACTTGAGTGAAATTTTGCAAGTACATTCTTCAGACATAAATCTTAACTCTGATGTTAAACCATGTAAAGTAGAAGCGATTTTTTTCTCGCTTCTTATGTAATAGACTGACTTTAAAAAGGAGGGAGGTTCCATTTATATTATTGTCACTAATTAAGCTCCTAACTTTTATCATTTAAGCTCTTAGGTATAATTTTAAGTATCACTTTATATTTTTTTTAATTTAAGCTTGGTGAACTTTCAAACTTTATAAATATTTATACATATGAAGTATATTTATGGATTACGAAAATACAACAAATTTTTTCAAAATTATGTGCAGTGTATCCTCCTTCATACTTACTAATATGATTTAAAAAAATCTAAAAAAAATTGTAGACATTGGCAATTAAAATATCAATTAAATATTTTTGACAATTAAATAAAACTGCGTGATATAGTATTATTTCTAGTTTCTTTAAGTTCTTCACCACGATCTAGGTTTCGTTGCATTACAATATCTTCAGGTGGGCTATTAGCAAAGATGTTGCAATACAACGAAACCTAGATCGATGTAAAGAGCTTAAAGAAAGTAGAAATAATACTACATCACGTAGTTTCATTTAATTCTGAATAACGAATTTCTACAAAACTAACGCCAAATATACAAAATTTTTGAGTTAAATTGCATCGAAAGTTTCAAGAGATATGTAGATATAGTACAGAACCATAATTTGGGCATATTAAATAACAATTTGTGATTCATTTTAGCTGCACGCATTGGCATTTCTCAAAATCACCAGTTTGAGACAGCGTGTATTATGTTAAAATTAGCTGTTAAAATAATGCGTAGTTTCAAAATATATTTTATATATTATACAAAAGTTAAGGCCAAACAATAAACCTGCTTTCAGGCGTACTGATCATGTGTGCAATTTAAACTTAGAGTGGCTATTTTCCTTGTTTATTAATATCGTCATGTTCCTCAAAGTTTTATTTTTTACCAAACGCATCATTGAAAAAAAATCATTGGAATCACTTTAGCTAATCTTCCGCGATGCGCCAACAATTAAAAAGGTTGATGGATAAATAAATAAATAAATATTACAGAAAGTAATATTTTCTATTTTGTTACTTTTTTACATTCCCTTAAACTTTTTCGCAAATATATTTAAATACATACACACTAATTCCAAAATTGTTTAGTTAAAAAAGCTTGTGTTGTTTAAAACCACAAGTGTTATTAATTGATAAATATTGTCGTTAGTTTCAAATTTGAGACAAACTTAAGAAACGAAGTAAGCTCATAACGAATACATAAAATACTGAAAAATTAATTCATCGTAGATGACCGAAACCGATTTCTACCCTCATGCATGTGCTATATTGAGGTTATTTACTCATGCACCTACATTCCCTGCATCACTCGACATTTCACCTTTGGTCACGAAGCTGGACATTTCGCAAATATATGTCCGGATGGACAATTTCAATTTTTAATAATTATATATAGTACCAACATAATAATGTATATAGATGCACAACATTTTTGTGTAATTGGTACGCGTAGGGTAGCCAGGAAGTCGTTCATTGTTGTTTCAATAAATAGTACAATATAAAATTAATTTTACAAAATAATAAATTTGAATGATGGGGTTGACTTCAAGAAATGCGATAAAATATAAACTAAATATTACTTATAGCTGATTCTTATGCGAGGATTCAAATTGATCTGATAGTTTTGATGTGATTCATGCACAAACTGACAAAGAGACAAAAACTCCAAATGCAATATTTTCGCTCTCTATTACCTTTTTCTTTTACCTTAAATCATTTTTCATTAATATATATATATATATATATATCGATTTATTCTACTGCCTATTGCATGCATGAAGTAGGTAATAATCAAATTTAGTCAGTAGAATATTAAATCAACAAAAGTAATAAAATACGAATAGTGATAACGGATTCATGTCTTAAACGAATTGAGAAAACATAGTAAGTTTATATCGAATATAAAAAAAACGTCAAAAAAATGTATCAGCGAAAGAAGGTCAGAAACGATATTTGCCATCATGCGTCTATTCGCTCCTACTACCCTCACTCACCACTATACCTCTGGGCCATCCCCGTTTCACTAATATATGTCCTTGTGGAAAAGTTTATGAAACGATTTAAAATGTGCCTAGCACCATTAATTGACGCAATAGATACACTATATATTTGTTCATTACTATTTGTCGGATAGTGGCTAGGTACTTTTTTCTTGTAATAATTCAATTTAAATTGATTTTTGAAAACAGTAAATTAGCCATTATTCTGATGGTGTGAACTGATTTATACAAAAAAGACATTGAAAATTTTGATAAATATATTTTAAATTTAAAGGAAAATTACCTTTCAATTTTATTAAGCATGCAGATCTTAAAGACCCTCAGTGCCATCCTATTTCTCCTTGGAGTGAGCTGCGAAAAGTACCCATCCTTTGAAGGTATCGATGTTGAAGATTACATTGATGATTCTGATCGTCTTTCGGGATACATAGAATGTTTACAAAGAATTGGTTCTTGTACTTCGTTAGAAAAACATATAAGAGGTATGTATTCTTGCATTTGCGTTTATATTCAAGAATGTGTTAAACAAATTAGGCTTAAAATGAAATCCAATTTTGTACAAGAGTGATTTTTTTTAACCCCTAACGGTTTTCTTAGTTTTAATATATGCAAAACTGTTTCTCATATTATGGAGAGAAATTACCTATCTGGACACCATATCAAAAATTTAAAAATTCATATCCACAATAAATCAATAAATATAATTTAATAAGACCATTTATATGAAGTTTATGTTGTATTAGGTAGATATGATAAAATAATTGAGCTGTATTTCCTTTATACATATATATATACATATATATATATATATATATATATATATATATATATATATATATATATATGTAGAAAAATAAATAAAAACAACATTTTTAAACGCAAATACTGATAAGAATATTAGAAATATTTGAATTTTTGTTATTCATTTTTCTATATATAAATATTAACAAATGTAATGCTTACTGTTGTACTTCACGGTCATTATGTAATCAAACAATTAAAATAATAATTAAACCAAAACATAATTCAAACAATGCACAGTATACACACATTGAACTTGCCAAGTAGTCAATTCAACTTTACTTGTATAGATATACAAAGCACTAATTTTCCACAACACGTCACGAACTCACAAGATTTTACCCATTAAAAAAGCATCCAATGCGCGCATCATACATCGGGTATAAACAAAGTATTGGTGTTTACATATGTATACGTGTGCACGGGCCGCTAAGCGAACACCAGTCTGGTGCCAGAGTAGTAAACATTAGCATGTCGGTGATGCGAACGCATGAGATTCACATGAATTTCCCTTATATTTACTATAGAGAAAAAAAACATGTAAAATGAATTTTTTGTCCAAATTATTCAAGATTTCGGTATAACTAGAGCAATGTCCAGGAAATTCTATGCATATCTTTTCTAGTATTGGCTTCTGGTTTTCTCTGCAATATTATCTTACATCAGAATACAATTACATATTAAATAGGTCATATTTAGCCACAAACAAATTCCAAATTTGTCAGTTTAATTTCAATGCCTATTACTAATTAAATGAAACTTTGTGATGTAGTATTATTTCTACTTTCTTTGATTTCTTTACCACGACCTCGTTGTATCTATTGTTGTATTACAATATCTTCAGGTGGGATTTGCTATATAATTTTTTTTTGTTTCAGATAGAGGCTCTCTGATAATGAAGGATGGATGTGCACATTGCAGGTCCAAGGAAAAAATGATAGTGAGTGATTTGGCCAACCTAATTGCCATCAGTGACCCAATAACTTTTGTCGAAACCTGCAAACTTTACGATCAGAAATTTGAGAACATGAAAACATTTTTGAATTACATAATCAATACGAAGTCCTCGCTCGATGTTCCAAAAGTATCCGATTCCATTTTAGATTTAATATTATCCCTTTCTTAAACTTATATTTTATCAATAAACGGTTCTATATTTCTTTATTCTCTGGTCATTGTGCAATTGTTGTAAAATAAATTTAATATTATTTGACTCATATACTTTGTTCATATTCACGTTTCGTCTAAACTTAAAATTTACTGGAAAATTACGCTATAATGCTATTTACAGACTTATAGCATAATCCATTGACACTTATTTCAATCTATTATTTTGTTAAAATTTGTAAATTTTGTACAAAAGAATGATATCAGAAATACTGTGTTGTATATGAGATTGGTCAAAATTCATTAGTTTAATTCCATTATTCTAATAAACTCAATTTAGATGTATGCATATTTTGAAGCCATATATTTGTACAGTTCTGTGATGTGGTCGGTTCGACTACCAGTTTTTTGTCAAAGCTCAAGATACTTAAGCTCAAGTTACTTTCTTATGAAAGCTCAAGGTATGCTATATTTATTATTTTAACCAGTAATACATGACAGTTTGTCATTACATAAAAAAAAATGAAAATTTCAAACATTGTACATAAATTTGGAGTAATAATTTATATGTGCAGATAAAGACAGATTCTTCCCGGCTATAATTCTGGAAAAAATATTGAACTTAATTTTGCAGTACGTGAAACACAAAACTAAGTATTTTTTATAAAAGTAATTTCTCAGGTTCCTAAAGTTACACTAGATTCCCTATAATTTCATTCAGTCTTTCCGTCTCCTTATTTCTGTCTTCTTTTATATTAGTAATGGCTCTTTGCTCCCCCTGTAGGTTATCGTATACTAATTCTGAAGGAAGATATCATGGTGAAAAATCGAACTTTGCAAACATAACGTTAAATAAACACATTTTGCAAGCTTAATATTGCATATATGTTTTATAAATATATTATATTTATGAAATGTTTTCACTTGTCCCTAATTTAGCTCTCTAAAATAAATCTCTTAAGTTGAGATTGATTGAAAAGGATTACTGTAGAAAATAAAACGCTGCCAAAAGTATTTGATTTGCCAGTTGCTATTCTATTAAGCCGATTTCTAAAGTTAGATATTAAATCGTCAAACGATATATTTAATGGTCAAACTCAAACGGATAAACCCATATATTTAACGGACGCATAATTATTCATTTCATTTGTTAAGAAAGAAAATTAATATTATTTAGAAAGAAAAGAGTTCCGTAATCGGATAGAGGGAATCAAACTGTTGGTCCCAGGACTTATCTTTTGAGGTCGGGAAAGTAAATATTTATGTCTTTAAAAGTCTCAGCTAAAAAAAATCGCTAACTAGATTTTGTTAATTTAAATATCCTGCTTGTTTTCTTTAAATTATTGTTTTGAAATATTGAATATATTTGGCGTTAATTTTGTAGAAATTCATTATTCACAATTAAATGAAATTACGTGATGTAGTTTTATTTCTACTTTCTTTAATTTCTTTACCACGACCTAGGTTTCGTTGTATTAAAACATCTTCAGGTGGGATATTAGCAAAGATCTTAAGAAAGTAGAAATAATACTACATCACGTAGTTTCATTTAATTGTGGATTATTGTTTTTACCGTTGAAAGAAAATGGATGACGGAGATAAATATAACATTAATAAATTATATTGTTATGCTACAAATATTCGCTATGTGCCTTTGTCATTGTCATATTATGGTATAGTTTCATTTTATTGTCAGACTTACTGAGTTTCCATATTTTTGGGCTTACTTGTGTCTCAATATTGCAATGTCGCACTTTCCCTTGTCTTGCTTGCCATAATTAATTTTTCGCAATTATATAATAATATGATGTTTTAAAGGAAAAGAAGAAACAAGATGAAAAGTTTCAAGGCGCTTATAGGATCTGTTTTTCCTGAGTAAATTTCGTTTTAATACTTCCATTATCTAATCAAATTTAATATTATCGTAAAACGTAAGTTTAACAAAAATTCAGGATATTAAAAGAGCCTCTCAAACACAGTTTTTCATCCATATCTGTTTAGTCGTATTGATGCTAATCTATATAACAGGTCTATAGGTACATGTATACTCACATACAGACATTTGTGAATTCAGATTTATTACGCTTTCTTAGTAGCTCAAAAGTGGAAATATGAGTTCTGACTGCTTATTGATGGTAAAGTAATTTTTTATTGTCATATAAATATGTCGTTTAATTAACAAAGCAACTGTCGTACCCTGTCTTCATTATATATATATATATATATATATATATATATATATATATATATATATAAATTTGTAACTCTATCAGTATAAATTTCATTAATCTAAACTATGTGATACTTATTTTTACCTATATCTAATCGTAGAAGTAACAGCAGGTAAAAAACTGAAGTACCTGCCGGCTCATTCAAAGTAAAGCACTTAATTCATTTTCAACATGAAGTAAATATATATATGTACATGACTCGTATCATTAATATTTTTGGTAACGGTAAATATTTATTTCTTAGGCTGGCAATTAATTAATTCGTCACATTATCCAGAAATATCTGAAATAATACTCCAGAGAATCTTCAGTAAAATTCATACCGGGTGCAATGTTCAATCTTATGACTACAAACAAACAAGTTACGACTAAAAAAATATATAAAAATTTCGGAAAGCGTACTTAGACTGCTCATAATTCATGAATTCCACTTAAGGCTAAAGCATAGCGAAGCAATGTCCTATATAGGTACAATGATATATAAAGATACGATTTCGTATAACGTAGTTAAAAATTGGTTGCAAATATTCAAAGAAGAAAAGTCTGAACACTCCGAGGTTTCTCATTCAAAGCGACTTTCTGCATTAAAAGCGCAAAAAATAAGGCTTTATTGAACAGCTCATACTTGTTTAATGAAATAGGAAAACAAGTTCATACTTTAGGGCATAATTTGAATATTATTATTGAATAATCCATCACCTAACTCCCAACCAACTTCAGAAGAGAGCATAGTGTACATGGAACTACTTAGAAATTGACGCGGAAAGAAATCCTTTCACTCGTTGGTCTGTGCTTTATTATCATATATTATCTTACTTATATGAGCAATTTGTTAATGCAGATGGCGTTTTCCAAATGGTTTAAGAAAAATTAGTTCCACTTTTTCTTACAATTTTCAAATTTGCTACTATAAAATTAACCTTTAATGTAAGCATTTTATTTAGTACGTACCCTAACACTGTCAAATCGTAGGTAATATTGATTCACAAATCGAAGATTTTTTTACTTTGGCTGCATTACAAATCTTAATAAACTGAGAAAGCAAACGTAACAGTAACCATAAGGTATAGACCGATATATTTACAGCAGAATTGATAGAAATTCTTCAACAGTAACTAAATGTTTGGGACTTTGTCCGAATTTCCTTTTGGATTTGTGAAGCGTAGCTGTGAACAATACATGTTTCTTTAGTTAGCTTGAAAATTTTCGTGTTCCATCATGTTTTTGATATTACTGAGTATTAATTTCTTCCTTTTTGGAGCGTGAAAAATTCAACTGTGTATTTCTAAGCCTGTATTTTTTTTCTCACTGGGGTGCATCTTAGAGGTTGGCACGAGGGAGAATAATCCGAATAGATGATAAAATTATTGAGTTGTTCGTGTAAATGCTTTAATAAATAAAAAAATATTTATTCAAAATAAAATAAATACTACCACCTAGCGGAGAAATAAAAAATTATATTTTGATAATCAGACCACTTTTTCTGATTAGTTACTTTTTACGTATACGATATTTGCTCATCGAAAAAGTGATATTAGGAATTAATTAAGCAGCGATCTGTTAATTTAGACTCGATTGCCCACTGTTCTGTCTATCAATCAATATCTCCATATAAAGCTTCTACTTATAAAATCTTATGTAAAATGTTGAAATTGTGACATCCTGACAGACTTGTGGTTTGTCTTATTTTTTAATATTTTAAATTTGTTTATTTGGTTTCAGATTTTTAAAAGGTAAAAAAAGAAGTTTCCTTTCATAGTTAAAAAGGTAAAAAGGGAACACGTAATAAATTTAAAGCATTTTTTTGTAATTTCAGATGTTGGTCTCAATTAAATCCATTTGTCACCTTGGGCCTCAAGATATCATCTACTGAAGGGTATTTTAAATACTTATTAGTTATGTCTATCTACTGAGGGTATTTTAAATACTTATTGGTTATGTTTATCTACTGAGGGTATTTTAAATACTTGGTTATGTCTATCTACTGAGGGTATTTAAAATACTTATTGGTTATTTATATCTCAAAATATCATCTACTGAGGGTATTGGTTATGTCTATCTACTGAGGGTATTTTAAATACTTATTCGTTATGTATATCTCAAAATATCATCTACTGAGGGTATTCTAAATACTTATTGGTTATGTCTATCGTCTTTATAATTATTGCTTGTTATACTAAGCTATTTCGCCCTAATTAGATTTAACTAAGGAATTCTTATCGAAATTAGGGTAGATGAAATAGTTTCCCTTATTAAACAAATGATACAAGACGTCGCTTAACTATTGATCTGTAAATTGAAAAGAAATGTCAATTCGCAGCATTGATGTGCTTTCTAGATATTTTTCTGTTCGAGAAGTTGTTTTCAAAGAAAATGTTCTAGAGTTGGCTAAACTTATGTTATAATCATATCCAAGATACCTTCATCCTAATTTGAAAAAACACTTCCCTACACGTGTTGGAAATGCTTAATTGTACGTAAGTCATGAAGTAAGTCCACACGGCACATTAGCCCTGAGTCATCGAAAGCGCGCGCCAAGTTCTTCCACACTTGTTGGCCAGACTTGGCTTCTTGAATGTGGACGTAATTTGTAGAATCCACAATGATTTTTGTTTTCACTTTTATATCTTTCTTTCTCTACAAGTTCTTCACTTTCTATAAAATCCCAGAGATCTTAATGCTGAGGAATTCACGGCCAATATCCTAATAAAATAACTTTCGCAGTCGGTTATATTTTCCATAATATTTAATGCCACTGTATTGTTTGAAGCCATTTTTGCCTTTATTTGAAGAATTTTTATATGTATTTTAATTTATATATATATATATATATGTGTGTGTGTGTGTGTGTGTGTGTGTGTGTGTGTGTGTGTATATATGTGTATATATATATATATATATATATATATATATATATATAAGCATTCATTAATTTGTATTTTGTAATTCTTTTGTAATGCATCAAAGTAAAGCGTATCTTCCGACTACGTATTTTACTTATTAATAAAAAGAGATACATTTCTTTGAAACGAAAAACAATTGGCCAACCCTGTCTTCGTCAAAGGATAAGGTTAATATTAATTTAATAAAATTATGACGCCGAATCTTCAATCGTACTATTATAGTTTAATTTATGTATATTTTGGTGCAGGGATGGTCTGTACTCTAAATATTTTCATTTTGTTTTTTTATTAGCAATTACTTATGATATATTTAATCATTAAGTTAGCAAATAAGAAACTCACCTTTTTCCAGAAATATTAAAATATACTTCAAAACTCTCAAAAATATTTAGTAAAGTAAGAAAAGAACGCAATGACCAATCACCTGTTCAGATACTAACTTTGTTTAACTTGTGTAACTAATAAAGACACTAAACGAAGAAAACTGGGAGTACTCTTGTTTCCTGAATCCCATTTAGATCTAAAATCAAGTCAAGCAACAAAACTGTATATGCAAAACGATGAATGAAAGCGTATTTTTCTGTGAGACAACTAAGCATATATTTGGAAGATTAATAACAGAAAAGTATGATCCATTCAATAAACCTTATCCGTAATAACCACTTGCATTGAATATTGGAATAGTAAAAACTCTAATCGAGACTGCTAATAATTTCACATATTAATAGAAATACGATTTTATTCTTCGGAAACAAGTGGAGATATAAGGTTCTGGTACAATATGTACTAACACCAATTCGAAACGAAAAGAGTATGTATTCAGCTGTTAAGCAAAGATGATGTGAAAAAGTCATTGTAAGTATAGAAAAAATAAATTGATATAATCTTAAATAAAAAAAGTATGATTTCATTTACTCTAGTTAGTCAAACAGTTCTTTGCAGTTAACAAAAATTAAAAGAAGTGGAATAATCGTCCTGTATTTTAATTTATACTCTATATATATATATATATATATCAGTATAATATTGGACAAATTTAAATTTAATTCTTCTGAAATCGAGTATTAGAAATGTATTATGTTCATAAGGTATCTCCCCGACGTTATTGTCGGGGAGATACCCCATGAACATAAAATGAAAGCGAATGTTTTTTTCAACTATTCCACTGAGTATGGGGATATCATTAATAAATGGTGAAGGGCTTCATAAAATTAAATTAAGGTTCCATTTATCATTTTAATTTTTTTTTGTATAACCCTAGTCTAAAATTCAAATCATGCATCCCTTCCCATCAATAATTTTTCAAGTATTGATTTGAAAAATCTGCAAAAATACATCATACAGGTAATATTTTCCGCATATTTGGAATGGAATAAAGAAAAACTTAAATATAAGAAATCGTGTCTACTTAGAAACTGAGCAATGACAATTATGTACACAATTAGACATTACAGATCGATTAAAAACTTATTGTTAATGTGACCTGAAAGGAATTTTGGCATAATTTAATTAATAGAATAAGTTACTGAAGCAATTCAACCTTGGACAATACCGCCTCTGCATTAATTTCATTAGTTTTTTTCAGATATTCTTGCATGGGTGTATGCCTCTGAGTTAACAGACTTAGTTAATACACAGCGACATCTATTTTTCAGACAAATAACAGTAAAAAGTTATTAGAAACTTATGGCTTTTAACATTTTCACTGTTTCATAACGTAGTTTTATGTTTCTCCAATAGATGATAGCAGTTACTTTAATTTTTTAAGTTTTCAATTATTTTCTTAAAGTTATTTATGTTAATGGATTAGTAATTACATTATTTGATATTAACATTTAGGGAGAGCTCTTACGTGCATGTATGAGGAATAAAATTTGAAAATCCAGAAACCCATAGTATAGCCGTTCGTGCATGATATACGGAGGATTTGTTGTCAATAGCAAAATATGATGAAACTTGAAGATTTTCAAGTCAATTAAGGAAGCTTGTTTTATTGGCCATAGCTACACTGGATTTAACTGAAAATTTTGATGGAAAACCAAGATTTAGAAGACTGTATTATTTGAGAGATGTTAGTAATACTGCTACGAATATTTTTGTCTGTATTTTATGATTATATGTTTTAAATCATTATGCTCACAAATTATGTTAAAAAAATGGAGATGTTGGAATTTGAAAACAACTTTCAACGGTACAGGAAAGTGAGTTTCGCGTTTTCTTTAATAGAAATGGGAATATTTTATAATCTTGCACATACAAAACTTTTCATTCATTTATAAATTAATTTGTGTAATAATCTTTTTTATGTTTCTTTCAATTTTTATACACAATTTATTGCTCCGTCTTAAAAGTTCCATAATAAAAAAAAATGTATCAAAATTTTGTAAAACAAGGTATTTATACAAATTCGAAGACGACATTGCAATTAACGGCATTTATATTCTCACAATAAATGTTATGTTATTCTTTTAGTAAGTAGAAGTGATTTTCCGATTGGATGTTATTATTAAATTTGGATTATATCAAATAATATTGCCATATGGAAAAGTTTTTCTTTATTGCCCGAAAAATGTAGAAATAGTTCAGAGAAAGTAAAATTATCTCGTGGTACAACCGGTTCCCATAATCATTTGAAATTTTTGTTTATAGCGAGGGAGATAGGAATTGAATTATTCGATTGATGGTTACAAAAATGTTCCTGATTTAAACTATATCACTAAAATTTCAAAAACTAAAAAGTTGAATTAACAACTAGCATATATTTGCGTTGGTTAGGATAATTAATTATGAATTATTTAATGTAAAACGGGATAGTTTTGCTTCAGTTCAAACAATTCGCTTAAAGAATATGAATAACTGTCCGTTGCTTATATTGATTACAGAAATTTATAATGACCATTGTCAGTTCAATAAACAGAGAATATATTTTTTCAATTAATAATGTCGTTGACGTGGTGTTTCCGGTTGATCACAAGGCATACGGCATTTAAAGATGTGGCGCAAAGAGGGAAATCGAATTTGATTTCCGGCCGTTTATCGAGCGGGGCTGAATTTGGGTTATGGTTAGATGTAATGGATTGCTCTGTTAAAAATAAATCCGTCATATTTATCAATTACCTACAATAAAGTTATAAATAAATAAAATACTTATAAATGTCAACATCTTTCCAAAGTATATATATGCCGTGTTATAATTTTTCTAGTACCATGGCCAGTAGACTACGAATCATAAAATGTAATATCTAATGTAAAAACCTATATTATCGTAGAAGTAAATAATTATTGTATCGAGTCTAAACAATGTTTAAGAATATGGGTAAAAATATATTAACTTACTTGATGGAACCAACGTCAATACAAGTCATTTTAATGTTTCTGTGGTTAAATTGTGGGATTAAAGTTTAAAAAAGAGTGATGACGTAAAGGTTCTGGACCTTTATGTGACCACCAAAAGGGCCTATTTATTTATCTTTTAATGGAAACTCGTCGAAACTGTCGATTTGAGAAATGAAATTTATTAGTCGCAGAAATGATAAGAAGAAAAACTAATTTTCACAATCAGAATTACGATCGAAAATATTTAGAATATAAATGTTTCAGGATTTTTTTATTGACTTTTTGGATGTTATTTTGAGGTTGATTTTATTTCAAAACTATAAAAAGTATACACTTGCGCATTTAGACATATATTTAAATGCAATGTTCAGTGCCAATGTAAGATTAGATTTTTATTTTTATTTATAATAGAATACTATTTGAATTCTTTGTGTTCTTTGCATTCAAAAGGAGACACATTTTGAAGCCGAGTTCCAAGGGTGTTAGATAATTTAATATATGTAAAATGTTATATATATATATATATATATATATATACCCATATATAAATGGACCATGAAGTATCATTACCAGATTTCTATATATTTCTTTTTCACTTGTAATACTATAAAAAGGATTATATAGATGTATGTTTTCCATGTTGTCATGTATATATTTCCTTTGACCAATGAAGGTTTCGTAACACAACGATATTCTTTCCTCATAATCACATTTCCATTACAGTTTCAACTTGTCAGTCCATCCGCCATCTGTCACTATCGTGCATCTTCAACAGTTTAGTATAAACGAAATTATAAACATATATGTTTCATGTACAGATATCAATTTATAGCTAGTAAATTATAAATTGTCCAATTTACTTCCGTACAAGTATTATATACGACATAAATTCTGAATATACATTATATTCTGAATATAATATACATCATTTATAAGTGTTGTTCTGGAACATTGAATTTTGAAGTTACATAGTCACCTTAGCTAGTAAATTATAAATTTTAGTTACATAGTCACCTTAGCTAGTAAATTATAAATGTTAAGTTACATAGTCACCTTAGCTAGTAAATTATAAATTTTAGTTACATAGTCACCTTAGCTAGTAAATTATAAATTTTATACATAGCTAGTAAATTATAAATTTTCCAATTTACTTTTCGTACAAGTATTATATACGATATCCATTCTGAATATACATTATATTCTGAATATAATATACATCATTTATAAGTGTTGTTTCTGGAATATTGAATTTTGAAGTTACATAGTGACCTTTAATATCTCAATCGTGGGTTTAAGAAGCTTTAAAAAAAGTTCGAGAAGCTATGTTTTGTTATTACACTATTTTACTGAATAGAATTTTCCAATGAAAATATTTCGCTTAATTTTAATCAACCCTTTTCAGGAGTTATATTTAACAGCAAATTCCTACATTGTGACTTTCATCATCTTCCTATAAACTGAGATTTTTTTGATCACTATAATATGAAATTTTTAATGAGCGTATCAAAGTCCATTTTTAATTAGTTTTGCCTTAAAAACAACGTAAACTTAACATTGTATGTAATATTTTTTCACATAAGCGCGTGACAAATTTCTCAATAAAAATTAAAATTTGCACAGCCGCAGAAGTTTTACGCAGGTTCTAATCAATATTTTTATGTGCAAATACCAAAATGCAAATAGCGTATAAGTCAAGGACATTAATAGCGTCATTGGTAAGAGGCACGTTTCAGACGCCGCTTGTCTTAGATTTATGTTTTGTGCCTGGATATATCCAATCGAGAAGAGACTGTTTTAACAATATCTTCTATAAATATATAATATGATTTTCTTCAAAATTTATTCAGGAATACTCACATTTCGGATGTAATAGATAATAATAAAAGATTGAACGATAATCCATATTTGCAGAACTTATAAAATAGCTTGTGTTCGCAGACACACGCACGCACACGCACACACACACACACACCCGCTGTAACTTTCACCCTATAGTATTTATAATATGACCCAGGCTGAAAAGTAAGCTACGTACGTTCAGATGATGCCCTGTGACTAGTTTATCCTGCCTATTTCTTCTAAGTGTTATAAAAATCTGTTTACTCGTTTAGGTATTATTGAATAACAAATTTTCAAACGTATTTTTTCCACAATTTTTACGTCACAAAATTATAATCTCACTAACTTTCACAATTATGATATTATATATTAACCATCGTTCCCTTGAGTGCCAGGGACAAAAATATGACCATAGAATTTGTAAAGGAAGACCTTCCTAGCTTACAATTACTGATACTTTGTACAGATGGAAATTAATTCCAAACTCAAATCCCAGTCGCATTGATCAATGGGCTCAAAAGGTCTATTAGTCATTCCCATCAAATCTGAGAACATTGTTAGCAGTAGCAATGTATTTCTTTTTCAAAACACAGATCGTTTAAATTTATAAACCTACACGGTTGTGGGTTTTTGAAATGTTTACCTTATCTAATGGTTACAATTCAATTTCAATAAATACCATTTTTCAATCCATATATTGACGCCAACTTTTCTCAACATTACGTAAACTTAGTAATAACATAATCTGAGTCAATGCGACTACATAACGGTTTATATACAAAACAGTATTTTATGAAAAACACTTATAAAAATATAAAATATTAACTAATTGGTGCTCAAAAAAATACGAACGTATTGTAAAAATTATAATTATCTGGTATTTTATTTTTGGAGTATCATTATTTCGGATAATTGCAATGTAATATTTTTGTGATCACGATATATATCTTCTACAATATTTTCTTACCCAGGTTTTTCAATCAGATCGTTTTCACTGCCATAATTATATTTTTTTAGAATATTAATTAGTTAAAATTAGTTATTTCAAATTACTCTGCTAACTACTAATTGCATGTTAAATAACTAAATGACTTTAAAATTTAAACCCGCAAATGGTACAAAAAAAATGATACAATATTATTAATAATCTCTCAGACAGTTACCCTTAATAAAGTAATAAAAAGTACGGATTCTTTTAATAATCCTAGGATACACTCGAAGCATAGAAATGCGAAATATCCTCAAATTTTTATTGTTGTGTGGGATTTGCAAAGGTTCAAATATTTGCTACTGTAGGAATCAATTCAATAATATTTATATATACATATATATATATATATATATATATATATATATATATATATATAGGGGCACATAAATGTTAATACTATTTCTGAACGAAAGAAAAATTGTAAAGGATTTATCGGTTTGATTTGAATATAAACGATTACTTTTTAACATCACGTGCTTTAAAACACATATTGGATGCTAAAAAATAAAACACAATTTACAAAATATATATATTATATTATTACGTTAAAAAAACAAAACTTCGATTCTTTTCGTATAATATTCACATATATTTACGACACATATTTTTTCGTTATTTTCAAGTTATTTTTTTTTACTTGTTTTTTTTTACGAAAAAAATTCAAATATGTTGGATCCGTGACTACAATATTCGCGCTTTCTTTGCAGTTTTTTTGGATTGGCATAGAAATTTATTTTCATACCTGGCAAGGCAATATAAATTATGAACCCTAAAATTTATGAACCCTTGGAAGGCATATATTTATGAACTTGGTTCAGGTGGCAACTAATTTTAGCGAGTAAAAAATAAAAAACAAAGGGAATTTTTACCGCGAGAAATTAGACTGCTGTTACACCAACGAGTGTGTAGATCTATAGAGTTCCCCTCATGATTTGCCAAAGCATTATACTGCTGGAATAAATATATTATTACAATAGATGAAAAGTGGACGATATATATCAATTCTTCGCTGATCACGTGTATATCCACCAGAAAATATATTAATTACATTATTCACACGATGCAATTTTCTTTGTTCTCTAATTTGCGTAATAAATTTGTCATCATGGCAGGAAAAACAATAGTAGCGCTGATTCCATTTTCTCAAATGATGTTTACCAATAATCAGAATCATCCGCATTTGTTAATCGTTTGACAAATAATTTGGGAAATTAATTTCACATAATGGTATAAAAAATAAAATTAAAAATTAATTTAATTACAAAACGAAAGAAGAGGTATTTCATAATTGTTTGTAATAAAATATTTTAAGGAATTACAAAAGTAAACATAATGCGCAAAAAGAGTAAAAAGTATAAATAGATAAAAAACACAAAAAAAACTAAAACATATTAAATAATTTACAATGTTTATAGACAGTAAACTTATAAATATATGAATCCCATAAACATATATCATCCTAAATATTATTATTATTCACAATTAAATGAACCTACGTGATATAGTATTATTTCTACTCTTTTAATGTCTTTACCACGACCTAGTTTCGTTGTATTACAACATCTTCAGGTGGGTTATTAGCAAAGATATCTTTGCTAATAGCCCACCTGAAGATGTTGTAATACAGGTCGTGGTAAAGAAATTAAAGAAAGTAGAAATAATACTACATCACGTAGTTTCATTTAATTGTGAACAATGAATTTCTACAAAATTAACCTCAAATATATTCAATTATTATTATTATTTTTAACAGGAATTTTAGAAGAGATACAGTACAAAATATGAATTATTTGTTTTAACACAATCGCACATACTGCGAGTAGATTTTCTTTTAATTTAAGTACTTATTAAAAAAAATCCTTAACATTACTTTGACATTAAATCATAAGCGCTACGATGTTTTCTGTATTATACTTATGTAGTATATACTCGTACTAATATATTTCTGTTGTATACCTATGTAGTATATACTCGTACTAATATATTTCGTATTTTAGTTGGGTTCAAGGAAACATTATGTTCCTCGGGATGGATTATTAATTTCTTCAGGAGCTTCTTCACTTTCATTGTTTCTTTTTCCCACATTTTATTAATTTATTCATATTTCACCTTTTTCCGTTTAATAATTTTGTTACCTTGTCTTTGATTTATATGGTATTAAATATCTCTTGCCCGCCGCTTCGTCTGTGCGGTGTCTGGAAAATGTAAGAAACTGTTGTTTTCAACGACAGGCATATATTTTAATGAAGCCACTTATATAGTCACGATATAAGTATTATTTTGATTATAATTTACCACACTTCACTTTTAACAGAACTAAGTGCGGCACTCAACCTGAGTTATGCGAAGGTAGCCTGGATTAAATTGCTATGCAATTGTGTACTCTTTAACATTATAAGTTGAATCGAACGTGCTTCACTGCTTTTAAAAACTAAATACTTAGTAGCGCAGTTAGTTTTGTGTGCGTTGGAATTTTTAATAAATGTATATTATGATCATAATTGTTAATATATATATATATATATATATATATATATATATATATATATATATATATATATATATCAGCAAATACTATTATAAACACCGCCGTTAGATTAGTCTGCACAGCTAATATTTACAGAAGATTCTAAAATTTAAGCCAAATAACATCTTTCTTCACTGTTACCCATTAAGGTTACCACAATAATTAAGTGATTATAATATTAAGAGTATACGTTAATACAAGTAGTATAATTAATGAAGGACTAATATTTTTATGTATAATGATTACTGCGCTTACATTCAACAATTTTATAACAATCGGTTTGTAATTATGATAATTTGTTTTTTTTTAAGAAATTATAACAGCGTATTTTACTTCTTTTTGGTTACCAAGTACTTATTTCGAAAAAAAACTGAATGTGCCCATTACATGCACATTTTACAAAATTAAATTCATAATCATATTACGCCAAACGAGTAGTTTTTTTGTTTCATTCTTGTCGTCATACTACGTCTTTGTTGATTTTTTCATAGCTTTGTCCGACTTATACGAAGAAAGGTAGAATTTTTTTGCAATACACTAATATTTAAAATTTTTTGCTGATTAGATAACACAAGTTGGACAGCTTATGCAATATGTCATAGATTAATGCAAATGGTATTAATTTGTCAACCAAATAAATATTGAGTATCTACAATTAGAATATAATATACATCTAGACCGTTTTAAAAATCTTGTTCATATAAAAATCCATGTCAGTTAATATATATTTATAAGGAAATACCTAATTCCAAGAAGTTTCTTGGTTTTGCATCAGTGGTGGAGGGAGATATTGCGAAATTTATTTATATATATTTAAGTTGCTAAAAATGCATAAAAAATGCATCAAATCAGGCGATGAAAAAAGGCATCGAATGATTCCTTAGGCGATGAAAAAAAGCATCGAATGATTCCTTAGGCGATGAAAAAAGCATCGAATGATTCCTTAGGCGATGAAAAAAAGCATCGAATGATTCCTTAGGCGATTGAAAAAAAGCGTCGAATGATTCCTTAGGCGATGAAACAATTCATCAAATTATTCCTTAGGCCATCGTGTAAATTTAAAATAGTTAAAATGCTAAATTGGGTTT
Source organism: Druceiella hillmani (assembly GCA_039881145.1). NCBI lineage: Eukaryota > Metazoa > Arthropoda > Insecta > Lepidoptera > Hepialidae > Druceiella > Druceiella hillmani. The sequence continues at coordinate 9,551,856 of JAYKKI010000013.1, forward strand.
GATTCGATTAAATCACGTATATAAGGACTATTCATCCCAGATATTAGGTTTTTTTTCGGTAGCCAGAAAAGTACTTATAATATAGATCATATACATGTGTAAGGCGTTTACTATACGAGAATAATACTGCCATATCGTAATGGAAAAGATGGCATTATTTCCTTCGCAGCTTTAGCTAAAGTGAACTTAGTTTCTGTAATTTACTAAAAATAGAAATTAATTTATCGTAATCAGGAAAGAATATTTTTCATTTCGCAATATTATACCTATTTTTTGATAAAACAGGTATAATATTGCAAAATTAAATGACGCATAACAATGTACATCACAATTATGAATGTACGCATAACAATGTACAAACACTGCTAAAGGATATTTACGTCTTACTTTACTTACGATGACGTAACTGACTCGCTCTTCAATACTGTTATTTTATACTAGCTATGCCTACGAGTTTATTCAAGTGATAATTCAGAATAAGTAAAGTTATTAGATTTTTTTTCTCTCATATGGTGCTCTTGGGTTCAAATTTTAGCACACCAAAATTTAATCAAACCCTTCTAGTAGATTTCGCACGATTGCGAAAAAATTAACATACGGAAAGACAGACAAAAATTCAATAAGGTTTGCTAGCTTCTATCCTAAATTTCTTTACTTTAAATAAATCATTCTTTTTAAAATATTTTCCATATACAGAATTTATTCTGTTATAATTTTATGTAAATGCACATATATATAAAATTGTAACAGACATGTTACAATTTATGTACCTGTACATGTGCATATATCTAGATATAGAGATATACTTTATTGTAGTTGTGAGTTGTCCCTCCTATTTATATTCAGCGTGTCATCTATTATTATAGCAATACATATAGTCAAGCAGTTTTTGAAAGCAATTTTTTGAAGTATTATATGAGTCATAGAAGAAATTAATGAATTCACTCTATTAGTATTAAAAATATCAGCGAAGGAGTAATAGACTGAAGTGTGTCTCAATAATTGACTTTTAATCATATTCTTTGTATAACTTTTCCGAATTATCCATAAACGTATTTCAGAATGACATTTTTTTTTAAATTTAGGAACTTACTTAAAGCCACCTTTAGTCCATTTGACGTACTGAATTTCCAAAGGTCAGAAAGATATTTCATTGAAAATGTAACTTCTGGCTAACCACAAATATTTCTTGCATAAATTGCTTTGAAAATGCTATTACTGGATTTATGAGGAAAATTTAGTTTTGAACAAAAGATGGTTTCAACCGGCCAATTCCAATCGAATTTTCATCAATAAAAGATGATTTATGAAATGCCACATAAATTATTTTGCTTATGGAGCAACACATATTCGTCGCCATTTTAACCTCTCATGATGAAAAGATCCAATCAGAATAATAAACTAAAAAAATAATAATAAATTTAACGTAAGCAGAAAACAGGTAACACCTTAAACAATTCACTGATGAAAATACATCTACTTAAACAATAAAAACCTAAAAATATTTATAAAAGTTGTTTTCATTAAATTGAATTTATTTATTGACTAAAAACATGGTTTTAAATTAGCACAAGTTATATTAACGTTGTGATGTTATTGCAGCCAGTGGGTATGTGTATGTGCAAAATTTGGATTAAATTACTATATGGAGTCCTTTTGATCTGAATATAGCCGTAAGCGGTGTAATCATAGTATGAAGTCTAACTTTAATAACGTGGTCGAGTATAGTAATAGTCGACTTTTAATAACGTGGCTAATTTAAGTTTTTTATATGTTTGCAACGAGAGGTGACTTGAACTGTACACACACATGTATATATATATATATATATATATATACACACATATATATCCATATATATATATATATATATATATATATATATATATATATATATATATGTATGTATATAAACACATCATCTTGCAAATTTTCTCAATTTAAAGGTTCATCTCCTGTGGCCAGTAACAGCCAGGTAGCTGTAGGAGACTATTCCGAAATTAGTAGTGGGCGTTGTATTTGGTTATTATAGGAAATTTGAATATGTTTATAATAGATTTCACGCAAATTACAAACACGGTCTGTCTGTCTTACTACTGTCTGTCTGTCATTTACTGTCTGTAACTGTCTTTAAGCAGTTTTTAGAGGGCTGTTATAGTAAAAGGTGGACTGTTTCTAAGAATTTCCAAAGGGTTTGGAACATTTTCATTTTCATTCAAAATGAGGCCAGAATAGAAGGGTGAAATTTAAAATGGGTTAATGTGTCTAATGAAATATCATAGTTTAAACATATCAATTTTTTTTGGATTATTACGGTATTGTTTTCGGATTATGACCAGAAATACATGGGAAGAAACCTAACGATTATTACCAAAATTTGTTAAGCGGAAAAAACTAAAATACTTCAGATTAAGTGAAGATCTTGTCTATATTATAGGAAAAATCAAAAGGAAGAGTCATATATAATTTTGAGAAATAAATAAATAAAACTGTTTTTCTCAGTCCATCTCCTTAATTTGTTGACAATGATAGATATGTTTACATTAATATAATTCATTTATAAAGCCATATAATCGCTAAATAAAATTATTGTTACAATAACAAATGGCTGAATTATTTAACTATCATCGATCTCGATTGCTATAAACGTTTTGTGTCTATGGTACTGACCATAGCTGTGGTTGTAATGTGGAAGCGAAATCGTGCCGACTGCATGTGAAAGTGAAACCGTGGCAGTGTGATCAAGCAAGCGATCCGGATGCAGGCAGACATTCGAGGGTAGATATCTTCTATGGCTGACTTGCGTAATGCGATTTTATTAGATTGTGTTGAATTTGAATTTCATTTTCAAACTGAGTTGTATTACAATTTTTAAACTAATTCTAAAATGAGTTTTATAAATTAATTGCTGTCTTCATTACTTCAAATATTTTCATAATATTGTTTTTACCATTTATAAAACATAATAATATTTTCATTTCACAAAAAGCTAAGGTAATAGGTTATTAATTTATCTAGATTTTAAAATATTTCGAACATATACCAGCACAAGGATACACGGAGCAAAATATGTTGAGTAATCAGCATCTGCTTAAATTAGTCATGTCATTATCGCACTATAGTTAGAACGGAGGTAAATTGAGCGATGTGAATGGTTATTGGCCGACATATGATTTAGCATTACATAAGAAAAAAAATTTATTCAAATTTAAATTTTATTTTCTCAAAGCACGCATACTTTAGATATCACCAGTGCCATCTTGCATAGCTTCCAGGTGAACTGTGCAGAGTGTCAATCCTAGGAATTTATCGATGTTGAGAATGTCGTTAACAATCCTGCTCGCCTTTCAAAATGCCTCAATTATTTAAAGAGAACTGGCCTTGAAGACCGATTGAAAAAAAATTAAATGATGTGGTGCATCTGAGTTTAAGAGAAAAAAAAAATTATGTATTTAAATCAAATCAAGGATTTGAAAAACGTTTAGCTTCTATTAATTTGAAATTTTTATTTTCTAATACCTGTTCAAATACCAGTGAAATTTTTTTATTTTTCATTTATTAATTATCATCTTTCATTCACCATAATTTAGATTTCATAATTTTTCAGGCAGTCTCCTCGGCTGTTAGAAAATTTGGAAAAAAAATTGTGCACAGAAAAACCCACAGAGTGCTAGAAAGGTACAAATATCATAAAAATATCTAATGCTGAATATTTCCTACCACTTGCTCACTAATTTATACGAGGTCATCCAATTATTAATATCAAAAAAGGCACTTCTAGAGCTTGAATACGACTCACCTTGACTAGTTATTTCTAAAGACATCTGATACCTCGTTAGATTCAAAAGCAATAGAAGACAGGGCCCATCAACTTATGTAAAAAAGAATGTTTGCCTTGTTTATTTTAAATTACGGACATTATTAAAATTTGAACTTAAGAACCATAAAAAATATGACCGGCAGTTTCTGGATAGATTTGGATGCGAATCGATATTAGATTGCTATAAGTTAAATAAGATAATTTGTATTTTGTAATGAGTTCACGCGCCTTGCACCCGGATTGGTTGGTTGACCCCATTTTCATTTGCGCCGTGATTGCTGGGTTTATCTTGTCAGTATTTGCACCGTGGTTCTGCCTTTTATGGCAGCGTGAACATACCCCAACAGGGAGGTGACAGATCTTGTTGAGGTTCCAACGTTCAATGTCGCTGTTATAATTGAAGTCGGTAAATTTTGCAGAGGTTATTCTTCTTGGGAAACAACCTAGCCGTCCTTCCCATTCTCCATTTAAGTGGAGGCGTATTATTCTCCTTTAATTCTCAGATTGCCAATCTTTAGTGAAGGCTGCTGACGACGCCACTCGCAGCATTGCAGCATTTCCCTTAGGCATTCGTTATTTCCCTGAGACAGAAATATGGTCTCAATTCTTTTAAGTGCTCATATCTAGTTGGATGCTTTAGGATTGGTCCCGATAGAAGTAATGTTACAGGTAGATCGATTAAAAAGCGTCAAAGAGTTAAGCAAGACAGGTAATTAGGATTGGATGTTAAGGGAGTTAAGGACTACCAATAAAAGACTTTTTAATTTCTTATAAGCTAAGTTAGCATAACATCTAATGTATTTTAGACGATATTTGGTTTACTTTACACCCGCCTTATATAAACCTTCTATCGTAGGGAATTAAGGAAAAATAAAAAAATTATTGCTTCCTATGGCTATATGTATTTATAGCTAGAGTAGAGGGCTTAAATGTTCTACCTAATTTCTTTTTTTCTCTCCCAAAATATTTACTGTGGATAGTATGAGGTTTACCTCAAGATGATATCAATTTGCGTATACAAACTTTGAATGCATCGGTAGAAAAATAACACGCCATTTCTAAATGTATTGCTTTTATTAACAAAAAGAGAAATAAATTAGGATAATATTTCAGAAATCGATCAAGGCGAGTTTGCAATTAATAGTTGTAATTGTCAATTTAATAAATATGAATTTAGTGGTTTGATGTTTAAAAAAATTTATATGAAGTTAAAAACAATTACAAAACATACATTATAATATATTTTAATAATATAAACCAAACAATTATATGATACACTATTTTGAGGACCGGTTTTTTTTAAAACTCTCAATCCTATAAATGAAAAGAGATGAAATTTTTAGATAATGGGTTGTTAATTATAAGCAGATTAAGTTAAATTGAAATACATTGCCGTTACCGACAGCCGTTAAGATCTTTGATAGACATGGTTTATCGATGCGATCTGCTACTGCTGTTGTTTCTTCGGTTTGGACTGACGTCAGTTCAGTTACTGCCGAAAATCTAACTCTGGTTATTGATACGAAAAGATCCACAGAGGTGTGTCTAAAACCCGGATTGAAGCTTCAGAAGTTATTGAAGGTATTGTTATACAGAGCATTTACTTTGATGCACGAAACAACAAAACTCTGAAAATTAGAAAATAGGTCGTTACCACTGCAAAGAAGTTTTAGCACGTCTCAATTTTAGCAGTACCTGGAACAATTGATTTGGGATATAAAACGCCAAATGGTGGCACTGCAAAGGGTATTCTTACTTCGATCACAAATTTATTATAGGATCAAGGTTATAATTTAGATGACGTGATTTGCATAGAACATCAACTAACGTCAGTTGAAAGTGTGGTATGACTCAATATTTTGAGGAGTATTTGAAGGGACCGTCACAAGTGTTTGTTTGCTTCATGCCACTTCCCCTTCATCATTTTTTCTTGACCTTAGATTGTTGCATTTCGGGTCCTAGAGAATATTACGGATCTATCGGAAAACAATAAGCTGGTTGCGAAAATAAAACCACGGCATCTTTTTGAGCTGTGGCGTGTAATTTGCCTGACTTGCCGAAAAATGTGGTCCATGAACTAAATACGGATTTAAAATGTTATTTCTAAACAAGCAAAAATGTTTTTTATGGAGGAAGCCAAACATATTATTCTACTGAATATGTACTCTCCATTTTTATCCGAAAATCTGAGATTTGTTGTGGATTCCGTTCTTGAAAAAAATTCTTTTTTGTGCATCCAAAAATTTGTCAGTATGTGCTTTGATAAAATAGACCACATTCGGGAGCTGGCTTTGAAAATAATAATAAAAGCTAGAAAAGCTTAAAGTAGCACTAAAAGAGGATAATTAAACCACCACCAATTATTTTCTCTACTAAAGATTACATCTAAATTATTGTGTGATACGAGTGTCAGGTTATACCACCACTGGTTCGAGATATTTGTAATAAGGACCTTCAAATCATAACACATTGTAAGAGCTTAGAAATTGTTGACTTTTATTGTCACACATAAACTGTGGAAAGATGGGATAAACTGGTAACAGAGGCCTCACAAAATGTAACAGACGCCACTTTTAGAAATGGCTTTATTTGAACCAGGTTGCAATCTCTTCTTTCTTTTAATAATCCTAGGATACAATCGAAGCATAGAAATGCGAAATATCCTCAAATTTTAATTGTTGTGTGGGATTTGCAAAGGTTCAAATATTTGCTACTGTAGGAATCAATAATATATATATATATATATATATATATATATATATATATATATACATATATATATATATGTATATATATATATATATATATATATATATATGTGTATATATATATATATATATATACATATAGGGGCATATAAGTTAATAATGTTTCTGAACGAAAGAAAAATTGTAAAGGATTTATCGGTTTGATTTGAATATAAACGATTACTTTTTAACATCACGTGCTTTAAAACACATATTGGATGCTAAAAAAATAAAACACAATTTACAAAATATATATTATACTATTACGTTAACAAAACTTCGATTCTTTTCGTATAATATTCACATATATTTACGACACATATTTTTTCGTTATTTTCAAGTTATTTTTTTTACTTGTTTTTTTTTACGAAAAGAAATTCAAATATGTTGGATCCGTGACTAAAATATTCGCGCCTTCTTTGCAGTTTTTTTGGAATAGGATAGAAATTTATTTTCATCCCTGGCAAGGCATATATTTATTAACCCGTGGGGCGGTCGATTTTTGGTTCAGGTGGCAACTTATTTTAGTAAAAAATGAAAAACAAAAGGAATTTTTACAGCGAGAAATTAGACTGCTCTTACACCAACGAGTGTGTAGATCTATAGAGTTCCCCTCATGATTTGCCAAAGCATTATACTGCTGGAATAAATATATTATTACGATAGATGAAAAGTGGACGATATATATCAATTCTTCGCTGACCACGTGTGTATCAACCAGAAAAAATATTAATTACATTATTCACACGATGTAATTTTCTTCGTTTTTTAATTTGCGTAATAAATTTGTCATCATGGCAGGAAAAACAATAGTAGCGCCGATTCCATTTTCTCAAATGATGTTTACTAATAACCAGAATCATCCGCAATTGTTAATCGTTTGACAAATAATTTGGGAAATTAATTTCACATAATGGTATAAAGAATAAAATTAAAAATCAATTTAATAACAAAACGAAAGAAGAAATAATACTACATCACGTAGTTTCATTTAATTGTCAATAATGAATTTCTACAAAATAAACGCCAAATATATTCAATTATTATTATTACTTTTTAGGAATTTTAGAAGAGATACAGTACAAAATATGAAATATTTGTTTTAACACAATCGCACATAGTGCGAGTAGATTTTCTTTTAATTTAAGTACTTATTAAAAAAAATCCTTAACGTTACTTTGACATTAAATCATAAGCGCTACGATGTTTTCTGTATTATACTTATGTAGTATATACTCGTACTAATATATTTCTGTTGTATACTTATGTAGTATATACTCGTACTAATATATTTCGTATTTTAGTTGGTTTCAAGGAAACAGTATGTTCCTCGGGATGGATTATTAATTTCTTCAGGAGCTTCTTTACTTTCATTGTTTCTTTTTCCCACATTTTATTAATTTATTCATATTTCACCTTTTTCCGTTTAACAATTTTGTTACCTTGTCTTTGATTTATATGGTATTAAATATCTTTTGCCCGCCGCTTCGCCTGTGCGGTGTCAGGAAAGTGTAAGAAACTGTTTTATTCAACGACAGGCATATATTTTATATAGTCACGATATAAGTATTATTTTGATTATAATTTACCACACTTCACTTTTAACAGAAATAAGTGCAGCACTCGACCTGAGTTATGCGAAGGTTGCCTGGATTAAAGTGCTATGCAATTGTGTACTCTTTAATATTATAAGTTGAATCGAACGTGTTTCACTACTTTTAAAAATTAAATACTTAGTGGCGCAGTTAGTTTTGTGTGCGTTGGAATTTTTAATAAATGTATATTACGATTATAATTTTTAATATATATATATATATATATATATACATATACACATATACATATATATATATATATATATATATATATATATATATATATATATATATATGTATTGACAAATACTATTATAAACACCGCCGTTACATTTTATTAGCCTGCGCAGCTAATATTTACAGAAGATTCTAAAATTTAAGCCAAATAGCATCTTCTTTGTTATCCATTAAGGTTACCACAATAATTAAGTGATTATAATATTAAGAGTATACGTTAATACAAGTAGCATAATTAATGAAGGACTAATATTTTTACGTATAATAATTACTGCGCTTACGTTTTAAGAAACATTCAACAATTTTATAACAATCGGATTGTAATTATAATAATTTGTTTTTTTTAAAGAAATTATAACAGCGTATTTTACTTCTTTTTGGTTACCAAGTACTTATTTCGAAAAAAAAACTGAATGTGCCCATTACATGCACATTTTACAAAATTAAATTCATAATCATATTAAGTCAAACCAGTAGTTTTTTTGTTTCATTCTTGTCGTCACACTACGTCTTTGTTGATTTTTCCATAGCTTTGTCCGTTTTATATGAAGACAGGTAGAATTTTTTTGCAGTACACTAATATTTAAAAATGTTTGCTGATCAGATGACATAAGTAGAACATTATGTCGTAGATTAATGCAAATGGTACAAAATAAATATTGTAGATCTACAATTAGAATATAATATACATCTAGACCTTTTTAAAAATCGTGTTCCTATAAAAGGGTATTCTTGGTTTTGGTATTCTTGAGGAAGCCATGAATTTGATTTCTTTAGCAGTAGTGGTGGAAGGAGAGATTACGAAATTTATTTATTTATATTAAAGTTGCTAAAAATGCTTATATTTTTCATTTCGCAATGTTATACACGTTTTTGATAAAACAAAATTATGAATGTACGCATAACACTGTACAAACACTGCCAAAGGATATTTACGTCTTGCTTTACTTGCGATAACGTAACTGACTTGCTCTTCATTACTGTTATTTTGTACTAGCTATGCCTACGAGTTTATTCGCATGATAATTCAGAATACGTAAAGTTATTAACGTTTTTTTTCTCTCATATGGTGCTATTGGGTATAACATTTTAGCACACCAAAATTTAATCAAACCCTTCTAGTAGATTTCGCACGATTGCGAACAAATTAACATAGAAAGACAGACAAAAATTCAATAAGGTTTGCTAGCTTCTATCCTAAATTTCTTCACTTTAAATAAATCACTCTTTATGAAATATTTTCCATATACAGAATTTATTCTGTTATAATTTTATGTAAATGCACATATATATAAAATTGTAACAGACATTTTACAATTTATGTACCTGTACATGTGCATATATCTAGATATAGAGATATACTTTATTATAGTTGTGAGTTGTCCTTCCTATTTATATTCAGCGTGTCATCTATTATTATAGCAATACATATAGTCAAGCAGTTTTTGAACGTAATTTTTCGAAGTATTATATCAGTCATAGAAGAAATTAACGAATTCACTCGATTAGTCTTAAAAATATCAGCGAAGGAGTAATAGACTGAAATGTGTCCCAACAATCGACTTTTCACCATATTCTCTGTATAACTTTTCCGAATTATCCATAAACGTATCTCAGAATGACATTTTTTTTAAAATATAGGAAATTACTTAAAGCTATCTTTAGTCCATTTGACGTACTGAATTTCCAAAGGTCAGAAAGATATTTCATTCAAAATGTAACTTCTGGCTAACTACAAATATTTCTCGCATAAATTGCTTTGAAAATGCTATTACTCTACTACAACCGGCCAATCCCAATCCAATTTTCATCAATAAAAGAAAATTTATGAATTGCCACATAAATGATTTTGCTTACGGAGCAACACATATTCGTCGCCATTTTAACCTCTCATGATGAAACGATTCAATCAGAATAATAAACTAAAAAAATAATAATAAATTTAACGTAAGCAGAAAACAGGTAACACCTTAAATAATCATAATAAATACTATATGGTGTCCTTTTGATCTGAATATAGCCGTAAGCGGTGTAATCATAGTATGAAGTCTTTTAGGATTCGACTTTTAATAACGTGGCTAATTTAAGTTTTTTATATGTTTGCGACGAGAGGTGACTTGAACTGTACACACACACACACATGTATATATATATATATATATATATTTATATATACATATATGTATATATATATATATATATTTATATATACATATATATATATATATATATATATATATATATATATATATATACATATATATATATATATATATATATATATATATATATATATATATACATCATCTTGCAAATTTTCTGAATTTAAAGGTTCATCTCCTGTTGCCAGGTAGCAGCAGGAGACTACCTCGAAATTAGTAGTGGGCGTTGTATTTGGTTGGTGACTGTTTTTAAGCAGTTTTTAGAGGGCTGTTATAGTAAAAGGTGGACTGTTTCTAAGAATTTCCAAAGGGTTTGGAAACATTTTTATTTTCATTCAAAATGAGGCCAGAATAGAAGGGTGAAATTTAAAATTGGGTTAATGTGTCTAGTGAAATATCATAGTTTAAACATATAATTTTTTTTTGGATAATTACGGTATTGTTTTCGGATTATGACCAGAAATACATGGGAAGAAACCTAACGATTATTACCAAAATTTGTTAAGCGGAAAAAACTAAAATACTTCAGATTAAGTGAAGATCTTGTCTATATTATAGGAAAAATCAAAAGGAAGAGTCATATATAATTTTGAGAAATAAATAAATAAAACTGTTTTTCTCGGTCCATCTCCTTAACTTGTTGACAATGATAGATATGTTTACATTAATATAATTCATTTATAAAGTCATATAATCGCTAAATAAAATTATTGTTACAATAACAAATGGTTGAATTATTTAACTATCATCGATCTCGATTGCTATAAACGTTTTGTGTCTATGGTACTAACCATAGCTGTGGTTGTAATGTGGAAGCGAAATCGCGCCGACTGCATGTGAAAGTGAAACCGTGGCAGTGTGATCAAGCAAGCGATCCGGATGCAGGCAGACGTTTGAGGGTAGATATCTTCTATGACTGACGTGCGTAATGCGATTTTATTGGATTGTATTGAATTTGAATTTCATTTTCAAACTGAGTTGTATTACAATTTTTAAACTAATTCTAAAATTAGTTTTATAAATTAATTGGTGTCTTCATTGCTTCAAATACTATTTTTTTTAATACTGTTTTTACCATTTATAAAACATGATAATATTTTAATTGCACAAAAAACTAAGGTAATAGGTTATTAAAATTGTATCTAGATTTTAAGATATTTCGAATACATATCATCACAAAAAGGGTACAGAGAGATAAATACGTTGAGTAATCAGTACCTGTTTAAATTAGCCATGTAATTATCGCAATATAGTTGAAACGCAGGTAAATAGAGCGATGTAAATGGTTATTGGTCGATATATGATTTAACCATCAGAAAAATCACATCAGAAAAAAATTGGATTTAAATTTAAATTTTCTTTTCTCAAAGCACGCATACTTTAAATATCACCAGTGCCATCTTGCATAGCTTACAGGTGAACTGTGCAGATTGTCAATCCTAGGAATTGATCGATGTCGAGAATTTCATTGACAATCCTGCTTGCCTTTCAAAATGCCACAATTATTTAAAGAGAACTGGCCTTGCAGACCGATTGAAAAGAAATTGAATGATGTGGTGAATCTGAGTTTAAGAGAAAAAAAAAATTATGTATTTAAATCAAATCAAGGATTTGAAAAACGTTTAGCTTCTATTAATTTGAAATTTTTATTTTCTAATACCTGTTCAAATAACAGTGATTTTTTTTTTACTTTTCATTTATTAATTATCATCTTTCATTCACCATAATTTTGATTTCATCATTTTTCAAGCGGTCTCCTCGGCTGTTAGAAAATTTGGAAAAAAAATTGTGCACAGATAAACTCACAGAGTGCTAGAAAGGCACAAATATCATAAAAATATCTAATGCTGAATATTTCCTACCACTTGCTCACTAATTTATACGAGGTCATTAAATTATTAATATCAGAAAAGGCACTTCTAGAGCTTGAATACGATTCACCTTGACTCCTTACTTCTAAAGACATCTGGCACCTCGTTAGATTCAAAAGCAATAGAAGACACACTCTTTTTTACATAAGAAGATGGGCCCCATCTACTTATGTAAAAAATAATGTGCGCCTTGTTTATTTTGAATTACGGACATTATTAAAATTTGAACTTAAGAACCATAAAAAATATGACCGGCAGTTTCTGGATAGATTCGGATGCGAATCGATATTAGATTGCTATAAGTTAAATAAGATAATTTGTATTTTGTAATGAGTTCTTGCGCCTTGCACCCGGATTGGTTGCTTGATCTCATTTGCATTTGCGCCGTGATTGCTGGGTTTATCTTGTCAGTGTTTGCACCGTGGTTCTGCCCTTTATGACAGCGTGAACATACTCTGCGCCGAAAAGCACAGCAGGGAGGTGACAGATCTTGTTGTGGACCCACCGTTCAATGTCGCTGTTAAAATTGAAGTCGGTAAATTTTGCAGAGGTTATTCTTCCTGGGAAACAACTTAGCCGTCCTTCCCATTCTCCATTTAAGTGGAGGCGTATTGTTCTCCTTTAATTTTTAGATTGCTAATCCTTAGTGAAGGCTGCTGACGACGCCACTTGCAGAATTGCTGCATTTCCTCTAGGCATTCGTTACTTCCCTGAGACAGAAATATGGTCTCAATTCTTGTAAGTACTCATATCTAGTTGGATGCTTTAGGATTGATCCCGTTAGAAGTAATGTGAGAGGCCGACCGATTAAAAAGTGTGACGGAGTTAAGCAAGACAGGTAATTAGGATCGGATGTTATGGGAGTTAAGGACTACAAATAAAAGACTTTTTAATTTCTTATAAGCTAAGTTAGCATAACATCTAATGTATTTTAGACGATATTTGGTTTACTTTACACCCGCCTTATATAAACCTTCTATCGTAGGGAATTAAGGAAAAATACAAAAAAATTGCTTCCTATGGCTATATATATTTATGGCTAGAGTAGAGGGCTTAAAATTTCTACCTAATTTCTTTTTTTCTCTCCCAAAATGCGCTTATTTTCACTGTGGATAGTATGAGGTTTACCTCAAGATGATATAAATTTGCGTATACAAAGTTTGAATGCATCGATAGAAAAGTAACTCGCCATTTCTAAATGTATTGCTTTTATTAACAAGAAGAGAAATAAATTAGGATAATATTTCAGAAATCGATCAAGGCGAGTTTGAAATTAATAGTTGTAATTGTCAATTAAATAAATATGAATTTAGTGGTTTGATGTTTAAAAAAAAATATATAAAGTTAAAAACAATTACAAAACATACATTATAATATATTTTAATAATATAAACCAAACAACTATATGATACACTATTATGAGGACTGGTTTTGTTTTAAAACTCTCAATCCTATAAATTATAAGAGATCAAATTTTTAGATAATGGGTTGTTAATTATAAGCAGATTAAGTTAAATTGAAATACATTGCCGTTACATACAGTCGTTAAGGTCTTTGATAGACAAGGTTTATCGATGCGATCTGCTACTGCTGTTGTTTCTTCGGTTTGCACTGACGTCAGTTCAGTTTCTACCAAAAATCTAACTCTGGTTATTGATAAGAAAAGATCCACAGAGGTGTGTCTAAAACCCGGATTGAAGCTTCAGAAGTTATTGAAGGTATTGTTATACAGAGTATTTACTTTGATGGGCGAAAGAACAAAACTCTGAAAATTATAAAATAGGGGTCGTTACCACTGCAAAGAAGTTTTAGCACATCTCAATTTTATCAGTACCTGGAACAATTTATTTGGGATACAAAACACCAAGTCGTGGCACTGCAAAGGGTATTCTTACTTCGATCACAATTTTATTATAGGATCAAGGTTATAATTTAGATGACGTGATTTGCATAGAACATCAACTAACGTCAGTTGAAAGTGTGGTATGACTCAATATTTTGAGGAGTATTTGAAGAGATAGTCACAAGTGTTTGTTCGCATTATGCCACTTCCCCTTCATCATTTTTTCTTGACCTTAGATTGTTACATTTCGGGTCCTAGAGAATATTATGAATCTATCGGAAAACAATAAGCTGGTTGCGAAAATAAAACCACGGCATCTTTTTGTGCTGTGGCGTGTCATTTGCCTGACTTAAAAAAATGTGGTCCATGAACTAAATACGGATTAAAAATTTTATTTTTAAACAAGCGAAAAATGTCTTTTATTGAAGTCAAACATATTATTCGACTGAATATGTACTCTCCACTTTTAACGAGAAAATCTGAGATCTGTTGTGGATTTCGTTCTTGAAAAAAATTATTTTTTGTGCATCCAGAAATCGTATTTGTCAGTATGTCCTTTGATAAAATAGACCACATTCGGGAGCTGGCATTGAAAAGAATAGTAAAAGCTAGAAAACTTTAAAGTAGCACTAAAAGAGGATAATTAAACCACCGACAATTAATTTCTCTGCTAAAGATTACATCTAAATGATTGTGTGATATTACATCTAAATGATTGTGTGATGTTGAGGTTATACTACCACTGATTCTAGATATTTCTAATAAGGATCTTCAAATCATAACACATATAAGAGCTTGGAAATTGTTGATTAACTGGTAACAGAGGCCTCACAAAATGTAACTGACACCACTTTTAGAAATGGCTTTATTTGAACCAGGTTGCAATCTCGAGCAAAAATGCCGAATTTCGGATACAAAACAACTTTAGATTCTATGTTTTGTCGCTGATTATGAGTTCTGTTTTCTTAATTTTGCTTTCTTGTGTTTTATTATATTAATTTAGTTAATAAAGTATCTTTTAAAATATATTTTATATTATTTTAGGATAGATTTTAGGTTTGTAAAAACGTAAAATTTACAAAATTGCAAAGTGTAGTAGATACCTCAATGCGACACTCAATTCTGGTTTTGTTACCTTTTCTGTAATCTGTGTAAAACTATGCAAATTTTGATACCTTTTGATAGCTTGAAAATTCTCATACATGGACAGAACTTCCTAGACTATATATCCATAAGGAATGTTATGTTTTGCTCATACTTACATGTACCATTATCTACTTTAAAGATAGCATGTTTGTATTTGGGATTTATGTATTTGGGATTTATATAATTATATCAAAACAGACATCAAAATAAAGTTAGCATACTATGTTTTTTCTTTTAATATTTTTCAAGCAAGCCTATTTTCTAATTGGTTGTACTATGTATAGCTTCCTTTCAAGGTGATTTTTAATATGTATCAAATTTGAACGCACAACTTAATATAATAAGAATTTTTGTTTTAGACATGACAACTTTATCGGATTTCTAGTAGAAAATACTTCGTTAACCTTAGTAAAACCTTGAAGTAAAGTAAGAAATATTAAAGTTATTAAAATTCTTATTCTTCGATTTATTCTTGGATTTATTTATTGAATGTAGTTGGCGTTAATTTTGTAGAAATTCATTATTCACAATTAAATGAAACTACGTGATGTAATATAATTTCTACTTTCTTTAATTTCTTTACCATGACCTAGGTTTCGTTGCATTACAACATCTTCAGGTGGGATATTAGCAAAGATCTTTGGTAAAGAAATTAAATAAAAAAAAATACCACATCACTTAGTTTCATCCGATTTATTTATATAATTTTAGAAACACTTTTTATTTTGCAGGTTTAATTTCATTATTGTGGGTAACAAACTATATTTTATTTTGTAATATTGTCACATAAAATAAGTTTCTCCTGGGTATTTGTGAAATAAAGGAAATATAATATTTACTTTTTTATTTTCTTGCAAATCATATCAGATATCAAGACATTTGTTACTTTTGCGTTGAACATTCTAATGGAGCAGCAGCACGTGTTTTTATTTTTTGTAGCATTCTTATATTCTTGTTTTAAGAAAAATACATTTGATGTTATGTTTGATGAAATTAAAATCACCACAAGGAACAGCCAAACGGCATTTTCAATAAACCTGGCGACATTTATCAGTTTTCTTTTTGATAATGCATGTAAACGCTGAAATATTTCATCTGCACAAGTTTGATTTCTCAGAATTCAGATTTTTGCACTTGTGTCTATATATTTCCTCTCAAAAATAGAAAAAAGGTATTTTTGAATATTTTCCAGACATGTTAGGATTTCTTGTTCTCGGTACGTTCATGACATGGAAATGATAATCAACTTTAAGCAACTTGATATAAATGTGTTAATAAAAACAACGGTATAAATTATGTTTGATTACTTGTAACACTTTTCACGATTAAAGTAAAAAAGGAATTTTGATGAAAATTTTCAGAAAGACAAATTAATATTAACAAATTATGTAGATTACATGATGGCATCATAAATTCAATATGCCGAATGCTCCAAGGTTGTGGATACCTTTTTTTCACGATCATAGAAGAAAAGTAAGTAAAGAAAAAGACGAGTGAGTAGAATTCATAATAAATACGTAACTTGCTCGAGTGCAGACAGGCATTTTTATATGAAATATTGACATGACATTAAGAAAATAATTATCTTTCCGTGGATTATATATTTTATAGTTGTGAATATATCCAATTCATTCCTACACTTTCATAACTGTTACAATCGAGTTTTACAACGAAATAATATGGGAAATGCATAGACTTTTCAGATGCAATCGTTTCAACATCACATACCTATATCAGATTCTATTATATGCCAAAAGTTCATATGTCGTGATGTCACCAGTTTTACTTGAAGGTGTACGTTATAATAAACAAAACCGACTAGTCTTTTTACCCAAAAATTTAGTGTTACATCACAAGCACAGAATTTACACCAATTACTTTCGTCAAGGGTTTTTATATTCTTTACTACCCACCATTTTGCTCAGCACTGTATGAAGCTGTAAATTTATGTGTAGTGAGTGCACTTTCGATTAGAAATCTGTAAGTCATTTTTGGTTTCTTCTTCCATTATTATATTGTAAAATTTGTAAGTTAATTTTAATTATATATCTCTAAAGAGTCTACTATTGTTATTTAAAAAAATAATCATATTTAAAACTCGTTACAGCATCATTGAAAATAAAAACGTTTTCATCCTTCTAATTGGTACCTCATTTAATGATTTACACACATATACGACATAATCTGAATACAGATGCTCTCTACTGAGCTTCTGGAATGATTGACGAGTAGGTTTTCTATAAGCATAACCATAACAAATAATGTGTTTACTTTCAGAAATTCCGAAGACTTTTATCCCACTGACAATTTAGACAGTCGTTAATCATAATACTTCTTATCCAAATACATCAAAAATTCCTTGATTTTCAACGGAGAATCTTCATATGTTTATAATTCTTGTATTAATTCGGGTTTACGTAGCTTATGTGCTGAAGACACAGCTTTTAGAGTCCATTTTCTATTACCAGCTTTATTTTGTTCATTATTTATTATGTTTATAGCTAACTTTAATTTTTGTCACCTTATTTGGCTTATGATGTTATTTGCCAAAATGATCGCATTTGCCAAAGGTATAGTATGAAGGATGGTGCTGGAGACGATCTTTATCTCAATTATTTGTATTTATTTCTTAGTTTGCATATGTCTATGATAAAGTTTTAACAAGATTTTATTAGTTGTTTTTTTGCCATCAAATAACCTGCTCCATTCCCACCTTCTACATTTAAAAGTCTCTATTGGACTATAATCTATTAGAGGTGTAATCTATTAGACCTGCTCTCAAGTTGACGACAGTTTCACTTTCCCACAACTTTGCGGTAGTTGTTTTAACCAATATTATATTTTCTCTCTATTTTCAGCCATGCTGTTATTAGACGATATTTAATATTGGTAGAATCATTCACAAGTTATGATTTTATTTAGCTCCGGTGTTTCTCATAATAATTTTAAAGAAGCAGTTCTATTAAAATCCATGGCTAACGTAAAATTAAAAATACAAATTCATATTATTTGCTCCAATAGTTTAAGGCGCATTCAGGTTACGGTGTGTTGGTATATGATTTCTTAGAATGCAGAACGCTCATTTTGGAATTACTTTTATTTAAAATTCAATCCGTTGAATTTGTCCGTAATTATTGTCGACAAAATTCATCTTTTTTAATATTACATTTATCTTTTTTATATTTTTAATACAAATACATATATATATATATATATATATATATATATATGTATATAAATACACACCCGTTTCTTGAAAACACATTGAAACCATGTGACCCAAGAGCGAGATTTAATGTCACTTTACGAACATAAAGGACTAAAGGCACAGGATTAACACTTAGTAGAGACGTATGAATTTATATTTCTGAGCAATAAACACAAAGTTTTAATAAAACACAGACACAAAAATGAGTGAAAAAAAAATTATTTTGAAACGACATTTCATACTGATAACTGTAGAATTTTGTCATTAATTTCGATTACTAGTACGAGACTGATTTAAATGCAACAAGATATTTTAATTTTAAACACGTGAATTTTATAGTAATACAAATAAATAGTGAGTTCTGTTTTAAATTTAAATTTTAATCTACATGCTCATCTTGGATAAATACAAACTTTAGTTATTTTTGCTACATTTAAATAGTTTTCGATTGCACTGTATCTAACTGCCCTATCATAACAATACCAAGATTTAATTTGACAGTGACATTCTTTTTCGAATATATACCTCAGTTTACTAAATAGTTAACATAAGATTTAGCGCGAGCAATTCAACAACGGTATTTATTAGTTTTTCTCCTACTTCATACATAATGTATTCCGCCTAATTATCTTTTCGTGTTTTTTGTATAAAGAAATCTATATGCAATTCTTAGACTTGCCTTAAGAGAATTTCTCTGATTGGTATATGTTTTTCATATGAGGTAATTAAAAATAATCGTGTAATTAGGCCATTCGTTTTTATATGCTTTTATATGCACCTGATGTGTAATTAAGAAAAAAGACACAAAAATTTTACTGTTTATAAATTTGCACAATAAGGAACAAATTAAATAAATAATTAAAAAAAAATATTGTCTTCCAAATAAATGAAATAGAAAATCGTTTCAGGAATGTTTCCAGGGTTTACAATGAGTACATAATATTTTTTTTAAATTTTGTGTTAAAAACATTTTTTTAATATTGAGAATTTAAAAAAATGTTCTTTGAGATATTAAAAAAAACCTTTTTTATCATCATAAGTCTCAGCCTTTTTGGAAATAAATTAAATCTCAGTTTCTTCATAGAATAATTTAAACATATATTTAAAAGGGCATCATTTTTATTACAGAAGTTAGGCCTAATTTAAACAATATAAAATAAAACCTTTTTAAAAATTGAAGTTATGGGGGAATTCAACAGGCATTTTAATACATAGACATATATATATATATATATATATATATATATATATATACATATATATATATATATATATATATATATACATATATATATATATATATATATATATATATATATATATATATATATATATATATATATATATATATATATATATATATATATATGTAACCACCTCAATGCTCCAGTTTAGTTTTTTGACGTCTTTTAAACTGAGATTTCATCATTAAAAGTACGAAAATTTTACACGTGAAGCAAATTGATTTGCTTTTTCTCTTATTATTCATTTAATTTTTATCGTTATTATAGTAATATCTTCACTATAGTTATCGACCTATTACCTCTATCTCTTTGGCGAATAACGCGCAGCGTCAAAATAGAAACTCGTATGTTTCTACATAAAAATAATCGTCGATCTCAAATTCATGATCGAAAGTTTTTTTACGCAAAATAATATTTATGATCTAAGTATACCAAATTCAGTTGGTGCTAGTGAAAATAGGAAAATGTGAAACCATTTCCTACCTGCTTACATTCTGCATACGGTATTTCCAGGTAACAGGAGGACTTTGTCGTCTGGAGGTTTTCGACGGAGTTGAAATTACTGTAGCAATAGTCGGACAAAAGTTTGGTGTAAATATTTATTTACTATACCGTAAGAGCTTTTAAGTGGAGTAGCCAAAAACTGTTTAGAAAGCTTAAAACTTTCTACAGTTTGTTGTTTCATTGGGTGGATATCATAAACAAACGGTCGGTTAGTCCCAGGTAGATACTGTGATTTGTAATCGCCACTTTGCAATTACTGGAATCGTCATCCTACAACCATTTTAGAGACATATCCAGTAAATTTATTTGCTGCGTGTTAATTGTACTGCAGACTGATTAGATTATCATTCATGAAACAACACTGATATGTTCCGATTTTAACATCATTCACATTATCTCGGTATTTATTCCTAAGTAATCAAAATATAAATGATATTGAAGAACGCAATACCCTCTTTATACATTCTCGATCGTAGAAAGTTCTAGAAGTTTTTCATACACTTAGATATTTTTTAAAATTTTTACGTAACAATCAATTTGATAATTTATTTTATTGCCTTAATATAATAAACTGTTTTGTGGAAACTTAAAAAAATTCACTTAATATTTACGCAGTTGTTATTATATTATGCATTATGAATGTTCAAATTAATATTTCACCAGCTGTCATATAAATTGCAATAATACAAATGATTGAGTGACGTAATGATGTATTGACGCTGTGACTTGAAAACAGACTGCATTGTGCAAAAGTTAAAAAAAAAATGTACAGAGTATTTAAACAATTCAAAAAACAAATTTGAGACAGTATATAGGCTCAAGTAAGTGGTTTTGGGTGCGAAATTTTTCTTCAAATATAAAATGTAAGTCAATCTTATCATTTATTTCCTTCATTACGGTGAAATACATTTTAAAATCATATTGAATTCTAAATGTGTTCTCTTTTTACTCTACATATTATTCTTAAGGAATGTAACTAAAACGAGCCTTTATTTAGGTTATTTAGGTTAGGCAACTCAAATGAATGGAACTATGTAAATGTTACGTTAAGGATTTTACTCTTTTCCCTAAATATTATAAAAAAATCCTACGTCCTTCTTATCTTTATCCATATTTTTAGAATTAGTTGCCTTAATTTTGGTCTACATTTTTAGGAATATCACATTGCCTTTAAACTTAAATAAGATAGCGGTTTTTACATACACCTTCCATTCTCGTAATTTTATTAAAGTGTGTAAAATCTTAGATTATAATTTTTGGAATTAAAAAGGGAAAAAGGGATCCAGTGCTAAGCCCAAATATTTGATATTTTCTTCCGGTTTGAAGTTTTGACGTCAAATTTAGTAAGTGTTTTCTTTTTAAAATTTTTATTAAATACAAGTAGTCATGATCTATGGTCTCGACTATATTCGCCTATGATACAAAGGTACTTTTGTCGTGATTACAGTAGACATGAGCTTCTCCTTTAGTAATTTGATGATACAAGACATTTTTAGGAATCGACTTATAGATCGTGAAAACACATCAATTTGCACGGTTGTCGTACGTACGTTTCCTATCTATTTTAAAGACCTTTTCCTTTTAGAAGAAATCAATTTATGATTGGTTAAATATAGGTTATTATCTATGTTCCGCCACTTCATATAAGATTGTTGTTAATTTATCAGGTGACGGTGTCTGCTTTTTATTCCTTCATATTATTAGATACATTTAAAGTCAGGTAAACCTTCTTCCAGTTGAAGATGGTGTGGGTAAAAAAATTGAAGATGGTTTATTGATTTTGGAAAATTCAAAAAGTTCTTTGGTCCTAATTTATTCATTAAGAAAAAGAAATAAATTGCAAATTTACACGTCATTAAAATAAAGAATTGCTTTCTAAGAAAATACCTGTACTTTTATCTTCTTTTACCAATAGTGGTTGGTCTATGTGTAAATAAAGGACCAGATAATGTTTATTGTGGTAGAATAGCAGTAATTAAAGACTCACCCCCTAAGGCTTGCAGTACTTAAGAGACCTATAAATTTGTTTACGATCCATATTTGATCACACAACTCATCGATCACACATTAATTAGGGAACACGCATCCTTGGTAACCAATCTACATAGTTTTCATTAATAAAGAGGTGTCACGGCAGCAGCTTAAATAATTAACGGAAGATTTTACAAGAGCTCTATCAATAATCAGTTGAAAGTAAAACATATCATTTATTAAATTAGGATGCTAGAAACCCTACAAATTATACAAATTCAGATAAAGAGGAATATAATAATAATTGATGCAATTAAATGCGAACAAAGTAATATTATATGAAGGCAGAAAAAATAAAAAAAATATCAAAAGTGTGGCTTTATTTTGGTCAAGTGCAGACTTTGACAGAGGTATAATGTTATCTCGACTCTATATTGCCAAGTTGGTAATTTTTTTTCAAAGACTGAATGGATTCAATTAAATATTAATTCAAGTGTGGAAAACAATCCCTTTTCATGGTACCAGTCTGTAGTATTTGGCAGTTGATGATTGTAAGGAAGAAGATAAAATCAGATCCTGTTTTGAATATCTATGCCTATTTGTGGTACAAGATTGGAAAGAAATCTTAGTATAGGTGGCAACAGCTTTTTACAAAACAAACATATACAATAATTCAATATAAAATATGTACCCCGTACATCATAACAACCGACATCATAACAACCGACAAGTAAATTAAGAGAACCGACACTGAGTCAAACCAAAAATTTTGTGTCGGCTGATTTTTTGTACAATTGTATAAATTGTAATTGTAATGTATCTTATCGACTTAAGTCGAGCAAAGAGTAAAACATCGCAGAAAGTTAAAGAGCTTGAAATGTACGTAGAATTTTTTTTCATAGGAAATTTCTTATTTAGCATCTGAAGGGCCTTGATGGATATGAGCCCTAATTGAATAGTGCGATCAGAGTTGAAGCCATTGAAGGAAAGGGAATCGGTTTTACATGGAAGATTATGGGGAAAAAATGGGGAAAATGTTGGATTCCCTGCAAAAAATTCATAAAGTTAATAAAATACTCTAGCATTATACGCTTCTAAAACAAACGGAAACGGATACTAAAAGATAAAAGTATCGGTTTGCGTTTATAAAAATGTTATCAATTAT
Source organism: Druceiella hillmani (assembly GCA_039881145.1). Lineage (NCBI taxonomy): Eukaryota > Metazoa > Arthropoda > Insecta > Lepidoptera > Hepialidae > Druceiella > Druceiella hillmani. The sequence continues at coordinate 9,575,369 of JAYKKI010000013.1, forward strand.
TATACGCTTTCCAGATGGAGGTGTCAAAATTGCCTTTCTCAGTTCAATGATGATTGAGGAGTCAAAATTGCCTTTCTCTGTTCAATTGCATTAGTTCAATAATTAATGCAACGGTTAGTACCATATTTAAAAAAAAGGGTAACTAAGCTAAAAAAAAATTTCAGAAAAAATAGAATAGAAGCAATAGAAGCTTCAGAAAAAATAGACAGTTATAAAAAAATTGATGATGGAAAATAGTAGTAGTAGGTAAGAGGTTATTTTAAAAGAAGATATATATTATCATATTCCTAAAATCTTTGACGTTTCAACAAAAGTCCTCTTACAAAAATGCTGGTTGTATTTTTTTAAACAGCAGTTATCATATCTTATTTGGTATAATGCCATAGATTTTTGGACGGAAGAAAAAGCGAGTTCTGTGAAGTAGATAAATAAAATAAATTATTTACGTTCATTATTATTCCGTTCATTTATTATTATAGAAGTTTCGATCCTGAATTCCATTACCATCTGGAAAGCGTATAATACTTTTTAATAAAACACTCCCTAACATTGTCAGAGATACAAATTTAGATAAGGATTAGAGGTCCACATAATAAAAAAAATAATTCGTATTCAATACTGCCTAATAAGGTTATATATTTTTAATGAGCTCGTTTTTAAAAATTATACTTCATCTAAAGTCTTTGGTCTGAAATCTGAATATTGAAACAAAATTTTTATGACTGAGTTGAAAAAATTGATCTGCTCCTTAAAATTTGTATCGTAGGACAGAGTAATATACACCAAATAAAAAAAATCCCTGAGTATCGCTTGTTAAAATGTATAACAAGAAATAGTTTTGATAAAAATATAGTACTATAGTTCCATGTAAAAGCTTTAACGTTACGTTAAAGCTTTTACACTTTTCCCTAAATATTATAAAAAAAAATCCTTCGTCTTTCTTATCTTTATCCATATTTTTAGAATTAGTTGCCTTGATTTTGGTCTTCGTTTTTAAAAATATCACATTCCCCTTAAACTTAAATAAGATAGCGGTCTTAATTTTTTTCCCTATAATTATTCCTAATGATTTATTTTATATATCCTCAATTCATGTAAACATCACAAGAATATTTCAAGTAACATAAGAAAAAGGTTTGTTTGGGTTTATTTTTCTCCACATCTACACACTAATTAAAGTTGAGATTTCGAACATACAACAACATCAAAAGATATGTAAAATAATAAAAAAAAATTGAAGATATGTGAATTAAAGGTATTTCCACTGTCGAAACCCAGTAACGCTCATTCTTAATAATTCCTTGAAAGGGTAATTTAAAAAGAAGTGGTATGTTGAGTATGTATTCCAAATTAGTAAACATAAGGTATGCTGAGTGTGTATTCCAAATTAGTGCAATGTTATAACGAATTTTTGAAAAATAGGTAAACATATAAGTAAAAAAATAGACAAAAATCATTAAAGTAGCAATGTTATTGGCCTAATTAAAAAGGTAATTTTATGCTATTAATGTTAATTACATTATTTCAAGCCCATAAGCGCCAAAGTTGGCTTGAATAAAGGGCAGTCTGGAAATCTAATTCTTAACCAATTTTACGAGCAATTAATATCATTTATTGGCAACAGTTTTATTGAAATTTGTCTTCCAAGTTGTCCAACATCGGTGGTTTATCGGCATAGACTAGCAACTTGACATATCTCCACAGAAAATAATTCATAGTTGTGATATCACATGATCGTGGAGGTGAATTTACAAGGGCATTTCGCTATATTATGCATTCATGGAACGTTCCCTTTAATGAATTTACTGTGTTACGTACTGTATGGAATGTTGCACCGTCATAATGAAAACAAAGCTTCTCAATATTAATGTCATTCAAAAGGGGAACAAAATGTCAGTAATACTGGATCTAAGGTGCTCTTCATTGACTGTATCATACTCGTCGGCATCATCTTTGAATAAATAAGGGTCAATGATTCCAGAAGTCCACGAAGCACACTAAAGAGACAAACATCTCTACAATTTACTACGCTTTTCACTCTTTACAACTGGGTAACTGGTAAATTTTGTTCTCCGCAGACTGGGTTAGGGAGGTTAGGTAAACAGAGCCAATTAGATCATGGCAACCGACATTAGTTGGTTATTTTATTCGTAATATGTTTAATTTAAATTTAAACGTTGTCTAATTTTCTTTCATAAAGCATGCACAATTTGAAGATCTTCAGTGCCATCCTGCTTCTTCTAGGGCTGAGCAGCGGGCACGACTTATCATTTGATGGTCTCGACATTCAAAATTACCGTCACAATCCTGCACGCGTTTTAGGATATATGAATTGTTTAAGGAAAATTGCTCCTTGTACCCCATGGGAAAATAATATAAAAGGTATGTATACGTCTGCAGGCAGATTGTTTTAACTTAGCATAAAACATTAATAAAGCTTACAACATAATCTTCTGAACAAAGACTTGAAAAATTTTTACTATCTATTTGTCAGTTTTACTTCTTAAATACTCATTCAAAAATGGTGAAAATTATTTTTATATCACGCAATTCAATCGCTCTTCATAGAGTTGAAAATTTTCAAAGTTATACTTCTATATATCGTAGATACCTGCGATGTATAGAAAAAACTCATGAAAAATGAAGAAAATACATAAATATCATGATAATATTCAGCGCGACGAAAAAGAAATCCCAGATAGTTTGCCAATTTATTTCGAGATCATTGCAATGCTAATATTTTGAACCTGATCTTGGGCGTACGAATACGATTGTTCCTTAATTCTTAATTGAAAGATCGACTGTTACCTCATTAATTAAAAAAAACATTTATCCACGTTTTTAAAGAGGTGAATATGAGAATGTTTGTACATTTAGGAAGTTATTGAAACATGACTTAAGAGATTACGAAGAAGCAAAATGTCGAAATCGATCGTTTTTTCAAACTCTGGATTGTTCATTGATGGGGATTGATGTAACAATGTCACATGATAAATAAAACATGTGTAACTTTGATGCAATGCCATGAAGTCGGGAAATATTGTCTATACCCTCGTATTCATATAAAATGATGAAGTCAAATTAAATGAAGTTTTAATTATTGCACCACGAAAAGATGAGAAGAAATTATGCCGCATTTTAATTTTGAAGTTGTCACAAAGTAGAAAAAAGTTCAACCTACGAAGTGCATTGACATGTTTATATATTAACTACTATTGCTAAAAAGATATAAGACAAAAAGTGGATTTGATGTAAGTTAAGTTCCAAAAAAGCCATTACATATCTTGATAATATATGCTTTACCTCCATGACGAATCGTATGAATTGCATCAGTAGTACATATTTGACAACAAGTATTGTAGAAATTTGGTGATTTTAATGTAATAATCATATTTGCTATTTTCTTTCCAGATATATATGTCTGTGTATCAATTTTGGTGAATATTTAATATATGCAATTAATAAAAAATGAATAAACGCAACTAATAAAAGTTGTAAGAAAATCCACGCAGCCATGTTAAAAGTAAATCGCGATATCTTTACATCCAACATTTTCCTATATGGTCACTTAGTGTCCAAGAAAAATTCTAGTTCAGTTTTTTATGATGTATTAATTCATGACATATATATTTCTCCTATTTATGGTTCTATTACAATTCTACTTTTGAATAAAAAAAATTTAATGTAAATAGATGAAAATGGCTGACAAACTATTGGGTTTACTATTCATGTAGTAAATCCATTATAATGATTCTAGTTGTTATTCTCGGTGATGGTGATAGTTTATTCAATTTGAATTTGTACCATCATGCGAGCGTTGTTATTATTTTTGTTACTAATTATATTTTCTTTACTTCGATAGAGCAAACAAAAAAATTATAAAGAAAAAAAATAACAACAACCATAAAGCCTCTAAATTCGATGATATTATGGCATTCTAAAAATGATTAATATATGGCGAGTGACAAAAACAAAGGAAATTCAATTATACAATCAACGGAAGACAATTTTTTTCCGTGACTCTTAGTCTCAGAGTCCTATTTCTGAAAAGTTTGCTCCGAAATGATGTAATTCAATAGCAAAAATAATTCACTAAATTCGATGATATTATGGCATTCTAAAAATGATTAATATATGGCGAGTGACAAAAACAAAAGAAATTCAATTATACAATCAACGGAAGACAATTTTTTTCCGTGACTCTTAGTCTCAGAGTCCTATTTCTGAAAAGTTTGCTCCGAAATGATGTAATTCAATAGCAAAAATAATTCACTAAATTCGATGATATTATGGCATTCTAAAAATGATTAATATATGGCGAGTGACAAAAACAAAGGAAATTCAATTATACAATCAACGGAAGACAATTTTTTTCCGTGACTTAGTCTCAGAGTCCTATTTCTGAAAATTTTGCTCGGAAATGATATAATTCAATAGCAAAAATAATTCAGAGTTTAGAGAATCCATCCATCATTTTAATTATTTCACATTCGTCTTATGTTAAAACCTTGACTGGCACTACTTATTTCGTACCTCAATACTAATTTGGCCGTTTGTGTAGGGTATATATATATATATATATATATATATATATATATATATATATATATATATATATATATATATATGTGTGTGTGTGTGTAAAGATTTCAGTTGCCACAGAGAGTACCTGCTGTATTTATTTGAAAAAAAATGTATTTATTTCTTCGACCTTTCGAAATAGGCAACAAAAAATTCACGATTTATTAAAGAACTATTAGCCAATTTTGCTCCTAGGTATTTTTGGCTTAAATAAATATGTATTAAAATAAAAATATTGGAAAGAAAATTGGAAGGAAGTGCCAGAAAAGTCGTTATGCCGTATAACAAATTCTGCCATAATGCGGATATATTAAGATAATAAGCAATTTTTTTTTTTCTAAAAGTTTAATTTAACAGTCAAGTAAATTTTTGTCAGCTATGGTAATGACTCCGTAGAAAGGACATCTTTGACTAATATAGAGATAATAAATTGTACAATAATCCAATAATTAACAGGTTTTCTTGTTTTTTCCAATAATTAATGACTTCTTCGTGTAAATTTCCATACAGATTTTGTGAATATGAATTTTGTGAATTTAATATTTTCCATAGTTAGCCATTCCATGCTAAGGCGTTATGATAATGTCCTTGATTGGAAAAAATGTTTAAAATGTAAGGAGACAAACCAGTGCCAGTAAACGTTAGTAGGTATTTATTTTTAAATGAATTCTATTTTAGTGCTCTGCTGTTGTTTATATTCATCTATGGTATTTGCGTTCATGTTTTATCTAGTCAAAATAATATCTTTAGAATTAAATTCAAGATCTTAGGATAAGAGACGTCAGTATCTACATCAGAGGAATGGGGTTATCAGAATATTGGGTAATGGGGACATAATGGGGTTATCGGAGATACTGTATGCAGAACCTGGCAAGTAGAGATGGCATCGCTACCGAATCTTGAAACATTTAATCTGTTACTAATGCTCAGATATATTTCAGCTTCATTATTATATTTGACAATGACTGAGACAATCATTCGTGATTTTAAAATTATAACATAAGGTATCCAACGTTTTTTCTTATAATACCTCTTGAAAGGATAATTCATTTACAGTTTAAGTTTGCTGGTAAGATATTTTATTTAGTGTAACTTTTTCTTTTTCAGAAAGAGCATATCTAATAATAGCCGATGCATGTGCGCATTGTACACCCAGGGAAAAACGGATACTGGGTGACTTGGCCACTTCGGTTGCCATGGAAGACCCAGTTTCTTACGCCCAAATTTGCAAAATTTATGATCCACTATCTTTGTACCAGAGGAAATTTTTGAGAATAATATCAAGCACGAAATCATTGATCGGCTTACCTAGATTAACTCGTGCTCAACAGAAAATGATATTGTCCTTGTTTTGAAAACCCTGTATTGAATTTAAAATGTAACGAGCCGAACCAGTGCTAATAATTATTGTTATTTAACTTTTATAACACTAATATAGTGTTTTTGTATCCACTTATTGTATTTGCATTCACTTTTTATCTAATCTAATTGTTTTGTGGACATTAAATATTAAATTAACAGACGTATTATAGCATTTATTGACTTTTCCCCCTCTATTAAAATATTAGAAATTAAATTAGAATTATGAACTTAATAGTGTCGTAAGATGTCTTATGTTTGTTTTAGCATATGCCAGGTTTGTATTTGTTTTTTTTCACTACTTTGAAATTATTATTTTTCGACATTTTTATAAGAAAAAATATGCGTATTTATTTACAATGGTATATTTGCGAGAGCTTTTCTATGTGGATAGTTTTACTAGTATTTATTTGCCTAATCATATTTACTAATTCATACTCAAGAATCATAATTTGATATTTTAAATTTTAACCAAAATTTTATAATATAAGGTGTAGTGTTTAATAATGTAAAAATAATTTTAAATTTAAATATTATGGGTACTATTATTTTTTATTAATATAATTGGGTTATTTAGAGATAAAAATGATTTTCCACATCTACATCATGAACGAGTTTGTACATACATTGGGAGGAATTCATTAAAACAATAAAATTATTTTAGCCGTGGTCACTATTTGAAATGTATAACTGGGTGTTGTTCATAAAAGCTATTTTTTAGGTATTTGTATTCCTACTCAACATCCATGTAATTTAATTCGGTCTTCTCCTTTTATTTTTTTGCGTTTCTATTAGTCGTTACCCTATATTTCATAAAGCTTTCGGCTTATCATAAACAAATAGAGTAAGCAGATAATTCGTGATGAACAAACAATTTGCAAACGTTACGTTCAATCAATAAATTTTGCGTATATAATATTGCATGTATCAATGTATGAATATTAAACACTTTGAATAATTTAAAAAAAAATAGGTGATGCTCATTATTAACTTGTTAACTTTTCTTACGCGCCTTTTAATTAAAGTTTAATAAATATTTTACAACAATAACATACACAATATATGATACGATGAGCAAAGTCAATAACAGGTTCAATTGAGATTTTCGTTGTATCGATCTTATTTCAAAAGTTGCACTGATTCTCAGTTTATACTGTTATTATTTATTTTGTAAAATTTATAATTGAAATAAATTTATATCGACAAATGGAATCTCAATACCATCCACTAGGATGGAATTTTGGAAACTCTTAATTATATAGATCTCATTGAATAATGAATGGGATATGTGCTTCTACTTTATATGCACGAGGAAGTATAAAACAGATACTTTATTTTGCCATTGTACTGCAAAGTAAATTATGTCTCCATACAAAACATCTAAATGTGATATTGTGAGAGATGAGTGTCCCAGAATATTTAATTCGTACTTTAAATTCTGTCAAGCGGGTTAACAATCGATTGTTTAAAACGATTTTGTATACTTTTTGAATTGTTTCTTAACTGATTGAAATTGTTTGGATTTTCATAAGGGAAGTTCCATTTGTTTTCAATATCGTTTTATCGCCATTTCAATTTTATTCCATTTTATTTTACGGAACCCCTGTTTTAATATTAATTAACAGCTATGCTGATAATATTGTAATGTCGTATGTAATGCCACTAGTTGCGAGTATATAATTTATTTTAAATCTTGATGCGTATTATCAACCACCACATTATTTTCATCCTCTTTTCTATACGCACTATTTACAAAACATTTAATGGTCATTCCTTTGAATTGGTCGAAAAAAGTTATTTTTTGTTTTAAAAAATAATTAAAATGTATTTTCAAAACAAATTAATATTTACGTTTTTGTTCCTATTTAACTGGTTTTTTTAATTACTTAATAATTAATTACGAAATATGAACACAAACTGCTAAGCAATAAATATAAAAGATTTGTAACCCGTTAAAAAGTCATCGAAAATTTATTATCGACCTATGTCATTTTTTTTGATAATTATTTTATATATTTGTACAAAATTTACAGTAAAAAATTGTAAGTTTTTGTAATTACCCATTATCTAACTAATGAATATTTTCTTTATTTTATTTCTGTAATATTTGACGTTATATCGCCTTATAGGATCCATATATAATATACTATTTATTATTAGCACCATATAATTTCTCTTAATTAACCAAGTTAAAAGTTGAATATATTTAGTGTTAATTTTGTAGAAATTCATTATTCACAATTAAATGAAATGACATGATGTAGTATTATTTCTACTTTCTTTAATTTCTTTAGCACGACCTAGGTTTCGTTGTATTACAACATCTTCAGGTGGTATTAGCAAAGATTATCTTTGCTAATATCCCACATAGGTCATCGTAAAGAAATTAAAGAAAGTAGAAATAATACTACATCACGTAGTTTCATTTAATTGTAAGTTAAAAGGGCTTAAACTTATGCTTGACTAAAACATATAATAACATAACCGACCACCTCATTACGCATGGTTCCATCGGCGTCTAGTAAGTATTGATTTATTACTTTACATATTATATGTTAAAGCCTTATTTGCAACAGTTGAGCCGCTTATTAAATAATAAACTTATGAACAGAATCCAGGTAATACTCTTTCATATTAATATCAGAGCATTACTTGCAATTTTTTTAATTAATTTTTTTTTAGTTAAAATACAGTCCATTTACATGGTAATTATAATTTTCAGGCGTTAATAAATATTTGTTATCTTTTATAATAAATTTTATCATAAGTTTGTTCTTACATGTACTTTCATTTCGTTATTTTTATGTATTAAATAAATTCAAATAATAACTTAAATCTTTCGTTATATAAAATTATTTCATTTCACATCTTTTATTTATCTGTTTTTTTATTATTTTGTCACTTTTTCTCTAATTTTATATTATTAAGTGTCGCAGCTATTATAATTTTTTTCTTTCCGAGTCTAATATTATCTTATAGTCTGTATCTAGCAGAATATTGTTAAACATTGTGTTTTGCAAATTGCGTCTTCGTTCTTACTGATGACTATGGCAATGACCATTAATCGACTACACAGGTGATAGCGTAAAGTAATTTTCATAGTGTTAGTAAGTGAATAATTAGTATACTTACTTATGTATATAAATGTAGCATTGGTAAACATTGTTTTATGCAAAGTGAGTCTTATTTTTCACAGACAACGATGGCAATAACGATTAATCGGTTATACCGATGATAGCGTAAAGTAATTTTCACGGTGTGAGTAAGTGAGTAATTAATATACTTACTTACGTATGTAAATGTAGTCTGTATTTGGCAGAACATTGGTAAACATTGTTTTATGCAAAGTGAGTCTTATTTTTCACGGACAACGATGGCAATGACGATTAATCGGTTATACAGGTGATAGCATAAAGTAATTTTCATAGTGTGAGTAAGTGAGTAATTAGTATACTTACTTATGTATATAAATGTAGTCTGTATCTAGAAGAAAATTTGTAAACTTTGTTGAATGCAAAGTGAGTCTTATTTTTCACAGACAACGATGGCAATGACGATTAATCGGTTATACCGATGATAGCGTAAAGTAATTTTCACGGTGTGAGTAAGTCTGTAATTAGTATATTTTCTTATGTGTATAAACGTATAACCATAGAAGCAATTTCATTATATAATATTAACATTCCAATTGTGAGCAATTTCAAAGACAATAACTTTATATTTGTTTTAATTGAAGTAAATAAAACCACGATTTATGGGGGATATATTTGTTCTTTTCATCCAACTGAAGCCACTATTTTTGAATATTTTTTATGTATTAAGTGACACTTTTTGTAGAAGCCATTTTCCTAATTAATATTTGCATTTCAATGGTAAGCAGGTGCCGAGTAATATTTTAAGAGAATTAATTCCATGTTGGTACTCTTGTACTGTGTACGTATATGTTCAATATATACATTATTTATAGAAGTTACTTCAATTTAGAACGTTTATGGCCATTTGCGGACTAATATTAAAAAAAAATAAGTTTCATACAAGTACACACTTTTATGATCCCATGATCTATGTAGGAGTATATTTGTCCTACTTATTGTAATAAGATCATAATGTTCTGGATATTCTTATGCATTCAATGCATACGCTATTAATGAAAGTTATTTTCATTATTAATATTTACATCAAAGCGGTGAGTAATTGCGAACGAATTTTCTAAAAATATATATTTTATATTCGTACTAATTGAAATGAATAAAACCATGATTTATGAGTGTAGGGCAGTATTTTTTTTCTTCTTATCTTATTAAGGTATTTTTTTGAATTCTAATGCATACACTTTTAATAAAGATTATTTCTATTATTAATATTTACCTCAAAATGGGGAGTAATTGCGGACTAATTTTTTAAGAATATATATTTTATATTCGAACTAATTGAAGTGCACACACACACACACAAACACGTTTGCACGCACATACGCATGCCCGTATGTGTGTATAAATGTATAAATATTAACTCAATACTTGCGAGACAAAATTCAAACCATTGGTTCATCAAAGTACTGCGCGTATTAATGAAATACCCAGGTGACCAATTCCAGCGCTTGTTAACTTTCTTAAGTAGGATAGGTAGAATTTACCTAGTGCTCATGATAAAATATAGACTGTTATTGTGGTTCCTATAAAAAGGTATCAGTTCAAATATTATAAAGGTTGTAAGCAAAGAAAAAAAGTTGTAAAGTTAATCACAAAGGCAATTTTGTATCACTACTGGAACATATTTAACTCGAGTTTCATTAAAAAAAAAATTTTGATTTTATTGTGATCGCAAATTTGACAACTCTTTTTTTCGGAAACAGTTTTAAAGGTGTACATAAAACAATTTTAAAGGTCACAAGTTTACATCCATAAAATCTCAACATATTTTTCGTGTATAATAGTATATAATTCTTCGATACTTCCTTTTCATCACAATTTTTTAAAATTTTTAATATGGATACATTGTGATATGTGTTTCAAATATGAATTTTCCGTTTTAAATATTTGCAGACAGTTATTTGTAGTTGTTTTTTTATTATCTAATACTTGTATATATACACTACAAATTTTAAAAAAGTTGCGAAATTCTTCTCGTGTTAAATAATTTGTTATTTTTGCTGACTTTAAAAGTAAATTCAAATTTATTATATTTTGAACAGTGTTTAAGATTTCCTCACAGTTTTTTTTGAGAATTTATTATATTTTATCACTTTATTGTGTTTTAAGATTTTTAGTGGACTTAATGGCGTTTGTTATTTGTTTTGAAAATTAATTAATAAAATCATATTTTTTATTTTTCATTCAGCTGTTTTAACTTTTATTTTTTTATTACAAAAAAGAGTTTTTCCTATAAATATTTTTACATTTGAATTTAGGCTAATTATATAGTTACGAGATAAATATAATTTGTAAATAATCAGCAATTTCTGGCTTTCAATATTATTAAGACTAATATTCATATGAATGAATGAGAGTGGCGTGTTAAATGAAATATGTCCCACTATATTTTGACAAATTAAATCTATTTTTTGCACAGGGGAATAATTTATTAAGTTTTTATGTTAACTCATTTGCTTCTGTAAGTAATAATATAATTGTATTTCGCGTAACATTTAATTAGGGATATATACTTTATGTGTGCAAAAATTTATTCAAATTTAGCCTTTTATTTATACTTTAAAGAAAGACAAATAAACGGATATTCAGACAAAGTTCACTTTTACAACATTAGTAGAAATTATTATTTTCACCGACATTGGATATCACATGTAGACCGGTCGATATTTTTAGAAAGTTCTGCGTCCGGTAGAGAATTGTTTAATAATAATTGTGGCAAATGTCATCATCAGTTATTCATAAACATATGCCATGATTTTTAGACCAGCAAGAATTGCATTTTTTTGTCAATTATTTCATGTTAATTCTACATTTAAAACAATTTACAAAATAATTTAAGTCATCAAAATACAAATTCGTATATTTATAATTTAGAAATTCGTCAGCTAACACGAACGTTTTTCATCCTCAAGGTTTTCAAGAGAATTTTTTTTTGTGTATAGCATTACTTAATGACTTCATTTAATTACATTCGGACGGTGCTAGGTCTAATAAATTAATCGCGAAATCATTTTCTACCACATCACTATTAATTATCGTAAAGTAATTCTTGTAATATGCAGTTTGCATTATCAGTCATAAAGAATTCCTTGTAGAATTGTGAAGGAATTTGGCAGTTTCAGTCCCAATAGGTGAGTTGAGAGAAGTATACTCTTGCAGTAACTGTTATACTACTACAAAATATTAGTCCCAATTAGAAATTTCATGAAAATTCCACCAAAATCACGGCGTGACCCCTTTTCATAATGTGGTTAACATTTTTCCCAAATTTTTTATGAAACCTGGCGGTTACGAATATGATACAAAATTTCGTATCTCGGCCCAAGTAATAAAGTAGTTCAGTTTTAGCTTATATATTAAGTTTAATTTACTGTAATTGTATGTTAATATTATTATTATTTACGTATATTAATTGTATATAAATAATCCAAGGTGTGGGTTAATATTTTAACTTGTAGTCGCCATTTGAAAATCACTAAAACCATGCATTAATTTAGAAACAGCTTCGAGAGCACAGTTTAGCTGTTGACGAACAAAACAATTATTTGTTGTTTTGTTCATTAACAGCTAAACTGTAAATGACGTTAAACGACGCAATGCGTTCTTTATATATACTCGACCGCAGAATGTTCTAGAAGTTTCTAAAAAACTTATTATATTCAAAAAACGCTCATTAGCTATTGGCCAATTTAATAATCATTTCTTTCATCTTTGCAATATTATTTTACTTTTTATGACGTCTGTAGCGAATATTAAAATTTTGTTTTGACTGCAAACATTTTCAACCAAATAAAAAACGTGTGTTATGTTTAATTTCATTTTTTTTATTGCAACACTGTGTATACCTAATTTATACTGAATTCTAATATGTCTCCTTTTATAAATCTTTATTTTTAAATGTGATAAAATTCCTGAGTAAATGTTAAATAGCAAATCAGCTGATTGGAGTTTTGTAACCTTGACGTTGGATATTTTGCTCTTTGATTTTAACGTTTATAAAATTCATTACTTTGTCTTATCTACATATTATCTACTTTTTAAGAGTTAGCTGGCTTGACTTTGGTCCACGCGTTTAATAACGCCACATTCTCCTAACGCTTGAACAATATAGTGATCTTTATAAATATTTTCTTATGATAAATGCAAATATACTATCCATACATCTATCGAAAATCCGTGCTGAGCATAGATGCACTTTCTGACGTTTATTTCAAATTTAAATTTTATTTTAAAATTATTTATTAAACCATTTGTTAACCAAAATTTGCTTATTAAATATGAGAAATAAAAATCTGTGCCATCCACAATTTTCACCAATTATTTTTGCCGTGGCTGCAGTAGATGGGATTTTCTCTCCTAGCAACTTTATGATACAAAAAGTTATTTAGCAATGAACTTATAAATCGTATAAATACATTGACGGGTTTGCTACATACTACACTCTCTTAGATTATATATATTTTCAAATAAAATATTTGAGGGTTAGCCAAGTTGAGGATATTACAATAAAATCGAAGTTATAAATATTATAACATGGGGTAGTCAGTGGCTGCAAGAAAGGGGATATAATCAGATTCTGAGAGACACAAGAGGGGGAAAAATTCTTCTTATCAAATTAAAAATATAAGAAAAAGCACTTACTTAATATATATCATTAATTGCAATATGATATAAGTAAAAAAATTTACTCGAGTAATTTACATCGGCTGGTTATTCCGACGCCAGAGTCCAAACGTTCATTGGGGATAACTTCAAAATTTATGACATTTAAAAACTCAGAAAACTGTAGAAAAACATTAAATGCTTGAAGTACGCTTAGGCTTAATTATTGTTGACGGAAAATCATGCGCAAAATTGAAGGCATTCAAAGAACAGAAAACGGAACAGGCATATTTAAGTAACATAACCATAATCAAACTTATTCAAGGAAAACATGACCTATTGTAATACCTATATTATACATTTATAGTATATCTGAAGATAAATATTTTGTATTAGGTCATAATCATAAGTCAGAAGCCAAGACTAATGCAACGTTACTTCTTTAACTCTTAAGAACTAGAGTCGGGAATAAAAACTCAGATAAATACAGACCAAAATATATTACCAATCTTCACTGTACGCAATAGTTACAAACTGGTAATATTATATCATTTCATATGCCGGGTTAAGTGTGAAAAGAGTGATGTAAATCGTTATTAGTATGGAATATTTTTATATTGAATCGAATTTTTATCTCGTTTTCTTCATATAGCACGCAGAATTTTAAGTACCTCGGCGCCATCCTGCTTCTGTTTTGCGTGAGTGATGGGCACTATTTATTTATCGTTCGACGGCCTCGATATCCAAAATTATGTTAACAATGTTCCTCGCCTTTTAGGATGCATGAACTGTTTAAAAATAAATGGCCCTTGCAAATGTAAAACGGAAAGAAATTTAAGAGGTATGTGCATGCCTGGATTTATTAAGATGTTATTAAAGTATATTAATAACTATATTTTATTAAATATTCACCACCTGTGAATTTGTCAGCTTTAGCAATTTTAAAAGTCCCTTAAATTAACAGCAAAATATTTTCATTTTATCCGTTCTTTATGCATTATATTTTCTAATTTCCCTTCTAAAATTGTTAATAGGTTAAAAAAAAATACGAATTTAGAAAAAGTACAAAAGAATTTCAAGACATCCTAAACTTCATGCAAATATCCAATATTGTAAAAAGGGAAAATCCTTAAATTTCCTGAAATAAAAATTGTCATGCCAGATTTTAATGCTGGTTATTTTAATTGACGAACGTTAAAAATTTAACATCAAAAACTGTACATCGGCGTGCATATACGATAAGTTATTAGTAACAAAGTTAACAAGTAAGGACACAAAAAATTCACTTACATAACTATAAAAGGTAAACGTGAAAAAGTTCGTATGTCAAAGATATTACTGAAATATGATATTAGCAAGTTTTTTAACTTTTGGTCTGTTCCTGAATGTGTTCTCATGGAAATTAATATTAGAGGGTCAAAAGTCAAATGAGGTAAGTGTAGTCTGGATATGATGTTATTAAGTCAAAAAATAGTATATATTTCTTTGGTAACAACAAACATTTCTTCAGCGTAGAGAGAAAAAATGAGATACAATTTTGCATAGCATGTAAAAAAGCAGAATGAAAAAATTAGCCAACTGATTGCCTTGATATGCTTGTTTATTGATTTATGACCGCTGTTGCTAACAAATGTATAAAAAAGGAGGGTATGAGTTATGTTAAGAAAAAAGGTAGTATCATGTATGTCTTCAAAATAAATGATTTAGCTTGTTAATTGACTATAATAATAGTAATAATTGCACCTTCTGCATATATATTTGGTTATATATAATGCCAATACATAATGATTGTAATGTAACAGACATTTGATTTTTTCTCGTTAGATATATATTTGTATATATATATATATATATATATATATATATATATATATATATATATATATATTTATGGACAGAACAAATTGATTAAATAAATGTAATGAAACATGAACGTTTCAAAACACTAAAATTGAAAATGGATGCCGATACCAACGGACACCAAAAAAGTTTTGTATTTTGAATAAAACAGGTTTTTGTCAATGAAATTATGAGATTATGAGATTGAGATTATTATGATATTGAGATTATGAGATTGAGATTATGAGATTGAAATTATGAGATTATGAGATTGAGATTATGGGCTTTTAGATTTTTAGTTCCGAGCTCAGAACTAAACAGCAATGTACACCCTGCAGACGGGTATGTACTAAGTCAAATAATATACGCAGATAGCGGTTTCAGTGGTCACAGCCAATGCCTGTTTAATAAAAATTAATTTTTTTTGTCAGTCGCATGAAAATGCCTTTATTTAACAATGAACTTTAACTAAATACTCAAATTCTCTCTTAAATAAAGCAGCTAAATCTGGGAGTTCAATTTGTTTTTGTAATTTCGCATTTTTCTTTTGTTACTAACCTCAACGGCAGTAAAAAATGTTGGTTTCAAGAAATAATCCTCTCGACGGATCAGTGGTCAAATTTCATTTAAGTTCGTTATGCCATGTTATAATCATATATTTTTGATACAATGGTAGATGTAAAAGGGTTTATCGTTATCCAACTAACGTTTTAAATTCAGCCAACCTCTCTGGTATGCCATCATACGACCACTTATTCGAAGTTGGAGCACAGATCATACTGCCGCGCAATTTAAAATTTTGCAATTTGACTCGTTTGCAAATTGCAAAATTATTTAATAGAGGCCATAATAATCATTGGTTGTACTACGGGAGAAAAAGTTATGTTACCCCGAATACCATTCATTTCCAAAGAAATGTTGTTAAGCCATTTGAGCAATTCCACTTTCCAGTTCGGCTTTGCTACGGTTTAAGAATAGAAAATAATATTACAACTTCCTAAAAAAATTAATATCACAACTTTCATAAATACAGCACAAGGCCAAACACTGAATATTGCTGGAGTCAATTCATCATTCTGCTTTTCTCATGGCCAATTATGCGTGGGGTTTTCCTTCTCCGGAGTTAGATCCCTAAGAAGTCATGTAGGTTTTGGTTCCTAATAATGAATCTAGAAATATGGTAAACGATAACGTAATATTCAATATATGAAATAATTTAAAAATTAAATATTATTTAAATAATGTCAAATCAATTAAATATAAAAAAAAGAGTTTTTACTATCAACAGCATATCTTTTTGATGATATCACTTAATTAGGAAATCAAAATATCATAAAAATTAATATTTTTGATTAAACAGTTAATAGAATTTTAATTTTAATCACTTCATGTAAGTAGAAAATAATTATATAATTAACAATAAATAAAAATATGATGCATCTTAGCTACGTTTAGTGACCATAGTCTTCCATGAGTGCTTCGTTTTTACAGTTGCAGCTCTGTAATACATGTATTACTGTAGCGAGGAATATTTAAAGAGCATTTAAGATTATCATGTATCTTTACTCAATACAGTTGTGACGTATATGATCCACATCTGCTCAATACGTAAGTGAATGTTTATAAGGAAATAATATTCTTATTTACTACGCTTAGGGCCCATCACTTCCAAAATTTAGAGCAGCGATTAGCAATAGAGTAAATTAATATAATTGTGACAAAAACCATCTAAATTTCTGGGGACACATCCTAATATTAGGGATATGTTTTCAAAATTAAAATTTAAAAGACAAATTAATAGTTTATAGGCACAGTTTTACATAAAAAATTAATAACATAAGGAAACACGGGCTATATATTTATGATAAAGATTATAATATTTGATGTGTATTGATCAATATTAATACACTTAAGAATAATATTAAACTGTATATAATATAATACTTCACACCAGCAGAGCCGCGGTTTGAAATTAGTACTATTATAAATATGATAATATGTTTGTTTGTGCTTTTTTCTCGTCGGGATCAAGCAACAGATTGGCGTAACTTTGCACAGAGATAGATGGTGGACCAAAAAATACATACTTTTTTTTATTTCGAAATATCTCATTATAATAAATATTATGAAAGTAAAATTGTCCATGTATAATTTTCTTTCACGTTGCATGAGACCAATATGTTAATATAAATTGTGCGCAAGCATAGCTGTTGAGACGTGAAATGATATAGAATGCCTTTTGTATCAGAAACTATTATCTTTTAAGGTTACAATGAAACGCGATGAGGAAGCAACGGATCAATAAGAATTTTTATTTAAGGACAACACTATAAAGCAACAAAATAATTACTTTGTTTAATTCTTAATTTGGAGGGTAATATTTATGTTTTCATAATTATTTTTATTTTAAAAAAATGATATAAAAACTCCGTATTTAATTTCCTATAAAAATTCTAAGTTAGCACTACTTACGTGTGATGTTGTTAATGTTTCATAAAAACATATATATTTTGAAACAGAATTCATGATATTGAAATTGCGACATATATTTTTGGAATAGATCCATATTACATTGTTTTATTGGCGTCGGATTTAGATTTTGGGAGATACTCGAAAGTGGATGCACGCTAATCAACATTGTCGACTTGATTTCATGTAAAACATTCTTTCGCCCTTTAAAGTGAACGCTTATTAAGAAGACTGCTCGTTCAGTATTCATTTTAGTTCAATTTTTTTTTGTTTCGGAAAGAGGACATCTGATAATGACCAACGGTTGTGTGCAGTAAACCCTCAGAGAAAAACGGATAATGGGGTCACACATTAGCCACGGTGGTTGGCTGGATAGGCTCATTCTCTTCCTATCACATTTCCATGATTTACGATGAACTGGCTATGGATCTGAAGAAATTTATTAACTTATTAACGCACGCGAAATCATTAGTTAATTTACCTAGATTGTCTCGCTCTCATCAAGAAATGTTATTGACTATGTTTAAAAACGTTGTACTGATATATAATGTTCTGAGCAAAGCTAGTGCTAGTGCCAATACATGGTAATAGTTTTGTTCCTTATCTTTATTTCATTTTTATAACACTAATCTATCCTTTGCTATATTTGCATTAACGTTTTACTTAATTTAATTAATTCACCGATATCAAATAATGAAATACAAACGACTTATGCCACCTACTGACCCTTATTCACTCAGGAAAGTGAAAAAAAAAAAAAATTAAACAAAAATTATTTCAAATTGTAAACAGAAAAACTGTAGAATAAACTGTAGAATAATAGAAAAAATATAGATACTGTCGCCACAATTTAATTATTTGCAGGTAAATGTACATTTATTAAAAGTCTCGGAAAAAATGAAGATGATTTCAGTACAATAATGAAACAATTATTTATAGTTGTGCCCTAATGAATACATTAATCAATCAAACAATTTTGTTGCCTGTGCTTAAAAACCCTGTACTTTCCGTACAATAAAATGAGTCATAAAATTATAAATTCGTGTAATGAAAGGAACCAAGCGGTTGATAGCGCTAATACATTGTTTTTTATATAATATCGATTTAATAAAACTAAATGAACGTTTTAGTTACGTTTCACTTGATATAAATAATTTATAGAGATCAAATAATCAATTTACAAACTTGAATTTGAATAAAGGAAAAAATAGTAAAAAGCAAAAAAAGATAGTTAAAAATTCAATTCGATTAAATCATTTACATCTGAGCTATCTAAGATGATGATTGTAATGTATTCGGAGATGATTGTAATGTATTCGGGATTGTTTTTTTTTCTTTTCGAAATGTTATAAGGAAAGTTAATATGTGTCAATACTTATTTACATGAGTATATTTGCAACACTTTTTTTAGCTTGGCCAGTTTCATTGATACTTTTATGGTACAGCTCAAGTTTCGTAAACCCATAATATTGTTTTAACAAGATTTTCGTCTAATATATAACAGTGCGTTTTAATACAAAGGTATTATGGAAATTAAAACATTATATTGTAACGAAACCGAGGTGATTTCGTTGTAATACTGAATTTAGTTGTACTGTAGTGTGCACACAAAGTACAAAACTGAGTGTGGTTCATAAAGCCACTTATGGGTTCCTTAAATTTCTACTAGATATTCTTATAATTTGGTTCACTTTTCCTTCATTATCTACTTCTCTGTGTTTCTATTAGTTATAATTGTTTGCTCTGCGAAGTTTTCATGTTATCTTAAATAAATTTTTTAGATAGATAATTCAAGGTAGATAAGGAATAGTAAATATAGTATTGAATTACCATGTTTTGCAAGAATAATATTACATCTATTTTTTTTAAACGCGAGCGTTCTGAATATCTTTTTAGGTTACTCTAATAATTATATTAAAAGAGTTTTGCAAATAATTGAAGAGGATTTCTCTAGAAAATATAATATTTTCAAACCAGTAGTCTCGAGTGTAAGGAAAAATGGACCAAACATAATAAATTCGGTATATTGAAAGAAGTGAAAAAGATATAATGTCGAAAGGTTTCAAAAATCATACAAAAATCATTTTCAAATGGAATAGTGTATTTATTCTTCCAATTGTGTAATATCTAATATATCATATATATATATATATATATATATATATATATATATATATATATATATATTAAATTATATAAATTGAAAATAATATAACTTTTCGAATTGAGATGAATACAGTTTGTCAGTTATCTACGTAATGTAATATATAACTTTTTTTAATATCAAACATTATTTGTTCTTCGTATATAAGTTGTTAAGAGACAGTACTTTTCGAAACGATTAAATGGTTTTGCTAAGAAAAAATTACCTGTTATAATTTCTTTATTTGTTACTTTAAAAATAATGTTTACGAATGTTTTATTTGATATAAACTGTAATGACACTGAATCCTGAATTAACCTTAAGAAGCATTTAGATATTTTTTTATTCATATTATTTGCATTGCAAATTTAAAGTGAGTGAGAAAACGAGCAGAATTATATTTAAATTTATATTCATAAAATATAAACGAACACATTTATAGCAATATTTGTATATATTCTCGAATAATAAAGTTTTTGGAATCGTGTTTGCATATGTAGGTTCTCGGTTGCACCTAATATTTGGAAACAGTACGGTATGTTTAGCTAATTAGCGAGAAAATTTTCAAATTACTGTTTTTTCACGCGTGAGAAATTGTGGTATGTAATTAAAAAAGTTAATTTTTTTTTCTAGAGTACACTTAAGGGGCCGATCTAAAGTCTAATAATACTCCAATTACTAATATGTTTACACAAAATACGCTATTAAAAAATTAATAAAAATACAAAATACACTGCCATCTAGCAGATATATTGTAATGATAATAAGATTATAAATTTCTTATATCTTTTTACACATGTGATAAAAAAACAGATGTCGCCATATGATAAAAAAACAGATGTCGCTATTAAAAAAAGAAATGTCGCCATTAGTTTAGTCAGTAGTAATATATTTATTCAGCTACACCACTCGCGCGGAAAAAATAAAAAAAAACGAAAAACAGTACCAGAAGAAGAAGCGATGACGTGAAAAACCGTCAAATCGTTTTATTGCCACCTATTTCAAAAGAAAATAAAATTTCATTATGTTTATGTCATTTTACCAAAGGATTTTTAACCATCTGGAATATTAAATTACGTATATGGTTAACCTTGCTCGATTCCTAGTTTGACGTAGCTTCTAATGTTCATTGCTTTTTACTTCCGTTTAGAACATCACGAAAATATCAGCGTGTATTTCACCATCTTAACTTTTTGTTCTATTTTAATTTATATCCTTAGGTCCACTTGCAAAGAAATATTGCAATTTATAGTTGCAAAATTTTTTTTTCATCTGTTCGAAAATGATGGCTATAATTTACTGCAGGATAGACCGAAAAATAAAAAGGACGAAACGGATCTCGATTGAATTTTATGGATTCTCATTTTTAAAGATCTCATTACACATATAAATAATCCTCCTGATACGATGGACGAAATGTAAATGTAAACAATTTTATGTATATAGGTGGAAAGTATCGAAACTCTGATGTTATAAAATGGAGGTGGTTAAAATATTTTGTTAGAATTTTAAATAACGCCATTTTTGTTCTCAAACGACTTTTTAGTATAAACTTGTATAATATTTAAACATTTTTTAACGGGCTCAAACTGTTCTACTATTTTTGGTTAATTAGAATCCATTTTTAAAATTAGGTTTGTTACAATTTTAATCTAACTTTTGTTCATGGCTATATGGGAAGATTTTGTTCATCAATGAGAGCTGTTTGCAACTACATTAGTCAATGCGTGTGGCCTGAATTTTTGTTCATGTTGTGCTAACGATGACAAGAACTACATTACTGCTAGGTCTTTTCTTAATAGCGATGTCATAAGATGTCAAATTCTGATTAATCCAGCATTCTGTGATTAATAGTCTTATTTTCAATGCTGATATTTCAAAAACAATTTCATATTTAAAATAAAAAAAAAATTATATAGGTCAAAATCAGAGAAGTGAGCATTTTAAGTTTTCAAATATTTGAGAAATTATGTTTTCTTTTGAAAAAAAAACCAATAAAGAGGAGTTTATAGTGCCATTTGTTTAGATATTTTTTCTGAGAAGAGTCAGGCACAAAAATATGCAATTTCGAAATTATATCTGTTAAAATTAATTACGATCATGAATCATTTCGGGAATCATTTTTAAATTAATTTCAGATAATAATATCATTAAAGTATTTAAGGATTGCCTTTAGTAAATTGTAATAACCATGTCCCTAAAGCGGAAAATATTATGATTTAATATATTTTTAAAATCAAAACATTTATTTTTTAAATTACTCTTCATAAATTTGTGAATGGTGTAAATTCTGATACAAATCTTCAATTTACATTTTACACGCTTACGCCATGCGATTTATTAATAATATAAATCAATAAGTTCAAAGGACATTTCAGCCGATGTATGCGAGATTTATTTGCCGTTATTGTGATGTTCCCGGAAATGATGATGAGATTCCTAAAGTAATGGTAGCGTTCCGTAAATGACGGTAGCATTACATGAATGATTGCAACACCTGGTTTATGTGATGCTTTACGCATGAAAATAATACACTTTTTCAGTATTATACCTTTATTTGTATATAAGGCATAAGAAAATATTAATGTGCGATTTAATGTGTAGAGATCGAAATATTGAAACGAATTGATTTAGCGTTACAAACAATTTCATATTGAGTAGGGGGGTATAGATAAAGAGAGCAATATTAAAAGGAGAAAGAAACGTTGGTGTGCGCTGCGTGTGCTTGCACTTTCTTTCCCCCATCCACCGTCGTGCAATGTGGACGTCTTAGAGTTCCGTATCTGCATGATTCGCGACTTAATGGGGATATGTTGCTTAGCATAGCCGCTTAGAGGCAGGCGTCACACAGTGCGTGTCGACGTGCTATTTTGGTCATGGAACAGTGTTTTAATGTATGATGAGTGTTTTAAAGCTGGATAGGCATGGAAAGCCACAAGGTCTTCTCAGAACGATTTTTAATTTCTTAATTTTTTGCAGTACTCTCGTTATATATATATATATATATATATATATATATATATATATATATATGTGTATATATATATATATATATATATATATATTCCACTGAAAACAAGTAGTAAACTCTATTAATTAATTCTATAGGTTATTTTTTTTGTCAGTGTATACGGACGTGACTGGATTAGCTCCTATTAAATTTAATATATACTTTGCGACAAACTAATATTATTAGTTGAAAAATGGACATATTTTGATTACTAAAGTTACATATAGTTACTAAAATGTATATAGTGCGTATTTATTACTTAAATAACTCTTAAAAACAAATATAAGTGTACGACATAGTGACTTTATGAACGAAATAGTGACGAAAAAGTGGGTGTTTTAAAATTACGACGAACTGTGAAGTCAATAATTAATTTGTTTACAAACATCGCTTTTGTTTATTTATATTCGTGCGGCACTCTGCCTGCCGCTATTTGCAACTCCGCACACCGCACTTGTGGCGCAGCGTGTAATGCACAAACTTGCGACATAAACGCATCGGGTTCGAGACCAGGAAACGCAATAATTTTTATTTTTGATAATCATGAAATCATATCGGCATGAATAACATGACTTGACATCAAAAAAGAAAAAAAATTATAATAACTCAACCAAAGTCAAAAACATTAAAATAGAAGAAACAAAATCCCATTGCCTCCATCAATTAATGTAAGCAATTTTGGAGACTTTAATAAACTCAGACATGAGATTTTAGAATTAATTAAAAATGCCTTACAATTTAAGGCTACATCGAATATCAAAATTAATTGTGAAAACGAAGCGATCACAGAACAATTTAAAATTATATTCACACCAAAATAAAGGAAGGAGACAGGCAAAATAGTTCCTTTTACGAATTGGAATTCCACACTTTCCAATTGAAAAGTGACAGATTGTACAGATTTGTCATAAGAGGATTACCGTCATCCACAGATATCGGTGATATAAAATTCACATGATGCTCTTAATGTCATAAATATTCAGAAAAAGACAACGAATGGCGATGAAAAAGATGCAGAAATAAAACAATAATTTTGTATTTGAAATTAAAAACCTGCTGCATTGCAAAGTAACCATTGAACCACCTAAAAATGTAAACAGTATTCCACGATGCACAAATTGCCAGCAACTGGGAAATACCAAGAATTTTTGTACTAGACAACCAAAGTGCGTAAAATGTGCTGGAAATCATCACACTACACAGTGCAAAAAACAACGCAACAGTGTAGCAATATGTGCGCTATGTAACGAAAGAGGGCATACGGCAAACTACAAAGCCTGTCCAGCTTATCAAAAGAAATTGAAAGCTCTACAACTGAAAAAACTTTTCTGTTGTTGAAAGAATGCAAACCGAGAACAAAAAACTGTCTGAAAAAGATGAACCATCATATTTCAAAAATGTTTTACGCTCAAACCATAAAGTATACAATTAAACCAAGTAATGATATTAAGAAGCAAGCTGCATCTAACGAGCCTACCATCGCCGACATGATCAAATTGCTCACTTCATTTCAGGCTGACATTAAACTAAGCATTAGCCAGTTAGCTAAAAGAGTGGAAAAATTGGAGGAAATCGAAAGGCTACCAACCAAAAAGTCAAAAAAACCTGAATATGAGTAATGAGTTCCTAAGAATTATAACATGGAATGCAAATGGGCTTGCTCAACGAGCCCAAGAACTAAAAGTATTCATGAATACTAATAACATAGATATCGCATTCATATCGGAAACTCACTTTTCATAAAAGAACACCATTAAAATGAAAGGATATAGCGCATATTGGACTACTCATCCTAGCGAACGTGCCCGTGGGGAACAGCCCTATTAATAAAACGAAATATACAACATTTTCAGCAAGAAGAAATATAAGAGCCGCATATTCAAGCTACCATTATTACTTTTCAGCATAATGGAGCTGACATTAGTATTGGTGCTGCCTATTGCCCACCACGTCATACAATTTCGAAAAGTCAGTATGTCAAAATGTACAGAAAACTTGGTCCTAGATTTATTATCGGAGGTGATTTCAACGTCAAACATACTGCTTGGGGATCTCGACTGATCACTCCGGGCAAAGGGAATGAAATATTAGCTGCCATTAATGAAACAAAATGCGAATTCCATTCGTCACGTACCCCAACATATTGGTCTACAGATAGCAATAAAATTCCTGATCTGATAGATTTCTTTAGCTCACGTGGAATTGGATCCAATTACATAAAAGTAGAAGGCGTGGATCATGTAACTTCTCACAATAGTCCTGTCCTATTGACGCTAAGCGCAACAATAATCAAGAAAAAAAGAAAACAGAATACTAATAAGTATACTGATTGGGAACTATTCAGAAACTACCTAGACAACTTGATCGATTTAAAAGCAAGATTCTGCACTATTGATGACCTGGAGCAACAAGCACACAAATTTATTGAATATTTACGCCTGGCATTTATTGAATATTAGTATTGTCAGTTACTTAAGTCCTATCTATCTGATAGAAGGTTCCGAGTATCGCATGAAGAAGCGTATTCAGGTTTTTATTCTGCCTACAGAAAAAACCTTCATAGGCACCTTTGCTGATGATACGGTAGTAATGGGAACTGCGGACACGCAAAGTCAAGCCACCAAATATTTACAAGAAGTACTTGATAAAATCAACAGACCGACTGTTGATTGGAAAATCAAACTCAACGAGTCTAAAACCATTCATGTCACATTTGCATTACGGCGAACAAACAGCAATCTACACACTTGTCTTAACGGAATTCAAGTCCCGCAAGCAGATACAGCAAAATATCTTAGACTTTATCTGGATAGTAGGCTTAATTGGAAACATCACGTTAAATAAAATCTGACCAAAGCAGGTTGAAACAACGACAAATGTTGTGACTGGTTGGACATCATTCCAAGCTAAACCTCTATTATAAGCGACTAATTTACGTTTCTATCTTCAAACCGATTTTGGTGTATGGTGTCCAGCTTTGGAGATGTACCAAACAGTCACATCGTAATGTAATCCAACGAAGCCAAAACAAGTTCCTGTGTATAATTACCAATGCATATTGCTATGTTACCAATAAAGAAATTCTCAACGACTTAGACATAAAATGGATTAATGAAGTTATCCAAGAATATGCTATTAAACATGAAAAACGACTCCTCAACCATACCGACGTAGAAGCTATTCGACTTTTGGATATTACCCATTAACTGAGAAAGTTCAAACGTGTTAAACCTCATGAATTAATTTCATAAATATACTTAATTTATCTGGGAGCTGAACATTGGAACACGACTTACTTGAAAATAAAAGCAAGTACATATCATCAATGATAATTAATTAAATGTATATTAAGATTGTATCGTGCATATCTAATAATCGATGTTTAAAAAAAACTTTTTCAGCATTGTACTTTTATTTGTATATAAGGCATAAGATACAAGTATCACAGTTTAAACTTAAAATCCAATAATAATAAACTTTGTAGTTTCGAACACCAAACGTTAAGTATAAGGAATGCGTTATCCTTAAAATTATTTGTTTATCAATGCTAAACTTACAATTAGGTAGTTACAGTAATGTGTTTTGTAATTCCCAAGTTTATTATGGCTCAAATTTACTGGATTTCTAATTTAAAATCCAATCAATTTACATTGACGAAATTTTCATATAACTTAAATGATATTAAAGAAATACTAATTTTGCTTTTAGTAAATTTAACCTACCTTTAAAAATAAATTTTTACTATTAGAGTTTGCTTCAATCCAAATTTATAATGCATTAGGTTTTTTAAGAATATTTTTATGATCAAAAGTTTAAATTTTTAATGTCTAACTTTATTTTTGTGGATAAAAACTACATTTTTCTAATTTTGATTTTATTTAGATTTGCTTTTTCTCTTTTTTAATTTGAGGTAAATCATACGCTGGCACATTGGTCACTTTTACGTAAATAACCACGGAAATATAACGTAAATACCAACGGAAGTGTAGTTCAAGTATTTAATTATACTATATCCTTGTATTTAAAAATGTATAATGAGAAAAAGATTACCGTTGAAAAAATACAAAATCCAAATAAAAAATAAGAGGATTGGCATTTTTATAAAACCTACCCAGGCTTTTCAGTTTTTATCTAACATTATTTGAAAAAGCTAAAACTATGTTTCGGCAATACAAGAGTACTATCTCTTACAATAAATAATCTTATGCTTATTTTTTTTCTTGTTTCTCTCTTTTCTCGTCGAATGCGCGACATATTATATTATGCTGTTATTTTAAATAGTAATAATTATAATTTTTATTATAAATTTTGAAAATATTATAATAGCAATGTCATAGATAATAATTTAACGTTAATTAAAAAGTAAATTGAAAGCTCACTAGCCATAAGACAAAATTTAAAAAAAACACAGAGTTCATTACTAGTATTTGGTATCACTTCGTAACGACTACAATAATAAACTATTTAAAAACAACTGACATAAATACATAATAACATAATTATTATCTTTACAAGTAAGGCTCTTGTGATATTTTGAGTTGCATTAGAGGCTTGAATTTTTACATTTGCATTTATCAGAAACGTATTCACCAATACAGTCGGAATGCTGAAATCCTTGGCCGCCAATATGTGATTCTTTTTTTGCACATTATTGGATGGTAACTTCGTGTGGGGGACAATATCAACGGTAATAAATGTTTCTTTGCCGACAGTGAACTGATTCCTTGCGTAACGTTGATTTCGAATCCTATGCTTAGTGCTTAACTTATACGTTCATTCTGTCAACTGAGAAATTACAACAGCTGCAATGTTTCTACCATCGGCTTTGGCGTGATCTACATCAGGAATGTTTACCACTACATTATCAACCGTATTAGCAACGGGATATTTTACCGAAAGCATGGCTAACAATTTATCGGCTTGCTTTTTTATAGATTGTCCAACTGACGTTCTGATACTCCAATGTTTTTTTTTTATCTAGAGCAATTACTATTTCTTCGTCATTGCAGGTTTTATTTGACGGATCCGTAGTATTTTGTATTACATGGTTTTGGGTCTTTTTATCAGATTTCCTATCCGGTTATCTGAATTTTCATTTTGCGAATCTGTGTTTAAAATCGTGGTTTCGATTTCTATTACTTCCTTTTCATTAATCTCAGTTTCGGTAATGTTGACTTAGCTCTCCCTCTCCTCATTCAACTGGTTTTCGTCTTCATTTAATATAGATTCAGGCTCTTCTTCTGTTGAAAGCGCGTCTTCAGGAAGACTATTTAATCCGATTTTGTTTTGTAAGGGCTACGATTTATTCCTGCGCGATACGCTCTGTTCTTCTTCATAAATTGAATAAAGCATTTTTTCCGTGTTGTCATCTTGTTAGATTCCTGTATTCATTAGCTTAATATAAAGGATCTTCTATATGTCTTGATTAGCCCTTTCAACAGATCCTTGTGATTGAGGGTGTCGGGATTTACCGTGTATGATTTTCAATTCTAGTAATAACGCACTGACTTTTTCGACCACCTTGTTAGCAAATTCCCTCCCATTATCACTTTGCAAAATACTAGGCGCTCCAAATATAGTAAAAATATTTAGTAAATAATAAGCTACCTCTTCTGCTCGTTTGCTTTTCAAGGACAGCAGTTGCAGGAATTTTGTTACGTGATCTCGATGCACCATGATAA
Source organism: Druceiella hillmani (assembly GCA_039881145.1). NCBI lineage: Eukaryota > Metazoa > Arthropoda > Insecta > Lepidoptera > Hepialidae > Druceiella > Druceiella hillmani. The sequence continues at coordinate 9,604,205 of JAYKKI010000013.1, forward strand.
ATTTATAATCACCATCACCTTGTGACTGTATGTCTATAAATCAGATCAGCTTGGCACCTTGACTTAAGTTCGTTGCTGATAATCGGTGTTACAACTGAGCCTTTTTAGGCAGACTTTTTTTTCTGGCAAGATTCACACAGATTCAAATACACTGCGACTAGTTCAGCAGTTACATTTTTATATCTTAAGTTTAACTCCTTCACCATTCTGATCCTACCAGCGTGTCTAATATTAATATGAGAGTTGTGGATTATTTGAAAAGTTTCGTCTAAGTAAATATTGGGATCACCTTCCTTTTTCACCGGAATTATAAGTTTATCTGATGTTCCAATTTTGACTACAATGTATCATACTAGCCGCTGGTAATCTTCAGGTGTTTTCTTAGTAATTTTGTTTTTTCATTATTTTATTTTTATAATTAATGACAAATGTTGATTCTTTGTAAACAACTGATTATTTTTTCCTTTACTTGCCACAAGTACAGGGATAGATTCTTAGAAACATTTTTCCATATGATCTGCCATCATTAGACACCGATACAAATTTAAAAAATCGCGGAAATTGCGGCACACACGGTGCGAACTCTCATAACAAAACAACAACGAACACTATTGTGTCAGTCATGAAAACACGATGATCACGCCACGCGGCAACGGAATGAGGAGCGGGAGCGGAGTCGAACCCTATTTTTTATTCTAACTAATTTTGACCGGTCATTATGAATAATATTCGAAAAATTTATTAATTTATCACAAGTTCTTATTCGTAGGTTTGAAAATTTAATTTTCGTAACCGTTTTTTTTATTATTTCATCAAGTACCTTTACTTTTTCGAGTTCTGTGATATATATTCATTTACGCATCTATTTTTCAATTTGTTCTCAGTGACAATTCAAACAAGCAAGCTATCACTGACCGGATAATAATATGAAACTGAAGAGAGTTAGCAGAATACACGCTGTGATTTGTGCTTAACCATAATAATGGCCTACATTGCCGATCAAAAAAAACCTTGAGACTTTTCCCACAAACGAGCCTACACAGTAGGTCGAGAAGAAAGTGATACCGGACGATGAATTCCTACATTCCTAAATTTTATTCACTGGAGTTATGTAATAATTTTAAATACTCCAGTAATTATTATTTTTTAAAGTAATTTCCTGTACAAACACTCATAACTTGCGCACATATTACGATTTATGACAAGGTGCCATAACGTTATGCACCAAGGTGTTTCAAGATGGTGAAGCTGGATGATTTGTATTAAAATCAAACATGGTGGTGATATGTGATTTTAATAGAAATTAATATTAAAAACCACGCTCTGTGGTCACGGTGGCACGAAACATGAATAAGCGATACGAGTTACGTGACAAACTAATATGGTTTGTGATTGTAGGCGACGTGCGGATGCAAACAAACCGTGTTTGTAAAGAAACTCCGTTCTCGCCATCGGCACTTGTTTAAAATTTAAGGCCATACATATTTTATCACCATTAAATCACTATCAATATAAATTGTCACTAATTTTTCATTATTTACATTGACGTCCATATGTTGACCATTTTGGGACTAATTTTCTAAAAAAATTAGTACTAAATTAAGTATCCGTAGTGAACAAATTTTGTACTAAGGCTTTTATTCTTTGTGCTTATGCGCTTAACGCATACAATATTATTATTGACTGTGGTTAAAAAAAAATATTTTCCGTTGATTATATCCAGCCAGAATATTTAAATGAATTCCTCCTATTAATGACCTTCTATATGTTTTCGACTCTACATCTTGATATTTGCAAATGGAACAAATGAAACGTGGATTAAACTTATGGAAACACTTCTACAGTTGTGTAAATATTAACATAATTTTAAGAATTTATCACAAAAGTCTGTACAAAAAAGAAAGTTAAATATTACGAATGTATCCTAAATAAGTCAAAGTTGAATCTATTTTGCGTTAATTTTGTAGAAATTCATTATTCACAAATAAATGAAACTACGTGATGTAGTATTATTTCTAGTTTCTTTAATTTTTTCTTTACCACGACCTAGGTTTCGTTGTATTACAACATCTTCAGGTGGGATATTAGCAAAGATTCAATAACTCAAAACATATATATATACACACACACAGATATATATATATATATATATATATATATGTATATATACGTGCATATATATATATATATATTTATATATCGGAGATAGTTAGTTGTATAGTTGTAGTGGAAGTGAAAGAAAATTTAGGAGGTTTTCCAAAAAAAATGTTTCGAAGGAAGGATTGTAATTAGAGGTCTGATTTAGTTCCTCGACCTGGGTAACCTGCAATTATTATAAAAGACTGTAAGACTGTAGCTTTTTCCCTAAATTCCCTCAATTTTTTGCCTCATGGAAAATAAATACGTGTTTATTTGTTTCTAGTGAATAGGCTAAGAAATTATAATGTAACTTTATTGTGATTCTAAGCGATTTATATATCATCATTGTCAATTACTTTCTCTATCAATTTTGAAAAAATTAAGAGTATCAAAATAAAAACTCTTACGCTTTTAATTAAAAAATTCGTTCGTTCTTGGAAATGGTTCTTATCGTTAAATTATTTTTCAGACAAACATCATTTAATAACCTAGATATAGAAGAACTATAATTGGCAATAAATATTTGGAAACCTTTTCTATTATAAAGCCAATAATTGTAATCGAGAAATTTTTGTTAAATGCCGCTTTATCATGCTTGAAGAAAATTTGGCTTATTGTGGAGATTTTTAACCCACTAAAAATCCCGACATTTGAAGCAAATAGCAGTATGTTCTTATTTCTCACAAATAGTAATGCTACTAGGAAGTATTTTCTAACAAATTTGTCTTGTCTGTTTTCCCAATTACTTTAAAACAACCAATCGTGTTACAGACATGTTAACTTCTCGTCTCAAGTGAGAAAACTGTATAATTTATATTTTTAAATTAAATTGAGTTTAAGGTTCGTTATCAATCCCGAATTTAAAGTCCAGTAGTTTCTTAAATCGGATAATTTTAATTCATCGCTATCAAAATAAATTAGTCACCCAGCCTTGTTCTGACTACTTCAAGTATAATCGTTACCCCAAAATTGTTGAAACTATAGAAATCTGCAGAGAAGATATAGGAACTACTTTTTGCTATATATCGCGCATTTTTCTTGCTGCAGAATAATCGAATGGAAATTCCTAAAACAAGCAGCAACACGTCTGCTTATTGTCATTGTTTGTTAAACTATAAGCGAAGCTGAAGTTTCCAGCGTGCTCCATACATATATTCGACTGTAGAATGTTCTGAAAAGTTTCAAAAAGTATGTGTATTTTCTTATAAATGCTCATTACGTATTAGCCAACTTTTCAATTTGTTTTTTAGCCATTAAAATGTGAACTTTTGTCCTTTATTTGTTTGATTTTAATTACATGTGTAGCCAATTATCAAATTTTTATATTTGCTCAATTGAAATCGTGTGTAATAAATTCATGAGCTAGATAATATATTTTTGTACATAGCGTCGAAATATAATGCAGGTCTTCAATATTTAAGAACTGTGAAAAGCAAATGTAAAGCATTACGTCGACACACGTTAGTGGTTTTGGTTGGAATATCTTCAAGTAATAAACAACATAAGTCTTTTCAAACGTCTTTCATATTTTATTTGAATGTTTTGTGAATTCATATCATACTGAGTTCTTGTGATGTGTTTATTTTAACTCTGTATTTTTAATCTGAACCATTTGGCTCCTTTTCGTTAACATTAAACAATTCCTCTATTGCTATTTTTTTTGACCATATGTCATGGCTTAGCCGGCATAGCTTTGAACAACTTTATTAATATTCCGTCATTGAAAGTGTGATAAAATTTTAGAAAAAAGTAGATTTTTAGATTAGGAATTTAAAAAAGATATTTTTTCCCAATTTAAGATTTTCATCCAAAATGGCTTAATTTTTCATTCCAAGTTTGAAAGTATCATACTCTAAATCATTTCATTACATTGCAGTCAGAATAGTTCTAATGCACCGTAACATGTTGCGATATGTAGTATTTGCAAACAGAATCATGGAAATAGATAAATTTTGCGTAATAGATAAATTTTAAATTATAAGGGATGATTCACATATATCACCTTTATTCTATAACGCTCTTAAAAAAGTTCCTATTCTGAATTCTACAACCATTTCAAAAGCGTAGCATGCTTTTAAACAAAAATTCATTAGCTTTGTTATATTGGAATTAGCGAAAAAAATTCAATCAAAATTTTCGTGTACGGTACTAGATAATAAATAAACAGTTAATGTGGCTAGGAGGGATGAACAAAAAAAATTCTTTTTAATATAATTATTTGCGTTATTTTTCTTAAAATTCATTTTTTATATCTTTCCAGATCATATGTGTCATAAAAATTGATCGTGTCATTTAAGAAAAAAAATACAATTGCTTTTTCATTGTATTTGTTTTGTTTAAAATCTATGGACTAACATTAAACTTTTGTAATTTGGTGTAAGAAATTAAAATAAACAATATTAAATAAAAAAAATGAAATGATTTTGTGAAAATAATATTTACCATAGGAGACAGGTAATATTTTTCATACTTTCCTAAAAGGGCATTTTAAATAGGAAGGAAATATGTTGAGTACATATTCAAAATTAGCCTAATGTTATGTTCATTTTATTTTTGACGGAGTACGTGGAATACTTATTTTACAATACTTGGCTGTCTCGGCCACTTTTTCATTTTGTTAAAGTGAGTGATGATGTGAGGTTTGCGTGCTCCGATTTTAAATCATTACATCATTTTGATCACTATTTAAATTACTCGATATCATTTGGGTATTATTTTAGTTTTTTAAGTTGAAAATTAAAAAGTGGATAACGAATAACAATTGCTGATTAAAAAATGATATTAACTTAATCAACTTGAATTGCTGAGTAAAAAATGATATTAACTTAATTAACTTAACCAAGCACCCTAGTATTGCAAAACCTTGGTTTGTACCCTTGGTTTTGCAAAATATTGTAATAAATTAATTTTTATGATATTATGTTCATGAATATGCAAAATTATTTAAAGGCTTATGGATATTTTAATTTCAATGTTTACTTAAAAGTCTCTTGATATTAAGTTCTCTCTTCTGTTAATATTTTTTAAGAAAAAAAGTTGAAAATTTAAACATATTCAATGAGCGCTTATCGGTCAATTAAAACTTTCTAATACCACTCCTAATGATTGTGATTTAACAATAATCAAGGATTTTTCCGTAACTACTGATATGGAAAATTGCTTTAAAAAATGTGATTAACGACGAATATTTTTGTTTAAATTTCGATTCTATTCGGTTCTTTTTTTCAGAAATATGCAGACCATGAAGATTTTCAGTGTTGTCCTGCTGCTTCTTGGCGTAAGCGACGAGCAATATTTGTCATTCGAGAACCTCGATCTTGAAAATTACATTAACAATCCTGTTCGAATGTTGGCATACATGAACTGTTTAAAGAAAATTGGTCCTTACACACCACCGGAAAGAAATTTAAGAGGTTGTAAATACCCATGTTTATTGTTATGTTCGCGAACATAATAATATTCTAATCTTAAAATATAAACATACTCTGAACAAGGGGTAGAAAATATTCTCTACTGACCCTTCTGAATCTACATTTATAAGTATGCAGAAATAAATAAAATATGGATTCCGATACTGTTATATATTTGAAATAAAATTTGTTTAATGTGAATAAATCGAGATTATTTAGTATTTTCAGTTGTAATCCCAAACTGATAGTCCCAAACAAGTAAAAATAGGTATTTCGTGCTTAAATTAGGAAAAATAACGTATAAATTGAAGAGTTTGAGTGGCTATAGTAAATCTCGGTTTCCAGAAAAAGAAAAATAATTTTTTTGTTCTCATTTGAACCTTGAAATAGAAAAAAATGAAATGTACACGTTAAAATTATGTTATTGAATTCTGCTTGTACATAAAAAAGACTTGAGTAAATATGCAATTGAATTTAGATCTATATGCATTAGATAGAACTTAAAGAAAATACCAGAAAAGTTAGGTATAAAAATTGTAAGATTTATGTCTTAGACAAATAGAAAAAATATCATCAATATAGAAGAAAAAACTTTGTTAAATATTCTTCTTTCACAATGTCTCATAAAATTCTGTAAATCTTAGTAATGCTTCAGTAGTAAGGATAGTAATATCTTTAAAAATAAATTACTACGATAAATCAAAATTATGTCCTTAACAACAATAGCTAAGCCCTGGGGCATTTTCATTGCTCTGCTCTCTCCTCTCACTAATATTAAGGGCAGGAAAACTTGTGGAAAAATATCAATACGAAAAAGCAAATTATATAAAAATATTTCTCTGCTTTGTGTAGGAGTAAAATCTAATATCTTCCCTCTGCACTAAATGACTTTTCAGTCTACAAGGAATACTTCCGTTTAACTTTTTCATTAGCAGTTTAGTTAACTTGTAGATGATTGTTTCTTGTTTACAAGCATATTGAAGCAAATATTTGTTGATAATTTAAATATTTTGTCATAAAATATAATTTTGAAATTATGATATATATTTGTACAATAGATTAGATCATACAGAATTTTTACAGGCGTAAGTTTTGTATTTTATGGACAATTTTCTCTATTGTCGGCTTTCTTCCATGTCATTTAATCCTGATGTCACCCCTTGATGAGTATATTAATTAACCCTTATGTCTACGCTAAATCGTACATCAAGCTCCTATTTAAAATAGTCTTCGGCAATATTGTTGCCAAATACAGAAACAGAACAGAGATGTTTTCGTTCAACTAAATTATCACAAGACTTTTTACCGCTGAAATATTTGATCAAATTATTCGTTGTAACAAGAAGTCGCATTCTTTTTGTTACGACGATGCTGTCCATAAAACATGAAATGAGGAAAATCTTTCAAAAAAAGCAATTGACATGAAAAAATTTAACCCTTAAAGAATTATGTGTGCTCTTAGGAATTCTTACAATGTCAGTAGCAAATAATTTTCACAAATACTATTCATTGGATTTGTGAAAGCCCAATTCTCATTGATCTTCGATAAAATCAATCGGTTTTTCAGTGTATTAAAATTTATTCGGTTTGGTAATGCAAATGTTTATATGGTTCGTATCACATAATGTAAAGTTGCGGCTATCCGCTTAATACGTGTAGTATTGAATGGTAACTTATCAGCGCTTTTCAAACCAACGGAATGTTTGACATTCGATGAGCAACTTTATCCATACCGAGTGCAAACTCGATTAATTCAATATGTATCATCAAAACACACAAAGTACGAATTAATGTATAGTGGACATGCGACATAGAAATTCATATCCATTTAGTGGTCAAGTTTACACTTGCAAGTTAACTACAGGCCATGAAATAAATAAAGGTGAAAGAGAAGTAAATAATTCAGTCACTTAATGTAAAGGATCTGATAGGAACATTTCGATGGATAATTTATTAATAATCTCACTTAGTAAAGGATTTATTATCGTAGAATATCTCAATTGCATTAACTTTAAAAATATCATCATCATCATATATATTAATACGCTACGGTTAAGATGTTACTCTCCCTTTTTAGAAAAAACCTCACAACTAATCCACATAAATTATATATCATTTTATAGATAATTGCTTGCTCTACCGGCATCCATGACTAAAAAATGTATTATTGCTATTGTTTTTGCAAATTAATTAATTATTAAAATTATATTCACAAAACAGCAATGCTGCCATCTAACGGCTCAACGTCAATATGATTGACGGTCGGTAAAATTTTTGTTTAATTTCAAATCCACTCACGTATAAATAAAGTGGCGCTTTAGCTCAATGCTTTTGATACTTGCGCCTCTATATGTCAATTTCAGTAAAATATTTGTTTGATCTGTCATCTGAGCTTCATAATGGAATAAAAACGTAATAAGCAGTGTGCAAAATTAGAAATGAATTGAATACCTGCAATCAATTTTGATTTATTAAATTGAATTGAATAATTTATAATGCGAAGACTTCGCACTGGTCACGCTAGTTAAAATTATATTGCAATAGAGATGCAAGAATCTAAAGATCACGAAGTATTTTTAAATCTATTTGGATCTCATGAGAAAGTTACAATATGCTCTTATGTTCAGAAAAAAAGAAAAGCTGTTATACTATTATCTACAATGCACTCAAATATAAGAGTTTAAGAAGAGAGAAATAATAAAAACATAAATTCGGTATTATGATTAAATCAATATTGGAGTCGATACAATGGCACAGATATTAGGACGTTACACAACCCACAGGCGGACTAATTGATGGCCCCTCCTTTTATAATATTGCGGATGTCGCCATTCTTACAAGTTACAAAATATTTCTTGAAAATAATAAAATGTCTAAAAGGGACAAAGGATCGCTAATTATTTTCTCAATTATTAAGTGAAATAATATATATGTACACCAACAATTGAAGATCAAAATATTCAAACCACGACAAATTTCACCACTAAGATTGCAATCAAAAATATCTATGGAAACTCAATTAATTAAGCATGCAGATCAATAATATCCACTCAGTCTTCTTAACAGATATATTACATCGAACTTACAGTTGTTTTAGGATCATGTTATCTGCGCTACTGAGGTGTCTGCAAAGAATGGAAAAAGACGCGATAATCGTGTCAAGATTGTACTAAACCAGTTTGTCGTGTACAATCAAGATTAATAAAAAAATAAGTCACATATTTTCAAGTATAGATTTCATTTGAGAATAATTTATATACAATTTTTAACAAAAAATCATTAAAAATTGAAACCCTATGCTTATTTGTTTATACAATATTATTTTCCAACCCTAGAGATTATTATTTATTACTATCAAATTCAGTAGGCGTTTTAAGTTTTTATATATATGTGCCTAAGTACCTCGGATTGACCAAGAGGGTATTTGACTTAGCTGTTGTGTTTATTTATTTTTTTGCATATTTAAAAATTATAATGTATTTAACGGAGATCTGAAAGGATCCGTCCATCTTTCGTTAAATATTTAACATATGTAAATAAGAACGTCAAAAACTCGAGTACTCGGGTATTGACTTAAGCAGCGATAAGTTTGTAATTTTAACATTCGATGTTTTTTTTTCAGACAGAGGATATTTGATTATGGTCGACATTTGTGCGTATTGTACACTCGCTGAACAAAGGATATTAGGTGACTTGTCTAATATAGTTGGGATGGTAGACCCATCCGCTTATTATGATATATCCATGATTTACGATCCACTATCTCGGAGTCAGAAGAAAATTATGAGTCTAATAACGCACGCGCAATCATTAGTTAATGTACCTAGAATGTCTCGTGCTCGTCAAGAAATGATATTGGCTATGTTTGACAATCCTGCATTGAGATATAATGCATGGAGTCAAGCTAGTGCCAGTGCGAGTGCCAATGCATGGTACTAGTTTTGTTTACTATTTTTGTTTAATGTTGTTTACTATTTTGTAAATCAAAATGTTTTCTCTATAATAAGACAATTATTTGTGGGTGCGTGAAATAAAAGACTTAGTATCGTTTATCAAACATATTTCTCAGATTATTAAATTCATTCCAGAAATTCTTAAGATGTCATATTTTCTTTTCAATTCATTAACGATTTTTCTGCCTCTATAAGCTCTTTGCTACTATAATTTTTAAAATTTCGGTAGACAGATTTATAATGAAATAACAAAATAAAGAATTTTTGCTTGTATAATATTGGGTATTATTTTTTATAAATATATGTCCTGAAAATTGTTTCGTTATAAAACCCAAATGACTACCAAAAACATGTATTGAGTTTTACTGGAAAGGATATCTTAAAAAAATATTTTACTACCATATATTACAATAATATATTAAGTATTTGCAAGGAAAAAATATAAAGGTGGTTAGTTTATTTAAAAAAATATATAAAAATACATATTTCAAAGGTAGATTTCGTTAAAATTTTATTTTTGGATAAAATAACATTTTCCCCATATCGATACAAATTTTCTCAACCAGAAATATAAAACCTAAAATATTAAAGATTATTACAAAAAATATAATGCGTCTTAATTTATACACTAAAATAATTTCTATTTCATTTAACCGAAGTAGAAAAGACAAGGTTCTTAATGCGTCTTCAATGTATCCTTATATTACACAATACCACTACCTTAATGCAATTCTTATACCACACAATACCACTTCCCGTTTTCAGCGTATGTTACACAATATATCTGCCATTTATCAACCGATTTTAATGGTCTTCTTTTCATTTAGAAAGGTAATATCATTTCTCAAAATCCATATAAAAATTTCGTCAGAATTATACTAGGAAAACTGAAGGCACACCAAACAACTGAACGTAAAACTGAACCCGAGTGTTTCGTAACATTGAACAACCGAATTGCCGTGGTTGAGTTTAGACGATGTAGGTCTAATTGTAATCTAATAACACATGACAAAGTGCGTTATACATTTGCTCTTAAAAATCAGGATTATGTGATGTATCTTGAAGGTGCTAACAGGAACTATTTAGTAATGAGGAGTAATCTTGTTGAGTTTAATTTTTATTGACTCGGTTTCACGTAAACAAACTAACAAATTAAATGATTAGGTTAATATATAGGTACAATCAATTCGATTGCAGAAATCAATTGGACTGTATTTTTTTATTTATATTAATTTACTTCTGCAGATCGATTCCATTAGATTTTTTAATTCAGAAGGGTATACTTTAATGTGATCTCGTGGTAATTGGGTTGGAACGTGATTAGAGGAATTGAAAACACCCCATAGAATTCCTTAACAGTTAACGTAGGCTCTGTGATCGAGCTTGGGACTAAACATAACCAAGAAAATGACAACCTATATAGGCAGGTAAGTGATACCGGCACATATATAGATCCATGAAAAACCTAAGATGAGAGTAGCTAGGAATTAACTAAACATTCGTAGATAGGATATATATATATATATATATATATATATATATATATATATATATATATATGTATATATATATATATATATATATACATATGAAGTAAAAAGTGGAAATATGAACAGAATGTCTGCATGTATGTATGTATGTGTGTACGTATAGGCATGTTTATACGAGTAAGGAGATATAAATAAATATATTTAGGTTCATTAAACGCCACCAATATCTGCTCCGATTTCAATAAATAAAACAAAATTTATATTGAATTGATTGTAATTAATTGACATTCAGGGTGATATTGGATATCACAGATACTACATAAGGAAAAATAAACTCATATTTATAAAAAAAATTAACTAACTCTAATAACCGCTAATGAAGAGCGCAGTTAAAAATGTAAAGTAATAATATCACGAGGACTTAAATACTGCTACTTGTGGAGATTTTTTTGAGTCGTTTCCAAATGTGCGCATGCGTGCGCGCGTCCGTGGGAGCGTACGTGCGTGCGTACGTGCGTGCATGTATATGTGCGTGTGTGTCCGTGCGTGTGTGTGTGCGTCTGTGTGTTTGTGTGTTTACATCGACATATATCTTTTTAAATTCGTCATTGCAACCTATCTGAAAAAAAAATTAATACAGATCTATAACTATTCTATGTTTTTTAAACTAATAATTATTCATAAAGACAATGAGAGGTGTGGCCGCTTTGCAAGTTAATATTTGCAAGCGGAGATTAAAAATTAAAAACGTTAAATGGATACTTAGTATAAAGCCAAGCACTGAGGGTGAAACAAACTTGTCAGACAATAATCATAGAAATTAAAATAAATGGTACTCAATAATTTAGAGCACATCTCCCAGAAAAATTAGCCACGCCACAGTGTCGGGGTGACTCCGCTCTCGCTTATCCGGACACTACGAGATAAACGCGTCAACTGAAATACGGACAAAATATAAAGCTGAACTTGAGCCGATGAAGACGAGAGACATTTAGCAGAAGGCGCACGTGTCTTGCCTTGTACGTCAGTCAGCCACTGACTTTATCCCCTAAAAGTCGGCAGTTTTTAGCCGCCGACTCATACAAAACTGTTCATCTTCTTTATCCATAACCACGCATCAGAGTTTTTTGTCGCTCACGTATCATTACAGTTATGAACAGCAGTCGGAAAGGAGTGTCTATTGAAATATAAAATAAAAAGCTGCATCTAAATTTCGGAGCGGTCCAAATATAACCGCGCGAAATTTTATCTGACGAATAACACTTGGAAGTTCTACTTTTTTTCGACAACTGTTGACAATTTTCACCAATGATTTCCAAATTAGAAACCCTTGAGGAATTTCCACGAACAGCTGTTCATGAAAAAAATTGAATTTGGCTTTGCTTATCTTAATAAGACATTTTTTTTTAATTTAGGGAGGAATAACACAAAGAATTGAGTCCATAAGTAAGCGATTTTAAGCAGGGTAACAAATTTATGAAACTTTATAGAAGTGTTTTTGTTTAATTATCTAAACAACTAAGAGAAAACATGGAGTATATTTTTTCTGATTATTTAAGAAATTAATAAAAATTAAGTAAAAATGGAGTTCATTTCACTAAAATATATTAATAATATTAAATACTGTTTTAAGCTTCCATTATTTCTTTTTCGTTAGATTTGCAATTACAGCCAATTCCCTTTTTAGGCTTTTGTAGATGTAAACAAAAGAAGGACGCCCTTTTCATTATTACGTTCATATATATATGGATATATATATATATATATATATATATATATATATATATATATATATATGAAAGAGCTTATTTTAATGATTATTTAAGTAGTCCCCTCCAATATATTTCCAAAATAGTTTCACCCTCATCGAACTTGAGGATTACTATTTTTTCGCGGACCGTATCGAGTAGAGTATTATGAAATTATTTATTAGAATCCTAAAAATAACTATTAAATGATTTTGTGTCATTTAAATAATATTTTGAACCCATATCCAAGAGAAAATAATCAGGGAAATTTCCGTTCCAGCATAAAAGCGGACCCCCAAGATTAAATATGAAATTAGAATTGTTCTAAGATATGCAGATTTAAAAACATCTCTAACAGTAAAAAAATATCATTTGTTTGTTGTGCCTATCGGCGAAATGTGTTTTCATTCCATAGTTAATTAATATAATAGCCACGATTAATTTTTAGTCCAGATATTTGGGCGTATATGTCAATAATTTATTTGACAATGTTCGTGCACATTTCGTTTGTATTAAACTTTTTTTATAATAAATATTTGCATTGCCTATGCTAGTTTTAAAGTCTAGTCGTTAAATAAGGTGAGTAATTTTTTAAAAAGATATGGGAAATTATTGAAAAATATTAAAACAAAAAAGATTATTCATTTTATATATTTGGTTCCATATCTATTATTCATTGAATGATTGTAAATATTTGTGGATAAAGTTTACATTCATACTGTTGGATGGCACCAATTTTTATCACTTTTAAGTCTACGCGCATAGGGATACTCGTATGTTGAAAAAATATTTAGAAAAGTGAATTTAATAATGAATTCATTGTGGAGTATCTAAGATGCATTTCACTTTTTTTATAAAATATTTTTTTTTAATTGTAAATTATTTTCTCAAGTATAAAGGCCACGCAGAATTAAATGTGATTGCCAATATACACAATTTTTTTTACTTATAGCAATGTCTTCAACACGATATGTCGAATATCTTCTAGCAAAATATTTGATACAATTGAACTATGCTAAAGATTTCTTTATCTGAATGAAAATTTAAAATAAACATTGTTTTCCATAAACACAATAAGTGTAATATAAATTAATTTTCGTGGCAAGCGTAATGTTTTCAAGGTTTATTAATGTAAGTTGCGTATGTGCCTGCGTGCGAGCGTGCGTGTGTGCATGCGTGCGTGCATGCGTGTGTGTTTGTGTATTTTATCTTTGGGTTATGCAACAATACTAAATTAAATCTTTTTTTGAAAACAAATTTATAATGACATAACAAATATTTAAACTAATCTAAAAATACTTCTTGGGTTTTAAAGCTATTGTCCATACCTTCGCGACTAAAGGAATGCAGGGTTTTGGAACAGAAACTAAATATCGTAACGCAATTTTAGTAATACACACTTGAAAATGCATACGCATTCTAATAGGGAAAATTTTATGGAATGATTATAACATATATAAAATTATATGCGACAATTAAAAAAAAATTATTCTATGATTATAGAGGTATAAATTTTGAAAACAGAACTTGAATAACGTTTAAACTTAAAAAATTAAATGAATTACGGTCGAATGTCGATCATTGGGCGACCACTAGTTAATTTTAATATTAGTTTTTTTATTTAGATTATTTGCATAACAAATTTTAATGAACTAAGAAAGCACGCATAACAATAGTTAAAGTGGTTCTTTTTAATAAAAGAAAAATTCGTTTAAGAAAATAAATAATTTGAATTTTATTCAATTGATCAAAAAATAAAATCGTGTATATTTAGTAATTTATATTTACTAATAATATGTTACAAAATGGAGAATTAACTCTTTACTTCTTCTAAACGTGGAACTCCCATCTTGTTAGCATTTTATATGCATCCGTAGAAACAGAAGTCAAGAACAGATATACTCTGAAAACATTTAAATTTTAGTATGATTAACGGTAGATTAATACAAAGGTAAGTAAAGACTTAAAAGTAACATGTAATGAAATTATATTTACAAAAAAATAAAAATACATGCTTTTGTAGCAATATGAATTCAAAAATAATCTTATACATAAAGATTTTCGTCAAGAGCGAAAAGATATCTCTTATGACAAAAAAATTAACTATAATGTAACAAAAATTAAACCTACACAAGTATTAAAGTCCAGTCGTCAGGACGAATGGGACTTGATATCAGTAATTGTAATTTTTTTTATCGCTAGCTATTTATAAATGTACAGTTAATATGAAAATGTAAGTCGAAAGCAGTCCATGCTTTTTTAACATTTAACTTTTTATCATCAGAGACATCCTTTTGCTTTTGATCAAAATCTTTATATTCATAAATTGTTTTACTTTTTAGTTTATATTATCAAAACAGCGTGACTTTTTAGTTTTTTTCTAAAACTGTAATGTAGAGCAGAGTTTCAATTTTAAAATAAACGTTGAAGTTATATATAACGAGTATACCTGAGTATTAGCATTTTATCTATGATAATGAACTTATAATTAATTTATTTATATTCGGGTAGACTAGCCATTTCATCTATAGCATCATTATTAGATGGAACTTTTCATGTTAGCTTAGAATAATCAAGTTATTTTATTTGGAGACCATCCCGTGACTTATTTTTTTTATGGGGAACCATATTTAGTGTCAATCTAGTCTTCATAGACTGTAATAAACAATTTAAGTATTTTCTATGAGTTAACCTTAGTGAGAATAACAGATCATAACTATAACATTATTATATTGTCATCGCTTCTAGAAGCGTGTACGCAATTACAAATAATTCGTACCTCTAAAAGAGTGTGAAAATTTAATTGAAAAATTCGGTTACATTCGTATGTTCCATATATGTAAGAGAAATTAATAAAAGCGTGTAAACGACACTCATTTCTTCTTCTTCCCCTTCTTCTTAAACACTACATCCTGTTGCAGGTCAAGGCTATCCCTTCAAATCTTCCCTATTTCACCCTATCCGGTGCAAGAACTCTCCATAGGTTTACTCTCAAAAACTTTAAGTCTCTTACAACCCCATAGGGCCATTTGGTGGTATGGTTTTCCTTTTCGTAGTTTTCCTTACCTTTTTAAAAACTAATTTTGTTGGGGTTGTATCATCATATCTAAATATACGAGATATAATATACGAGATATACAAGATAGTTTGGCGATTTCGATGATGTCGCATTCACCGTATTTCTCATAGAATTCATGATTTTATATAATTTTCTATGCAGTATCTAAGATACATTTCACCTTTTTTAATGAAGCATTTTTTGGAATTA
The DNA here is from genome assembly GCA_039881145.1 of Druceiella hillmani. NCBI lineage: Eukaryota > Metazoa > Arthropoda > Insecta > Lepidoptera > Hepialidae > Druceiella > Druceiella hillmani. Next base: position 9,620,213 of record JAYKKI010000013.1, read on the forward strand.
TAAAACGCAATGGTTTTCTTAAGTATAAAGCCCATGCAGAATTAAATGTGATTGTCAATAAACACAAACTTTTTTAATAATAGCAATGTTTTCAACACGATATGTCGAATATATTCTCGCGAAATATTTGATACAATTGAACTATGCTAAATACATTCTTTATCTGAATGAAAATTTAAAATAAACATTGTTTCACATAAACACAATAAGTGTAATATAAATTATTTTTCGTGGCAAGCGTAATTTTTTCAAGGTTTATTAATGTAAGGTGCATATGTGCCTGCGTGATGTCGTGCGTGCGTGTGTGCGTGCATGCGTGTGTGTGTATTTGATCTTTAGCTTATGCATCAATACTAAATTAAATCTTCTTTTGAGAAAATTTTTATAATGACATTACAAATATATAAACAAATCTAAAAATACTTCTTGGGCTCTAAAGCTATTTTCCATACCTTGCAAATTTTAATGGATTGAGAAAGCACGCATAACGACAGTTAAAGCGGTATTTATATAATATAGACAAATATATTTATAACAGTACCTGCGTAGACTCTGGAATAATAAAATATTCAGAATTGTATTTAAACACATAGAAATATGTTCATATGTCATCATGTTTTTGGTACTGAGTAGCAATTCCTCCTTTGTCGCTCGTGAATAGTGCTATGTAATTATAAATCTATAATTTTTTCCGAATCCAATATTTTTCATTCCAAAGAAGGCTCCTTAAAATCTAAAAGTACATACTGCGTTTATTAATTTCTCAATGCGCTATTAAACAAATTTGATCGCGTGCAACTTAGTACACGTGACAAAAGTGAAACTTCTTTGGAATTTAATCCTTGATTTGTAAGTATAAAGTTACAGGTAAAATAGCAGGGAAATAGAGAGAAAGAGAAAGCGAGAGAGAGAGAGAGATATAGGAAAATATTTATATATATACATATAATTATACATAAATATTATATATACAAAATAATTAAATTATTATATATTTCATACAAAATAATTAAATTATTACCAGCATTGGCAAATCTTATATCTTTTATTTGTATTCAAATCAAAATAATTTCTAATTTTTAATAACACTAAATACTGATTCAAAATTATTTTATGAACTCCAAGAATTTTTTATTTATGTATTGAAGCCTGTAGTCTAGGTGGAGATATTCAATGTTGTGAGTCAATTTATTTTCAACTTGATTCTTGATTTTGTTATTTTTCTAATGCTTCCGAATTTTTTTTGCAGAGTAAATAAAAACGTTTTTAAAACAGTGGTCAGGACAGATTGGCTATTAAAAAAGTTGCGTAACTTGCATTCTGTTTGTTTATGTTCTTCTATGTTTTTGCTCGAATCTGCACTATATTCATTTAGTCCCGAATTCGTTACAGTTAAAGCGCATAGGCCACATCCGAAAATTATTTTTGTGTCTTTTTCCTTTGAAATATTCTGGTATCGTACCAAATTATTTCGTTGTCTTGTAAAATTTCCGTACTACTTTTGCGATCTGAGTTTTTTGAATGTGGACATAAAAGGAGACGTAAACTAACCAAGTTATTTTTGTCCTGCCTTTAAATCATCTTTCAAATTGATTATTATTATTTCCGATATAGTTTTACAATTTCTCACGTTAAACATGTTTTTTATGGCAAACTTTCCCTAAATAATTGTCAGGATTATTTATCTTTTCGAAATACTTTACCTTGTTTCGTTGTTGGTAGTTTTACAATTTCCAATTTCGCAGGTTATATTGTTTTTGAGAGGTTTCTTGATTTTTCAATCTCGAAATATTTCGACGCCAATGCTATTCGATCTGTAACCTGTTAAATTAATGTTGAGTTAATGAATCTATATGGATGATTATTGATATATTCCTGGACGAGGAATCGAGAAAAATAACCCGTACAACCTTTGATGTGACGGAGAAGAATAAGTAAATTGCGGTGATGGAGTAACGGTTTATATAACTTCCATCATATACTACAAGGACTAGACAGGAAAGAGCGAGTTATAGATCTTTGCTAATATTCCACCTGAAGATGTTGTAATACAACAAAACCTAGGTCGTGGTAAAGAACTTAAATAAAGTAGAAATAATACTACGTCACGTAGTTTCATTTAATTGTGTTTAATATATTTGTTATTGTAAACACAGTAGAGCGAAACATTTTTTCGATAAAGAACTATTTGCAGTTTTCTTAAGAAAGAGATATTTTATGTATCAAACATGAACGTGCATCTAAACATAAAATAAGAATTTGTTTAAGCAATGGCTTAGGTTTAGCGGATTTGAAATATAAACACTATCAGTTAATGTTAACGAAAGTTTCATGTATTTCAAATGATAATTGAAAAATTATGATGCATTTAAGTTAAACTTCAAAAATAAACTATTAATACTGAATGCCTATTTATATCAAAATTTAATGCGACCGGTTTTACCTGTAGAAAATCTTATGACCAGGAGTCTCTATTTTGAAAGATTAATTTATCTATTATAGATGAAATATTACTTTTTCAACTTCATTCTGGTTTTATTTATATATTTATTAAATAAGAAAACTTACTCTTGCTCTCTTTATTATAAATATTACTTGATATTAGCACATTTGTCGCTTTTACGTTGAAAATTCCAACGGAAGTGTGGCCTACGTACGTGTTAATCTGATGTTGCTGTATTTATAGGTAAGGAAAAATACATTACGATTGAAAAATCAAAAATCGCGGCAAAAGAAGAGGAATTGTGTTTTTATAAAACTTACAAAGGTTTTCCACTTTTTTCCGTATTATCTGAAAATATTTAAACTGTGTTTCGTTAATATTGTTTTTAATATAAACAAAAATACAAACGGCAGCAAATCATTCTTTTTAATAATATATTCTCATTTAATATTTTAAATCTTTTCTCTTCTTTCATTGTTATATTTTTTTCAACTTTTTGCAGACTTTTCTCCTTAAGATACCGAACCATTATTTCTTGACAAGAGGAGAAGTGATGTCCTCTGATCACCACTTTAATTCGTTTCAACACTTTATTTTCGAACGGGTGTACGGACATTCAAAATGGTTCATAATTGCCTATCTATGATCTAGTCACTAATTTCGTTCACATTTAGCTTTTATACAATTTTATCTTATGCAAGAACTTATAGTTTTCCATGGTTGCTTTTTGGGTACTGAATTAAACGTTTTGATTGTTGATATTATTATGAGAGGGGGAATCAACATTTTTTCTCTTGATCTTTTGGTTCTTACCGCTTTTTATAGTTTTTTTCTTAGCTTGGTTTCCTAGACTCATTATTTTTCTTTGTATATTTTGGGCCTATTTAAGGCTTGTCTTTTTCCCTGGTCCTCCTGTTTTATTATAAGATCCAGTTTGCCTCCAGTTTCATTTATTCTTCATTCAAATGGAAACATATTTCTCTAACTATCAAACGCCCTAAAAAGAGTTCTCATCTTTTGTTCCTTCACTTTAATCTTGTCTTGTCATATAAGGAAATGGTTCATATTTGCATTTAGATTGTAAAATGTCGGTAAATTGTTACTCTTAATAAGCAATATACGATACCCCTAGAGTCTTTACGGAACTTTTAAGTAGGGTGGATTCATCCAGATATTAACTGAAGATGGCGACAATAATGATGTATGATTTTAATACAAATGAATATTTAAAAAAAACACACTCTCTTGGTTCGAACGCGGGAAAGTCATGCCACTCGCGACAAGCGCGAAAGTACGCGTTACACGTTGCGCTATAAACGTGTTGCACAGATCTGGGAAAAATAATGATTGTTTGCGATAAGCGGATGTACTATGTGTCTTTGGCACTGATGTGAAATCAAAGTCCACCCACATTTTTAATACTACTAAATTTCTATATAATGTAAATTATATAAATTATATAATGTATATTATGTAAGTTATGTAATGTATATTATGTTAATTATATAATGTATATTATGTAAATTATATAATGTATATTATGTAAATTATATAATGTATATTATGTAAATTATATAATGTATACTCAGTTCATATATTATTGATAAAAGCTACTGTTTTCATTTAATGTATCGGGGCTGATTAGATGATTAAATATATCCTAGGTGATATGTGATTTCTCTCAATGACCTTCCAAATGTTTTCGATTTTGATACTCTACATCTTGACGTTTGCACATAAAATAAGTGAAATATTTGCTAAAACTTGCATATCACTTTTGCGGTTGTATAAACATTAACACAATTTTAATAATTTATCACAAAAGTATGTAATAAAATAGGAAATAAATTATTACAAATAAATTCTGAAAAAAACATAAGTAGACACTAAAAACCGTCAAACACGACTTTGTTTCGCACATTGGAAATTCATTCTTTTTAATGATCAAAAAAATCTTAGTTTCATTAAAAGATGATGGAAAACCGAATGACTTATCGTTAAAAACATAAAGAAATGATATGTGATTCATATCGTTCCAAATTTTTGACTCTAGTTAATCGCAATAAAATGTGAAATCTGTAAATAAAAGTAATGATATAAAGCTAGCATGTCGAATTATTTTTCGTCATTCAGAAATTAGAAGTTTTCGCTTAAAAAACTGTACGTTTATTACTAATATTTATTGTAAATGATTGATGTAATTAATTTCTATAATTTCGGCAAATCACTGCAAAATATATTTTATATGACAATGCTTGATTTATTAAAACCTATATCAACATTTCAACAAACCACAACCCTCTTTGAGTTCACAGAGTTACGTACTCAAGTAACTATACACGATATAAATTAGGCTGTTTATTATCCAACAATATAATTCAGAAACCAGAGATTTTAATGAGGATAAATCGATTCCTTGACGTGGGAAACCCTGAAATTATTATTGATGGCACTATGCCTTTTTTGTTAATTTAAGTAAATAAACTGGAATTTTTTCGTTCGCCGAAAATAAATAAAGCACTCTTTAACGAAGCCAAGTTACACCTAACTATTTTTCTTTATTTTAGTGGTTAGACTAATAAATTATTAGATTTTGGATAGAAAAAAGAATTATAATTTTATTTCAGATCATTATACTGTCATTTGTATCATTATTATCGATTACCATCTATAGCATTTTGGCAAAGAATTGATTTCATAAAAATAGAAATACATGATTTTAATTAAAAAATCGTTACTTCTTTGCTAGCGTTCCGTCAAAAAAGAATATTTACACGAAAATTATTTATTGACTTAAATAGACAAAATTTGAACAAACTATGCTGATGAATGGAGAAGATTTTGAATAATTTTTTATCTCCTATCATGCATTAAGCAAATTTGGTTCAATTGTGGAGCATTTTAAGGAAGTTCATATTCCGATATTTGAAGCTAACTGCAATATACTCTAGTTGTAATAGTCATAACTATGATAGTAGTATACAACTACGAAGTATTTCCCAATAAATTATTTACCGAATATCCCACCAAACACAAAACATCATATTTTTATGATCGGATTCATTTTTATCATCAGTTTTCTCAATTCTTGCAAACAAACCAATGGAGTTAGTGGTATGATTCGCATTTGCAACCCACTTCTCATCCCGAGTAACGAGATTGTTTACTTGAAATTTTTAATAAAATTAAATTTAATATAAATAAACCAAAGCCCGTATTTTAAATCTGGGATTTTCTTCTATTAGTGATTTTAATTTATCAATAAAGAAAATACATTGGTCGGCTAGGTACAGGTTTCTTAAAGTATTATTGCTATTTCGGAATTGCTGGAACGTCCAGTAGCTTTAGAGATCACATCGGTAGCTACTCTTAGACATGGTTAGCGCATGTTTCCTGCTCGAGAATGACTAGATTCCGAAAATAGGCAGTGGCACATATGCTTTTTATCGTATGTCTAAACGTTTACTCGTCGAATGTCGACCTATAAATGACCTTATAGAACGCGGTGCGTTCTTTATATCATGTCTACCTGAGAGTAAAAGGTTCCAGAAGTTTCTCTAGAATTCTGTATATTTTCTAGTAACGCTCATTACTCCTTAATCAGCTCTTTAATTAATTTATCTCTCGTTAGAATCGAAACTTTTGTATTTTAATTATTTTATTTTTATGATACGAGTACAGAACAAAATGTTTACATTTTACCTAATATTTGCACAGTTGTAATAATTTGTATATCATACTAAATTTCATATTACTATTTCATGGGCTGTCACATTAATTTCAATAACACACGGCATAAAGAAGACGTATCTTACCCCGATCTATTGATCGAATGAATGAAAAAACAATTATGTTTTGCAATAACAAAATTACGTATATCTTGAGTATTTAAGAAATTCGGCAAGCCAATTTTAATCATTACGTGGACACACTTCAGTGACTTCAGTTTGAAAAATTTCTACCAAGAAGACAACGTAAGTAATTTCCATCTTTTTCCTTTTGTGAGGATGTTGTGCGTTTTTAAATCTTACTGGGGTCTAACATAACTCTTCTCCTAACTGTATATTTTTAATCTAAAAAATATTGCTGTTTTTTTACCATCATAAAATGTCTTTGTTAGTCTTATATTTTTCCCAGATGTTTAGGCTTAACTGACTTTGCTTCGAAATACGCTTTTAAATATGTTAAATTGTCCTAATATTCAAAGAGTGTAGTAGTCTTTACCAATATTTTGTCATTGTAAATTCAATTAAATTGCAAAACTTAAAAGTCGTATTTGCAAAAATTGTAACTTAGTTTAGGTTAACATTTTTGCAAATAGGACTTTAAGCTTTTGATATCAACTAGGTTAATATTTTATCTCAAGCTTAACAGTATCGTATACGAAACCATTTTGTACTAACTACAATGAATATAATATTTTCCCTTAAATATCCACGGATAAAGAATATAGTTTAGAAATCGACCTATAAATGGATGTATATATATCAGTTTAAAGTTTTGAGGTGCTGGTTAAATATACTTTTGACATAGAGATACTATTTTTCCCTTTTCAAACAAAATCTTTTAAAAAGACACTTTCCTTCTCATGGTACTACTGTTGTGTTAAGCGTCACCTTCAATGCAGAGTTGATATTTGTCAACAGTTATTGATATTGAAACGTAATTTCGACTGGCTGAATCAGTTATTAACTGGCAATGAGAAGTGGGTTACATACGTTAACCATACACACAAACGTCAATGGCTGGATGTCGGATTAACAGGAGTAGGTGTTAAAAAGGTGAAACTCAGCTGCTGGTGGAATGTCAAGGGCATTATTCATTGGGAGTTGCTTTCAGAGGGATCTACAATTAATGCAGATATTTACTGTGAACAATTGGACCGACTGGGAAATGTTTAGAAATTATAGGCAGAATGACATTTATAAAAATAAGACGCGATAATGGGGAAGTGTCAAAATGGCAAATTGGAAAAAGAAGCCTTTATTTTAAATGCCCTAAGTAAAGTAATCGTAACAGATTTAAAGGATTATTTTAATAGAACATTACCGAATTTCTGCGGTGGAAATTACAATTATCCTTTGCGTTTCCCCTTAGATTTAAAAAAAAGCGCTATTACCAAAATCCTAAAAATATTTAGTTTATAAAAATAGTATTATACTTACAAATATTATTTTCAACAATTTTATGGACATGCTACAACGCGAAAATTATTTCACATCAGTCGGGTTTAACCATACATTGTGGCTAGAATAAAGCAAATGCACCCCATGTTGCGACATGCAGTGTTTGCAAACAAAATTATGGGAATTTCGCGTAGTCGATACATTTTAGATTATAAGAAATTATTTACATATATCACTTCATTTTATGGCGCAATTATGAAAGTTTCTCTCTTAAAATTTACAATGCTTTGGAAAGTGTAGCGTGCTTTTTACAAAGAATTAATTAGCTTTGTTATACAGGAGATAGTGAGTAATTATCATGCAATATATAAATAAAAAGTACTTGAAATTATATTTAAACATTTGACAAACATGTTGAGAGTGAGGCGTCGAATAACGTCGACCGAAAAACATTTCAGAGGTTTCAAATCTTTAGTTTATTGTTGTTTACGGGACTCAAATGCAAGAAACTGCAATAACTTCTAAAAATAATTTAATTAGTATAAAAATAAATATTGTAAATTGAATAAGATAACAATACATAATATTTCACATGTGTCATGGAGAACAGCTTTTCTTATAAATATTTTCTAATAATACATATAATTTACAAGTGAGTGTTATAATTAACATTTACAAGTCGGTGTAATCTAATATTAATAAATGATTGATAAACTCGTTGCAATTCATAATATCCTGGGTGTGGTACCCCCATTGCGTGAGTTCTACTCTCACTTCTTGGTTGAGTTGTTTCTTCAAACTTTTAATTATATTATTTATTTAAATCTATACAAGTCTATTCGAGGAATACATACCGTGTATTCAGTCATAATTGTCAAGCTAAGACTAATTCAACGGCACCTCAGATGTTATCCAGACTAATAGAAGGTTATTACCTTTAAGACCCAAACCGAAAATGGACACTTTCGAAAAAAAGTACCAATTTTTTCATTCTAGTCAATTGAGCATAATCTGGTAAAATTTGCATTATTATGAAGCTAGAGTAAATAGAGCGTTGTGAATCATGATCAGCCAACACAGGGTTGATTACTTTATACGTATTATTAGATTAAATTTAGAATTTATCAGGTATTTTTTTTTCATAAAGCATGCAGACCCTGAAGATCTTCAGTACCGGTCTGCTTCTCCTTGGCTTCAGCGCCGGTCATTATTTGTCCTTCGACGACCTCGATATTCAAAATTACGTTAATAATTCTGGTCGCATTTTTAGTTACATAAACTGTTTGAAGAAAATTGGTCCTTGCACACCGGCGGAAAGAAATATAAGAAGTATGTATATACCTATATTTATTGTTAAGCTCATAAACATAAAAAATGTTTAAATCTATCAACTATGAATCTGGCAGTTTTAATATTTTTCAAAGTTTTTTTATCCCTTTTCATAAAGAAGGGGTCCCACTTGTCTTCCTGAGTAAAAAATAATAAAAGTATAGGGAAACTATCATGAAAATATCCAGTGGTGTAAGAGATGGCAAAATTTTGAATAGCCTTAACTAATTTTTTTCATAGCAGAGAACTCGGCATTTATTTGGAATTATTAAAATTTCAATGTCAGGAACGAGGTTTTTGGCGGATGACCGTAATCTATAGTTATTTTCTGACTCTAAACTCGATAGTTACTTCAATAATTTAACAGGCAATAGAAGAAATAATTTATTTCCTTATTTAAAAAAATAGTGAAGGTAAGAAAGTGTTAATATTAAAAATAATATTGAAGTAATTATTATATTTAAATATTTACTTACATAACATTGCAAATGTAACATTTATGCCTTTCAGTACGACAACAATATTTATTAAGTAAATTCAATAACAACATCTAACGGCAATACACTTCAATAAGTTTATTGTCACTCATCCCAAAAATATCAAACTCTGATGCAACCTCGATCAAGTGTTTGAGCAATATGAACTTAGGAATTACGAAGAAATGGAAAAAAATCGTCCCTTTCTAAACTTCTCGTCTGATTAAGTTTTAGTAATCATATTCCGTAAATGCAAGTATTATTTTATTTATAGAACATTGAAAAAGAGAAGAAATATACGAAACCAGCAGCTACCTAGATATTTTAGATAGTTTAAATGTTGAACACTATCGCTGGATAATTGTTAAAAGGAAGTTTTAAAAAAACCAGTTGGTCATATATCTCGATAATAAATATTCTAACTTCGTATTCAATCATATCAACGGTATAGGCTACATCATCTGAATTTATAATAGAAAAAATTCAGAGTAAATTCCGATACTCACGAGTCAATCTCTTTGTATATTTAGAATAAGATTAGTTTGATGGGAATTAATCAAGATTATTGAGCATTACCTCCAGTTATAACCCCGGAATGATGGTCTCTTGGAAATAAAAAAATATTGTTTGGATAAGCTTAAATTAAGACAAGGCATAGAATTATGAGTTTGAGTGGCCATAGGAATTTCTGTTAAATAAATAACTATATTGAGAAAGAGACGGATGAATTTACTTGTCCTCACTTGACCTTCGTAGTAGGAAATATAGAAAAAGACGTTAATTCTTCAAAAGAATGTTAATTCATTTTAGCAGTAGGTAAATGTGACTTGAGAAGATATATAATTGAATTTATACAGTAGACATTATATGTAAGACATATATAGATAGAGTAGAGAGAACTTGACGTAAATGCTAGAATATCTAATGGTCTTATAATCACTGTACCTTTGGTACTAAGATTGTAAGACTATTAGAAGAAAAAATATTTCGGATTATTCTTTTTTAACAAAGTCACCTAAAATTCTACAAATCTTAATAGTACTTGCGTTGGAAATCCTTCATCAAATAATATGTTACTATGGAAACCAAAATTCTGTCCTGGATAACAGTAGCTTCACATAAGGTAAATTTAATGACAGAAAAATGCATGTGACGTAACAACGTTCATTCCAAAGAATAAATTGTATAATTGATAAAATAATTCTCTAGTTTGTGGAGAAATAAACTCACGTATTTTCTTTCAGTATGAAAACGACCTTTCAGATTTCAAAGCATATCTCTGAAAATATTTTATCTTTACCAGTTCAGTTATGTTGGAGACGTCTATTTCTTGTTAACAAACAACTTAAAGCTAATGTTATTGATAAACTAAATATTCTATTATTGAATGTAATATCATCCTAAATTTTGAAGTGATAACGAACATTTTCACGATAGGTTACTGTTACGTAATTTTTGATGATTGATAAATCTAACATTTATAGTTTTAGGCTTTATTTAAGTATTTGTACATTTCACGGTCCTTTTTCATGTCACTTAGTCCTTATATCACCTCTTGATAAGAATATTCATTAAAAAAATTGCCATTTCAATATTTGGTTTAATGTAGCTTGTTTTATATTTCAGTAAGAGGATATCTGATAGCAGACGAAGGATGTGCTCACTGCACGCTCAGGGAACAACGGATATTGGGTGATTTAGTCACGATGATTGGCATGGTAGACCCACTCTCTTACTACGAAATATCTATGATTTACGATCCGACAACTAGGAATTCGAAAAACTTTATGAATCTTATTTCGAACACAAAATCATTAGTTAATTTACCTAAATTGTCTCGTGCCCGACAAGAACTGATATTGGATATGTTTGAAAACCCTCCACTGAGATATAATGCAAAAAGTCAAGCTAGTGCTAGTGCCAATGCATGGTACTAGTTTTATTTGTGATCTATTTTGAATGTTTATGACAATAATGTTTTTATTCACCTGTTGTTTTCATTTACCTGTTGTATTTTCATTCACATTTCATTCAATCCAAATAATTTCCGGAGATTAAATAATCAATTTGTAAATATGTATCATCACATATTGATTCTTCTCTATGTGTTTATATTATCCGCTATCCAATAAAATTATATACAAAAGGGAGATAAAAAACGTATAAGAATATATTCAAGATTTGTTAACACTCCGAAATAATTCTTTCTCGGCATTTTTACAAGGATGTTTAACACCTGTGCACATTTACTTATACCAGTATATTTGAAACATTTTTGTCGTGGTCAATTTTACAAGTAATTTTGTGTCACAACTCAAGATTTCTAAAGCTGTATTTAATGGTAAACTAGAATTGAATGCAGTGTAAAATAGTTTGCTTTTTTTTATAAAATATTATAAGAAATTAAGACGCTTATCAACTATTTTACATATAATTAAATGAGTTGCAGATAAAGCTGTATTCTTCTATCTACACAGCAAAGAAAATAAAAAAGGAGCTGAGATGATTTTTTTATAATAATAAACCTATTTACGTCGTAGTGTTATTATATAAAAGCCTTCTCTCACAACCTTAAGATCGGGCCAGACATTATTAAAATGTCATTTCATAATTTAAAAAAATATTTTTGTATAGCTTTAAAATAATCATAAATCATTTCAAATACCATACTGTGTGTTATTTGTAAATATGTAAATCCTAAACATTTTCCATATTTAAACAAAAAGAAAACTTAAAAGTATTAAGATTTATTGGAAAGAATTACTTCACATAATATGGGACCAATTATATTGTTTGTAAAAAAAATAAAATGCTTAAAGGGTTGATTTTACTTGAACATTAATAAAAATTATATTTAAAACATTAAATTAATAAAAGTCAGTAGTTTAGATAGTTTAGAGATTGAATTGTGTTTTCTCTCAATGCTGTACCAATCTCTTCACCTAGCAATATAAAATATGAAAGCTTTAATTAACTTAACTAAGTATATAATTCTTATTAATTTATGCCTTAAAACAAGCTTTAATTTATGCATTAAGGTTTCCCCCTTTTGTGAAATCGGTACAACCCCATTTTCTGTACGACCCCATTTTCTTTGCATGTAGATACTCAATATTTCTGACATTCATCAACTGAGTTAGATGATCTTTTTTTAATTGGAAAGATAATATTCCGTTTACAATCACATAAATATTTTGTCGCAATTAAAAAATGAAAACTTAAAGTAGACGATTATTCCCTAAAACTGAACAACCAACCTCGTCGTTGAGTGTGGATGTTGTTGACTGATTAATGATAATCTAATAAAATATGACTAGGTGCTGACTGGAACTTTTCAGTAATGAGGACTGAACTAAATTGAGTTTGATCACGTTTGACTTAGTTTAACATAAGCAAAAGTAGTAAAGTAAATGGAAACGTACAATAGTACAAAGTAATATACAACTACAATCAATTCGTGGGGAAGACTCAATCCAAATATATTTTTATGCATGTTACCTTATGACTCCACCATTTATCAACCGATTTGGATGACTTTTTTTTATTCGGCCGGAAATACTCCTCGTTATCTCATGAGAATTTGGTTAGAATCTGACCATTATACTTGAAGACATTTCATAGAATTCCTTAACGCTGAAAACATTGGTGCCGTGATCAAATTAGAATGACAAAAATGTGAACAAAATAAATAAGACACGAGTAATATAAATTTGTTCTTTACATATATTTCCAATCATGTCTTCCACATATATTGCCAATCATATCTTCCATAGGCAAATATTTAAAAAATAATATCTTTTTTATGTGAAATAAGTACAAATAAAATTTTTTTGGATCTTTATTTACTACCTTGCATCTTAACAAATTTCATGACTCTAGATTACGGGATGTACCCTGTAGGTTTTTAACTTGTTTTCTAGTGTCAAAATATGCTAAAATAATTTTAAAATTTTTGGGGTTCTTCTTGATTGCGTTGACTTAGGAGCTTGATTTTTTAAAGCATTATGGCTCTGTGAACTTTGGTATTTGATATTAATTTCAATTTGATACCTCTACGCGTTCCCGAGAAGAAGTATCTTGACCGGCCAACAGACGGACTTGGAAAAGATTCTATAGTGGTTCCATTTTTCCTCTTGAGGTACGGTACATTTCAAAAGTCACTTTACTCTTTGGATACAATGATATAGCACTCGATAGGATGCGCGAAAAAAAAATATTCAACTTAAGTATTTTTAGGGAAATACATTGAGTTTGTTACAAATTTAGATACCTCCTTACGACATATATACATTAAACAAATTATGCATATAACAGCAGGAACTATAAAGTGGTGATATATGGAGGAATAGACGGACTCAGTAGAAAATTTTTACTGTTTACCTTTACGTATGTTTACTGTTTCAATAAGGAACAATTGAAGATTAGATGAGAAAAACCTTACGCAAAACTTTTCTTTAATAAGAGAAAAGTTATCAAATGAGACCAAACGTGAATCAGGTTGTTTTCACGCTCATATGTTTTTTAAGGATACGGAACTCCGAATATAAAAAGTATCTGTCTAAATATAGAATATAAAGCTTTCAAATTGAATTAAATAGCCTAGTGGTAAAACTGAAATGTGGTTTTAACTAATAATGTCATCATATTCATCTGCCTGTCTGCTTGTCTCAGTATGATTTCCCAGTGAGGTTGATATCTACTTTGAAGAAATGTCACAACAAAGTGTAGTTATATATGAATACAAAGAAATAAAGAAAAAAAATATTATTAATTCTCTTGAGGAGACCACTTTGGAAAAGAAATCGTTTCTCCCATGCTCTGATGAGTGAGGAAGTTATAAAAGAGACATTTTATACGGTAATCGAAAATGGTTCGTAATATTTTCTAAGTGGCATCTTCTTCCAGTGCTAGATACAACTCTCCAAAGCACTTTGTCGTATATTCTTTTCTAACTGCTTAAATATATATGTCAAATTTAAAGCAAATGGATGATAATACTAAGTCTTCAATAAAAAATTGTTTCAGTCTATTGCAATATTAAATGCATATAAGTGTATAGGTGCATGTATATATATATATATATATATATATATATATATACAATATATATGGTTACCCTGATAATTGATAAACCCCTTTATTATTCTGGAATTTGTACTATTAATTCCACATAGTTACTAAAATTTTCATTTAAATTTACTTGATCTAATAAAAAGTAAACTGAAGTTTTTCCAACTTTTCATTTGCCTATTTCAAAATTCATTGGTCTTTTATACGTGTCCGTAATTAAATTTGGCAAACTATTAAATAATTTTAACTGTATCCTATTCAAACAGTAAAAAACATTTTTCATAGACGTTAATTTGATTAATATATCAAACGTAATTTCTCGCAAAGATGAAACGATCTAACTTTTACAAGAATTAAAATTAATTTGCATTTTTTACAGAACGGAAAAATGTGATGATAAAAAATAAAATCTTAATTGTAATTTCAGAAATAGTTTTTGTCAATCACATAATGTTTTATAAATAAAATGAATTTATATTAACTTAATGGAACAGAATTAGTAAGCACTTCATCTGGAACATTTCATCATTGGCAAGAACTTCATCTAATACCAAAACATTTTTCTTTTACAAATAACATGCCATTCTAACATATAGAGTTAGATTGAAATCCTATATTTTTTCTCCAATGATATAAAGATTTCTATTGGAGAAATTTTAATAACAATAATTATTAAGCTATCTACCTTATCTCTAAACTTTTCCTTTATTTATAGTTTGGACCAACTTATGTAACAAGAAAATTTGCAATTAAATGTTTAATTATAGCGGTATGTTTTGGGG
Source organism: Druceiella hillmani (assembly GCA_039881145.1). Classification (NCBI taxonomy): domain Eukaryota; kingdom Metazoa; phylum Arthropoda; class Insecta; order Lepidoptera; family Hepialidae; genus Druceiella; species Druceiella hillmani. The sequence goes on from JAYKKI010000013.1 coordinate 9,635,439, forward strand.
AATATCTAAGTTTTTAAATAGTTTATTTAACTAATTGAAATTTGATTCACTTTTATAAGGAATATATCGCTTTGTTTATTTATACTAGTTTCAAAATAATTGTATACAGAATATCAACATTTAATTCTGTGAATATTTAATTCTGTGAAAGTGCTAGAAATTAAGATCATATTTCTGAATTAGTTCCATCGATTTCCCGAAAAATGATAGACTGATAATATTCTATTTAATTTTCGTAATCAAGTTACTTCAAATGTAGCAAAATATTTTATTTTGAAAATTTAATTTTCACATATCTGATTAATTATCTTTTAATAAAAATTAGTTTACATTTACTTTACTATATCCCTAATAACATATAATCACGTAATGATTTAAATTTGGAGATTATTTCTAGTTTTCTAACATTAAAATTGTGATTAGGCCGGCAAAGGCAGAAAAATTCAATGTTTTTTATCGTTAAAAAGAAAACGACGCACTTAATCTAATTATGGAGCAATGGATTTTTTTATTCACTACATTTAACTTTAACTTAACGAAGTTAGTGGAATTGGTGCCTTATATGAAGAAAAACATTTTTTACTTGTACTATTTTATTTAAAAAACTTTTTAATAGAATATGCTATGCTTCGTGTAGTACAGAATTCGTTTCATTAGAAAAATGTGTGAACGAACAATGGCGGCTCATGCCAACGAAATTCTAATTATTCCAAATTAATTATTCAAGGACAAGTCATTCATAATTCACTTTACATTATGTCACATGAAACTTATTTGTTTAATTTTAAAACATATTAAAAATGTAAATTTCTACAGGTATTGTTTTAAACCTTATTAGTGCTACGAAGTACGACTCACATCACAATCACAAGTAAGGCAAAGTTCTACTTTGGGTATTTATGTCCTCAGTGATTTTGAAGCATTTAAAAGAGATATATGGTGCTTGTTGTTTGTATTTCATAAACGTACATATTTCATTTATTATTTAAATAATCCAAGAAGTTTTAATTAATAATGTTTATTTCAACGAATTTATAAAATAAAATTATAATATATTTACTGAAGCGCATGATATTTTTACATACTATGACCTCCTTTAACTTGACTCGTTAATATTTCTTTTAAATATGCTGACATAACAAATTTTATAAAGAAATATAAAGATTTTTTTTTAGTTTTCAAAACTTTTGACCACACCTGCCCGTTAAAAGTGACACATGAACGGGAGCAAGAATAAAAAGTCTACGATGTGGTATAAATAAAATCCATTTTGAAGGCCTGTAGGCAATTATGATACGGTAAAAAGCAAGACTATTTTTAGCTATACAGAGTTCTGCATTTATTTTTCGTCTGATCTGGCGAAGAAGAATAAAATGTCAGCTTCGAATTTATAGTGAACAGTTCGGTCATCAAAATGGACAATCCCTTTCAATAAACATCCGAACGTTATTTTTGTTGTGAAATATCAAATACAGTTTTATAATTTTGTCCAGTAATCTCTATATAAATCAGTCCAGATCCCGCGAAGACCATTTCTATCACAAGTTTCAGATTGGATTCGATATCGCGGACTTAATCTGTTATTCTGGTCGATAATTTTCACCCCTATATCCGTACTAATCAAATCAGCTAAGATGTGATATTCGGCAAGTTAGGCCTTGAAGAAATCATTGAGAAAAAATGCAAACTACGCATTCAAAATTGTGCCTCAGAGGAGTTTATTATTCAAGCCAGTTAGGCTAGAGGCGTGGTCTCTCTATTATTCTCAATATCGTGGCTAGACACTGTAATTTAACAATTGTTCCAAAACAGACGCGACGTAAAACAAGTGTTTCACACTATATGTTCGAACTATTGTCTAACGAACTTAATATCTGCTGACGATGGAGCAGTTTTTGTCGATGATAATTGTGTGCTATAAATTTTGTGATGACACCCACATGAATATTAATATAGGTGTGACAGGCAAAAATTAAAAATTAAAGCAAAACAATTACGATATGTTGACAATTTTCAGGTTTTCAAGTGGACGAGAGCATCATTCATGTATATTTCTTATTGTTTATATTAAAAACGAAAGAAAAGAAGCACACGAAAGTATTAAAAAAAATTCTGCAATTTAACCTTTGACGCCAGAAATTATTATATATACCACTTTTCCAACTTTATCTCTGTTAAAATTTGTTGTCTTCCTAATTACAGAATTGATAGTAATATGATAAAGATTTTTTTATAGAAATAAGAAAATGCTCATACGTATTTTATATAAGAATGCTTCTCTTTCAAGATTTTAGAAGTTAGAATGCAATAATTTTGAAACAAATAGCTGTAATAAAAATTTAAAAAAATCGTACTTTTCATGTATTTTTTATGAAAATTTTTCTATTTCCAATATTAAGAGGACGATTACCATAAAGGTCAGTAATTGCTAAACCACATCACAGTAAATGTTTATTTTTATAAGAAATAAAATATTAAGTTTGACCGGTATTGATATTTGTGGTTCAGACAAGTGTTAGCGTCATTAAAATATAAGCCAGCGCCACTCCTTATCATCTGTGCGAGGAGAAGTAACCGTGTAACTTCTGTTTTGGCTGACAAGGAACCGGGGCTCCAAAAATAGCTAAATTATTTTAATTTAAATTGAGATATTGGAAGAGACAATGCCAATTACGAGTATGCGAATCTATTTTCAATAAAAATATGACAGAAAATTTATTATAACGCAATCCAGTGAACATTTCATTTCTATTTTAATACTAATGGAAATATTCAACTTTGGTTTTTATAATATCGTTCTCGTTATAACTCTTGAATATATTTAAATTTATCACGAGAACGATATTTTTCATAACCCCGTATATTGTCCGCATTACCTCTATTGTGCCAATGAATTTAACTTGCCCTTTATAATTTTTCGTTTTCCACTTGCTTGTCTAGTTGCTATTTTACTTATTTAAATATAATGATTAATATTTGTTTCCAAGAATTATTGTCAAAATTAGTTTATCTTTTAGCATTGTGCCTATTTTTATTTATATTCCAAAACGCCATTTTTTCCAAAAGATTGGTTACTTTAATTGGATATTTTTCCTATTATAAGTGTATATCCCGTGTATTAACTATATTCCATCTAAAATGATTATATAATTAATCAATAAAATTAAATTTATGATCAATTTCCTTTTTAAATTGATATAACTTGAAATTACTTTTATGTTTTGATGAGCTAATTTTTTTGAAAATTAAGATTATATAACAATCTAACATGCCAAGAATGAGTAGAAAGACTACTACGAGATTTCCATACAGATATCAAAGTTTATAAATATTTAATAGGTTAGAATATAGGGAATAACTTATTTACATATATGTACATAAATACTTTGATCTCAGTGTTATTAATGTTCTTTTTAACGATGTACCCATGGCGCACTTTTGATTCAGTATTCATTTTAGCCACTTTTGATTCATGACATACTTTTGATTCAGTATTCATTTTTTTACACTTTCACTAATACTTCAAAGACCTATTTTAAAACTCTGACACCTACTTAGTTAATTTACGAATTTAACCTGGATATGTACTCATGCCAATTTAACAAGAATCTACAAAAGGGTCTATCCGTATTTCCTTGGTGAAACTGCCCCGATAGAAACATATATAATTACCTATACCGTATTTTAGAGGAGACTAAAAGTACTTGATAATAAAGATATTAAAAAAAGTGTTCGATGACAATTTTTTTCAAAGCGCTATATCAAATTGACTTTTAGAATTAAAAAACAAAACTAAATTTATGTTCTGTTTGGTATATCTTACTATTAAATTTTCTATGTTTTTAGTTGGGTCAAGTATGGACCTAAATAAAATATTAGAAAAATGTAAAAAAACATTATACATATTACCCAATAGTGTGCCAAGTTTCATTAAATTTCAAGTAGTGCAACATACGATCACTATGTCGACACATTTAAACGTGATCGTTATCATTATATTCAGAAATATCATCTATTAATTCCTCAATACTTATAAGTACGAACCACTTGCGTATGCGCTTAACCCATATGCGCCCGACGTGCTCATACGAGAACACTTTCAAACCTATCCTCAACATTTCTATTTATTATGATTGGCCAGTTTGGAAAACTAAATTGCAAGTTTAATAGTTCATCTGTATTTTCATTGCAGCTAAATTAAAAATAATCGCTTACAGTTACAGTTTTTATGGCTGAAGTTTAGTAAATTGGCGAATCGTTATAGCTACGAAAAAGTAGACGTTTTATTTAATATATTTATTCAACAGTTTTATATTTTTACAAAAGTTTTATTAATATATGCTTTATTTTCTGTTAAATAAAAGATAGAATAAAATATAATGTTCTGTGCGATATGAAGTGGAAACAGTGACTCTTCCTCCTGAATATGAGTGCTTTCACCGATAAAGAAGAAGGCGATGAAGACGACATCCGAATTAATGAGATATCTAGAGATAATCCAGGAATGTTGAGGTTTTTGCTATCAGAAACAGAAGAGATATGGGATAGTAGCATTGATGAATCTTATGATGAATCTCGGTAGCGATGATGAACCCAAGGTCCTTTATTGTTACAATCAAACCACTCGTACGGTTCGGGTATAAAAATTGGATGCTTACTAGTGCTGACGGCTACCACTACATCTTTGACATTTATTACGACAAAGCACTAGCAACGGACAGTATCAGCCATTATGTACAAGGAAAAATCAATTTAAATCCTAACGTCCACATTGTGTTCTTTAGTTTTAAACTATTGCGGGATTTACCAGAATCTAGCTACCATTACACTGGAACTGTTCACGAAGGAAGGACCAGCAAATGCTCTATAATGTCAGTCAAGGAGAGAATGATGAAGAATCGTTCTGACTTCGACAACCTGTTTGAAAAGACTAATCAAATATTGTTTTTGGCTGGCTAGACAATAGTGTTTGTACAATGGGGACCAACTATGATACTGTTTTCTCATTTGGTAAAGTAAATGATGAAGCTTAGTTGAAAAGAATAATACGGATGTTGATATACCGCAACTATCTCTAACTTACAATAAAGGCAAGGGTGGGGTCAAACAAGCTGATCAGTCTGTTTCGTTGCATCGTACTTCTATCCATGGCAAAATGTGGTGGGTCATATATGCTTGATTTAGCAATTGGCTATACACATACTTCATAATGACGTGAAGGTTAACCTACTTCAGTTTTGACGTAGCGTGGCACACCATTACTTACGACAATCTACTGATTGACATTCATGTCCATCAACCTCTATGATGCTTATTTTATAGTATAATTACATAGGTCACTTTCCACAAAAGCTAGCGAAAAAACTGTGAGGTACTGTTTGTCACGCTAAGGTGCAGTGGCAGTGAAAAAAATGTATAAAAACTGTATATTGAGAAGCCATATTTTGAAATGTTTCATATCGAATGAGTCCAGTGAACCCATTTAGAGATGGCAAACTTTTTCATTTAAATTTTATTTTTTATTTTTTATTTAAACTCATTACTTTCCATCTAATAATCCTGTATATTTAATTTTTCTACGGTGAATTTAGCGGTGGGCGTAAATGGGTTAATTACGAATCATTTCAGCTCCCCATGTGTTAGCGCTCCAAGCGGCGGTTATGTCCGTACATGTTTGTACGTTTACGTACAGATTATAATGAGCACATAGCTATGGTGGTGCTTTTCTTATTTACTCAGTTTCTCAAGGTCTTAATTGATATACGTGTTGTTTATAATGAAAAATTTGCAATATCTAGTGAATGAAGGAGTGATGTAAAATATAAAAGAACATGAAAATATAGTTTCATTTTCCTAAATATAAAAGACCTAATAAAAAAAGTTGTCATTGGGCCATTTTTTTAAATATTTCCGTGATTAATCAAAATAGACATCTTCTGCATGAAGTAATTTTAGCCCTCTATATATATATATATATATATATATATATATATATATATATATATACATATGTATAAATATGTATGTATGTTCGTATATATATACATTTATGTAAATACAGGGTCCCAAAAATTCAATCTCAAACAAAAAATATGAGACAGGCCAGTTGTGACTGTTTTTGGAAAGTACGAGAATTGACTTGAAATCAGGAGGCTCTTTTGTCATTAGGAACGGAAGTTCCTCGCCAGATCAAAGTTTTAATTCTTAATTATCAATTTTCCTCTGCTTTTGCAAAAAAAAAAATTACAGGCAAAAAACATTCGCCAAAGTCTTCACATTCTCTCGGTAGGAATTGAACGATATATGGTGGAGGAAACTTTAAAAAACTATTCAGCTGAAATTACACAGTTGATAATATTACTGTGTTGTATAATTATTTAAATAGCACGAGACAAAATTATGGTTTACGTAACAAGTGATACAACGGTTTCACCTCAGTTAGAAAATCAATATAAAAAAAATAAATGAGTAACTCTTCATTGGCACTTTGATTACAACAAAGGGCAGTGGTTGCAGTCAGAAACTACAGAATAATATTTTCTTAATCAATCTGTGGAATCTGAAATGACGTCTAAATGTGTTAAAATATGATGTTTTGGTTTTTCTAGCAACAGTTCTAATCTGAAAATTGTGGTTCACCTGTCACCAGTAAATAAATAACCATAATAATTACAATTACACCTGTGGAATATTTAAAGGTGGTTTTTAAAATTTTGGTTTAAGCCCATATTTTGTACTTTCTGTAAAAGATGAGAAGTAAAGAACATTTTTGCATTAGAGGAAGCTTTAAAAAATAAATACAAAATCACATAATTCTATATATATTCAAGTATTCTCATAGTTCGTACCATTAATCTGGCAATAGTTTTAATGCTATTTGGATAAAATTTTTCGGTGTTTTATATATATATATATACATATAACGCCTACGGAGTCATGATATCAAAGCTTTGAAATAAGAAGTTTCTCGGGGTACCTCCCCACCAGGTGTAGTAGGTGTGTATTCTTTTTTGCGTAACCTGTTTTATAAGGTATCACTACGTAGGTCTTTCGAAAATTCTGGAGGTACATTGCGGACCCTTTTTTTGCATAACTTATTTTTTAAGGTATCATTAAGTAGGTCTTTCAAAAATACTGTGAGTACTTTAGGAACCCTTTTTTTGCATAACCAATTTTATAAGATATTATTAAGTAGGTCTTTCAAAAATACTGGGGATACATTAGATACACCTTTTTTGCATAACCTATTTTATAGGATATCATTAAGCAGGTCTTTAGAAAATACTGGGAGTACATTACGAACACTTTTCCGATACAGGATCCGTTTGCGAAGTCTTAAGCTTTAAATGGTAATTTTTATTAGATTCACGTACTTTCACTTCAACCAGCTAAATCAATACACATTTTCTATTTTTCTAGAAGATATACTAGGCAATATACTCATATAATTACATGAATGACATAGGAGACAGTGTGGAACAATATTTACATTTTAGAAAATTATAATGGATAGTTCAAAATAAATAATATAAGTTTGGATATATATATTGTCAGTTTTACTCGTATTTGTAAGATTTCTAATTATTAGAACATACGAGTCAGTTTCTGTAAATCAAGCATTTCGAGTAATTATCTATATGTACATATGGAATTATCAAAATTTTTTTTTGTATATATAAACGATAATAGTGTAGGAAAATTTAAAAATAATAATCGCCTGTCTTTAAAACTATAATTATGTAGAGAAATTTTTGAAGAGAAGGCGTTTTGATTATTTTACCATATCCTGCAATATATCATTATTCGTACTTATTGCAAATATTATAAGTGTGTACTTCTAATTCTCTTGTCCGTCACAATCGTAAGATCCTATAAGTACGATTATTTTCAAAATTTGTAACATACTCATTTAGAAAACAATGGAGAATGCGTGGGTAAAAATAAAAAAAAATCGGTTCACACAATAAAAAGGAATTTCTGCTGTTTTTGGATATACTTATTTAGTAAACCACTTCTGATTGTATACGTTTTAATAAAAATATTTTATCTAAGATTTTTTTTGTTAGTAATTTCTTCGACAATTCCTTTTTACTGTTTAAATTGCAAAATTTAAAAAATATAATAGACGGTAGAACATATTTTCTTTTTTTTGGTATATATTATAAACAGTGAATTTTTTGTTAATTAAAAATAAGCATAAAACTTGCATTTTACTGTGTTTTATTTCTAATTAATCTTTGTCATATTAAGAATATAAACTATAGTATTTGATATATTTGCTTTTATTATACGTCCTATGAATTACAAAATTTTAGTTAATAATTATACAACAGGAACAGCAATATGTAGATTAAAATAAACATTTCAGTTGATTTATCGTATAAATGCTGATAATAAAAATATAACAGAGAATGTTTTACAGATATTCATGTATTTAACAGAGAAAAAAACGAATTATGGCGAAAAATAGATTCAACCTTCAAATTTAAATTGCAAAACGTAAATTAATCCTTAAAGGCTACAACGATGTTTTTGCATCCAGGTCACTTATATGTAATTATATACAGGTCACTTATACGTGTTATATGTAAATTATTTTTATTTTAGAGTATGAATCGATCCAAAAATAATGAGATTGAAGCCGCACTGGCATCGAATCAGGAGTCATAAAGAGAAAATTTTATTAAAGCAAATGGTAAATATATAGGAAGATGATGCAAAAAAGTGTTAACGATGACACAGAAAGAATATTTAAATGCAAAGTAAAACGAAGCCTCCCTACCCATAAATGGAGTACTGGATCACTTGCGTCACGTAAGATCCCTGGTAAAAATATAATCTGATATAAAAATATAACTGGAACTAATCCCTTACTAACCAGATCCTATGGGCATTAACCAAGAAGTGAAAACGGAATTAGAAGCATTTGAATTGTTTTTGATGAAAAAATTATTGAAACAGAAAAAACTATTGGCGAAAACCAAATTATATCCCTAAACTACATTTGTCAAAAAGGTTGATATGTACTTCTGGAAAGAAAGATAACAGAGTGTCAACTTCATTTTTATGGGGTATTTTTATTAGTGAAATTTACTCGAAAATCATGTCAAAAGAGCTCTTCAAATTTCTATCAAATTATGCTTCGATGATCGCACTACCAGGAATACCAGTAAGGCATCTGATGAAAATACCACCAGACTTTTAACACCACTCTTTTAACTAAGAAATACTTCATCGGAACTTCAATATTTATGTACAATACATTCGAGAAACTTCAACTATCTATTTATTGTCCAAAAAAAAGGGAAGATGGTGATACTTTTTTCCAACATGCATTACGAGTAGGCAATATCAGAGCTTACCAGGAAACCAGAGGTCATTAAATATTATAATTCAACTAAGCAGGAGTAGATGCTATTTATCAGATGTGTCATAGCTTCAGCTGTTCAAGAAGACCAAAACGATATCCACTAGTTATTTTTTTATAAAATGCTAGATTTAGCTGGAATAAACTCATATAGGCTCCTCAACATAAATAAAGATAGGAACAACAAAAGTCAGGACTCGCTAGCCGAGTTCTTATATAAGTTGGCACTAGATATGTTCTTACCTTTCATAAAATAACGACTCAGTATTCCAAACTTACGACATAACACGTAAAATAAAATTGACAACGAATATCAAAAGTAGCATCCCAATGATTAAACTTTATTACCTGATCCTGGTCCTCTAATATCGAGAAATTTAAGAGTCCACACCCGAGAAGATTCACAGTAAAGCTAAGCAAGGGAGATGTGGACTATATAAACTAAATGGGAACCAAAACTTTACAGTTAAGTGCTCAAATTGCTCATGGTGTATTTATAAATAACACCATAGTTTAGTTTGTGTTAACTGCAGTAAATAATATTTTCTTTAGCAAAGACTTACCTAATTTATTAAGGAATTCCATTTCATTTTGGAAGAAGTGTCGATTTTCTTAATTTTCATTTTTATGTTTTAAAAAAAGTTTATTTTCGTTAATTTTTGTTTTTTATTCATAGGAGGAAAAAAGCGGTTTGGTTTAATTCCAATTTAAGAAATTTGGTATGTTCTTTTTAGATATTAAGTAAAAGTATATGGCAAATTAACGGTCTGTCTGTGTTCAATGGAAAATAGAAAGACTGATTTAAATAAAAGATTTTTATTTTATTATTATTTTCCCATTGACCATCGAAATAATTGTGATTTGGCAAGCTCTTTTTTGTTTGTAATTAAAACATATATATTTTTTATAAATAAAAAATAAATAACGCTACGTTTCTTATAATAGAAGTCTAAACTAAAGGTATATACTTGAAATATTGTCTTGACAACTGTAATTATATTAATAATTTCATTAATTTAAACCCGATTTGTTTACACCGATTATAGTCTTGATAACATAAAAATTTATTGTAGCCTTTAAGGGTTAAAGGCCACCACTAAATGTGGTCCATGCTAAATAAATTTGGTTAGAAATGTTTCGTTAAATAAGCTCTGTAAACACGCTAACACTTCTTTTCTCTAGTGTGTTGTGTATTTCCAAACCACACTGAATTTGATTGTGTTCAGGTGTAAAAAATTCCACAATAGGCTTTACTTTTTATTCAGATTGATAAATTTAATTACCATGACGTTGAATTTAAGGAAACTGAAGCTAAAAATCTGAATAAGGTATAAGAAGAAACTTACCACTTGGAAAACAAATATGAAAATACTCTCCGTATGTGAGAGTATTTTCATATAGCCTATATTATGCGGGCTCCAATGCAACATCCATCTGTCTCTAGGTACGGAACTTGTATTATTTTAGTAAAAATTGGCCACCTTCAGCAGAATCGCAAGCTAATTTTGTATAGAATGTAAATAATTTTTTGCATTAAAAGTTGATAGTAACTCGAATGGGCAATCGCTTGTACATATAGGCTTACTTTTTTTTAATAAATTTGAGTAAGATAAATTTGAGTTTGATAAGAGCTAACTCAACTGCTGGAATCACGGAAAATATGGTAAATGGGTTGATAATACCAGGTTTTATGCATGTAGCTTGAGCAGACTGAGTAAATTTTGATTTTGTATGAATTGGAATCTTATTTAGATTTTGTACAAAATTATTAAATTTAGACTTATTCACTGGACTGGATTTATACCATTGGTTTTAACTAACTTTTTTTGGAATCAGAGAAGGTCACACAGTAACCAACGTAGATAACAAATTATTTAACCTCTGATTCCGTTAATGATGATTAGCAAAAATATGCTCTTAATATAATGATTTGTAAGAAATTTCCTGGAAAAGAAAGTATCCAGCAATAACAGATTAACCTCCAACAATATAAAAATAATTCTAAACACACTAGCTCTTTTATCCTGAAAAGCAGTCATTAAGGAAGATCGGATACGCGCACACGGGCGCTGGTGTGTGCGTGTGTGTGTGTATGTGTTTCTTCCTTTTTATTTTAAACCATCAGATAAAAATTTCTAAATTTAAGCCTGATCTGAGACGGCGGTGAAGAGAACCATCCAAATTGGTGTCAGCTTACGTGGTATTGAATATTTTATCCCTAACATTTTCATTTTAAACTTAAATTTTATCTTTTATTTTTCAAAAAATATGGCAACTTTGAAGATCTTGAGTGAGATGTGAGAAGAAATATCCATCCTTCGGAAAATTCGATATGCAGAGTTACGTTGACGATTCCAATACAAAACATGAAAATCACTTTTTATATTTGCAATTGAAAAAATGCACATGTTTCAGCGTTTAATTTTTATGCTGCCAATAACAATATTCTCTTAAAGATCTTGGAAAATAGAAAAGCATTAATAATGATAATAGTAAAAAAAACTCTTTTGTATGCACAGTAATGACAATTAAAAAATCACATCGCTGAAACTATTAGCCTAATATAATAAAATTTATTGTTTCGTATGTGTGATAACGCCTCTATCACGAACATTTTCTTGGTATACTCCTTATGGAACAACTGTTTACGCATTTTGCCCAATAAATCTTTCAGAGGTTTAAAAGTAAATGAAAAGAAAAACAATTTCCATGCGGAAATTTCTATACGGAATATCGAAATGAAATTAAATTTATATTCACAACGAAATGAAATTAATTACCTCCATCCAATCTTTAGAAATTGCCCACTTGAAGATATTGTCATACAATGAAACCTATGTCGTCCTTAAAAGTATAAATAAAGTAGAAATCATTTCAATCTACATCACGTAGTTCCATTTAATTGTAAATTAAAATTAAGTAATTTTTTTATTGTTAAAATTAATTAATTTTCTAAATCTTTCTAATGCTAGTGCCATTATAAGTGCCATGGCCTTAAATTGAAACTAATAAATTTATAGAAATTAATAAACATTTTTCAACTCTCTTTAGATTGTTGATTTGAAGAACTTATGACAGAGGCAACATATAGATGGGAAATTTTATCTTTGTCATTTTCTTGGGACCCTAAATTGATCGAAAGTTCTAGTTCCAAAAATATTGCAGCATTTGTTATTTACAAGCTATAATGCGGTGACTTACGGATGGATAAGTGAGTGAAGTCAATACCATTTGAGTGGAATCAGGAACTTCAAAAAAACACCTTGAACAACTTCATTTCACTCGTGGACCATACGTGAGCAAATTCAATTCGCATTAATTTTATTAGTATTATTGCAATAGACCAAAGCATACATTTAAAATATACATGTAATGTAATAATGAAGACAAATATGTGTATACATTACAGACGATTTCATTTGAGGGTCTATGAATAAATTATCGAAAGGAAAATATTTGAAGGATGGATAATCTTGAAATCTTTGTATTTGTTTTTTTTAGAAACGAACAATACAAAATTAATGAAGTAAAGTCAGAGACAACATGCTTTTGCTTCTCTTCACATTACTTGAAATTAATTATGTAAATTTAAATCGTAATTCAAGTGTTTATTATGTAAAGTAAAGAAAAAGGAACCAGTTGCGTTTATTTATGCGCAGCTGAAAGGTGGAAAAACAAGACAAACATATTAATTTACTGACTACTACGATATTTTAAATATTGACCGCTGTTAGCCAACATATGAATAAACAGAGAAATGTAAGACTAAGGATAGGTGGAATAGAAACCTCCATAGAAGGATGTATTTTGATGGTTAAGTTAGTTAGTAGCTACAATCAAATGTTTTATGTAGTAACGGTGAATGATATTGAAGATTTTCCGTTTGTGTTTCTCATTGTGCCATGGAATTCCATGTTAAATACAAAATTTATAGTTACAGATAAACATCCAAAAAATATGAACCAACTTTAAATACGTTTGTTTAAATCTGTTTTTTATTTCCTTAAGCTAGGCATAATTCATATTGACTAATTGCAACTTTCATCAACCCTCATTTAACTGGTATTAACTGATAAAATATTAAACTATGACGAAATGGTGAGATAATTTTTCGATTTTTCCGTTAACAATTTTTAAGCATATCTGAAACAAAATAATTGAATGTATGCCCGTTATTTCATAAAATTTTTATTCCCCACATGAGTTCAGAAAGAATAATCTGCTGTATAGTTATAGTTATGAAATGATGTTGATAACTAAAAGATCAGAGAATTTCTCTTCACTTTTGGAAGTGTATCAGATATTTTGTATAAAAGAGCCTCTATTCCAGAATCTGCTGCAGCAGTTTAATATATAATTCTTATAATTATCTTTGAATATCAGCTACAAAATTTTTATTTATTCTTCCACCTTTTGCTGTTGATAAACAATTATTCTGTGCTATCTGAAAAATATGTTGAATATATTTGGCGTTAGTTTTGTAGAAATTCATTATCCACAATTAAATGAAACTACGTGATGTAGTATTATTTCTACTTTCTTTAAGTTCTTTCCCACGACCTAGGTTTCGTTGTATTACAACATCTTCAGGTGAGCTATTAAAAAACTGAAAAAAGGGTAGAAATAACGAAAAAAACTTGTCCCGTTTTTCGTATTTACTTATGTCTTTGATCCGATTTAATTAGACGTACATATATTAAAATCTAAATTTATACGCATTTAATTGTACCTTTTTATTTAAATATTAAATCTCACAAGTGTTGATAGAAAGTAATAGAAACTTCTAAAATATTTCCAATTCGTTTGGACAGATAATAAGAGAATATATGGAGAGAGAAGTATTATAAATAATATACCTTATGCCAACCGTTGTGAAGTTCCTCTATTAACTTGTACGCTATTTCCATATATGCAGTAAAAAATGTATCCCAAAAACTAACAAATCACAATATTTTTGTCTTAATGAGCTGAAAACAGATCATTAAATAAAACTATTTACAATGTTTTTATTTAATAATTAGGTTTTTCACTAACTGGTATATTACATAAATAATAATCTCAAGGTGTAACCTGATGAGAAATTTAAAAAATTAAGTCTTCAAAATGTACCCAATTATGATTAGTTGAATTTAACATTTAGAAAACGGTGAAAAATTAAACCGTGTAACTATTTTCAGTAATATTCGTTGTATTCTAAAGACCATATCATTAAATTCCGACACCCGTATCTCGCTTATTTCATAATAGATTTTTATGATTTTGGTGGTATTTTTTCATAATTTATTAGTATTAACATGATCTTATAAGAAAAATATAAATTGAGAAGTAGTCAAAAAGTTAAGTAGTAACTACTTTTGCACAGAATTTCATAAACATGCTGGACTAAACAAATGCCTTTCCTAAAATTTTGAAAATCGAGAGAAAAGGAAGAGAAATAGCTATTATAGGTTACTACTGCGCTTTGCATTTTATGTACTGACTATGCATATATATCTACAATTACTTATATTAGTAATTATCATACGTGAATTATGTAAAAGAAAAAAAATTAAAACTACAAAATATATTACGTATAATCCTGGTGGAAACGTTGATTGAGGCTTTAGAAATGACGAACTTTATAAAAGAAATGGAATAAAACTAACTAGCAACAAAAACTGCTATGAATATACTTGTTTGAGTAAATATGCACAAATCTTACACTTCAAGGAAAAACAATATTTTTAAGTGTTAACAAATTTCAAATACATGAAAATAAATAACATATCTACTTGGTATATACAATTTTAATTAACTTTAGATCTTACCTTTTTTTTTAATTTAATGCAAAATTGGCATGCAATTCCGGAAAATAAATAAAAGAACCGCTAGATTAGTATTGCGGATATTAATAAGTGTATATATAAAATGGAGCTATTTATGGGTCAACAGTTTACCTATCTTATTCAATTTGCGGTCTAATATAGATATGATAGTGTTTACAATAGCACCAGAAAATCTAGGTAAATCGGTTACTGATACAACGCCCGACGTTAGGTTAAAAATTTCGTCTGTGTATTTAGATTTCGGGTCATAAATTTTTAGGTTTTGAACGAAAGCGAATGGGTCTCTAGTGGCAACCAGCATGGGTAGATCACCCGCCTTTTGCGTTTCTCTCTTCCTACATTGCGCGCATCCGTCGGCCATTATTAGAGATCCTCGGTCTGAAATACACAAAACTCATCAATAAATTAGACGTTGAAACAGTAGTTTTCCTTACGAATATTATCTTTAAGAATTGACAGGAACACAATCCTTGCAAAAGTTGAAATCAAACCGAAACCAAAACTTTTTCTTACTTTCAACTGGAGTCGAAATTGAAGTTGAAAATATAATTCTATCAGGATATACCAATTTTATAGTTTACCGGCATTTAAATGATGTCAAATATTATTTTTTTTAATATATACTTATTTTATTTCATTGATAAAGTAGGAAAAATAAATATTCTTTTTTTTTAATTTATGATTTTATTAATAAACTTACATTTATTTATAAAAATTAAATATTCGTTTTTTTGTTACCTTATTCCTTAGTTTCCTGTGTTGGCCTATTTTATGCAAGTAACTGGATGGGAAATGAGTTTCCACCATCTTTAGGATTGTTTTCTAAAGGTAGAACGTACGTGTAAACAATTTTAAGAAAATTATAGGAGCCTATATGGAATATACACGCGGGTATGCATTGAATTTTGTATATAATGATCACCCTCAGATGCATTAAACAATCAGCTGAGAAAGACTATCAGTATCAAACTTCCTTTAGTCTAAAATATTGTAACATAACCTAATAAAAAATAAATTTCTCTAAAAACATCTGTTATAAATAGAAAAATTCATTGTAATTAAACTTGTCTTACATACTAACAAAAATTCACAGAAGAAAATAACCGTTAATTGGATTTTCTTTTCGTAACACATTTTTGGAAAGTGAAAGAAAATAATAGCTTAAACCGTTCACTAATCATCTAGCCATCCATAAATACTAATCAACAGTGTCAAAAACTAATAATTTAATCTAAAGGAAACTTTCTCAATTTTTCAAACTGTCATTGAAAGCATCAAAACTCACCTAGTAGAAGTCAATATATAGGATTTATAACGAAGTTACTTTTACCCAAGCATATTCTTATAGCGTCACGCTCCCTCCATACACTGCAATCGTTATAAGTTATTTCAGGTTTTAACGAAATGTACTCTAATTAGATGTTTTCTGCAAATAATTAGATACAAAATGTTGCTTGTATATTACTTGTAGTAGGTTGAAAGTTTCGAAGAATTTCCAATATATCAAACGAAGAAACTTTTGATATTTTTTTGAGAAATTGAAATTTTAATTTTTTTTAAGGAAATTATTACTTAACTTGTTCAGTAATATGCCATATAATATGTGTGCATACTTGTATTCAAGTATGCACACATATTATTAGTGTGCATACTTGAATACAAGTATGCACACTAGTATATATACATAGTATTTTAAGGAAATTTGAATATTGTTAGATAAGAATTTATAGCAGATATAAAACTTTGCTGTCATAAATCACATTGATATCAAACAAACAATGTATTCATCAGGGCTGAGTTTATTTTCTCTATGTTATAATGCCACACCATATACTTCAATATACATTCAACAAATATTGCTGACTAAAATTACCTGATTCGTTCGACATTGAAACATTTATTTTGTCACTTGTAAAACATTCTAAAAATTTATCAATATACAAATTCTTCAAAAGACCTTGTCAATTTTTGAAGTGAAGTTCAGGCGTGTTGCGCGATTTTTGGTAGGGGAAAATTTTCGCTTTACGGACATGCTAATTTTAACAGTATTTTGTAGCTATGAGTATGATGTGTTGCGCTTGGCCAGCAATGAAAGCATATATATATATATTTATTTATATATATATATATATATATATATATATATATATATATATATACACGCACGCGCAGCGGCATTTGTACACGTATACATATATATACACCAACGCATTTTATATACCCGATTGTATGACATACGCTTTTCTCGTTTTTGGATGGGTAAAATCTTGTGAATTCGCGTCACCAACATGCTTTAATAGCAGTATATCTGTAACTATAAAAGTCACGAGTCTATACAAGTAAAGTTAAATGGACTACGTGAAATGTTCAATGTGAATGTTAATAGGATAATATTTTTATATTGAAAAATAAACAACTATAAAAAAGTATTTATTTTCAAATATTTTCGATATTTGTATCAATAGTTGCATTTAAAAACTTGATATTATTCATTTTTATATTATTTGACTTCTGTAATGCATAACGTAAGGAACATTTCATAGTGCTTAGGAGTTATCTTACTAGCGTGGTAAAACAGATTTCTAGTTGTTCAATAATATTTTTGTTGTGGATTTTAAAATTAAAAGTTTTATAAAAATATTACATTTAGGTGTTGAATTTTTAAAATATGTTTACTAATGAAAAATTGTGGTATATTTACTTCAAAGCTTTAAGTTTTCATTCTATTGGGACTGCCAGTGTTTGAATATTTAATTTACATTAAATAGATCGATCTAACTCGACAAGTAGGTATGATCCCTTGGCTCGGAGATGTTTTTACATGGTCCTCTTCTCTGATGCCGGCTGGTAGAAGTAACAAGATGACTTGATGACCGGTTAATAAATTAACTGTCCTTTGAAATATTTGATAACTTTACATTAATTGTGGTTTATCATTCTAATTATGATTAACGCTGATTACTATAAAAAGACGAAAAGTATTTCTAAAAGAAATGTTTTTCTAATTTTGTGACTTGTCATTTAGGATACTCCAAATATAAAAATTATCATTTAGGATACTCCAAATATTGTCATTTAGGATACTCCAATAAATATAACCTTATTTAGTTTTTAATGCCAAATTTAAAAAAAAATTAAAAATAACTTATAAAAAATTTGCCCATAAAATTGTTTGAGCTTTCTCAATATCCTAAATGCCAACAATTTCGATATCCAAAATTCCTAGAGGATACAATGAATTCAACACATCACAATGAAAATGTAATACATCAAAAGGATAATTCAATTTATAAATTTATTTGTCATTTATATTGAATGCAATACTAATGTAAAGTACTTACTGCATTTAAATAATTAAGCAAATTACCGCTATAAATCCTACAAATCACAGTAAAATATATATTTGTAAGACAATGTTTTATCCTGTTCGAAAAATAAAGTCATTTTGATTGACTATACTTCCTCACCCACCGTACGCTCTGGATCTCTCCGTGTCTCAACTATTTATTTATTTATTATTTACATATTTCAACATATAGAATTGATACATGCAGCGGACTCGTTACTATGAGAGCAACTTCCACAGCTAACAAGAACACCAAGTGACAGTGGTGGTATGGGACATGTGGCGGCTGAAAATGGTCGACCGACAGCATTTTTCACTGTCAATCAATAATCTTCCATCATGGAATATGCTGGATTGAATGAGAATGTACTAGAATAACCTTGAGTGTATTAGAATAAACTAGATCGAAGGATCGATAATGTTCTGGAATATCCTAGAAAATTCTTATATTTTATAGTTAATATTCGAAATCGATTAGATTATTAAAAATGTGATCCAATTTTGATGAGTTATCAAACTTAAATTACATATCGCCAAATAACAATGAATAGTAAGTGTTGATGTCGCTTAAGGAACATACATGCCAAATTTCAAATCCGTATCTCTTATAGTTTCAGAGATCTGATGATGAGTGAGCGTTGATTCAGCGTCTCTAACTAAACTGAGAATTTTTTTCCGTCATAAAAAATATGGTGTATCTCTATATGAGGTTAAGTTTCACTTAATTATTTTCCCTTGTTTCTAGTGGTTAGGCTAATGAATTATGGGATTTTGGAAAAAACATTTATATATTTTTCTCAGTGTATCGTAACTGTAAATGACTTGCCATTTATCAAATAATTAACAGATTCAAAATAGAAACTCGCTTGCTTTTAATTAAAAAAGTCATCATCTCTTGGACATGATTCTCTTGGTTAAAGTTTTTCAAATAAATATTACTTAGTAACCTAAACAGATAAAAATTGTTAGCCCTTGGAAATGATTCCATCACCTAATTTACTTTCATGCAAACATTATAAAGACCTAAATAGACATAATTCATTACTACCTGAAAATAGTCCTGAAGTTCAAAGTTATTTTCATGCAAACATTACTTAATGACCTAAACAGATAACATTTGTTAGTTCTTGAAAATGGTGGTCATTATCAGTCATTTTTACGCTAACAATAATTAATGACCCGAATAGACAAAATTTTGAACAATTATATTTAGTGAATAAGAAAGATTTCGAATCATTTTCCATCTCAATGCCAATAAATTTCATTACGTATTTTTGCAATATGTGGGCGGTATTGTCACACGTGAAGAAAATTTGGTTGTATTGTGGAGGTTTTTAATGTAGTTTAAATTCCGATATTTGAAGCAATTGACGTATGCTCTTGCGATAATAACTGTACAAACAGGAAATATTTAAAAAAATATATGATTCTTTAAATATTATACCAAACAGAAAATATCATATTTTTAATATGAAATTTATTTTGGTATCAGTTTACCCAATTCGCTTGAATAAACGAATTCCGTTCCACCTATATGATTTACATTGGTAACCCACTTCTCGCCGCAAGTAATAAGGAGGTTCAATTTAAGTTTTTCAATTAAATTAAATTTAAGATAAGTGTCTAACATCAACATTGAAAGTTCAAAATTTTCTTCAATTAGTTATTTGAATTTTTTTAAATAAAAATAATCCATTCGGCCCGGTTTGGATTGATACCTTTAACGTAAAATTCATGTTTCGAAATTGTTAAAATCATGCAGTAGCTTCAGAAAAAATCTGTCAAATTTATTCCGTGTGATTCTAGCTGCAGAATAAATAGATTGAAATTGTACACTGGAATGTAAAATGTTTTAGAAGTTTCTGAAAAATTATGTTCATTGCCTTATAAATTATTGAATAGGCCAACTTTTCAATTTATTTTTTTGTTTTGAAAATTTATGTTGTATTTTATTTGCAATATTTTTATGATTTGCATGGCGAATATCTAAATTTTCCTTAATATTTAAACAGTTGTTAAATTATGAAAATTGGAAATAATATTTCACGGGCTGTCGCCTAAATTTTATTAATAAAAAAGCATAAACGGCACTTGCTATCCGGGTATATTAACCTAGTGAGCCAAAAATAGATTGTGTTTTTCAATAGCCAGGAAAAAATATTTGTGCTTGAGTATTTAGGGAGTGTATAAAGCAAGTTTAAAGCATTACGTGGACTCACATCAGTAGAATTGGTTAGAAAATTTTCTGGTTATCAATACATGTAAGTCATTTCCAAATTTTATTTTATTTTGTAAGAATGATATGTGACTTTATATCATATTGAGTTCTGATGTATCTTCTGTATTGACCGTGCATTTTCAAACTCAAGAATTTTGCCCTCTTCTTTTACAATATAAAAATTCCTTTGTTATTCTTATTTTGTAGAGATGTTTTGGCGTAGCCCAAAACCAAGGTAGCTTTGGGCTATCCTTTTAATGATATTCAATTCTCCTGATACTTGAAGAGGTTAGCAGTCTTTATGAATATTCCCTCATTGTAAGTGCGAATTAATTGTGAACAAAATTAAATTCTTACTCTTTGAATCTAGGAAGTCATTTTTTCGAATTTAAGCTTTTAATATCATATGGGTTAATTTTTTAGGCCGAGCTTAGCAGTATCATATACTAAACCATTTTACACTAATAACAGTGGATACAAGTTTTTCTCGTAATAACCCAATGATACGAGACATCGTTTAGAAATATCCCTAGAAGTAGTGTAAGTACGTTAGTTTGAAATATTGACATGCTTGTAACATAACTTTTTGTTATTGATCCTCTGTTTATAATTATCCAAAGAAAATATTTTAGGAATAGCTAAATTGAAGTTTAATGAAGTTCTCTTCCTAGTTGAGAAAATAAACATTTCCCTCCCTATGGTACCACCGCCGTGTTATTTGAAAAATGAAAAGTATTGACAAATTGAGGTTTTGTTTAGATGATATGATTACAATTGGAATTGTTCAAGTCTTTGCTCGTGCTTTTTAAAAGGGCATCAAGAATTATTTAGAAAATAAGATTACCATTCTAGGACCAAGTATTCTTACTTGCAGTAACGATGTAGCTAATAGGGAAGGATAAAAAGTCGAGGTTGTACCGAGGTATTTAGAAAAAATAGGTAGATTGCTATTTTTATAAATAAAATGCGATAATCAATTTATGTCAAAACGTTGAATTAATAAGTGAAAAGCATATAATATTTATAAGCTCTCAGTAATGGAAAAGTATCAATAAATAAGAAATTATATTGCCCGATTTCTATGAAGCAAAATGCAACTACCTCTTATTTTACTAGTTTGACATTTCAACAAAACTGCCATTATATAAATGTTAATTATATCTTAAAAATAAGAGCATTTGGTACTGACTTTATTTTAAACAGTATTGTCGACCTGCTACAATCGGATAGTTAAAATATATTAGTTCAGTTTAGCCGTATATTACAGCCAGAATAATCCAAATTCACTGTGGAATATTGCGACTTATGTTAATTTATAATTTGCGTATAAGATGATAATGTTATGTTTAATTGATAATGTAAAATTTGCATAGTAGATAATTTGAAAATTACATCACGTGATATCCTTTTAAAAAAGTATGCATTAACGTCTTTACTTAGGGAAAAATGACGAAGATTAGGAGATCATTCTTGTTCAATATTAGTTAATAAAGACATTTATCAATTGTTGATGTGAATTGTCAAGATGTTTGGGAAACATTTTGTTTTTAATTGAACTGCTACCGTTATTTTGTTGATAATTAATTTGTTATACCTTTCTAGCCTATGAGATATGATCAAGTAGTTAAAAAAATGCAAAATATGTCCTCTTATTTTGTGCTTCATAATGAGAAGATAAAATTAAATGAAATATTGAAGCGATTTGTGCCAAAATGATTATATATACAGGAGAAAACAGGAAACGTCTTTCCTTATTCTCTGAAAGAATTTCCACATCTGTTTATTACTGATATTTTAAGTTCAGTCTCAACAAAAAAGTATATAATATTAAGTATAACCAACTAGGGCTTTTTGGTATATTAAAGCTCCCTAATACCACAGTTAATGATATAAAACAGCAATTCATCTTGATTTAATAACGCTCAAGGATGCCATTCTGCTGATATGGACAATTTCTTCAAAAAATGATGAGGCGTATAAGAAGCAAAACACCACGTTGACAAATTGGTTTTAAAATATTGTTTAACTTAATCCAGACAATATTTGTTCAAAAGTTAAGTAACAATTACACGAAAAGAAGAGAAAATTAGCATTTTACTAATTTTTTTCGCATTTCAAATTAAAGTGTAATTGTTCGAAATTAATCATCTAAATTTATCCTTTTTGGCGTGTTTGGCAAGAAATTATTGCCAAAAATCCCCTTTTCATGAAATAAGTATATGAAACAAACATAAACGATTATGTTGAAATTAAAGATAAAATCTAGTGTGTGATCTATTTTTCTTCATTTAAAATAATTATACTACATATTTCCAGAGTTTAGAGTAAACTTGGCAAAAATGAATATTTTTCGTCAAAAATGTAAACAAGCCCTTAAATAACTTAAAATATATATATATATATATATATATATATATATATATATATATATATATAATGCTTCTTAATACTATTCTTATTTTTGTACTAATACAACTTCTATTTTATTTAACCGATTTCAAAAACGACGAGGTTCTCATAACTATTGCATTTTTTGTGTATTTTACCTAATTTTCCCTATATTTATCAACCGAATTCAACCCGAGTTTGGTTGATGTAGGTTCAATGGTAATTTAATGAGACACGACTAAGCGCAATATAAATTTATTCTTAAGAAATGAGGGTAATATTATGGAGTTGGAAGTTGTTTCGACTCCTGGAAGTTGTTTTGACGCAAGCAAATTAATAAGTAATTGAGTATGTAAACATACAGGTACTATCAATCCGACGGCATTTTTTATGGTAACTCTCATCTTTAGAATTTATCAGCCGATTTTTATGATTACTTTTTAGTTGCAAGGGTACACTCCAGTGTATTAAAATTTGGTTAGAATCTAATCATGAAAATTAAAGACACACCATAGAATTCCTCAATACTGAAAAGAATAGGTGCCACGATCGAGAATGAATGAAAAAATGTAATTCAAAGAAAATAGCATACGGCTACGAACGAAATAATATTGTTCTTTAGCAAAATCCGGGTACGATGATGGAGTTGTAAGGTGGTGATAGAAACTCTTTATCGATGAGCAATAAACTCATTGAATGTGGATTCATTTGTCTCTCTTTGACATAAGAAAGAAGATAAGAATATAAATAGATAGGTATGTATATTCAAATATATAGGCATGAAGGAACTAAGTTAGAAATAGGCAGGAATTAATTAAACAATTGTAGGTAAGTAGATAAATATTTAAGTGCAGAAAGATGTATATAGACGGGAAATAATTACTACAGTGAAGTAAAAGAAGGAAATGTGATAAGTATGTCTGCATGTATGTTTCTATGTATTTACGGGAAGATGTAGTCAAGCTACTTGAATATATAGAAATAAAAGAAATATATTTTAATATTTTTCTCTATTTTTCTCCCAAAAGCAAATAGTAAATTTGTTTGCCCATTAAACAATTATTGTTTTCAAATTTCAATAAATATCATGTCATAAATAAAAGAATAAAATGCCATAAATAATATAATTCCAGAAATGTTTGTTCTACATAAACTTAAAGTTCAAAACTAACTTTAAAATAAGAATTGTTTGACGTTATTGTTTAGATATTTAATATCTCAAGAACTGAACTAAGTACAAACGTCTTGATTCTAAAAGAGCTCGGCATCAAAAATAATTTCTTTATCCTATGTCTCTAGAGAGTCTTCGAATAAATATTCGCCATATTGCTTGAAAACCTATTGTCACCACTAAGGATCTCATTATCACCGGCAAAGTTGTCGGGCTAAGATTCGAAAACGAATCGATAGACTTTCGATGGACCAAATCCGACAAACATTTAACAATCCGCTACGTGATTTACATTGTTTACAAAACAGGAACTTATGGCCGATATCTTCGGAAGTGAGGGATCGCATGCACGTTTATACGTAGATATACATGAATATATATAGTTTCAGAGTTCAATAAATGATTTATAATTGACATTAAATTCGTCATAAGTTCGTGAAGTTTTGGGTAACATTGGATATCAAAGAAATTATTTATGGAAAATAAATCTTATTTACAAAAAAATATAATCACGTGGATTTATATAATAGCCAAATAAAAAGCGAACTGAAAAGTATAAAGTAATAAAAATACAACGATTTTGTTGGAATTATTGCGGTGTAATATTGTTTTCGAACGTAAATAAATAGTTAAAAAATTATAGACCTAGAGGTAGGCGGGTCACGTTTTGAGCCATTTTGAAGCTAAATATGTTGTAAATTGGGTATTCAAAATTTGAGATATAAACTGGACTTAATTAAAACCTAGACATTAAGAGTAAAACAAACAGCTCCCGTCGATCTGAAAAACATGAGTAAAAACGCGTTAATGGGAACAAAGATAGAAGATATGGCTGAACTTGCAGTAATGAAGACGAGAGACATTTAGCATTAGGCGCACATGTCTTGACTTTGCGTGAGACGATCCCACAAAAGTGGCATTTGTTAGCCGCCGATTTACACAAAATTATTCATCTTCGTTACGCATAAACACACATCAAAGTTTTTTCGCCCTCGCGGACCCTTAGATATACGAGGGTCGGTCGGAAGTCAAAGACTGTCTTTTGAAATATATAATACATAATTGTATCAATTTCCGAGCGTTCCGGACAAAACGGCATGAAATTATATTTTCTTTTGAACAATTGTTGATTATTTTCACCAATGACCCCCAAATTTGAATGAACACCTAGATTGAACTTGGTATTTATAAAGGATTAAACTTTGTTTATATTAGGGAAAGATTGTTTGAATTAGGGAACCAAACATTTGTCTCATAATAAAACCATTTTGAGTGGTGTAGTAAATTTACAAAACTTCATAGAACTGCTTTTGGCTAATTTTCACGTTACTTAATAAGTATATTTAGTCCTTAATTCAAATGAACCGCATAGTGGAGTGCATATTATTTAAAATACACAAATTTGATATTATCCATCTCCCATACAGTGCTAAGTCAAAAAAGGTAAAGACGACGGATTGCAATAAAATCGATAGTTCTAAATGTCCTGATGGATGATGGCGCTCAGCATCTCAAGAACTGAACTCAGTATCAAAGTCTCGATTCCAGAAGAGATCGGCATCAAAAATAATTTTTTCATCAAATGTCTCTGGAGAGTTCTCAAATAAATATTCGCTACGTAGTGTGAAAACCTACTGTCATCACTAAAGATCTCATTATCACCGGCAAAGTTGTCGGGTCAAGATGTCGAAAATGGATCGATAGACTTTCGATCGTCCAAAACCGACAAACACTTAGCAATCCGCTACGTGATGCCCTATATTGTGGACAAAACAGGAACTTATGGCCGTTATCTTCGGAAGTGAGGGATCAACCCAAAAAGAAGAAAATGCGTTTGACTGAGCTCCTCATAAATGTCAAGTGCACTCGACAAAATATGTAGTGGGTACATTCCTTATTATTTATGTTCACTTAAATTAAATAGAAAAAAACGATTCCAGAAATTTTAAACCAAATTTTCCAAGGTTTTCTCAATATTCAAGCAGACCAACTGGTAAAAAATTTTTTACCAAATAATAGAAGATTTTTGAATTTAACGTAGATGTACTAAAGTTTTCGAATATTTGAATATAAAGTTATACTTTTCGAGTGTATTTTAATAACCCCGTTCTTTTTTAATCCACTTTTCTTCTACTGCCAGCATTAATAATAGCATGTTTACAAGGAAACATTTAGATTTATTTATCTACTTTATTGTATCTAATTGACACATATGATGGACTTATTGCTACGAGAGCAATCTCGTACAGCCAAACATAACACCAGTCCAGGCCCGTTCGATGACCGACCGGGAATGGAACCCGGGTCAAGTTATCGTCGACATCGAGGCTCGGGTGATCGTCAAAGACGTTGTGATCAATCCAACACACCACGGTGACGATATTTAGTCAATTGATTAAAAATTGAAGCCGTATATAATTAGTGAGAATATTAAGATTTTATTCGAAAATAACTGGTTCTGAGAAAGGTTTTTCTTTTTTAGTATATTGCTACAAATGAAGAACTAGGTTTTTACCTCTTCTAAATGTGGAAATCACATCCTTTTGGCATTTTATATATATCTGTACAAATAGAAAAGAAGGGCCGATTTTTCTGAAAGCATTTAAGTTTTAGTATGATTCATAGTAGATTAAAACCAATGTGGGTAAATAAAGACTCAAATATAGCATGTAATAAAATTATAGTTTAAAAAAAATCTAAAAGAAAATACACTTTTGCAGCAATATGAGCAAAAATATAGAAACTAATCTTTAGGTATAATGATTTTGATCAAGAGCTAAAGGATGTCTATGAAGATAAACATTAAATTGAATTTAGAAATAGTAAAGGGTCCTTGGTATTAATTGTCGTATTTTTTATCTCAAGCTATTTTTAAAAATAACCATTATCAAAATGTAAGGCGAGAGTACACCACGCTTTTTTTACATTAAACGTTAGCGTGGATGTTTTTTGCATTAAATGTCAGCATTTGTGTTAGACTAGAGCAATCAAGTACTCGATAAATGTAGGATATATTACCTGTAATAGAATTTTTTTTCATTAGTTGATTTTAGAAAAAACACCAGATCATAACTTAAATAATGATTTGGTATTCTCAGTAACACAAACTTGAAATGATTTTATTGTCATCGGTTCCTGACATGTGTGTAAAATTTAAAGTAATTCAAACGTCTGAAAATGGCTAAAATTTAATGGAATGATTCCGTTACATTCGTACCTGTATACCTACACACAATTGAAGTTAATAAAGACATGTTGAAAAGATATATCTATCACTTTTTTTATCAAATAAATAAAAAAGGCAGATGTTTCTCTTCGTAATTATAGCACGTGATATTTTTTAAAATTACGGCCAAGGTCATGTAGAATTATAGCACATCAATAACACATGGGTAAAATTTAATGGAATTACATTCGTACCTGTATACCTACACACAATTGAAGTTAATAAAGACATGTTGAAAAGATATACCTATCACTTTTTTTATCAAATAAATAAAAAAGGCAGATGTTTCTCTTCGTAATTATAGCACGTGATATTTTTTTTAAAATTATGGCCAAGGTCATGTAGAATTATAGGTATAAATCAATAACACATGGGTAAAATTTAATGGAATGATTCCGTTACATTCGTACCTGTATACCTACACACAACTGAAGTTAATAAAGACATGTTGAAAAAAGATACCTATCACTTTTTTATCAAATAAATAAAAAAAGGCATATGTTTCTCTTCGTAATTATATCACGTGATATTTTTTATAATTATGGCCAAGGTCATACTAATAACAAATTCCTTCCGCAATATATGTCGTATACCTTTACGTAGTATATTGATAAGCTTGAAAAATACCAAAGACATTCTTTATTTAAAAGAAATAAGTCGAAATATTAGATTGAATAAATCAACAATGGTGACTCGTGTCGACAACCTATTTGTTATTTCAGATGATTTATTCAGAGCACCGACCACTTGTAATTATATCGTTACCATGTTTGAGGTCTTTTAAAACTTATTTGTTAATTTTAAAATAAATTACTATTCATAGATTTAACAATTATACGTCTTGACCTTGTCCCGGCTTGAAAGTTAGTCTGTTGAATAATAATGACATTTGTTATTGAATAATATGGTATTTTAGCGATGGCTACACGAAAGTTTCATTCGTCAGCTAGTACAAGCATTTAATTTAAATAGAAACAGATACTAACGATTTTCCTTTATTTAAAAAAAAATATTTCAAGTACCTTCTTTGCGCAGGATTAATATTTGTATTCCAGGAGTCAACTAAACGTCCAGGCGAGGTATCTTTAAATTTTATTGAGTTGAATTAATCAACAAGAAGATAACTTTGTTCACTAGCTTCTGCTGGCGGTTTTGGCTGCACTGTATATAGGTAGATATCCGCTCCTCTCTCTTCACCACATTCTCATGCGCAAACGCTTCATTCGTTAGAATTTTCCGCCCGGTGGAAATACGCAATTAACCGGAAATGACGTAAAGATAAATGATTATAATTGTTAAGCTGTAAATGATGAAAATATATTATCAATGAAATTGATATTTGGAAATTAATATTTTCATTTGTCAATATTGAAAATTATTTACATGGTGATTCATAATTTTTGACAATGAGCTTTTGTGGATCAACATAATATTTTATTATTTATTTTTATTGCTCCTGTAAATGATAAGGCAAAATATATGTAGCTTTTCTAATAAGATGTCAAATACCTTGGGATTTTGAAGGGTAAAAGAAAGATAAACAAATAAATAAACAAACAATGTTTTATATCTTTTATATTAGCGGGAATAAAATGATAATGTCAATTATATTCTGTGTTTTAATTTATATTTGTTTTATGATATATTAAAAATTGAAATATTTATGATACGATGTTATATTCTGACATGGCAAATTTATAAACAAATCTAAAAATACATTTTAGAATCTAAATATTAGGGGAAACTAAACAATATATTTGTGCTTGAAAAAGTTGTTACGAAAAACAATAAACGTTAATTTTTTCCAGTCGTATTCAAAAATTTGCAGTTGTGTACATGTTCTTTCAACTTGTTGCAGTCCCATTCTATAGACGCTGATGTTCGCGCAAAATTATATTGACTCTGTAAGAAAATATTCGTTTAACGCCCGGTTGTCCTCTGGCGGAGGCTCGCGCCCTGGCCGAGCAGAGGTGTGTGGTGAATTTTTACTGTGTTTTGAGGCAATTGGATACACGGATAACTAGAATATATCTTTAATATGTACTGACGCTTCCGTTTTAGTGAAAAGTGAACAACAACTCATATTCTTCATATTTTAATTACGTAAGTTAGCCATAAATCAAAGTGGTATGGTAATATTTCTATTTGAAATTTAAATAGTTCGTTTTCACCATATAACTAATTATCGCAATATTTGATATATTGCGGTAGTTATTTACATCGTGACAAAGAACTATTAAGATATATTTATTTTGCTAATAAGCCTACAATCTCACTATTAAAAGTGGTATTTCGCTATTGATTCTTAGCAACATCGATAATTTATTCAAGACAGGTGTCAACGATATGCACATACATATAAGACACTCCCAGTCTTATTTTCGCATTATCTGTCTGAGGAGGAGTAATTGCGTGATCAGGGCCAATTTTTCAAGAACAACTAAATGTAAGTATGAGTATCTATTTTGCAAACGGAAATATAAAAAAATATTTCTTTTAGAGTTGACGAATATTTTATTCACATTTTCGGTCCTATTAGAAATATTCGACTGTGTGAAAAATGTGCAAAAGTTGTCATTAAAATCGATTATTTTTAATTTGTCTGTATATTTTATACTTCATTTTTCTTGTTTCGTCTTGTTTCCTTATCCTTGATTCTTTTCGTTTTCTCCTAGTGTGCCTAATTATTATTATTTATATATTAAAATTATATATTATTCTCAATTTTTTTTGGCAATTGAATAATATTTAGTTAAATGTCTCCTTTCTATTGCTGTTCAGTATATTTTCATTTTATTATTTTTCTTAAAATTATTATTGTTTGGAATATTATCTTCTTTGTATTTACTTATGCATAATTTAAAATGAAATAAATTACTAAAGAAAAGTACAGTTCATCGTAGTGATGATAATCATATTTTATGCATTTACAGTTCTCTTGTTGAACGAGTTAACATTTTTAAATTACTTTTAATTTTGAGACGAATTATTTTTTTAAGAATCAATAGCACATATAATAATAACTGGTACCAGGAGGCTTTAAAAAAATTTGGAAAATAATCTAATTAATTAATATATAATTTCAATTTAAATGAATTGTTCAAAAATTAATCTTCTAAACTATATGCGAATAAAATATGTTCACATTATAAATATACTGCAACGTATTACAAAGATCTCAAAAAATAAACCCCTTTTTTAAAAAAAATTATGAGAAATAAGATGATCAGTTCAATTTTCCTGTTATAGTATAGTCAGATTTTATGAATTCTGTTTTTCATGATTTTTCGCTAAATAATTACAAAAATACGTGCTAAATTTTTGATATAAATCATGAAAAATACGAGCTAAATTTTTGATTATTTCTTAGAATATCTTTTCGAATATGCAACTTTGAATTGTGAAAACATATATATTCGTATTCTTCATGGTATTCTTCTATTATCCAACCTTTTTCTGACAATTTTCCACCTCATATGTAAAACGAGATAAAAATAATTTCTTAAAGACTTACTGGCCTTCTTTTTAATTGTTTTACGAATATTTTAATAATATTGGTGTAACAAAATATTAGCAAAATATAACGATTTCTAGGATTTATTACCATGCAAACTTTCAAATTTCTACGTCAAGTGATTTCAAACAAGATCGGCTTTCAAAATAGAGAAATGTAAAAGTTTTGCCTACTATATCTTTCGCAGGCGTAAAACTTGAGAAATATTTAAAAAATTATAACATATGTAATTTTCGGTATAGTTTTTCTATAACCTTTTTGTAATCTTTCCTAAACCCACATATCTTTCATAATTGAAAGTTAAGTAGTTCTAAAAATAATAGGGGAGCATATATTATTTGCATATTTCCCTAAAGATGTAATATTTAAAATTATAAAAAAATATTAGAAAATTCTAATACCCTTATGAATAACCCTTTCATCTACTTACGTAATTAACAAAACCAACTTTTTATATGACATTAACATTTTTTTTTAATTCTTAATTTGCCCTCGCTAAAATTGCGAAATAAATGTTTTTAAGTTTTAGGTATTGTGATATATTACAGTAATATAACACAGTAATATATTGATATTATTACTGTGTTAATGTTATATTAATGTGTTTTCAAGTTTCTATTTCAAGCTGTTTACGACCGCCATACGGACAGACGGACGAGTTACCGTACAATGTCGGAAGCTCTTTTTCCTTTTAGGATATGGAACTTTAACCGTGAATAACAACATCTAAATAGAACTTCCAACAGAATAAAAATTGTTCAGAATATGTTAGGGTAAATGAGATGCATGACCCTTTTATAGAAAGAAACTTATTTAGATTATATTTCAAATCAAAGCCGGCAAAGGTTATCATCAGAAACTGACTTGGTCGCTGGTTTCGGTATTTATATTTTGCAAAGTTAGAACTATCAGTAACAGATATCTTGAATCATTGTTGATTTACTACCAACCATTAAGGAGGGACCTCCTTAAGTTCCTCCTTATTGTTCGTCTTCAGAACTCGTCATCAGATCTTCACCTTGTCAATGATTTAGTTCTATTGAAATGAAATAACTACCAGTGACAAAAATCTTGTACCATAGTAGATTTACTACCATTCGTCAAGTAGTTCCATTGTTCATTTCCGGACCTCATTATTAGATCGTTACCATATTGTGTTGAACCACCTTTCTATTACTCTTTGACACAAAAATAACCACACAAATAGGCCTAGAAGTCTAGGAGATACCTGTGTGCATACATCCAATAAAAAAACGCGTCGAAAATATAACCACTTTCTTGTTTGAAGTCGGGTAAGTAAAATGCCTTAAGAGTAAAAAAATAATTGTATCAATATTGTTTCGGAAATAAATTTGAAACTGTTTTTGATATACAGTGTTTTTCTACTCATTCAAATTTGTTTTTAAAGACCTTTGATTTAATATCCTTTGCGATAAGTTTTAGATTTGTCTTTCATCGATTAAAAATAATTTTTTAAAGAATAATTTATAATTAAAAGGGTTTTTTATCATTAACGACATGTTTAATTTGCTAAAATCTTGACTGCCTGCCTATATCTAAAATGAATAGGACCGATTAATTTTGTTCGTAAGTTAAAATTTTTTATGGAAATTTTGATTCAATTATTTACATTTAGTAAATAGAAAAAAATGAAATTATGAGAATCGTGAGCTGACTAGGAAATTTGGACGAAATACTTTGAAAACTGAATATAAATCATAATCAGAGGTATAGAAAATCTTCGATAAAATTTTGGTTTTCAATCTATTCTTCAATTAGTAAAATATTTATAATTTCAATAAAGTTTTCCAACAATGATTTTGTTGGATATACAAATTTGTTTAGTTTTATGGACATATTTATGTATACACTGCTACCTAGTCAACGAAGCTTTTACGTCTAACATGAAATGGAATGTTGACGTCAGTTAACAAATCGAGGAGCGGTATTGACACTCAATTGTAAATAATGAAAATACAAGTTTAAAAACAGGTAAAGTGAACATTTGCCAAGTTTCAGGCAAGTGTGAGTTTATAAGACACAATTAGTGATTCAAAATGCGTAATTTATCTTTTGTTATTTTTTTAATTTCCAGGGAAACAGTATGTTTCAAATTCTGTTTAAAATACGTTTGAAAAAATGAGACTGTCAAAAAGTGAATGTGTTTTAGTTTCTTTCTAAAACACATTTTTCAGTTTCGTATTTTACCATGATTTAACATAATTACACATAGTAGGTGTTTAGTTACCTGTATCTGCCTTCATGATGTTTTAAATTTTGTGTTATTACTATAGTTAAGTATTATAATGAATTTTTAGAAAAAAGTAAATATTTAATGAGAATGAGATTGCAAAATTGACTGGAAAACGAATTCCGTACTTTCATCGACCATAAGTGCAAAGTTAAAAAATGAAAAAGTTATGTTATACTGTAACACATATTCTATTACACGTTTTCTATTTTACTAATTTAAGGAACACAAATGCTAAAAGACGAATGAAACTAAAATTGTTTCGTTTTTAGTATCGGCCAACATTAGTGCGCGCGGTGTGAATAAACTTGTAAATGTTTGCTCACTTTTGTTGAATTGTGTAACAGTAAAACGCAGGTGTTGTTCAAGCAATAGGTATGTGTTTCTGCCACTGTTTTGGGTTAGTAGAGTCGACGTACAACGTTTCTAATATTTCTTTGAAGAATAGGTTATAGAAGAGCAAAATTTATTTATGTGGTTAATTTGTTATTAGATAATGAGTAAAGAATAACCTAAATAAACATTTTCCTTTCAATCATATTTCATATATTTTTAAACTATTATTTTTTCGTGTGCCCAACGGGACTTTTTGTGATTAATTTATTTTAGTCAATGTTAGAAATTATAAAATTTAAGAAAATGGAAAATAAATTAAACGAAAAGACATTATTAATTTAAACGGAATCTTTACGTAATAATGTATTTCCTAAATTAAATACGTAGATATCATCGGTAGAGTGGCAAGTGTAAACAACAAAGAAGACCACTTTTAACCTTTATAGGCAGTGACACTGAGTCTTATCAATTATAATTAGTGACGCTAGTAAAAGCACACCAGGTATGTCCTTGAAAGGTGTAAAAATATT
The DNA here is from genome assembly GCA_039881145.1 of Druceiella hillmani. Taxonomy (NCBI): domain Eukaryota; kingdom Metazoa; phylum Arthropoda; class Insecta; order Lepidoptera; family Hepialidae; genus Druceiella; species Druceiella hillmani. Next base: position 9,669,611 of record JAYKKI010000013.1, read on the forward strand.
AGAGTCTTCGTAAATATTTTGGTCTTATTATTCTAAAATTTCCATCCATTTTATATGCCAGGATAAAATAAATGGTAAAAGGTAAAATAAATATTAGAACTAAATTAAAACTTCCTACTGTATTGAAATAAACATGAAAAAACAATTGGTCTCAAAATTGCAAATTTGACGATCCATCAAATGGTTTTTTTTGGTTAAAACAATTTTGAAAATAAATTCCTTTCTGCTCAAAGAGCTCCTTTTGAAGATATGATACATGATTGTGCAAACTCGGCGCACCTTTCTCGATATATAATATTGTCATTTTAAATATTATTACTAGTTATAAACTACATATTATGTGTGAATTTCAAATCCTTATCCCGTATGGTTCAACTTTAATTTTTATAAGTTCTGAATACAGACAGACAGATGGAAGAACGGACAGAAAGGGGACGTTGGAACTTTAAAAGGAAAATAGCTTATAATTTTAAAATTCATATTGAATGCCTAAAAATTAAAAAAGATTAAAGAAAAACATGTATTATATATAAATATATATATATATATATATATATACACATTTGTATATATATATATATATATATATACACATATGTATATATATATATATATATATATATATATATTTATTGCACACATATACGTGTGTATATACCAATGCTCACCCACGTTAGCCAGGTGGATGAAAGATTGCAGCAATAATCGATATCAGATGTCATGAAACGATTTATTGGTAAAATTAAAAATTATCTTTTACTTTTCACAAAGCATGTACGCCTTGAAGATCTTTGGTGCCATCCTGCTTTTGCATGGAGTCAGCTGCAAGACGTATCCATCCTTCGAAAACCTCGATATTGAGAATTTCTTAACCGATCCCGATCGGCTTCCGCAATTCATCGAATGTATGAAGAAAGCTGCTCCTTGCAAACCGTTGGAACAGAATATAAGTGGTAAGAATAGATCAGCATTTATTTCTATGTCCTTGAAAGTGTAAAAATGATTTGATTCTCAAAATTTTGCACAGTGCTTTCGAAAATATTTACCACTTATGATTTTATGAATTTTTATAACTTTTAAAAGCCAACTCAAATATTGAGAATAACCGTAATTTCTCTCTTTATTGCACATTTTATAATCGTCTTTTCATTGTACCTAATTGTTTCAAGAATATGTGTAAGAAAAGGAAATGAATATCTTCAGTATTCGAAGATAAAAAACCTCTTAATCACAAGTAGAGCTCGAACTGCGAGGATTTACCATAACCTTAGGTACCAATAAATGTTTAAATTTTTTTATTTTGGCCAATATATCTATTAAATAATATATAAATGATAAATAATATTTAGGTCCAAACAAAATATAAAAAGATAATTTCTCCTAAGCGTTATGAAATATTAAAATCCCCCACTAATTATGTAGATTTTTAGATTATTATTTGTGTAATTTAGAATATAGACACTTAATTTTCGCATATTTTCGTGTAATCCATAATATAAAGTTAAGGGGAAAAATTTAATTTAATTCAAAACTATATTTTTAAAAGTTTATTAATTTCAGTTTTGACTGAAACCTCAATTTTCTCGACATCTCTCGTCATTTCTTAATGAGCAGAAAGGCTATCATTTAACGTCAAGTTAAAGGTAGTTTTCTTTATAATTTCAGACCGAGCATCACTTATAATGATTGACGGATGCGCGCACTGTACGGAGAGGGAAGCACAAATAGTGGGCGACCTATCTACGATGGTTGCCACCAGTGACCCATTAGTTTTTGTCGAACTCCTAAAAATTTACGACCCGGAGTCTAAGTATACGGACGTATTTTTAAACCTAGTAAAAGGCGTTGTATCATTGATCGACATTCCTAGATTGTCTGATGGTATTTTGAAAACGGTACATGCTATACTCAAAGGTACAGTGGATATAATACATAAAATAATACATCACTAAAGGATACTATGTTTTTTATTATCTCATATTTTGTTAACTTTTTATTTAATATTATTTGAATGCACGTATTGCAATTGCATATCATTAATTCGTCGCGAATTTTTTGCTCCGATTAAAAAATAAAATAGTAATGCTATTTATAAATGTATATTGTGAATATTGGGTGCAACATTTTTTTTTAATTGTTGTAAAGCAAAAAAAAAATATATAAATTTATGTACGGCAGTACGGATTTGTACGGTAGTATGTACGGTAGTAAAGATAGTACGGTAGTACGGTACGGTAGTATGTACGGTAGTACGGATAGTACGGTAGTACGGTAGTACGGTAGTACGGATAGTACGGTAGTACGGTAGTACGGATAGTACGGATGGTACGGATAGTACAGTAGTACGGCAGTATGTACGGTAGTACGGTAGTGCGGATAGTACGGTAGTACGGTAGTATGTACGGTAGTACGGTAGTACGGATTTGTAAAGTAGTCCTTTGCGAAATTCCTTTACGTTATATTTATTCCTATCTTTTTTCTTACTTACTTCCAGTTATTTCATGTGGTCAGTATGACTAGTAATTTTATGTCGTAATGGAGGATCCCTAGTTACTGTTACTGTTTCAATAAAAAAATTATATGATATGAAATTTTATGTGACACGAAATATGAATCAATTGACATATTTTTACGAAAATAAACGTGAAGAGCTGAAGATAACCTTGTTAAAAATTCCTTTGTGACGTGGTGATTTTATTAAATACAAAACTGGTATTTATTAAAATAGCTATTTCTGTTATGCTTAAATTTATACTAGATATTCTTGCAATATTATCCCCTTTTCGTTGCAGCAATAATTTATCTATTTAAAAAATAATAAATTAATTCTAAGATATTTAAATTATCCTAACCCAATTTTGTATTAGATGTGTCACGATGAATGAAATAAATATATCATACATTAATTTTTACCAATACAAATCTTTTAATAATAAGTACTTTTAATTCAACCCTAGTAATCACTACAAACTAAATATAACAATTGGTTGAAAACAATCAATTTACAAGATATTCTATCACCGTATGTAACCAATTGTATCACGTGTAGTGAACAAATAAAAACATACGAAGGATTAATTTTGTGTGAATCAGTAAAAAATATTATAACATTGAATGGTTTCCAAAATTCCGAAAAAAAATTGTATTAAATAATAAGAAAATGGAGCTTAGAAATCAAAGGTGGTAAATTACAGATACAACGATACCTCATTCGATAGGATGTGCTAAAAATATATTTACCCTTAGTATATTTACGGAAGTACAGTCAATTGGCTATAAATTGAGATGTCTCCTTACAAAAGATTTAATTACAAAATATCGTGCACATAACTAAAGTAACAAAGAGGTCGTAACTTACGGGTGAGTAGACCAACTCAACGAATTATAAGGGTTTACTGCTTCACCAGGGAATATTAAATATTACATGAGCGAATCTTGGGTGAAAATTTTCTTTAATTATAGCAAAGCGATCAAACGCGGCACTGGAATTTTTCACTCTCATATGTTCTTGCTGATATATGGCTCTGAACACAAAACTATCAGTCTAAAAATATAATATAAAGTTTTAAATTAGGTTTCATAGACGAACGCTAGAAAAGATTTTTTTTTCAATTAATAATATCATATCCGTCTGCCTGTCTGTATGTTATAGCATCACAACGAAGTCTGCTTAAGACTGATTGTAAATAAATTTTATAAAAACTTATAATTATATGTGAATAAAAAAAATTAAACAAATGTGTTGTTTATTTTTTCCAATATACCAATTTATATTGAACTCAGGTACTAAAAATCATTTCTCATATGCCTTACCGATTCGGAAATTATTGAAGAGGCCTTTTATAATGTAATCAAAAATGCTTCATAATATTTTGTATGTGGCCTCTTTTTCAAACGTACGAATGTTGGAATTTCCCCTCTCATAATTGTTTACTCATGTATGTCAAAATAAAGAAAAAGGATGGCGGTATTTAACAAAGTCTTTAATACAAAATTGTTCAAGACAATTTGCGACACTAAAGGACTGAAAATCACTTGTAATATTTTCTTACTGTTGTGAAAAATGTACTAGTGACTGTACACCTATTGACGTAATGAAAAATGATACTGTGGTATGTAATCTTATGCATGTATTTGTCATAAATACGTATCTATGGTTACAATGATAATTGATTAACCCCGTGTTTTTTTTCTCTGAGTAGAATTGATAATGCATTATTATTACTAATTATTTCCATTTAAATTTGATTGATATAAACAAATTCAATTTAATATTTACTAATTTTACATCTACTTATTTAAAAATTCATAAGTTTGTATTACATATAGTTAAATATAATTAAATTTGGCAAATTATTTACTAAATTCAATTGCATCCTATTCAAACAGATGAAAATATTTTATGCCTTAACTTAACTAGTACATAAAATGTGAATTCTCACTATCACTATATAAGGATTTCGATTTTTTCAGAAAATTTAAAAATAGTAATTTTTCATCCAGGGAATAAATACAATTTTTGAAAAACCTGTGTTTATTTTTTCCTCCTTCCTCTTTAGCCATATTCTACCTTTCTATCCACAGACGGTTTTAAATTTTTGACCAACTTTTCCAGCAGGAAATTTCACAATAAAAGTTTTTAAATACATTTTACATTACTGCAAAAAATATTTTAATATAGTTTGCTGTTCGAGCACTGCTCGGCGAAATTTTTAACTTTTTAAGATATATTTTAACTAATTTAAATTTGTGTAATTTTGGTAAGAATTGAGTAAGCTAATAAATAAATAGTATTCTGGTCATTTAAATTTGAAAAACTATTCAAGCTTTTTGACATTAATGTCGTGACTACGCCCGGAGGGGCATGAAAAATACGATGTTTTCTATCGTCATAAAGATAACAACAGACCTAGTCTAATTATGGAATTTGTTTAACCACGATATTTACCTTCCTCATATCTCAAATAACTTTGTTAATGGAAGTAGTGTTCCAGTATTCTCCACAAAGATATTGAGGAAACCCTTTTCACCATTTTTCTATCTCATTTCAGAAAATTGTAATAGAGTAATTTCAGAAAATTGTAATCAGAAAATTGTAATAGAGTTATGAATTTAGTAAACTTTGCTTCTAATAACTAAAAAATAGTTTCATTAGAATAATACGTGAAAGAACAATAGGAGCTCGCACCAACGAACTTATTATTCCAGATGAATAATTCAAAGAGGCAAATCATTCATAGTTCACTTTACGTCACATGAAAGTCATTTGCTTTATTTTAAAATAAATTAAAAATGTATATTTCTACAGAAAATCCTTAAAATCTTATCAGGTCTAAGAAAAATTACTCTTTAATATTATTTCTATGCAGTATTTTACATCACAAATAAGTCAACGTTCTACTTCGGATATTTATATTCTCAATGATTTTCAAGCATTCCGAATAAATGTATATGTTATTTAAATAATCAAAAGAGGTTCCGAAATTTTTTTTTTGATGAATTTACAAAAAAAGTTGTAATGGATTTGATAAGGCGTAATGATAGTTTTATATTCCTTATTTTACTTTCTACTAAATATTATTCTTAAATACGTAACAAATGTATAGAAAAATGTAAAAATTGTTTACTTTACAAAATTTTCGACCACGCGGTAACGAGAAAAAAATGTTTAGAATACGATACAAATAAAGACAATTGAAAGACTTGTTTGCAACCATGATACTGTACAAAGCAAGACTATTTTTTAGCTACACTAAGGTCAAAATTTGTTCTTAGTCTGATCCGGTGAAGAAAACCGGGAAGTCGGCTTCGAATTTATAGTGAAAAATTGTGTTTTCAGAAACTTAAAAATATATAAATTTCGAACGTTATTATTGTTATCGAATACCAAATCGCACATTTTGATTACCTATTGACAAACAGAATCAGTTTAGATCCTGAGGTGGACGGTCTTTATTACCAGCTTTAGGTTGGATTCGATATCGCCGAAGATTTACATGCCCACATCCGCATTGATATAATAGTCTGGGGGAAGATGTTGGACAAATTAGGCCATGAAGGAATCACTGAGAAAAAAATGTAATCTACCGACTCAAAATAGTTTACCTGAGGAGATTACCATTCAAACCAGAGCTAGACTAGTCGCGTGGTCTCGATATTTTTTTTATATCGTGGCAAACAACATAATTTAACAGTTTTCCAAAAAAGACCCGGTGTTCAAGTATTCCAAAATCTTCTGTTCAGATTAATATTTAACGGACTGCATATTTGCTGACGATAGTGCAATCTTTTTTTGTTGATGATGACGATCCACAAATTATTCGATGGCTCCCCCACTAATATTAACCACATCAAAATTTTGACGCCTACATAAATATTAATGTGGGTGTGTAATGCAGAAACATTCTATTTAGAAACGCTATATTTCGATATATTTGACAACTTTAAGGCTTTCAAGTGGACGAAAATATAATTTCCGTGTATGTATATGTAGCTTAAATTTAAAAGGAATAATATAAATATACGAAACTTATATAAGAATCAAAATGACCATATTTGTATTAAAAATGTTCTCCAATTTACCCTTTGAAGTCAAAAGCCATTATATGTATATATCACTTTTCCAATAAATGCTTCTGTCGACTTGTAATTGTAATCATGTGCGATTGCAGCAGTAACTTGAGAATTTAAAAGTAAGAAAACGCTTATACATTATATCATATTAGAAAGTTTCTCTTTCTAAATTTTTGAAGTAAGAATTCAATAACTTTGAAAGAAAATTGCTTTAATAAAAGTAAAAGAAACTCCTATCTTTAATATATTTTGTACAAACATTTTCATGTTTAAAATATTAAATATTTATTCGGATATAATATTGGATAAGTAACAAAAGTGATATATTATTATAAGATTAATAAAACATAACCTTTAAGTAAGTCCTTAAGAAATGCTTTTGATGCGTAAGCTTACTCCTCTTGACCATAACTGCCATTACTTTTTTTTCAAGTGTTGCCATTTTACAATTTTCAATCTGTCATATATGGCAATTGCACCGTCTAGCGAATTGTGATTGAAATAAAATAATAAAACGCAATGTAAAATAATATTCTTTCTTAACGTGGGCAATCACTGCCAGTGGGCAGTCACTCTCTGGTTTCCGTATTAAGAACTAGAACATTAAAAAGCGGCAATAATTTAGTTTTTGAGCCTAAAATGATATCTTACTTTTATAGAAAAATTTTCCATGTTTTCATTAGAATATTTCTGGTTTTATATTGACATAAAATAAGAACACATTTTCTCATTTTTCCTAGTAATAATCGCTGTGTTGTAAATGTACCTTCGTTGGGAAAAAATAACTTACATCTTAACTTAAACTTGAAGCTGAATCGCTATAACAACCTCAACAATTCCTTTTCGTTCATTATTCATTATCAGAACCAATCATTCTTAATTATCAGTGCAGGTAGGTGGTTCGAATTATGTGAAGCCTAATAATTTAATTTTGTATGCTATAGGAAAAAGAGAGCCTCAATGTGCATATATAATTAAAGCATCATCTCAGTAAATGTACTTTTTAAATACACCCAGTAGTTTTTTTGGGTGATGCTATAGCAAGTTTTATTTTATAATATATAAGGAATTTATTATAATAAATTCCTTATATATTATGAAATAAAACTTCTGTTTCTTTTTCTGTTCGCTTTTAACTTAAGTTCTGCTAGACATATTTTGATATGATTTCTCTGTAGTATAGGATGTTTATCATGGAAGGTTTTATATATAAACATTAGTAGAGATGGGTTACAGAACTATGTTAATATTTGTAAATTGGTTTCTAGAAGGTGCCAAGCATGAAGCGCTATGTATACACGAGGAAGATCGCAGGTATGGCGTGTAGCAAAAGTTAAATACACAAATGGGCAGAGAGGCCGATACAAATTTTCTTACGAAATATTGGATCAGGATAAAAGATAGCTTAAATTTGAATCTGAACTTCTTACATAACTCTAGTGCTTAGTAATTTTGACTGTTAATCAGTTTCTGATAAGCCCCAAAGAAAAAAAAATTAAAAATATTTAGTGTAAATTAATACCACGTCCTCTTTCCCCTAAAAAATCGATTTTGAAAGTAAACATTGGTGGATACCCACATTTGAACGTTTATCTTTCAGATATTCACTGTTATTGAATGGAAATCCGGAGTAATGCCATTATGAGATGTTATTATTTCGTTATAATTTTTAAAAACGTTTTAAGAGCAAAATAATTTTATATTTCTTTTAAATTTTCGGTTCACTATAACACCTCTTCTTTCAAATAGACTATTATATTTGTAATTATGTCACATTTAATAAGTCAGTTCTGCTAACTTGCTGCAACTCTCAGATTCTTTGGCGCAATTGAAGAATGCGTCCAGCATAGCCGTGTTATCCCTACTTGTTTTATTGTCAATTCTTACGAAGAACCGGTATTGTAGGATGAACTGGTATTTTAGGATGATGCTTTCGACGACGAAGAATGTCAGGAATATGACCAGTGATTTCATTTTTGTACAGAAGATTAATAAATAGATGAATGAAATATTTTGAAGATGAATCGGGAAAAATAATATTTAAAGGTAAATTGTCAAATTCTTAGTAAGACAGAAATGCTCCCGATCAGCTCAGGAGCTATAATCCTTTTTTTGGTGTAAACTGGTTAAGACGTAACGATATACGAAAGTGAAATTAGAAGCATAAATTTTCTGAAAAGTGAAATATTATAGAAACATCCAATTAGGCGTAAAAATACATATACACTTCTTAGTGAAGATAATTCTTACGAATACATTAGGGTGTCTTAACGAGAGCACGAAAATACCTCTTTAAATTATTTAAAGCATTAAAGGGTAAATTTACTTATATAATATTTATGTATAAAAGTTTATACACAAAATGTTGATACTTATTGGTACTTGTATAATAATGCGCCGATATCACCGAATTGATTTTGTTATCTATAAAACTTCATATAATTTTGACCCTCGAAGAGATTAATGAAACAGCCTATTTGCAAGGAATATAAAATTTCCGTGTTGTTTATTTGTAGTTCAAATTGTTTACATTATTTCTTTACTCAGACCAGAACATAGTATATGAAACAACTTTTACAATTCTATACATCTTCGGTCTCACAATGTGTATTAATATAATTTATTTCACACATCTACTTACTTTTAGAGCACCCCGATACTTAAGGCGCTTAAATAGACTGTATTTTTTCTTTTATTTTTTATATAACATTTTTTTTAATAATCATGAGCATGACGTGTTGCGCTTGGCCAGCAGTGAAAGCATATATATATATATATATATATATATATATATATATATATATAATATCTACTGCTCTGGTACCAGTCTGGAGCACGCGTGGCGGCCTGTGTACACCAATACATGTATACACTAACACATTGTATGTATCCAACTGGGTGACGTGCACTTTGGAAGCTTTTTGGATGCGTAAAATCTTGTGGGTGCTTGTCACCGACATACTGTAATAGTAGTATATCTGTAGCGATAAGTGTGACGTGTTGTGCAAAATTAGTGCTTTGTGTATCTATACAAGAAAATTTAAATTGATTTCGCGGAAACTTCAATGAGTGTACACTGTGGATTGTTTAAATTTCGTTTCAGTTTCATTGTTGTTTTATTTGTTTAATTATAAGATCACTGTGCTTTAAAACAATGTGTAATAAATATAATAATATTTTCACGCAGAAAAATGAGTAACAAAAACAAAGTATTAATTTTCAAATATTTCCAGTTATCTTATCAATATTTGTATTTTTATGTAATTTAATATTGGATTATTATTAATAAAGATTATTTCATAGTGGTTTAGGAGTTATCTTACTAGCATAGTAAAGCAGATTTCTAGTTGTTTGATAAATGTTTTGTTGCGGATTTTGTCACTAAATGTTCTACAAAATTTTACAAAACCACTGTTATTATATTATATAGTTTTAAGTTTTCACTTCTATTGGCAGTCTCTATTATTGCCTATATATTTTTTGTAACTAATTTTAATGATTCCTATTTATTGGAAGGACATACTCCCAGTACAGTCTCATAAAATTTTGGTTTGAATTAAACTATGTAAATTGAATATTTACCATAAAATTCTCTAAAATTAAATAGGACAGGTATCGCAAACAAATTTTTAATGGTATAGGTCTAACTAACTCGGCGGATTCTTTTTTATTTGGAAGGGCATCCGAGTAAGATTCCATTAAAATTTGCCTAAAATTCGACCACTGTAATTGAAGTTATGGTAAAGAATTCAACAGTAAGGGGCTGTGATTGAGTTTCGATTATACAGATCTAATAATAATTTAGTAAAACATGACTAAGGGTGACACAGATCTGTTTTTTAATAAAATTAAGGTGGAAAGACCGAGCCTGAATGTGATCACAGGAAGTATTTAGTGATGAAGATAAACTCATTGATTTTGGATTCATTTAACTTACCTTGACATAAGAAAAAAGTAATAGGATAAATAGGTTTATAAATAGATACGAGTATATACAGTATAATTTCAACCTTTCATGTAAAATTAGTAGGTTCTCCTATTTTTAAAATAGTGTTGTGGGTCCCAACCAGAAATTCCGGTAATGAAGTTCAGGCACCATCTCCTCAATTCTGATTCTGCAAGGGGTTTGCGGATCTACTATATTTAAGTTAGTATTTGGGTCTTAAGCAAAGACGGTGCCATTGAATTGTGGGTTCCAGTTGCCCAGTTTTGATTTTGGACGTACACTAACTGCCTATACCACGAGACTTGAGAATCTTCTGTTTTTTTAAATTTAATGTAGATTTTAAGCAGAGATTTTTTCTTTAAACTTTTTTTTGGAATACCTGAGTCCTGATGTGACATGATTACTGCCTGCCTGAATTGAGAGATTAGAAAATCTACTTTTTTAAAAATAGTATAATAGGTCCTAAACAGAGAACCGGTATCCGGATTCCAAAGCCTCAGTCTTGATGTTGTAGGAGTACTGACTCTCTAAACCGTGAGACTAGAGGACTTGCTGTTTTTTAAATTAACATTGAGTGTTTCAAGGAGAAATTTCGAGTACCATTTCGTCAATCTTAACTCTGTGAGGGCATTGCCTGTCTAAGTAGTGGGACTTGAGGGTCTTTTGTTTTTAAATATTGCCAGTCTCAAGCAGAGACTCTGCCAGAAAACTTGGGGTTCCAACTTTTTTAATTTTTTTTGCTTAATTCGTGAGATTCGTATAACAACTCTTTTAATATAGTGTTGTGGGTTTCAGGTAGAAACTTTGATATTGGACTCTGAGTTGAAACTCCTAAAGTGAAAATCCTGATTCTGCTGGGATTCTGCTAGCCTAAACCGTGAAACTTAATTAGCTGTCGTTTTTAAATTAATGTTGTGGATCTCAAGCAGCACGCTCTAATTGAATTCTACGGTTGAATTCCTCAGGGATGCTGCCTGCCTATATGGTGAGAATTAAAAATCTGCTGTTTTTAAATTATTTTTTGGGTTTCAAACAAAGACTATGCTAGGGAACTTTGGGTGCTGTGAGGATATTGTTTATTTAAATCATGAGATTTGAGGATCAGCTATTTTAAGTTAGTATTGAGGACCTCAAATAGATTCCTTATGTTGAAATCTGAATTGCAACTCCTCAGTTCAGATTCTGCAGCGTTATGTGTCTAAATCGTAAAACTTGAAGCTGTGTTGTTGTCTAATTAATATTTTGAATCTCAAATAAAACTTCTACTACAAAATTCTCGGTTCCAACTTATCAATTTTGAAGCTGTGACGATAATACCTACTTAAACAGCAAACTTCGAGAATATGTTGTTTTTAAATTAGTATTGTGGTTTTCAAGTAGAGACTCTGTCATTAAACTGCGAGTGCCTACTTCTCAAACTTAATACTGTGAATTACTGCCTCCTTAAGTCGTGATTTGAGGACCTTCTGTTTTCAAATTTGTATTTTGGGTTTCAAGCAAAGACTCTGCCATTGAATCCTGGATTACAATTACTCAGCATGATGCTACAGAAGCGGCGTTTCGTGTATTCTAATGTATGTCTCTGGCACGAATGTTGTATCATAATAATGATGTATATTTGAACGATCCCAATGTGGTATTGTAAAAATTTGTTAATATTTTACCATGGAAATTAAAGAACCAAATATAATACAGGTGCCGCAATTTAAGTCGTATAATATAGGTCTAATCTAGTAATAGAGTTTCTAAAATCAGGGCTCAAGTACGGAACCGGAATGTGCTGGAGTAACATTTTAATAATGAAGAGTTAACTCATTGAGTATGGAATCGTTTCCCTTCTGTTAGCGTAAGGAAGAACGTAACACAGTGAGCAGGTAGGTCATGTAAAAAATAAAGGTTTTTGGTTGGTACATGTATAACCAAATGTATGAAATTACTAAACATTAATACGGTACGTACGTACTGATATTTAATAATTTCATGCATTTGTTTGTACATACACTTATGTATGTGTTATGTGAGTATATAAAGACATATAAAAATATATAGTATGGAATATTTAATAAAGGCTTGAAGTACTAAGAACGATGAAGCCAAAAGAGGAAGTGTGATTTATATGTCCGTATGAATTTATGATTTTTTGTAAGAGTGTACATATGCATGTATATAAATAGATATATACGAATGTATATAGGTTTATTAAATGCTGTAAATCTCTGTTACGATTTCAATAAGTGAAATGATTTTTTTGTATTTATCATAAATTCGTGCATCTGGGACGAGCCACATTTCTGTGGATATTAAGTGAGAAAAAGACAATTAATGTTTTTTCTAAAGAAAATATAGTACTTGCAACTGTGAAAAAAACAGAGCAGAACATCCGACAATACTGAATAATTAAAATACAAAAAGTTTTCCGTTCTAAAAAACAAGAATGCAGTTAGTTGTTTGCCTATATTTTTACATGATCGTGAAGTTAACCAAATAGTAATTATGTAATTTATCAAATAACCTTCGCTGGTGAACTATACACATTAATATGATGGAATAAAGTATTAAGGGGAAATAGTAAATTTATTTAACTTATTAAACATATTATAATTTTTTCCACCAAGTAAATATATTGCATAATATATCACTTACAGTAAAAAAACCTTTGATATCTCAAAAACTATCATCTTATTTTCTTGACAGGTTATCAAAAAAAATAAGTAAATTCCCTGTAACTGTTTTTTTTTCATAATTTCGACTTTAGCATTTTCCGACAGAGGGACAGGGACATCATTTTGATGACATATCTATAGGAAAATTTAATGTAAAATAACAAAGAATGTTTTGAAATCTTTCTAATTTTTCTTTAAATTGATACGCCTAATAATAAATAAAACATCAAATACTTGATTTGCACTGTCTAAAAGGTTCATACAAATATTTTTAAACATTAATATATAACATCTTGTAAAAACACAGACTGCTGAAACATTTGGAGTTTAACATGCCTTATTTCTATGGCAAGTTTCAATGGTTTTTAAGAAAAAGGGCTATGACAGATAGACAAATAGACCGATGCGTGAGTGATGTTAAAACGCATAAATTTTTTCTTAACTGTATAAGAAAACATAAGAAATTAATAAAACTATGTTTATTCATCAAACATATTGCTCCTGCTCTTTGCTAGAATCTCTTGTAGAACAACACACAGGAAGAAGAAAATGTTTTACAAGAAAGGGTGCAATCTAAAACGTAGAGAGAAAATTTAGGATTAATTAAGAAATAACCATTACAAGAATATTAATTATCAGTTATGATTTCTTCCACATGTTCTTTTCATATGATGTGAATTTTCATATGATGTGATTTTCATATGACAGCTTTCCGAACTTGCTCTTTGAGCTGTGGATTTTAATTAATTGGACGTTTTAACTCCTAATACCCTTATAGGAGAGGGAGTTAGTGGTTTTCTTTTAATCTTTGGTTGTTATTGCTTTTCGTAATTTCTTCTCCGATTTAGTTTCCTAGGCTGGTTTTTTCTTTCTCTGTATGTTTCAGGCGTTTTTTTTTCCTGGACCTATTATTTTTCTTAAAGATTGAATATATCTCTGGTTAAAATTCTCTTCATCAGAATGAAAATTAATTTCTATAATTATCGTTTTGTTGTTTAATTAAACACCTCATTAAGAGTACTCATCTTTGGCTCGAGTCGTCCCCTCATTTTAATTTTGACTTGCCACATTCGGTAATATAGTTTGCGTCTGCAGTTTGAGCATGCGGTGCTTGTGAATTTTTATTCTTACTCAGTAATACCTGGTGACTTTTAAGTCCAGGAGGCTAGTTTCTAAACAGATTGAATTGTTTAGTTTTCCCGGAAAATTACATGGATTGCTAATATTGATTTTAGTGCTGTGAGAAATGTGGGTTCAAATTTACGGCAACGTGTTATAATTTTATATATCACGGTTATTCTAGATGGCGACACTGGTGATGTTTGATTTTAATACAAATTAATGTTCAAAAAAGCGTGCTTTAAGGTTTTGAACCCAGGAAGTTTACGCCGCTTGTGATACCGCGGAGCGACGGGAGCGCAAGCGTTACTAGTTAGGCTAAAGAAGGTTATGACTAGTGATTGAATGGGACGTGCGTATGTTGGATAAGGGGTTTATAAATATTCTCCTGTTTTGCCTTACATTTACATTCACATCCAAACGTTAATCATTTGCGAACAACATTCTAAAAAAATATCTTGATACCAGTACTAATTGGAATACCTAAATTTTCGTAATTCATACGAAAGTAGCTCGCAGAGAATGAATCTCTGCGAATTTTAACATATTAAAGGCATATACTATTGATAGAAGCTACAGTTATTTTTTTTTTTCTGTTGGCTCTATCCGGATAGAATAGTTAAACGTATTGTAAATGGCATCTGATACGTGCATTTTATCAATGACTTTCTAAATTTTACGGGTATTATAGTATACATCTTATCGCTTGTTTATAAGATAAGTGAAATATTAATTGGAATTTGTGTACCACTTCCTCGGCTGTATCAATATTATAATCATTTTAAGAATTTGTCAGAAAAGTGCCTAAAAAATATGAAATAAATTATAACCAATATTCCAAACATAAGTCAAGGTTAATTAAATACAAAAACACACACTCGACTTTTCTTCGAAAGTTCAAAATTTTGTATTGATGCTAAAAACCTAAATTTGTTGGAAAATGTCGAAAAACTGGTTGTTTGGCCAACTTGTCGATGGAAGCTTGTGTTAAGGATCCGAATTCATTCACACCTTCTAAAGTTTTTGATTATAGTTAAATTTGAAAATTGTGATGTAAAACTAATGTCTCGAAATATTTTTCGATTTTTCAAATCCACTATTAAAAAATTAGAAGCTTCCGCTTAATTAACGATAGGGGTACGACTAATATTTGCTGTGAATAATTAAGCAAATTTACTGCTATAAGTCCTACAAATCACAGTAAAATATATATTTAGTCATTTTGAAGGACTATGCTTCCTCATTGTACACTCTGAATCTCTCCGTGTCTAAACTATATAATTATTTATTATTTACATACTTCAACGTATAGAATCGATACATGCGGCGGACTTATTGCTATGAGAGCAACTTCCGCAGCTAAAAATAACACCAGGTGACAGTTGTGGTATGGGACATATGGCAGCTGAAAATGATCGACCAATGGCATTTTTCACTATCAACCAATAATCGTGCTTGCGGCCGTGCGTGCGTGCGTGCTTGCGTGCGTGCGTGCGGGTGTGCATGCGTGTGTGCGTACGTGCGTGCGGTCGTGCGTGCTTGCGTGCGTGCGTGCCTGCGTGCGCGCGTGTGCGTGCTTGCTTGTGTGTGTGTATATTTGTGCATATATGTACATACATACATACACACTAGCGGTGCTTCGCTGGACATATTTAAGTATATGAGAGATACTTAACTAATCATTTGGGTTCTATATTTCCAATTATTTTATAATGTATCAGTAATTTATTATTGAGGAAAACGTTTTAAAGCTGATTTGCTTCTATTTAATTTTATAATGTATCCAATTATTTTATAATGTATCAGTAATTTATTATTGAGGAAAACGTTTTAAAGCAGATTTGCTATTTTTCAATATGTATGTACTTATTTTATTCGTCTATATCTTCTGTTAAAATCGTATATCTAGGAAATAAGGAAAAAAGTATGTAATGATTAGCTTGCACGTGCAGGAAATTCCACGTGCAGGAGATTTATAGGTGTTGTTTGGAAAATATATTGCTGAAGATTTTAACATATATTTGCATAACTTTGAACACTGCTATGTATTGTTATATTTCTCACAAACATTAATTATTTTAAAATGCCAAACAAAATTTAATCAATTTTAGACGTGTTTGTTATAAAAGTTAAAAATAAGAATTTAAATACTTAATATTTCCCTCTAACAACTCTCTTTGTCTTTTTGTCCGGTACAATAATTCTTTTGCCATGTCCTGGTGATCGCAAGAATTTTTTCCTTGACACAAAAGTAACATATACATTGGGCCATATAGGATTCCAACTGAATGTAACGAACAAATCTGGTGGTCCAAAATGCCACACATACGTCGAAACATCTTGAGTTTGCTCATGTATACAGTGAGTTCAACCTGTGAAAGAAGACAGAAATACTGCCGTATCTACCAGCTCTGAAAACTTTACAACAGTTCTTGACATTGCGTCTTTAAGATAGATCTAATCATCACTTCTCATCTTTTTTGGTTGTTATGAATAAAGTTAAATTTTTGATCTAAATTTTTACTCACACCTGAATTAAAAATTGATTTGAAAGTCCATGGGCCATAATAGATGGGATTTTTCATCATCCCAAAGTTCTAGAATTCTGAAGCAGATATGGTCTTATTGAGAGGAACTTTAGTTTCCACATCAACTTAAGTATAATTAGCCGCCTTTTGATGGCCGAATATCAATGAATATTTTAGAGCATTATAAGCAATGTGCATCTCATTAATTCGTGCCAATGTTGTTGTCTCAGATTAAGAGAACGATATCTCTTATTTAATGCAGTCTGATAATGAAAACTATAAGTTCTTCAGTTTTAGAAGCATTATTACCAAATTTATGTTCTTCGGAGGACTCCTTATCAGCGTCAATCACTACCTGGACCTTTTTCTGACACTTAGAAATTGAATTAAAAGCAACCTTAAAATTAAATTCATAATTGTTGGGTTCATGCAACATATTTTGCAATTACGTGACAAATTCTAGCTTATGGCATGGCCCAGTGCTATAGCATGGTCCAATGGTAGAGAGCTAGAGATATAGCATGGTCCGATGGTGACTTTACGGGTAATGTCTGAGTTCCCCGAGTTTTATTGATAAAAATCGTTTTTAGTTGGTGGTGATGTCGTGTAAGAAACACATATGCCAAATTTCAAGTTTTGAAGACTTATAGGTAAAGATTTAGTGCCACCGACTCATTCCATCAACTCAATCACACTCATTCCCTTAAGGGTTGATTATGCTAAAATCTCAGTGGATGTCATGATATTACATAAGAAACTTCCATGCTAAACTTCAAGTTTGTAGTCTTGTAGATTCAGAAATAGTGCCATCGACTTATTCCAATAATCTATTTCCACTAGACCCCTTAGAGATAGATTTTGATAAAAATTATTAGTAGATATCGACAACGCGTAAGGAATTTGTATGTTTTATAGATAAAAACATAATGCTACCGACTCATTTCGCCAACACACCTCCACTTGCATAGTAGGTGTCTATTGCGTAAGGAACATGATTGACAAATATAAAGTTTGTAGGTTTTTTAGGTAAAAAGAGAATACTACTGACTCATTCCACGAACCCGCCCCCATTTAACCCCTTACGGATTGACTCCGGTAAAATCTGTTCTTAGTGTTTATATCGCATAAGGAACCGACATGAAGTTTGTAGGCTTTACAGATCCGGAAATAGTGCTCTCGACTTCTACCACCAAGTCACCCCACTCATCCCCTTAGGGATATATTTAACAGAATTAAATGAAAGTACGTGATGTAATATTATTTCTACTTTCTTTAACTTCTTTAGAACAACCTAGGTTTCGTTGTATTACAAATCTTTTTTAGGAAAGATTGCTAATAGCCCACCTGAAGGAGTTGCAATACAACGAAATCTAGGGCGTGGTAAAGAACTTAACTGAAAAGAAGAAAAGAAGAAAGTAAAGAGTTGCTTTCTGTAGAAATAATACTACATCGTGTAGTTTCATTGTGAATAATGAATTTTTACAAAATTAATGCCAAATATATTCAGAGTTTATTTAAGTGAAGTCCGTTCATAGTGGATACCCATGGCGCATAAGAATGTACGTGTGAAATTTCAAGTCTGAATATCTTAAAGATAAAAAGATAATGAGACCAACTCCTCCGATTAAACCACTCATAACTTCAGTGGTTGATTTGGGTAAAATTTTTGGTAGTGCGGTATTAAAATTTGTAGCCCTTACAGGACTGGAAGTAGTGCCATCTACGGAATAGTGATTTATTCTATGAACGCACCCCCACTCACCCCTCAGGACTTTATTTAAGTAAAATGCGTTCTTAGTGGATACCTATGTTGTGTAAGAGGCATATGTACCAAATTTTAAGTCTCTATTTCTCATAGTTAAAGACACTGCCACACACTTATTCCACTAACCCACCCCCAGTTACCCCTTAGTGTTTTATTTCGGTAAAATCCTTAAAGTTCTTAGTAAGTGTTGATGTCGCTTAAGGAACATACAAATAAATTTCAAATCCGTACCCTTTATAGTTTCAGAGATCCGATAGTTTCAGAGATGTATTTATATATATATATATATATATATATGTATATATATATATATATATATATATATATGTATATATATATATATATATATATATATATATATGTATATTACGAATACATAGAGAAGGAAGGATTATATTTGCAATTGTGATTTTATTTCTTAATCTGGGAAACGCTGAAATTATTATTGACGGCAGTGAGGCTTTTTTATTTATTCAGTTTCTCTAACGAAAGTGAGATTTTTTTCCGCCATGAAAAAAATGGGGTATCCTTACATGAGCTTAAGTTACAGCGCTTAATTTTTTTCCCTTGTTTCTGGTGGTTAGGCTAATGAATTATGGGACTTTGGAAAAAAATATTTATATTTTTTTCTCAGTTTATCGTAACTGTAAATTACTTGCCATTTATCAAATAATTAACAGCATCAAAGTAGAAACTCGCTTGCTTTTTATTAAAAACTTCATCATCTCTTGGAAATGATTCTCATGGTTAAGCTTTTCTAAATAAACATTACTTAATAACCTGAACAGATAAAAATCGTTAGCCCTTGGAAATAATCCCCGTCACCTAATTTACTTTCGTGCAAACATTAATTAAAGACCTAAATAGACAAAATTCATTACCACTTAAAAATAGTTCCCATGTTCGAAGTTATGTAAACATTACTTAAACATGTAAACATTACTTAAACAGATAGAATTTGTTTGTTCTTTAAAATGGTGGTCATTATCAAAGTTATTTTTACGTAAATAATACTTAATGACCAGAATAGATAAAATTTTGAAAAATTATATTTAGTTAATAAGAAAGATTTGGAATCATTTTTCATATCAATGCCAATGATTTTCATTAAGAATTTTATGCGATATGTGGGTGGTATTGTCACGCGTGAAGAAAATTTGGTTGTATTGTGAAAGTTTTTAATGGAGTACAACTAGGAAATATTTAAAAATATATGATTCTTTAAATATTATGCCAAACAGAGAACATAATATTTTTAATATGAAATTAATTTTTGGCATCGGTTTTCCCAATTCGGTTGACTAAACCAATTACGTTAAAGATATGATTCACATAGGTAACCCACTTCTCGCCGCAAGTGATAAGGTGGTTCAATTTAAGTTTTTCAACTAAATTAAATTTAATATAAGTCTCTAACACCAACATTGAAAGTCTAAAATTTTAACTAGTTATTTGAATTTTTCGAAATTAAAATAATCCATTCGGCCTGTTTTGGGTTGATCTGTTTAATGTAAAACTGCTGTTTCAAAATTCTTGAAACCATGTAGTAGCTTCAGAAAAAATCTATTATCATTTATTGCCCGTGATTCCAGTTGCAGAATGACTAGATTGAACTTACTAAAACAAGCAATAACAAATATGTATTTTATCGTTTCCATTTAAGCTGTAAATGACATTGAGGAATCTGGCGTACTCTTTATATATGTACACTTGAATGTAAAATGGTTTAGAAGTTTCTAAAAAAGTCTGTTCATTGCCTTATAAATTATTTAATAGACAAAAATTTTTTTTTGCAATGAGAATTTATATTGTTGTATTTTATTGGCAATATTTTTATGATTCGCATGGCGAATATCTAAATTTTCCTTAATATTTGAAAGGTTAAATTATGAAAATTGAAAGTAATATTTCACGGGCTGTCTCATTAATTTTATTAATAAAAAAGGGTAAATGGCACTTCTTATCCGAGTATATTGACCTAGTGAGCCAAAAACTATTTGTGCTTGAGGATATAAGGAGGGTGAAAAGCCAGTTTAAAGCATTACATGAACTCACATCAGTGAAATTGGTTAGGAAACTTTCTAGTGATAAACGATATAAGATCATTTCTAAATTCTTTTTTGTTTTAAAAGGATTATGTGTGAATTTAAATCATACTGAGTTCCGACATATCTTTCGTATTAACCATGCACTTTCAAACTCAAGAATTTTAGTCCCTTACTTTAAATTATAAAAATTCCTTTGTTAGTATTATCTTTGTTGAGATGAGATGGCTTAGCTAGCTTGGATTTGGGCTACCTTTTTAATAATATTCAATTCTCATGATATTTGAAGGGAATAGCAGTCTTTAGGAATATTCCCTCATTGTTAGTGCGATTAAATTAGGAACAAAATTAAATGATTACTTTTGGAACTTAAGAAGTAATTTCTTCGAATTTAAGCTTTTAATATCAAACGGATTATTTTTCATGCCGAGCTTAGTAGTATCATATACTAAACCATTTTAGACTAACTACAGTAGATACAAGTTTTTCCCTTGATAACACAAATTTACAAGACATCGTTTAGAAATAGACCTATAAGTATTGTAAGCACGTCAGCTTGAGGTATTGACATGCTTGTAACCTACTTGCTTGTACCTTCGTTCTTGATCCTCTGTTTCTAATTATCCAAAGAAAATATGTCCGGATCATCTAATTTAAAGTTTAATGTAATTTTCTCCCTAGTTGAAAAAAAACAAACATTTCGCTCCCCATAGTACCAGATCTATATTATTTGGCAACCAGCAGCCATAGAAAAGAGAAAGTTATTAGATCTATTTATAAATTTTTATGCTCATATACAGTAAGAAAGGATGAAGAATCTATGCATAACGAAAATTGAGCAATAATGACTTATAGTGCGTCAGCCGGTCAAATAGAACCGACGAACTTATAGCTATGTCACAATTTTATGTCGATTGGCTCCTTTTACGCAAGGATAGAGGTGACCATAAAGTATATCTCTAGAATTTATTATGACAGCAAATTCACTCTAGCACCGGGAAAGGTTTCAATAAAAATTGGAAAAAATATTTCAAACCATATTTTGAAAATGCTTTCAACGGTCTTGCTGGAAAAATTAAAGGTTTTGACGAATTGAGGCTTTGTTTATATGATGTAAACGCAGTTGAAATAGGTCAAGTCTTTGCTCACGCTTTTTAAAAGGGCATAAAGGATTATTTAGAAAATAAGATCACCATTCTAGGACCAATTGTTCTTACTTCCAGGAAGGATGTATGTAATAAGGCAGGTTGTACCGAGGTATTAAGAAAAAATAGATAGATTGCTATTTATATAAATTAAATGCGATAATGCATTGACGCCGAAACGATAAATTAATAGGTGAAAAGCATGTAATGTTTATAAGGTCTCAGTAAATGAAAAGTGTCAATAAGTTAGAAATGATTTTACCGGATTTGTATGGAGCAAAATGCAATCATCACTTGCTTACCGTTTGACGTTTCGACTAAACTGCTATTATATAATTGTTAATCATTTATGTTAAACAGTATTATCGGTATGCTATAATCGGATAGTTAATATACACTAGTTCGGCTTAGCAGTATATTTCAGTCAGAATAATTCAAATCCACTCTAAAATGTTGCGACCTATGTTAATTTATAATTTGCATAATAGATGATAATGCTATGTTTTATTGATAATGTGCAATTTTCATAGTAGATAAATTGTAAATTATACATGTTTACACACAACACGTAACATGCGTTTAAAAAAGTATGCATTAACTTTTTTATTTAGGGAAAAATGACGAAGATTAGGAAATCATTCTTGTACAGTATTAGTTAATAAAGCCATTTATGAACTGTTGTGACTTATCAAGATGTTTGAGAAAAAATTTATTTTTAATTAAAGTGCTAAGGTTATTTTCTTAAGAAATAATGTCTTATACCTTTCTAGCCCATTATCTCCCATGAGATTGAATCAAGTAATTTAAATAAAAATGCAAAACATGTGTTTTTATTCTGTGCTTCGCTATGAGAAGTTAAAATAAAAGAATAAACAAAATATTGAAGCGATTTGAGCCAAAATTATTTTACCATAGAAAACAGGTAACGTCTTTCCTTATTTTTTTAAAAAGACAATTTAATAAGAAGAAATATATAGGATAAATATCCCAAATTATTGTAATGTATTTTTTTGCCATAGTTCCTGGAATATTATTGGCTAAAATTGTTCTGAAAAATTTAAGAATGTCCTGCTGCTTCGGCTAAATTTTAACGTGTATTTAAATAATTGACGATTTAAGGTAAGCACGTACCGATTCTGAAATAACATTTTAACTTTTATTTATGAAACAAACTATTTATGTATTACTACGTATAGCTTGTGAAATATTTTAATTTTACAAGTTGCAGAATAAAAAGTTGATAGTGAGCAATAATTGCCTGAAAAGTACGAGTATCTTAATATATGTACTATGTTTTACTTAATATTGTAATGAATTCTTTTTATGATATTACGTTCATACATATACAAAGTCATTCAACGGCTTGTGGTTGTTTTAATTTCCACATCTATTCAAAAGCCTCCTGACATTAAGTTCTTTCTTTCCTCCTGACATTAACTTATTTTTATATTAAAGCTCCCTAATACCAAAGTATATATATATATATATATATATATATATATATACATATATATATATATATATATATATATATACATATATATATATATATATATATATATGTATATATAAATATATATATAACTTACTATAGGCAAGCCCCAAACCCACTTCTTATTAAATTCAGCATAAATCACACCTAATTCGCAATGAATATTCTAACTTCTCAATTTCAGGATTTACAGATATTATCCTGATAAAACGACCAGCAAGAATTTACACGTACTATCCTGCTGTTTCCAAATACAGAAGAATAATGAATAAATATATTTACAAACTCAAACTAGAAACTTCCTTTCATGCTATATTGTAATGTAAATGAATAAGTTTGTTGAGAAAATTACAATTAAATATACGGTCCTTTTAAAAGAAAAAAATACGTGTGGCACTCGGGGACTGCCGCTGTAAAGCTATTGCATAGCATTTTTTATCAACTTATGCAATTATAATATTTTTCATAACTTTCTTCATTAATAAATGCACTTTGTTTATTCATATTTAAAACACTTTATAAACAAATTTTACGCGTACAGCTATTCACTGTTGTACATAGATGATAGATATCTATACACCTATATACTTTCTCACAAACAGCTGCTTACGTATTCGTCCGATTTCGGAGCAGCTCGTGTCCGTGTGAGCTTCGTACAGTCTACACGCATACGTCTAGTCGCACGCACATAAACACCGTACCGAAGTCTGCCGAACTGAAACGACGTTAGACGATGTACGGCTTTCAACGCCGCACCGCTGTGCCGGTCGGAGTGGGGGGTGTTAGGTTTATTTTCGTTACGGAATTTCTTGATTTGGTCGCCGCGCTCAAAGCCCGATATAAAAGCTATGCAATAGCTTAAAAATCCACATCGAAATAAAAAAATAAATTATTACATTGCCTAACCAGAAACTATGAGTTATAATAAATTGGTGTATAATAGTGGTAGTTCTTTAGCAAGATGATTATTTCTTGAATAAAAAACTTTAATTTTGAAATGTTATTTCTTTTTGAATTTATATTTTTTTTTGAAAATGTATTTACTTTGTATCCTGGTTTGTTACAACTGCGACATCTGCGCTTAACATAACACTTATGGCGAGACTTCTCTGGACGTTCGTCCATCTCTCATGGCTATTTATGTCAGCAACTACTATAGCCATTACTTATTATTTGGCATAGTTATAGAATTTGCTTGCCTATATCTATTTCCAACCATTTTGGAAATAATTTTAGAGATGTTTTTATTTTCACATAAAATGGTACCCAAAATGAACTGTCGAAATTTAAAGGGTAAACGCTCAAATGGGACATACTTTGATGGAGATTGTCACATTCCACGAAAAATAAAACAGTATTTTTTTTTAATTTTAAACCACATAGTTTTTACTTATGATCAAAAATGTGCAAAAAAATTATTTTAGCTTTTAAATTGTGTTCTTTCTTCTTGCCATCTCTTAAGAGGTTTGGTCATCTTACTCTCTTAAATATATGTTTATACATTTTTGACTTGCGACATATATGAACACGTCCATATAAATTTAATACAATCAGATGTCTGCTGACTTATTATTATCAAATAAATACGTTGATTAATATGCACTTAGGTAGAGTTGGTAATTTTTACGCAATCATTTATTAAGGAATACCTAGTATTATATTAAACTCATAAAAAATTAAAATGTCAATTGTTTGACGTTAAATGAAGTCGACCCAGCGATACTTCAGGCACTCCAATGGTATAATTTATTGTTGCTTGTGCAATTGTAATTAATAATAATTGCAATTAATAAAAATTCAATTAATGTACAAACAACATAAGTAGCATAGAAATTAAATTGCGTAAATGAAATGCGTTACGGTATACATAAGCTTTCACATATATAAAGAAGTATAATAAAAAAATGCTGTCCTAAAATAATTAAGCTGACGGCAATAGTCACAACGACCATCAATACACTGTACTATTGCCATCAGATTAATTAATTTAAGATAGCATTTTTTTATTATGATTCTTTATATATGTAAAATGTGTTACATCCCTTAATTCAAATCATTTACACAATTGAATTTCTATGTTACTTACATTGTTTATATGATTCATTGCAATCGAATGTTGCATTTCCCTGATAATTTTTGTTAGAGCAGAAAATAACATCAATGAATATTTACTAATATCACAAATAATTTGCAAGTAAATGTTAATAGTTACCATTCACAGTTAACTTCCAGTCCAGTCCAGGAATGATTAATACATTCATACCAAGCCATAAAATCCTGGGTAGGGTTCCCTCATTCCACGAGTGCTACACGCACTTTTAGAAGAGTTAATTATTTAAACTCTTAGTTATTTTATTTATTCGAATCTAAGTAAGTTTATTTAAGTTATACCTACCTTGTGGTTTGTTATAATTGTAAAACCAAGACTAATCCAACGCCATTCCAAGTCCTTCAGAATGTAGGACTTATTAATTACTCTACACAAACACAAATATCATCAAAATTATTACCAATTTTTTCAAGCTAACAAATTGGTTGTAAACTGGTAAAATTTGCAATCGTTGTTGTAGACCAAGGGTAAATAGAGTAACGTTAACCATTAACAGCTGATAGAAGGTTGTCTATTTTATGTGATTAAATTTATATTTTTCTTGTTTCTACTCATAACGTGTGCAGGTCTTGCAGATTTTCAGTGCTGCTCTACTTCTCCTTGGCGTGAGCGGCGGGCACTATTTGTTATTCGAGGGCCTCGATATTTAAAATTGCCTTAAAAATCCTGCTCGCATTTTAAGATACATGAACTGCTTAAAGAAAATGGACCATTGTATACCGTTGGAAAGAAATGTAAGAAGTAAGAAGAAAATGGGTCCAAATAACGGCGAAAGTACATATATATATATGTATATATATATATATATATATATATATATATATATATATATATATATATATGTGTGTGTAAAGTAACTATAGTTATTAAATTGATACAGCGCTCTTCTGTCGGTAAGCAGTGACCATGTACTTATGTACCCAATAGATGGCGATGTGAGCATTGGCGGCTAACTCAGTCAGCAAAGTAGATATTTATTGGTTGACAGAACTAGCTTTGTTATTCCGACTGTTTGGTTATACTAAAAGAATTGTATAAAAAAGGAATTGACAATTTAAATAATAAACTTTAAATGTCGTTTCTTTGTTTTCAGGTAATATAGTACTTTTTAAGTTAAACTGTGTAATCATTCTTACATGTAATAAAATAAAGAAACTTTGTTTTCAGAGCAACGCAATTGTTTAATTGAATTTTGCAATTCCTAATTAGTTCCAAGGAATTGTCTTACAGACATACATATATATATATATATATATATATATATATATATATATATATATATACATAAATATATATATATATATATATATATATATATGTATATGCACTTATATATGTGTGTGAGTCTTTGTGTGGGCAAATTCACGAAGCTCTCTAAGAAAAACTCGGAATATGTCAAAAGTATAAACATGAAAATATCCAATGCTACAAGAAATGACAAAACTTTGAATTGTCTGAACTTTAATTTGTCATGCCAGTCGGCTTGGTATTTATTTGAAACTAAATAAAGTTATTAATCACTAACAGGACTTTGAGCGGCGAACATGATCCCAGTACCACCCTAATTCTGAACTCAACTGTAATTTGAATGATTTCATAGGCGACAGAAAAAAATATTCATTTACATATCTAAAAGAGGATAAAGGTTAGTGGGTGGGTGCATATATTAAAATAAATTGTATATTTTGATAGAAATAATTCTCTACTTTGTATAAAAACAAAATCTGATTTTTTCTCTCACCTCTAAAGGGTTCTTTCATATTTCAAGGAATATCTGCAGAAATTTTGTCAATAAACATGTGTCATTACTTATATCATTTGTAAGAAAAAAATACCAACTGAAAGGATTAGTTTTATTTAAAAATTAAAAAAGTATATATTTCAAAAGTCGATTTCTTAAAAGTTTATAGTTTTTTTTTATTAAAGTATATCTTCCTCTAATAGTATACAAGTTACTTGCCAGCAATACAAAATCTGAAAATTTAAGGATGTGTTTATAAAATCCTGCAGTTAAAGAAATGATATTTACTAGTCGTAAAATCATTAACAAAAAAGTAGCGACGCCGCTGTTATTGCGGTAATGCGCATAGGCTATAAATTTTTTGCAATTATAACTAATCGTGTTTTTTACATATTCATTTTTTTGTTTGTCAAAAATGCTAATATTAGTATTATTCCAACTTTTTTTCGGACTTCATCCATTCATCCATATTCCAACTTTATTTCGGACTTCATCCATCAGACAAGCTAATAAGAAAAACTGTGAACAATTATTCTATCTTCCACATGCGGATTTATTAATGCAATAGCAGATAGTGACGGCTTTCATCGTTTTCAACCATCTATAATAAAAAATAATAAGATAACCGCAAGGAAAATATTTTTAGAAAACTGTCTTTTGTGACCACCCGTTAAAACAGAACTTAATCACATGTGAGGCAAATTAAAAAGCAAAAGACATTATATAAATGCGTGAACAAAACCATGAAATAACTAATTATTAAAAATAAAACGTCCATTTCCTCGTGACGCTTTTCCTTTCACACCATCACATGTGCGATATAATGTTAACTCCCAAACGAGCAGAGTTTTCATCAATTTCCCACAATGACTTGCCTGATGAAGAGTGAAAATCTCTAATTAAAATTAATTTGGTTTATATTTGGGTTTGTTTACTTAAATAAAACCTTTTTATTTAATATGTATTTCAGTTAACTAAGCAATCATCAGTATTTTTTTTAATTTTGAGAATATAAATTGCAGGAAGAAATGACAATAAAAGTATCGAGATCCTTATATGACAAATTTTGATTCTGATCATCTTTAGTTTTGCCCGTTCAAAATCTTAGCATTAAAAGACATGATTACTTCTTTCCTGACTTCACTGATCTTAATAATAGAGGGTATGCCAATTCTGGAAACGTTCAGTTTTGATAAAGCTAAATATTATTATTCACTAAATATTATTCCATGTTTTTTCTCAGAATTGGACATCCCTTGATATAAATTCATAATTCAATTTCTTAATATCAGTCAAGACAGTAATTATGTGGACATCATGGTCAGTTATTTGAAGCCGCTAATTTATATTTAATAAAACCACAGATGCTTTTTATTCATATTAATTTTAGCAGAACCTTATTTTCAAAACTGAATTCATTTGTTTCACTGCTTCATCTGGGTGTAAACTGGAGTTGGATAATTGTGATGTAATCTTTACAATGCCGTCTGCGTACTGGTCGTCAGCTGTGGCTCAGGTAAAAAAAAATTAATTATCAATGAATAAACTGCACTCCTCAATATTGATTTATAAAAGTTTTGCTAATTTTCTGAGTGCAGTGTATTCATTGTTTCTTCCATGTTTTATTGGTGGTACATGGTTCAAATCAGACCTGTATAAAATATGTTTAACTAGTGAATTGCAATTCGTATTTACACGTCTTTTACATATTTTGGTAAATCAAGAAGCCCTTAACAATTTTCGGCTACACTCTAACCAAAGTGGACTAGCCCTTTGTTCACAAAGTGGACAAGGACTGTATTGTGTTCTAGATCACACCGCTGTTCAGAGGTCAATATTAGTTCTTGCAGAAACTCTACTTTTACTTATTCATATACTCTATCAATTATATCAGTCTTTTGATAGCCATCATCCTAGTAAGAGTTTTTAAACGGTCTTAGTTTTTCCTTTATCCTTTCGAATGTATAACATCATCAAGACTTTAACGAAATGTTTCGAATGTAAAGATAACCTACAAGCGATGTCAGTTATTTTGTAGGAATTATCACAAATTGTTAATTTAGTAATTAAATTCTTATTATCGTGCATATTCCCGTTACCAAAAGATAAAAATTTGGAATGATCACGACATGTGTGATGGGGTCCATTAAAAATATATCTTTATATATTACCCAGTATTTTGACTATTCCAACGTCAACGTCACTGACGAATTTATACTCTAACGTCAACTCAACTACTTGTTCTTGATAAGCTTTCGTGTTCTTAATTAATTGGCTGTGTCTGATGCAATTTGCAATAAGGATATACATAAATTACGCAAGAGATGGTTTTTATACCCTATTTTAAATGCAGTGACATTTTTATAAAGACGGGATTTTTCACAGTGGAGTATGCACTTGAAATTCCATCGGCAATCAATTGTGAATAAATTAAAGTATTTTCTGAAAGGCATTTTTCAAATCAACTCGATATAATGTCTACCTCCATTTTAGTTGAAGGACCGGTATCGACCTATAGGATCGGTTTACGACCGAGAACAAGTGAGATAATACTTATTTTTACTCCTGAATATATACATTTTTAGTACGTAGACTTATGATTGCTGCAGTACCCGCAGACGCTTTATAATTGATGACATAGGATCATTTAGACCAACAAGCATTGGCTACTATAGTGATCATTTTTACACCGTTTTCATCTACATTGCCAATTTATTCTGCGTAATCTGCTTTTTTTCATGCCGCTGAGACATGCATTGTTCTGCTGCTTGTTTTTTGAAATTTTGTAATTTTAAATGTTAAAAAACATTTTCTGTTTCTCAAAATCAAATAATACTCATGTAACATATAATATTTAAAGAAAATTAAGACCTCTATTTACTCCCTCTTTAATATTAAATTAATATTTTGAAAAATTATCCATTAAAAAATATGAGGGTTAATACATTACGTCGACATGCCAATTTAATTTTTCTATGTCCCATGCGATACAGAAACATAAAATTGGGAATGGTTTTGATATTTGACATGGAATTGGTTTTTGAGAAAAGCGGCTGTAAATACAGAAAAACGTAAAGATTTTATTAAGTCCGCTATATCTTTTGTTGACGTAGAAATATGATGTTCATATCAAGAACCATGGCAACAGAATCATCGTTATATTTTTCCCTCAATATTAACGTGGGTTTCTAAATGCCTTATTTTTCATAATTTTAAGTTTAGTCATAATTGAAGAGGGGAGGGCATATTTTTAAACGTCCCCAAATACAGATACGTAAAATTATGCTATTAACTAGTGCTTTGAAACCATATCTTATACAATACATACAATTTAATAAAAAACACGAAAATTACCTTAAAAATATTTTTGAGTGGAGGAATTAAAATATGTACGGATCAATATATTTTATTATTATGCCAAATTTCAAATGCCAAGTTTCTACGTCAAACGGTTTTCGAGAGACAGTCTTTTATCTTTTTAGGTACGTAACACCAACAAAGTGATAAAAAATAAATAACTTAAAATCTTGTATAATTTCCTATCCACAAGCAATCGCTTCCTATAGTATTGACGAAATAATAATTTTGACGAAGCTAAAAAAAAAAGAATAATCTGACGAAGCATCTGAAATAAATAGCAAATATTTGCGATCATGAATATTTTTATTCAGAGCTTTCGGTACATACAATCAATCACGAACGTATCTCGCCACATAATGACTAATCAGTGGATTGTAATGTAATACTTCTATGAAAGATTGAAATTATACTTTTTTTGCATAAATATTTCCTTTTTCACTTTTACTGCCGCGTTAGTCTAAATTAGGTTCTGACTAAACAAAAGAAGAGAAAATTGTCATTTTACTAGTTTTTTGAATTTAAAATTAAAGTGTGATTGTTCGAAATTATTCATCTAAACTTTCCCCTTTTTGGCGATTTTGGCAAGAAATTGTTAACAAAAATCCTCTTTTCATGAAATAAGTATATGAAACAAACATAAACTAATCTGTTGAAATCGCAGATAAAGTCTAGTCTGTGATCTATTTTTCTTTATTTAAAATAATTACATTACATATTTCCAGAGTTTAGAATAAGCTTGGCAAAAATGAATATTTTTTGTCAAAAATGTAAACAAGCCCTTAAATAACTTAAAAAAATATATATTGCTTCTTAATTTATGTACTAATACAATCTCTATTTTATTTAACAAATTTTAAAACGACAAGGTTCTCATAACGATTGCTTTTTTTATGTGTTTTGCCCAATTTTTCCGATATTTATAAACCCACTTCAACCCGAGTTTGGTTGATGCAGGTTTAATGGTAATTTGATAAGACACGACTAAGCGCAATATGAATTTATTATTAAGAAATCAGGGTATAATTATGGACCTGGAAGTTGCTGACGGGAACTACTCAGTATTGAGTAGTAAACACATTGAGTTTCGATTCGTTCGACTTGTTCTGACGTAAGCAAACTAACAAGTAATTGAGTAGGTAAATATACAGGTACTATCAATTCGACGGCATTTTTAGGGTAACTCATCTTTAGAACTTATCAGTCGATTTTTATGATTATTTTTTATTTCTAAGGGTGCACTCCAGTGTAAAGTTATTAAAATTTGTTTAGAATCTAATCATGAAAATTAAAGACACATTTCTCAATACTGAAAACAATAGGTGCCATGATCAAGATCGAATGATAGAAATGTAATTAAAGTAAAATAGCATACGGCTACGAACGAAATAATCTTGTTCTTTAGCAAAATCCGGGTACGATGACGGAATTGTAAGGTAGTGATAGAAACTCTTTATCGATGAGGATTCGTTTGCCTTTCTTTGACATAAGAAAGAAGATAAGAAAATAAATAGATAGGTAATTATGTACATTCAAATATATAGGCATGAAGGAACTAAATTGTAAGTAGGCACGAATTAATTAAACAATTGTAGGTAAGATAAATATGTAAGTGCATAAAGATATACATAGACGCGAAATAATTACTACGGTGAAGTGAAGGAAGGAAATATGATTAGTATGTCTGTGGTGTATGTTTTTATGTATTTACGGGAAGATGTAGTCAAGCTACTTGAATATATTCCCTTCCCAATAAAATTTAACGATATTTTCTCCCTCACCAAACTTGGGAATGACTATTTTTTGGCGGACAGTATTGAGTGGGGTGCGATGGAAATTATATAGTCAAAAGCAAGTAGTAAATTTATTAAAATCCTATTAAAATTGTTCCATGAAACAGAAATTATTATTTCGTCATATGTCTCTGGAGAGTTCTCGAATAAATATTTGCCACATTGCATGAAAACCTACTGTCATCACTAAGGATCTCATTATCACCAGTAAAGTTGTTAGGTCAAGATATCAAAAACGGATCGATAGAATTTCGATTGCCCAAAACCGACAAAAACTTAGCAATCCGCTACGTGATGCCCTACATTGTGGGCAAAATAGGAACTTAAGGTCATTATTTCGAAAAGTGAGGGATCAACCCAAAAAGATGAAAACGCGTTTGACTGAGTAGCTCCTCATCAACATCAAGTGCACTCGACAAAATATGTAGTGGGTACATCCCTGGTTATATATGTTCATTTAAATTAAATAGAAAAAAATTATTCCAGAAATTTTAAACCAACCCGTAAAAATTGTTTACCACTTAATATAAGATTTTCGTATTTGTGCTATTTTTAAAAATAACCATTATCTGTAAAATATAAGGCGGGAGTACACCACGCTTTTTTACATTTAATGTTAGCTTGGACATTTTTGTTAGCATTTGTGTTAGCCCAAAGCGATCAAGTACTCGATAAATGTAGGATATATAACCTGTAATAGAAATTTCGGCACTTTTTCCTTAGTTGATTTTAGTAAAAATACCAGATCAGAATTTAAATTATGATCTGGTATTCTCAGTAACACAAACTTGAAATTATTTTATTGTCATCGGTTCAGGACACATGTGCAAAATTTAAAATAATTGGGACGTCTGAAAACGGGTAAAATGTAATGGAATATTTCCGTTACATTCGTACCTGTATACCTACACATAATTAAAGTTAATAAAGACATATTGAAAAGAGGTTCATATCACATTTTTATTAAATAAATAAAAAAGGTAGATGTATCTATTCGTAATTATAACACGTGATATTTTTTATAATTACGGCCAAGGTCATGAAGAATTATAGGTAAAAATTCCTTCAACATTGTATGTCACATATCTTTACGTAGTATATTGATAAACTTTAAAAATACCAAAGATATTCTTTATTTAAAAGAAAATTTACAGCAAACATTGGCTTGCGTGAATGAAATAAGTCGAATTATTAGATTGAATAAACCAACAATGGTGCCTCGTGCCGACAACCTATTTGTTATTTCAGATGATTTATTCGAAGGACCAGTCACCTGTAATTATATTGTCGCCATGTTTTAGGTCTTTTAAAACTTATTTGTTAGTTTTGGAATGAATTACTAATGAAGATTTTAACAATTATACGTCTTGACCTTGCCCCGGCTTGAAGGTAAGACTGTTGAATAATAATGACATTTGTTATTGAATAATATGGTATTTTAGCGATGGCTCCACAAAAGTTTCATTCATTAGCTAGTTCAAGCATTTAATTTAAATACAAATGGATACTAACGATTTTCCTTTATTTTAAACCAATATTTCAAATACCTTCTTTGCGCAGGATTAATATTTGTATTCCAGGAGTCAACTAAACGTCCAGGCGAGGTATCTTTAAATTTTCTTGAGTTGAAGTAATAAACAAGAAGATAACTTTGTTCACTAGCTTCTGCTGGCGGTTTTGGATGCGCTGTATATAGATAGATATCCGCTCCTCTCCCTTCACCACATTCTCATGCCCAAACGCTTCATTTGTTAGAATTTCCCGCCCGGTCGAAATACGCAATTACCCGGAAATGACGTAAAGATAAATAATTATAATTTCTAAGCTGTAAATGTTGAAAATATATTATCAAATAAATTGATATTTGGAACCTAATATATTTATTTGCCAATATTGAAAATTATTTACGTGATAATTCTTAATTTTACTGCTCCTGTAAATGATAGCGCAAAATATATGTAGCTCTCCTACTAAGATGTCAAAAACCTTGGGCTTTTGAAGCTTAAAAGAAAGATAAACAAATAAACAAGCAATGTTTGACGTTTTTTATATTAGCGGAAATAAATTAATAGTATCAATTATATTCTACGTTTTAATTTATATATGTTTTATGATATATTAAAAATTGAAATATTTTTGATTCGATGTTAAATATTGACATGGCAAATTCATAAAAAAATCTAAATATACATTTTATAATCTAAATATTAGCGGAAACTAAATGTGGCAACACACTAGTGATGCACACTTGAGAGATAAACGTAGAGTAAATGTATAACGTATTTATTTGTACTTGAAAAAGTTGTTACGAAAAACAATAAACGTGTTAATTTGTGTTTTTCGTGTAAATTTGCAGTTGTGTTTATATTCTTGCAACTTGTTGCATTCCCATTCCATAGACGCTGATGTTCGCCCAAAATTATATTGACCCGGTAAGAAAATATTCGTTTAACGCCTAGTTGCCCTATCGCAGAGGCTCGGGCTCTGGCCGAGCGTCATTGTGTTGTGAAATATAGAATAGTTCAAGACTTCAACGTAACATTTTTAAACACAATTTAGAGTATTTTGAGTCTTCAAAGTGGATGAAGACATTGACGAAGGAAATTTTCTTTTCAAAAATAAAAAAAAATCATGGACAAAAAGTATATAAAAAACGAATACCGTCAGATTTGTTTCTAAACTTTTTTGCTACTATAATTTTAAAGCCAAAAACCGTTATATATTTCACTCCTTCCTGTTTTACCTCTGTTATTTTTGTAGCTAAAGCGTTTTTCTACTAAGTTTTGAGGCGATTGATATACAAACGGATAACTCGAATATATTTTTAATATGTACTGACGCTCCGTTTTAGTGAAAAGTGAACAACAACTCATATTCTTCATATTTTAATTACGTAAGTCAGCCATAAATCAATTTCTATTTGAAATTTAAATAGTTATTTGTCACCATGTAACTAATTATCGCAATATTTGATATATTGCGGTAGCTATTTACATCGTGACAAAGAACTATTAGGATATATGTATTTTGCCAATAAGCCTATAATCTCACTATTAGAAGTGATATTTCGCTATTGATTCTTAGCAATATCAATAATTTATTCAGGACAGGTGTCAACGATATATACATATCGTGGTATATATATAAGACAGCACCGGTCTCATTTTCGCATTATCTGTCTGAGGAGGAGTAATTGCGTGATCAGGGCCAATTTTTTCAAGAACAACTAAATGTAAGTATGAGTATCTATTTTTCAAACGAAAATATAAAAAAATATTTCTTTTAGAGTTGGCGACTATTTTATTCACATTTTCGATCGTATTAGAAATATTCGACTGTGTGAAAAATGTGCAAAAGTTGCAATTAAAATCGATTATTTTTAATTTGTCTGTATATTTTATGCTACATTTTTCTTGTTTCGTGTTGTTTCCTTATCCTTGGTCCTTTTCGTTTTCTCTTTATTAATATATATAAATAGTAATCATAATTTTTATACATAAATTATTATTATTTATGTATAAAAATTATGATTACTATTTTTAATTTTTTTTGGTAATTGAATAATATTTAGTTCAATTTCCCCTTTCTATTGCTGTTCAGTATATTTTTATTTTATTATTTTGCTTAAAATTATTATTGTTTCTAATATTATCTTCTGTGTACTTAGTTATGCATACTTTAAAATGAAGTAAATTACTAAAGACAAATTCAGTTTAACCTAGTAGTGATAATCATATTTTACGCTTTTACAATGTTATTCTCTTGTTGAAAGGGTTAAAATTTTAAATTAGTTTTATTTTTGAGACGAATTAATTTTTTAAGAATTAATAGCACTTAATAATAACCTACTAAGTAAAAGTGAAACTCGCATTAAGAGGGTTTAACAAACTTTGAAAAATAATCTAATTAATTAAAATAAAATTATAAATAAATATAATGCTCGAAAATAAATCTACTAAACTATATGCGAATATAATTGTTCACATTATAAATATACTGCAACGTTTTATTACATGCTGTATTTTTCAAAGACCTTAAAAATACAGCCCCATATTTAAAACAATTATGTGATTTAGGATGATCGTACAGTTTTCCTGTAATATTTTTGGTTTAATAGTTACAAAAATAAGGAAATAATGTGCTACATTTTTGAATATTTTTAGAGTATCTTTTAAAAACAAATATATTTGTATGCTTCATGGATTTCTTCATCATCCAAACTTTTTTCGAAAATTCTCCACATTATGTACAAAACGAGATAAAAATATTTCAAGACTATTACTGACCTCCTTTTTAATTGTTTTACCAATATTTTAATAATGTTTGTGTAACAAACTACATGCAAAATATGACGGTTTATAGGATTTATTGCCATGCTAACTTTCAAGTTTCTACAAAGTGATTTCAAAGAAAATCGGTCTTCAGTATAGAGAAATGTAAAAGTTTTACTATATATCCGCAGGCCTAAAACATGATAAATATTTAAAAACTATAACATATGTAACTGTCGCTATAGTTTTTCTTCAACCTTTTTGTAATCTTCACTAACACCACATTTCTTTCATAATTGAAAGTTGAGTAGTTCCGAAAATAAGACGGGAGAATATATTTTTTTGCATATTTCTCTAAAGTTGCAATATCTAAAATTATAAAAAAAATATTTTTAATACTTTTATGACTAACCCTTTCATCGACTTATGTAATTAACAAAACCCACTCTTTATATGGTATCAAATTGTTTTTTTGATTCTTAATTTGCCCTCGCTAAAATTGCGAAATAAATATTTTTAAGTTTTAGGTATTGCGATATATGCAAGTTATATTACTGTGTTAATGTTAAATTAGTGTGTTAAATTCCAAGTTTCTATTTGAAGCAAGCAAGTTTGGGATCACTATACGGACAGACGGATGAGTTATCTCACAAGGTCGGAAGCTCTTTTTTCCTCTTAAGATGAAACTTTAACAGTGAATAACAACATCTAAATAAAACATTGATACTGAGAAGTTAAAATAATAAAATAAAGGATAATATAATTTTTTTTTTAAATCTGGCCAATCAATTATTTCGTGCGATTTATTATTCACAAGCAAACAAGCGGTTAAAAACGTTTTGTTTTAATATTTAATAAACGAAATTGACCGAATTCAAGGTAAAATTTTGTTAACTCTTAATTCACTTCATTGTCATATAAACCACAAAATAGAGATTTATTTTAAAATAAAAAATGTATTTATATTATTCTAACCACGCGAATGATACTGAAATTAAAGCATTTATTAGCCTGTTACTCTTACCTAAAATTTTCAAGTCAAAATACAAAGGCATTGAATCACTTTGGAAGACAGAAAGCAAAGGGTTAGATATATTTAGAATAATCATATCTTTCCAAAGATTTCTGTTTCATTTTCTTACTCTATGCTTTGATAAGAAAAAAACAAGGGGTGTCATAAAAGAGGCAG
The DNA here is from genome assembly GCA_039881145.1 of Druceiella hillmani. Lineage (NCBI taxonomy): Eukaryota > Metazoa > Arthropoda > Insecta > Lepidoptera > Hepialidae > Druceiella > Druceiella hillmani. The sequence continues at coordinate 9,707,348 of JAYKKI010000013.1, forward strand.
ATTGAGCAGATTTATCACTGAAGTATTTGATAAATTTATACAGAACTTCCAACAGAATTATAATTGTTCGGAATATGTTAGGGTAAATGAGATGCACGGCCTTTTTAGAGAAATAAACTTATTTAGATTATTTTTAAAATCAAAGCCTGCAAAGGTCATCATCAGAAACTGATTTGGTCGCTGGTTTTGGTATTAACATTATGGAAAGTTAAAAATATAAGTAACAGATATCTTGAATCATTGTTGGTTTACTACCAACCATTAAGGAGTTCCATTGTTCGTCTTCAGATCCTCACCTTGTCAGTGATGTAGTTATATTGCAATGAAATAACTACCAGTGACAAACATCTTGAACCATGGTAGTTTTATTACCATTCGTCAAGTAGGTCCATTGTTCATTTCCGGACCTCATCATCAGATCTCTACCATACTGTGTTGAACCATGTCGCTATTACTCTTTGACACAAAAAGAACCACGCAAATCGGCCCAGAAGTCTAAGAGATACCTGTATGCATACATCCAATAAAAAAATACGCGTCGAACATATTACAATTTTCCTTGAAGTCGGTTAAAAATCGGAAAGTAAGTAAAATGCCTTAAGAGTAAAAAATAATAATTATATCAATATTGTTTTGGAAATAAATTTGAAACTGTTTTTGATATACAGTGTTTTTTTACTCTATAAAATTTGATATGAATAGGACCGATTCATTTTATTCGAAAGTTAAAAATTGTTTTTGTTTTAAAAACGGAGATTTTGATTAAATTATTTACATTTAGTAAATGGAAAAGAATTAAATTATGAGGATCGTGAGCTGACTCTGAAATTTGGACGAAATAATCTTGGTCGAAATTATTGACGACGATTTTGGAAATATTATCATTCTATTTAATCAGAATATTGTTATTTTGAAAACTGAATATAAATCATAATCCGTGGTATAGAAAATCTTCGATAAAATTTTGGTTTTCAATCTATTATTAATTAGCAAAATATTTATATTTTCAATAAAGTTTTCCAAAAATGATTTTATTGGATATAAAAAGCTGTTTAGTTTTATAGACATACTCATGTATATACAGCTACCTAGTCAACGAAGCCTTTACGTCTAATGAAATGGAATATTGACGTCAGTTAACAAATCGAGGAGCGGTATTGATATTGAATTGTAAATAATGAAAGTACAAGTTTAAAAACAGGTAAAGTAAACATTTGTCAAGTTTCAGGCAAGTGTGAGTTTATTAAACGTGTTTAAAAATACGTGATTTAACTTTTGTAGTTTTTTTAATTTCCAAGGAAACGGTATGTTTCAAATTCTGTTCAAAACACATTTGAAGAAATGAGACTGTCAAAAAGTGAAACTGAAAAATGAGTTTTAGTTTCTTTCTGAAACACATTTTTACCATGATTTAACATAATTAAACATGGTAGGTGTTTAGTTACCTGTCCTTGCCTTCATGATGTTTTAAACTTTGTTTGTATTACTAGTATAATTAAGTATTATGATGAATTTTTAGAAAAATTTAATATTTAATGAGAATGAGATTGGAAAATTGACTGGAAGACGAATTTCACACTTTCATCAACCATAAGTGCCAATTTAAAATATAGAAAAGTATTGTTATATTATAACACATATTATATTACACAGCTTCACTTAATTTACATTTCGTAGCTAAAATACAAAACGAAATCCTGATAAAATCGCTCAGGTGTTTCTACGTTCATCTGTCACAGCAACTTTTCTCAGAAGCCATTTGCAGTAGAAACTTCAAATTTAACATAGTAGAAAACACATTAACACGCAGATATCTTAATAACTCAAAAATTTTCGTTTCGTAATTTTTGGAAGAAAAGTAAAGTAAAAAAAAAGAATACAACAATTAATTCTTCGTATGATGATGAGCATCGTTTGAAACTGCTAGTGGTTGTGATAAGGGTTGAAATTTGTTTTCATAGTTTCATGTATCATAGTTTCATATATCAGTTTCACTGAAATATATACCAAAAGAAAATTTTTCTCTCCTTGTTTCCAAAACCACTCTACCTAAAATTTGTATAAAATTTGAAATGATGGTTGTGGATATAGATGTTGTTTATTCGTTTATTTATTTACTTGATTTATTGTAAAAAATTAAGTAGCAAAATTATTGCTACAAGAGCGATCTTTACAGTCAATCAGAATATAATTAAATCGAGCTGCTTAGAATCGAACCCGTATTCCCACGCTGGTCTCCACACTTCCAAAGCCCGTATGCCTTGGAATCAATCCAACACACTATTGTGACGACATCTTTTAAATATTCATGTTTTTATACCTATAAAACGTTTCCTATATTCAAAGACTAATTCCTTAGAGGTCAGGCCACGTAGTAATTTGAAATTTGGGATAGTAATACATCTTATTAACCCACATATTTTGCATATAGATTTCGTAACACATAGCTTACTTTTAAGAAATATTTCGTGTTAAAGTCTCAACAAAATTTTAATTTTTTTTCAATTTTTATTTAATGTGTCATATTGTTTTAAAGGGATTGTTACTAATGAATAACAATTTAATGAATACACATTTCTCATAATTCTAAATTGTATATTTAAGAAGACGTTTAAAAAACAAGCGAAAAGAACATAATCCTTCATTACTTTTAAAGCTACCGAGTTAAAAATTTGACAGAAATAGGGTCAGTAAATTCTAATTAGAATATTACAGAAAAATTATAGTAGTTATCTCAGTTTTTATGTTTTAACACATATTCTATTACATATTTTATTGTTTTTATTGCGTATGTATGAAATAAGATCCCCGAAAGGTGATCTGACCCATATTGAACTTTTGTAGCCCTTTTCTCGAAAAACAGAGAATCAATCGATTCGTGTAAAGGTTTTCTTAGGCTCAGGACGCCATGGGGTCACACAAAAATTCCGTCCTAAATTTATATTATGAGGCTATTTGTTACGAACTCTGTAAGGGGATCAGACGTTACCCGGTTTGACGTAGTAGAGCATGGTGCATAGAACATCTGAATGGAGTTAATCATAATATGTAGAAAATAAAATACTCAAAATCGATTGTTGTTATTAAATATTGAGCAGCTGGCAAATAGTTTAAGGTCTTATGCTGATAAATATTGAAATCTATTTGAATAAAGTTGAGAAATGTTATATAACTATGAGTGTTGGGAATATTTTTTTTAGAATTCGATAGATATAAAAGATAGCTTCTGAAAAAAGATGCCAGTGTCAGTATCATTAGGTTCTAATCTTCAAATTTTATTGATTTTACCCGGTTAATAAAATCTGACTGGAATATTACAGAAAAATTATTGCAATATCTTAATTCGTTTAATTTTAAAATCATTTACCCTCTTCTAGGCCTGTAAAATATTTAATAGACAATGAATTTATTCAGAGCAAAGTTGATATTTTTCAGGGGTTTGATAGAAATACTTACATTATTGTCCCTACTTTCAAATATTTATAAGTACCTAAATGTGTACGGGAACCTCGTAGTGCGAGTTTCCTCCTGCTTGACAGGTTTTATTTTATTTTAGCTCTTATTATCAGATTTTTCTATCTGTACGATTACGACAAACATTTGGGATTTACTAATTTAAGAAATGATATATAATTGATGAGACACTGCTACATTAGTGAAATAAACCTAATAATTACTTAATAAATCTTTGAAAGTATAAGTGAAAAAATTATGTCCCTTTATATTCAAAAAACTACTTCTAAAACATGGTACCGATTTTTTAATATAAAATCTTTAACCAGCGATGAAAATGTTGTTTTTATTTATTTTTATTTTAAGTATTGTTTTGAAATATTTTAAAAGCAAATAAGACGCGTGTTTAAGCTACATTTTTACTGCCAATATCCCATGGTCATCAGTTATAAGAAACTGTGCCGTTGGTACTGTTAGAGAAATGGACAATTAATCCTCGTTAAAAGCGTTTTAATTTTGAACTTTTAAATTTTGACTTGCAAATTTTGAAAATGTTAATCGAAGGGAAGTTTCTCATTTTTTATTTATCGTTTTTTGTACATTGAGAAATTTTTGATCATTAAAAATAGGCGCGGGTTGCGTGAAGCGTTTTGATGGTTCTGTAACACTTTACCATCTTCTATTTCTAATCGACGTTCGTCGTCTATAGAGTAAAAGTGCGAATGCAAGCGTGTCTGTGCGTGTGCGTGAGTGGGTGCGTGTGCGAGCATGAGAATGCTGCGCGCGGGTGTATGTGTGTGTGTCCATATGCGCTTGTATGAGTGTCTATGTGTGTATATGTATATGTGGGTGTGGTTGTGGTTGTGGTTATAATTGTCGTTGTGATTTTGATTGAGGTTGTAGTTGTGTTTGTTTTATGGTAATGGTTATGGTTGTCGTTATGGTTTCGGTTGTGGTTTTGGTTGTGGTGGTAGTTATGGTAGTGGTTGTAGTTTTCTTTATGACGGTAGTTCTGGCTATGGTTGTGGTTGTGGTTGTGGTTGTGGATGTGTTTGTGCATATGGTTGTGGTTTTGTTTGTGATTATGATTGTGTCTATAGCTTATTTTCAGAAAATAATCTTCAAATTTCTTAGCCAACATTTTGATTCTTGGAACTATTTACCTAACGCTGCGTATATAATAAGGACTCATTAATGTAATGCAAATGATGAAAAGAATATCTTGAAATTTTGGTTTCTTAAATTATTAAATAATTATTATAATATATTATTATTGAGTTATTAATTAATAATAAATTTGGGAAAATGTTTGCCAATTAAACATTTAAATTCACAATGTTTTTTCTACTAAATTGGATAGTTTTATACTTTGGAAACTATTTTTCCGTTAAAGGTGTTTCTATATTATACATAACAAAATGATATGAGTTATATGAAACATATACTACCTATTTATATTGTAAAATAGTACAAGTCGGAAAACTTGTGAAAAGACGCTTACTTTTTGGTATAACACACAAATGCTAAACGACAATTGAAACTAAAATCGTTTCGTTTTTATTATCGTGCAACAATAACATTTGTGCGCGCGGTGTGAATAAACTTGTAAATGTTTGCTCACTTTTGTTGAATTATGTAACAATAAAACGCAGGTGTTGTTCAAGCAATAGGTATGTGTTTCTGCCACTGTTTCGGGATAGTAGAGTCGACGTACAATGTTTCTAATATTTCTTTGAAAAATAGTTTATTGAAGAGTGAAATAAAACGTAAGTTTCATTAATGTGATTAATTTGTTATTAGTTTATGAGTAAACAATAACTAAATAAACATTTTCCTTTCAATCACATTTCACATATTTTGAAACTGGTGAAATTTTTGCTTGAATAGAATAAATTATTTTTTCGTATATTCAATGTGCCTTTATGTGATTAATTTATTTTAGTCAATATCAGAAATTATAAAATTCACAAAAATATGCTAAATAGAAAATAAATTGAACGAAAAGGCACTAATGAATCTTTATACAAAAATGTATTTCTTAAATTAAATATGTAGATAGCATCCGCAGAGCGGCAAGTGTAAACAACAAACTTTTTACCATTATAGGCAGTGACACTCATTCTTATCAATTATATATATATGATATATGGGATATATATGATATATATATATATATATATATATATATATACACACACACAAGCGCGCGCGTGTGTGTGTGTGTGTGTGTTTGTGTATACACCAATGCGCTCTCACGTTAACCAGGTGGGTAAAAAATTGCAGCAATAATCGATATCAGATATCATGAAGTTGAACGATTTATTGATAAAATTAAGCATTATCTTTTACTTTTCACAAAGCATGCACACCTTGAAGATCTTTGGTTACATCTTGCTTTTGCATGGAGTGAGCTGCAAGACATATCCATCCTTCGAAAACCTCGATATCGAGAGTTACGTAACCAATCCTGATCGGCTTCCGCAATTCGTCGAATGTTTGAAGAAAGTTGGTCCTTGCAAACCGTAGGAACAGATCTGCATTTATTTCTAAGTTCTTGGAAGCGTAAAAATGATTTGGTTCTCAAAATTTTGCACAGTGCTTTAAAAAATATTTACCACTTATGATTTTATAAATTTTTACAACTATTATTTTTAACTTTTAATAGGCAACTCAAATACGGAGAATAAGCATAATTTCTCTCATTATTGTACATTTAATAGTCGTCTTTTTATAGTACCTAATTGTTTCAAGGATATGTATAAAAAGGAAATAAATATCTTCAATTTTCGATGCTAAAAAACGTCTTAATCACAAGTAGAGCTCGAACTGCGGGGATTTACCATACCCCTAGGTACTACCTTGGATATTTTCCAAATAGCAGGGACATGTTTTGTTCTGAAGGTTGCATTAACGAGGGTTACCAGGAAGACAATACATTTTCTAGGAAGCTCTTTGAGTACCTTCGGGGTGATCAGGTCGAATCCTGGAGCTTTCTTCGAGTCCAAGCTGGCTATTTTTTTGGACAGCTCCTTTGGGAAAGTAGGTCTTATCGGCAGACACAGCTGCAGGTCCTGATTTAGGATCAGATCTATTTCAGGGTCCTCAGGGTTGTCAGATCCGTTAGGTTTGAAGACATTAGCAAGATGACTGGCGAAGGTCTCAGCTTTTTCTGGGTCTGTCCGTGCCCATGTATTGCCATTCCAGATTGGCGGTGAACATTGTTGGGGCTGTGGCATATTCCTGGTAGCTTTCCATAAAGAATGGGTCCCATGGCCATTGGGTGACATCTTTTCCAGTCTTTGTTTAACTGCAGCGTTAGTGACATCAGCAAGAAGAATCTTTAGCTCTTTTATTGCTTTGTTCAGTCGCGTTTTGTCTTCGCTGTTACGGGAAAGTTGCCAAACTCTACGAAGGCGGCGTTTTTCATAAATCTTTTGACGGATTTCAAACGGGAGCGGTGTATTCGCAAATGAATGCTTCAGTGTGGGTGTGCTTGTCCACGCTGCCACTTGGATCAGGTTTGTAATGTATAGACATGCATCATCTACATCTTCAGCAGTTTTTAACGGAAGTTTGAGAGTGATATTTTCGTCGAGATATTCTCGGAAACCATTCCAATCGGTTTTAGCGTTAGTTAGATAGGAGCTATGGGTATCACGGGGTATCGCAATAGGGCTTACCGTAAGAAGTATTGGTGTGTGATCAGAATATCCATCTAGGTTTGACTCGATTAGGAGATTTTGATGACAAATGCCTTTTGTGATAAAAAAGTCTATAAGATCAGGAGTTCTCTCGGTATCTGTAGGCCAATATGTAGGTTCTCCGGTTGAAATGGTCGCTAGATTGTTGATCTCAGTACTACATTTTAATTCTCTACCTCTCGTAGTTGTTAACCTAGATCCCCAATGTGTGTGCTTAGCGTTCCAATCACCACCGGCTATGAATCGGTTTCCTAAAGCTTTGAAAAACTCCGTAAACATATTCTCCTTAATGGTGTGACGCGGTGGACAGTATATTGCTGAGAGGATGAGGGGTCCGGCCCGATCATCGATCCGTACAGTTGTAGCTTGCAGGTACTTGGTTTCCCAAGACTCGAGTAGGCAATGCTTAATGTTCTCCATAATTACTATTGCCGCACCACCATGAGCTTCCCCTTCGGGGTGTGAAGTTGTGTAAACGCAGAATCCACAAATGCATATGCGTGATCTTGATGTAGTGTGAGATTCTGATATAAGGCAGGCGTCAAGCTTATTGGTTCTCAAAAACATCTCAAGTTCTTTAGTGTTGGGAGCAAGTCCGTTTATGTTCCAAGTGGCGATGTGTAGAGAAGTCATTTTGTCAGATTACATATCAGGGTAGTTATAAGTCCCAGTAGGGAGCCTATTTGTTGAATTAAGAGATCCATTTTCTCACTTTGTTTGGTAAGTATATATTCCAATTTATTAAATTGTTGGTGAGTAGATTGCTGTGTTGTTGGTTGCCTACCTTTGGCAATATCGGCATAAGATGTTTTGTGGGTGTTACTATGACCCTTAGTGTCAAAGTTGGTGGTAGTTGGTATGTTGATAACAGGTGTTTGAGAGGGTAGTCTAGCGCGAGAGGCGAGATTCTTGGTCCTTCGAGCTAGTATTTCTTTGTACATTTGGCATCCTTTATAATTAGCAGGGTGGTCGCAGCAGCATAAAGCACACTTGGCTGGAGTTGTCCTATTCTTTTTGCACTCTTTATGGTCTTCACCGCATTTCACGCATCTAAATGGTCTCATGCAGTTATTTTTGGTATGACCATATTGTTGACAGCGTTGGCATTGTACAATGAACTTTGATTTCCGGGGATCCTCAATCTTAATTTTTTGCTGTGCGATAAATGCAATGTTTTTAACGTCAGGATTGTTAATGCTAGGCTCGATATTGACGAAGAACGTTGAAGTCGGTTTCTTTTCGGGGCCGTATCGTGCATTAATTATTTCACCTCTGACTTGAACTGCCTCAACAATAGCTTCATGAGGTGTGAGGTGATGCAAGTTCTTAATGACAATTCGGTAGCATTTGGAATCCTTAGGCGTAAAAGTATACCCTATAAGCCCGTTATCTCTGAGGAGATTGATAATTTTCTTATATTCTTCTGGAGTTTTCATTAGCACGTGAAGGATATTTTTGGTAATCATTTTGAGCTTATAATTATCTTTTTGGCTAACAGTTTCAATTAGTTTTATTAACTCGTTGACGTCTTCTATACCACTCAGAACTATTGGTGGTGGTTTGTTGGGTTTCTGAGTTTTTGAAAGGGCAATGTCATCATTTGGATCAAGCGGTAAGTTGCTAAACCGGTTCTTATTTACAATTCCGTTAGACGGTGGTGGAGAATCGCACATTTTCCTCTTCTTATTGCCACGAGGAAGTGGTACATGTTGCCATATGGGTGGGGCAGGATGTTGAGAGATATCTTTTATTGCTGTAGTTTCAACAGGCAACAGGTCTGATTCAGGTTGTTTTTTTGAAGTTGTTGACTGTCCTCTGCTTATATCAGAGAGGGATGATGATCTTTGCCTAGAGAAGTAGCTTGGATGAAGCACTTGTTGTTTAAGTAATTTCTGTTGTGGTTGTGATATTGTTTCTTGTTTGGAATTCATATTGTTACCACGAGTAGGGTCGATATAATAGGTCACTCACAGGGTAACGCCCATTCCTGTGAGAGGGCACTTTTCAACGATGTGAGCCAGTTTTAATCGAGGTTTGCGCTAGAGACTGACTACCTGCAGCCATTCATCCTATCTACACGGTCACACCTTAGGATTAGGGTTATTTTTTTAGGTTAAGAGGTTGTCTTCCTCGCGACCCAGGCGACCAAGCCCAGGTCTCCGTTCTTGCGAGACATGATCACAAGGTTACGGGTGTGGAGATCATTTCCTACCTCCAACATAAGAAGCTGTTACGCTTGCTTAGTAGGTTAGTTGACCGCCGCCTACGACTCAGCGTTTGTTGTTCAATTGGCACCACCCGAGGGGCACGTGTAGGGTTATGGTTAGGTAGCTCCTACGGACGCGAACAACATTACCCCCCATACCCTTAGGTACCAATAAATGTTTAAATATTTGATTTTGGCCAATATGTCTATTAAATTATATAAAAATAATAATTAATATTTAGGTACAAACAAAATATAAAAATATAATTTCTCCTAAGCGGTATGAAATATTAAAATCCCCCACTAATTATGTAGATTTTTAGATAATTATTTATGTACTTTAAAAGATGGACACTCAATTTTCGCATATTTTCGTGTGCCATAATATCAAGTTAAAGTGAAAAATTTAATTTAATTAAAAACTGCATTTCTAATGACATTGTGACCGTAGATAATATAAACACTATGCCCCAAAGTAAAGAAACATCAAAAAATTGAATAAATTATACAGTTATATTTGAACACTACGTACTTCAAAGCCAAAATTGTATAGTTTTAATACCATCTATGTTTTCTTTAATCATATAAACAAATTATAAATTTTAACATGAAGGAGTCCTAAATAAAACGATTGCTAATCTTTTAGTACAACAAATAAGATCCTTTAATTTTTTTATTCGGAACAGCAGGTATGAATATATAAAATATAATAAATAAAAAAGTATCTGAACTAATGGCAGTTGCAAAATAATTAAGGTTACCTCTGCGTTTAAGAAAAGGTTAACAATTTTGATAAATTAATACTTTTTTTGAAAGTTACTATCATATCAACTGAATAAATTCAATTTTGATGTAATTAAAAAAAATTCAAATCTGGAGAAATTCAAATTTGATATAATTCAAAAAAATTACATTGCAATTCAAAATTGACGGAAAAGTAAATATGAATATTTTAAATTTGTTAATTTTATCATTCCAAAACAACCCTTGTATGCTCAATATTACGTTGTTTTGATAAGCGGTCAAACACAAACATTTTTGTAAATATTCTTTCACTAACAATTCTGTCAAAGTAGCAGATAAAATATTTTCATAAATGCATCAAATAATAGTTTATTCACTTCTTTTTCTAAGTCTAATCTTATAGTTTTTCTCAAAGTTACAACATTTAAGGTGATCCAAATTTTTAATAAATTTTGACCTTGCACCGTTTACGCAGTGCCCTCTCATTTCCGTTACATTTTTGGTCACTGCTCTATCTTCCTGAATCACAGTTAATTATATACATATATACATACATACATACATATATATGTGTGTGTGTATATATATGTGTGAGCGAGCTATCACGTAAACAAACTATTTCCCTGAGAAGTCATTACGCGAAGTCGCGAATTTACTGCAGTAATAGATAAATCATTAAGCACAAGTATTCATTTTGTTGTATATAAAATGAGAAAAAGTTCTGTTTTACTCACTGTAACTTATAGATTAATCATAATTTTAAAAAATAAATAGAAGATTTGGTTTGTTTTCATCTAAGTATCAACAAACTCTAACGTTTGTTTTCTAAATAGTGCAAATATATTATGAATTTTGCTGCAAGGAAAGGGTTGTTTGAGCTGTGTGGAACAGTTGTAATTCTTACGTTAAATCCTATATATGTGTTCAGTAAAACCCTGATATGTATTTAATAAAGTTAAACTTTATACAGAATACAGAGTGAAAATCGATATTACACGACTTGTTAATTTTGTGATAAAGTACTGTTTTGTGGTAGTTTATTTTCTGAAAGGAAATTGCCATAATTAAAACAAGCTGATAAGTTTGATGTATATTTCGGATCAAGAAATTTGGTACTTTGGAACTTTTCAGGTTAGCTGAAACAGAATTAAATTAAGATGTTGAACCTAGATGGAATATAAATCACTTATTGATCGAGAGATTGGCTGAGCAGACCAATGGTCGTTAATATTTAAATGACTTAATGTAGTCGAATCGAAGTCTGGAATATGGAAGAAAACATTTTTATGAGAAGTTTATATATTATGTCAAAATGTTATATTAATTAATTAAATATAGGTAACCATTTCAGTTACATGTATAAATAGGTTTTAGAAAAGAAAATTAAGTATTCATAATGAGTACAATGAATATTTTTAAAAGTTTATTAATTTCAGTTTTGACTGAAACCTCAATTTTCCCAATATCTCTCGTCATTTCTTAATGAGCAGAAAGGCTATCATTTAACGTCAAGTTCAAGGTAGTATTCTTTATAATTTCAGATCGAGGATCACTTATAATGATCGACGGATGTGCGCACTGTACGGAGAGGGAAGCACAAATAGTGGGCGACCTATCTACGATGGTTGCCACCAGTGACCCATTAGTTTTTGTCGAACTCCTAAAAATTTACGACCCGGAGTCTAAGTATACGGACGTATTTTTAAACCTAGTAAAAGGCGTTGTATCATTGATCGACATTCCTAGATTATCTGATGGTATTGTGGATACGATACATAATGTACTCAAAAGTACAGTGGATATAATACATGAAATAATACATCACTAAAAGATACTATCTTTTTTATTATCTCATATTTTGTTAACTTTCATTTAATATTATTTGAATACACGTATTGTAATTGCATGTCATTAATTCATCACGCAATTTATGCTCCGTATAAACTTTTAAAAATGAAATATTAATACTATTTATAAATGTATATCGTAAATATTGGGTACACCATTTTTTTTTAATTGTTGTAAAGGAAAAAAAAATATTTAAATTTATGTACGGCAGTACGGATTTGCAAAGTAATCGTTTGCGAAATTCCTTTAAGACAAACTTATATTTATTCCTATTTTTTTCTTACTTACTTCCAGTTATTTCATGTGGTCTGTATGATTAGTAATTTTCGTAATGGACGTAGGGATCCTCCATTACGATGTAAACGTCGTAAAGGAGGATCCCTAGTTACTGTTACTGTTTCAATAAAAAATGTATATGATATGAAATTTTATGTGACACGAAATATGAATCAATTGACATATCTTCACGAAAATAAAAGTGAAGAGCTGAAGATAATCTTGTTAAAAATTCCTTTGTGACGTGGTGACTTTATTAAATACAAAACTGGTATTTATTATAATAGCTATTTCTGTTATGCTTAAATTTATACTAGATATTCTTGCAATATTATCCCATTTTCGTTGCAGCATTAATTTATCTATTTATAAAATAATAAATTAATTCTAAGATATTTAAATTATCCTAACCCAATTTTGTTATTAGATGTGTCACGATGAATGAAATAAATATATCGTACATTAATTTTTTCCAATACAAATCTTTTAATAAGTACTTTTAATTCAACTCTAGTAATCACTCCAAACTAAATATAACAATTGGTTGAAAACAATCAATTTACAAGATATTCTATCACCGTATGTAACCAATTGTATCACGTGTAGTGAACAAATAAAAACATACGAAGGATTAATTTTGTGTGAATCGGTAAAAAATATTATAATATTGAAGGGTTTCCAAAATTCCGAAAAAATTGTATTAAATAATAAGAAAATGGAGCTTAGAAATCAAAGGTGGTAAATTACAGATACAACGATACCTCATTCGATAGGATGTGCTAAAAATATATTTACCCTTAGTATATTTACTGAAGTACAGTCAACTGGCTATAAATTGAGATATCTCCTTACAAAACATTTAATTACAAAATATCGTGCACATAACTAAAGTAACAAAGAGGTCTTAACATACGGATGAGTTGACAAACTCAACGAATTATAACGGTTTACTGCTTCACCAGGGAATATTAAAGATTACATGAGCGAATCTTGGGTGAAAATTTTCTTTAATGATAGCAAAGCGATCAAACGCGGCGCTGGAATTTTTCACTCTCATATGTTCTTGCGGATATATGGCTCTGAACACAAAATTATCAGTCTAAAAATATAATATAAAGTTTTAAATTAGGTTTCATAGACGAACGCTAGAAAAGATATTTTTTTCAATTAATAATATCATATCCGTCTGCCTGTCTGTATGTTATAGTATCACAACGAAGTCCACTTAAGACCGATTATAAATAAATGTTATAAAAATTTGTAGTTATATGTGAATAAAAAGAATTAAACAAATATATTGTTTATTTTTTCTAATATACCAACTCATCTTGAACGCAGGTACTAAACTATCAGGTACTATACATTTCTCACATGCCCTATCGATTCGTAAATTATTGAAGAGGCCTTTTATAATGTAATCAAAAGTGCTTCATAATATTTTGTATGTGGCCTCTTTTTCAAACGTAAAATACGTAATGTTTCCTAATTAGTACAGTTATTTATTTAAAAATTCATAAATTTTTATTACATATAATTAAATTTGGCAAATTATTAACTAAATTGAATTGCATCCTATTCAAACAGATAAAAATATTTTTATGCGTTAACTTGACTCGTATATAAAATGTGAATTCTCACTATCATTATATAAGGATTTCGATTTTTTCAGAAAATTTAAAAATATTATTTTTCATCCAGGGAATAAATAAAATTTGAGTTGAAAAACCTGTGTTTATTTTTTCCTCCTTCCTCTTTAGCCATATTCTTTTGGTTTTGTTTAACCACGACATTTACCTTCCTCAAATCTCAAATGACTTTGTTAATGGAAGTAGTGCTCCAGTCTTTTCCACAAAGATATTGAGGAAACCCTATTCACCATTTTTCTATTTCATTTCAGAAAATTGTAATAGAGTAAACTTTGATTCTAATAATTAAAAAATAGTTTCATTAGAATAATATGTGAAACAAGGATAGGAGCTCGTACCAACGAACTTATTATTTCAGATGAATAATTCAAAGAGGCAAATCATTCATAGCTCACTTTACTTTACGTCACATGAAAGTCATTTGCTTAATTTTAAAATAAATTAAAAATGCATATTTCTACAGAAAATCCTTAAGATCATATCAGGTCTAAGAAAAACGACTCTTTAATATTATTTCGGTGCAGTATTTTACATCACAAATAAGTCAACGTTCTGCTTCAGATGTTCTCAATGATTTTGAAGTATTCCAAATAAGTATATATGTTATTTAAATAATCAAAGGAGGTTTCAAATATTTTTTTTCTGCTGAATTTATAAGAAAATTTTAACAAATTTGATAAGGCGTAATAATACTCTTATATTCTTTATTTTACCTTTAACTAGACTCGTAAGTATTTTTCTTAAATACATTGACGTAACAAATGTACAGAAAAATGTAAAGATTTTTTACTTTTCAAAATTTTCGACCAAAAAAACGAAAAAAAATGTTAAGAATATGATACAAATAAAGACACTTGAAAGACTTGTTTGCAACCATGATACTGTACAAAGCAAGACTATTTTATGCTACATAAAGATCAATATTTTTTCTTAGTCTGATCCAACGAAGAAGAACGAGAAATCGGCTTCGAATTTATAGTGAAAAATTGTAGTTCCAAAAGCGTTAACTTCTTTCAATACATTTCGAACCTTATTATTGCTGTCAAATGCCAAATCGCACATTTTGATTATCTATATACAAACAGAAGTCAGTTCAGATCCTGAGGTGGACAGTGTTTATTACCAGCTTCAGGTTGGATTCGATATCGTGGACGATTTCCACGCCCACATCCGTATTGATATAATAGGCCGGGAGAAGATGTTGGACAAACTAGGCCATGAAGGAATCACTGAAAAAAAATGTAATCTACGGACTCAAAATAGTTCCTCTGAGGAGATTAGCATTCAAGCCAGAGCTAGGCTAGTCGCGTGGTCCCGATATTTTCTTTTTCATATCGTGGCAGACAATATAATTTAACAATTTTCTAAAAAAGACCCGGTCTTCAAGTATTCCAAAATAGTTCTTTTCGGATTCTTATCTAACGGACTTCATATTTGCTAACGATAGTGCAGTTTTCGTTGTTTATGATGATGATCCACCAATTATTCGATGGCTCCCCCACGAATTTTAACCACATCAATATTTTGACACCTACATAAATTTTAATGTGGGTGTATCATAGAGAAACATTCAATACAGAAACGATATATTTCGATATATTTGACAACTTTAAGGCTTTCAAGTGGATAAAAATATCATTTCCGTATATTGCTATGTAGTTTGTATTATAAAAGTATAATATACACGAAAATTATACAAGAATCAGAGTGACCAGATTTCTATTAAACATGTTCTCTGATTTACCCTTTGAAGTTAGATATCATTATATATACATATACACATATATAAATATATATATATATATATATATATATATATATATATATATATATATATATGTATATATATATATATATATATATATATATATATTTATATATATATATATATGTATATATATATATATATATATATATATATATATCACATTTCCCATATATGCTTCTGTCGAAAACTTGTTATTGTAATAATGTGGGATTATAGCAGTAACTTCAGAATTTAAAAATAAGAAAAAGCAACATTATTTCATATAAGAAAGCTTCTCTCTCTAAATTGTTGAGGTAAGAATTCAATAACTTTGAAAAATATTGCTTTAATAAAATTAAAAGAAACTCCTATCTTTCATATGCTTTGTACAAACATTTTCATGTTTAAAATATTAAATATTTACTCGGATATAATATGGGATAAGTAACAAGAGTGATATATTATTATAATATTCATAAAACATAATACTTAAGTAAGTAAGTCCTTAAGAAAATTATTAAAATGCTTTTGATGCGTAGGTTTACTCTTCTTGACCATAACTGCCATTATTTTTTTACAAGTGTTGCCATTTTACAATTTTCAATCTGTCGTATATATGGCAATATCACCGTCTAGCAAATTGTGATTAAAATAAAAGAACAAAACGCGACGTAAAATAATATTCTTTCTTAAAGTGGGCAATCATTGTCAGCGGGCAGTCACTCTCTGGTTAATTATTAATTAATGTTATATTAAAAAAGCGGCAATACTTTATTTTTTGAGCTTAATATGATATCTTACTTTTATAGAAATTTTCTATGTTTTCATTAGAATATTTATAGTTTCATATGGACATAAAATAAGAACAGATTTTCTAATTTTTCCTAGTAATAATCCTTGTGTTGTAAATGTACCTTAGTTGGGAAAAATAATTCACATCTTAACTTAAACTTGAAGCTGAATCGCTATAACAACCTAAATAATTCCTTTTCGTTCATTCTTAATTTTCAGAACCAATCATTCTTAATTATCAGCGCAGCTAAGTGGTTTGAATTGTGTGAAGGCTAATCATTTAATTTTGTGTCCTATAGGCGACATTTTATAAAGAAAAAGAGAGTCTCAATATTGATATATAATTAAAGCATCATCTCTGTAAATGTCCTTTTTAAATACACCCAGTAGTTTTTTTGGGTGATGTTATAATTTCATTCCTTATATATTATAAAATATGACTTCTGTTTCTTTATCTGTTTGCTTCTAACTTAAGTTCTGCTAGACAGATTTTGATATGGTTTCTCTGTCGAATAGGATGTTTATCATGGAAGGTTTTATATATAAACATTAGTAGAGATAGGTTTCAGAACTATGTTAATATTTGTAAATCGGTTGCAAGAATCACTTGGCCGCAAGTATGAAGCTCTATGGATACTCGAAGAAGGTCGCACGTATTAAATAGACTAATTGGCAGAGAGGTCGATACAAATATTCTTAGGAAATATTAGATCAGGATAAAAGATACTTAAGATTTGAATCTGAACTTCTTACATGACTCTAGTGCTAACAAATTTTGACTGTTAATCAGTTTTGGACAAGTTAAAAAAAAATTAAAAATATTTAGTGTAAATAAATACTACTTCCTCTTTCCCCTGAAAAATCGATTTTGAAAGTAAACATTGGTGGATACCCACATTTGAACATTTATCTGGCAGATTTTAACTGTTATTGAATGGAAATCCGGACTAATGCCATTATGAGATATAATTATTTTTAAAAATTTTTAAAAAAGTTTTAAGAGCAAAAAAATTTTATATTTCTTCTAAAGTTTCAGTTTACTATAAAATCTCTTCTTTCAAATAGACTATTTGTAATCATGACACATTCAAAAAGG
The DNA here is from genome assembly GCA_039881145.1 of Druceiella hillmani. Taxonomy (NCBI): domain Eukaryota; kingdom Metazoa; phylum Arthropoda; class Insecta; order Lepidoptera; family Hepialidae; genus Druceiella; species Druceiella hillmani. The sequence goes on from JAYKKI010000013.1 coordinate 9,724,857, forward strand.
CAGTATTGAATAACCTTTGAAATTGGTTTCCAATTTGCTGCAACTCTCAGATTCTTTGGCGCAATTGATGCGTCCAGCATAGTGCAAAATGCGTCCATCATAGCCGTGTTATCCCTACTTTAATTCTGACAAAAAATCGGTATTTTATAATGACGCTTTCGACGACCAAGAATGTCAGGAATATGACCAGTGATACAAGTTTTGTGCAGAAGATAAATAAAAAGAAGAATGAAATATTTTAAAGATGAATCGGGAAAAAAAATATTTAAAGGTAAATTGTAAAATTTTTAGTAAGACAGAGATGCTCCTGATTAGCCCAGGAGCTACAATCCTTCTTTTTGATGTAAACTGGTTAAGAAGAAAGAATTTAAAAATGCGTAAAAATGCATATACACTTCTTAGTGAAGATAATTCTTACGAATACATTAGGGCGTCTTAACGAAAGCACGAAAATACCTCTTTAAATTATTTAAAGCATTAAAGTGTAAATTTACTTATATAATATTTATGTATAACAGTTTATACACAAAATGTTGACACATAATTTTCTTTGCCACGATACTTATTGGTACTTGTATAATAATGCGCCGATATCACCGAATTGATTTTGTTATCTATAAAACTTCATATAATTTTGACCCTCGAAGAGATTAATGAAACAGACTATTTGCAAATTTCGGTGTTGTTTATTTGTAGTTCAAATTAATTACATTATTTCTATACTCAGACCAGAACATAGTATATGAAACAACTTTTACAATTCTATACACCTTTGGTCTAACAATTTGTATTAATATAATTTATTTCACGCACCTACTTACTTTTAGAGAACCCCGATATTTAAGGAGCTTAAATAGACTGTATTTTTTCTTTTATTTTTGAAGTAACATTTTTTTCAATAATCATGAGTATGACGTGTTGCCCTTGGCCAGCAGTGAAAGCAAATATATATATACATATGCAATATCTACTGTTCTGGTACCACGCGTAGCGGAGCGTAGCCAATACATATATTCACTAACACATTGTATATATCTGACTTAATGAGGTGTGCGTTGGTAGCTTTTTGGATGAGTGACGTGTTGTGCAAAATTAGTGATTTGTGTATCTATACAAGAAAACTTAAACTGACTTCGTGAAAACTTCAATGTGTGTACACTATCCATTGTTTACATTGCGTTTTAGTTTCATTGTTGTTTTAATTGTTTAAATATAAGATCACTGTGCTGTACAACAATGAGTACTAAATATGATAAAAACTTCATGTAGAAAAATTAATAACAAAAACAAAACATTTATTTTCAAATATTTCCAATTATCTTATCAGTATTTGCATTTTTATGTAATTTAATATTATTTTTTTATTACTTTTTTTAATATTTGATTATTGTTAATAATGACTTTCATAATGGCTTAGGAGTTACCTTACTAGCGTAGTAAAGCAGATTTCTTGTTGTTTGATAATTGTTTTGTTGCGGATTTTAAAACTAAATATCCTATAAAATTTTACTATTATTTCATAGTTTTAAGTTTTCACTTCTGTCGGCATTCTCCATTATTGGCTATATATGTTTTTGTATGTTACCTCATATTTTTAACATTTCTCAACTAATTTTGATGATTCCTATTTTATTGGAAGTACATATTCCCAGTGTAGTCGTACAAAATTTTGGTTTGAATTAAACTATGGAAATTGAATATTTACTACAGAATTTTTTAAAATGTAATAGGACAAGGATCGCGAAATTTTTTTTATGATATAGGTCTAAATAACTGGGCGGTTGCTTTTTTATTTGGAAAGGTATACGAGTAAGATTCTATTAAAATTTTCCTAAAATGCGACCACTGAAATTGAAGTTACGGTAAAGAATTCAACAGTAAGGGGCTGTGATTGAGTTTCGATTATACAAAACTAATGATAATCTAGTAAAACACGACTAAGGATAACATAGATTTGTTCTTTAATAAAATCAAGGTGCAAACGCCGTGCTTGAATATGGCCACAGTAACTATTTTGTGAGGAAGATAAACTCATTGATTTTGGACTCATTTAAATAAGTTGCTAAATAGATACGAGTATATACAATATAAATTCAACCTTTCATGTAAATTTGAGGTTCTCCTGTTTTTAAAATAGCATAGTGGATCTCAACCAGAAACTCCGTTATTGAAGTTCAAGCACCATCTCCTCAGTTCTGATTCTGCAAGGGGTTTGCAGATCTACTATATTTAAATTAGTATTTTGGGTCTTAAGTAAAGACTATGTCAGTGAATTCTGAATTCCAACTGCTCAGTTTTGATTTTGCACGTATACTTACTGCCGATACCGCGAGACATGAGAATCTGCTGTTTTTTTTAAATATTAATGTAGATCTTAAGCAGAGATTTTTTCTTTAAACTTTGGGTTGGAATACCTGATGTGTCAGGATTACTGCCTGCCTGAATTGAAAGACTAGAGGATCTACTTTTTTTTAAATAATATTTAAGGTACTAAACAGAGAACCGGTATCCGTATTCCAAAGCCTCTGTCTTGATGTTGTAGGAGTACTGAATCGCTAGACCGTGAGACTGCAGAACTTGCTGTTTTTAAATTAACATTAAGTGTTTCAAGGAGAAATTTTGGGTGCCAATCTTAATTCTGTGGGGGCATTGCATACCTAAACAGTGAGACTTGAGGATATTTTGTTTTCAATTTAGTATTGCGAGTCTCAAGCGGAGACTCTGCCACAAAACTTGGGGTTCCAACTTTTCAGTTTTGGCAGTATGCAGATACCGTCTGTTTAATTCATTAGATTCGTATAACATTTTTTTTAATATAGTGTTGTAGTAGTTGGATCTCAGGTAGAAAATTTGATATTGGAGTCTGAGTTGCAACTCCTGAAATAAAAATCCTGATTCTAAGAGTGAAAATCCTGATTTTGCAGGGATACTGCGGACCTAAACCAAGAAACATAATTGTCTGTCGTTTTTAAATTAATGTTGTGGATCTTAAGCAGCACTCTCTCATTGAATTCCAGGGTTGAATTACTCAGTCAAGTTGCTTCAGGGATGCTGCCTGCCTAAATCGTGAGAATTGAAAATCTGCTGTTTTTAAATTAGTTTTTGGGTTTCAAGCAAAGACTCTGCTAGCGAACTCCAGGTTTCAATTTAGTCTTGGTACTGTGAGGATATTGTTTATTTAAATAATGAGATTTGAGGATCAGCTGTTTTAAGTTAGTATTGAGGATTTTAAATAGATTCCTTATGTTGAAATCTGAATTGCAACTCCTCAGTTCAGATTGTGCAGTGTACTGTCTGCCTAAATCTTAAAATTTGAAGCTATGTCGTTTTCTAATTTATGTTTTGAAACTGAGACATAATGTCTACTATAACATTCTGGGTTCCAACTTATCAATCTTGAAGGTGTGAAGATAATATTTACTTAAACAGCAAACTTTGAAAATTTGCTGTTTTTAAATTAGTATTGTGGGTCTCAAGTAGAGATTTTGTTATTAAACTCCGAGTTCCTACTCCTCATACTTCATGCTACGGATTACTGTCTCCTTAAGTCTTGTTTTGTGGACCTTCTGTTTTTAAATTAGTCTTGTGGGTTTCAAGTGTGTTCTTGTGGGTTGCCACTGAGTCCTGAATTTCAATTATTCAGTCTGATGTTGCAGACGGGGCTTTCGAATTTACGTCTCCGTCACGAATGTTGATAATAATTTTTTTATTTGAACGGCCCCAGTGTGGTATTGTAAAAAATTGTTAAAATTTGACCCATGGAAATTGAAGATACACCATAAAGTTCCTAAACTATATACAACACAGGTGTCGGGATCGAAGTCGTGTAATATAGATTTAATCTAGTAATAGAATTTCTAAAATCAGGGCACAATTACAGACCCAGAAGATACTGAAGCAACTTTTTAATAATAAGGGGTTAACTCACTGAGTATGGAATCGTTTTACTTATGTTGGCGTAAGGAAGAAAGTAACATAGTCAGTAGGTAGGTCAGGCAAAACATAAAGGTTTTAGAAAAGTGAAAGTGAATTGGTGGTTAGATAATAATAAGTCCATATATGAAATTACTAAATATTTGTAAGTTACGTATGAACCAAATGAATGAAATTACTAAATATTTGTAAGTTATGCATGAACCAAATTAATGAAATTACTAAATATTTGTACGTTACGCATGAACAAAATGAATGAAATTACTAAATATTTGTACGTTACTTATGAACCAAATGCATGAAATTACTAAATATTTGTATGTCACGTACGAACGAATATTTAATCATTTCTTGCATTTGTTTACACGTATTATATGTATGTGTTATGTGAGAATATACAAAAACACATGCCAACTATAATATTAATAAGCGGATCTATAATATGGAATATTTGATAAAGGCTTAAAGTGCTAAGAACGATGAAGCCAAAAGAGGAAATGTGATATATGCCATATGAATTTATGAATTGTTGTAAGGGTGAACATATGCATGAATATAAGTAGATATATATAAATGTATTTAGGTGTATTAAATGCTGTAAGTCTCCTTTCTGATTTCCATAATTGAGACGTTTTTTTGTATTTATTATAAGTTTGTGCACCTAGAACTAGTCACTTTTTGTGGATAATGAAGTAAATATTAAGTATGGGAAAGATAATTAATTTTTGTGATAAATTATTATTATTAAATTCTTGAAATAGAGTACTTGCAACAGCAAACAAAACAAAGTAGGACATCCGGTAACACTGAATAAATAAAATATAAAAAGTTTTCCGTCCTTTTTTGGACATAAAATTACTATAGCAAACTATGCGCCAAAGGAAAACAATTATGCAGTAAGTTGTTACGATTATATTTAAACATGATCATGAAGTTAACCAAAAAGTAATAAGATAATTGATCACATAACTTTCGCTGTTTAACTATACACATTAATATTTTATAATAAAGATTTAAGGGAAAATTGTAAATTTACTTAACTAATTGGACATATTATTATTATCTAATTGGACATATTATTAGTAGGAGATAATAATAATATGTCCAATTAGTTAAGTAAATTTACAAATATATGCATAATATATCATTTATACTTACAAATATATGCATAATTTATTTATATGCGTAATATATCACTTACAGGCGTAAAAATACTTTTGATATCTCAAAAACTATTACATGTTTACTCAAATATCTAGGTTATCAAAACATTTAAGTAAATTCCCAGTAGCTTTGGTTTTTTATCATAATTTCCACTTTAGCATTTTCTGAGATAGGGACAGGGACATAATTTTTATGACATATTCAGCAATATTTTTAGGAAAACTTAATATAAAATAACAAAGAAAGTTTTGAAATCTTTATAGCTTGTTCTTTAAATATATACCTCTAGTAATACAAGAAATAAATAAAACATAAAATACGTGATTTCCACTGTATATAATGTTTATACAAATATTTTTAAACATTAATTGTATAACATCTTATGAAATCACAATCTACGAGACATATAGAGTTTAACATTTCTTATTACTATGGCAAATTTCAACGGAACTTTAAGAAAAAGGGCTATAGCAGACATATAGATGGACCGATACGTGAGTGATGTTAAAACGCATTAATTTTTTTTCTTACTATTATAAGGAAACATAAAACTATGGTTACTCTTCTAAAATATTAAATCTCTCTTAAAATAACACATCCAAACAAGAAAATGTTTCACAATTAAATGAAACTACGTGATGTAGTATTATTTCTACTTTCTTTAATTTCTTTACCACGACCTAGGTTTCGTTGTATTACAACATCTTCAGGTGGGATATTAGCAAAGATTCTAGAGACAAAATATCTTTACTAATATCCCACCTGAAGATATTGTAATACAACGAAACCTAGGTCGTGGTAAAGAAATTAAAGAAAGTGGAAATTATACTACATTACGTAGTTTCATTTAATTGTGAATAATGAATTTCTAGAAAATTAACGCCAAATATATTCAATACAAGTAAATGTTTTTCAAGAAAGTATGCAAGCTAAAACGTAGAGAGAAAATATAGAATTCCTTAAGAAATAACCATTACAAGAATGTAAATTACGTTCGTTTTAAACATTGTTTTTAAAATGTCATCTATACACTTTTTATTATGCAAAATATAAATATATATGTAAAGCGTAATGGATCTATAGTTAATTAGTGAGCATTATATTAATAATTTTAAATTTTACTTTCCCCTTAATTACATTTCCATTATATTTTCATGACAATTTCTTTTCTAAGAATATGTTATTACCTTAGCCACTAACTTTTAAGAAGAACCCATTCTTCCTTATATCCAATGTTCTTATTAATGTGAATATTTGCAAACTTATGCAACTGATAAAAATACGATAATATGGTACCGTTGAATTGAATTGACTGCAAAGGTGGAAGGTGGCACAGTTATGCCTCAATTGTTATGAGCAAACTTGTTGAAATCGGATTTGTTTGACTTGTTTAAAAGAGCTCTATGGTTACGTACTGTAACCGAAAGATCTGATGGTAGAGTAGAGAATGGTCATGGAAGCTTCTCAAAGGTTAACGGTGCTCGCATCGAGTTTGAGCTCGTCCAATTTGTTTTAACGAGCCCTTTGTTTACATATTTTGATAAGAAGAGTCTGCTAATGGAGGAGTGGAGGTAGTTATGGGAAGTTCTCAAATGTTAACTGTAAACCAATAGGGATTGGGCTCGTTTGATCTGTTTCAACATATCCTTTATTAATAAAAGTATATTTTTGGTTTTTATTTATTTAAAGCGTACATTTTATTTACTATAAATATAGAGGTAAAGAGACGTAGCTACTTTTGTTTCGATTTAGTCAATCCATTGCCTAATTCCATATTATTTTGAAAAAATAGGTTGAAAATTTCAACAGAGTAGCAAGATTGAAAACCAATATTCCCTGATCTTTTAAAATTATGGAGCAATATTGTTCTAGTCAATCGAGCCATTCGTTTGGAAATATTATATCCCACAATATTTTTAATCCGCCAAAGAGTATAATTTTTATCAAAACCACACGTTTAATTTTAAAATGCAATAAATAATTTAATTGCTGAAATTAATAAATTTGTCTAGGCAGACCATAACTAAAATTTATGCTGCAAGAATGGCCTTGAATTTTTCAGATTTTTTTTGTCTTGGAAGAAACTATGTTTCAGATATTGTAAATAAATATTAATGACACCGGTTAATTAATGTAAAAAATATATCAAGTATTTTCTTTTATTTAAAAAAATAAATTACATATATTTTAGTAACTTTTTACACTCCCTTTGAAAAATCGTTAAAAACACTGATTTATTTAAAGTCTTAAGTACCAGCTTCAAATATGATGTGCTAAGCTACACCTTCATAGTCTTTATTAATTCCAAAAAAAATTTATCAGGAATTGTTCGATAAATAAGAATGCTGAAATAGAGTGTACAAAGATAACAACAGTTATTACGACTAATAATGACGCTATTTGCTTTGCTTAACGTTTCAGTTATGTCAAAAGAACAATAATTTTCTGTTACAGGATTTAACATTTGTGTATTACACTTACTAATCTCCTTATAATGATAACGTATTTAAAAGAAATGCTAATAATTGTATGTTGGTATGAAAAACCTCTTTATTTACGTAATAAAATATACTCAATTTAATTCTTAACGATTCAACTAACGATTTATTTCAACAACACATTACGACCATTTTCATCATTTTAAGTTTACTATTGTTCCAAATATAAAATTTGTCTATGACAAAATGCTGGAACACCAGGAGATTCTAATAGCGAATTGGTCCTGGACGGCCAAAGTGCAAAAAATCTTCAATTGTATGAATCTAGACACAAAAAATAGCGAAAAGTTAGTCCACGTCCGGTTAGAGCAGTCCCGTGTTTGAAATTTTCCATCCCGTGTGTTAAATTTAATTTGACCTATGATCTGAGCCAAAAATTATTCTTTTGGCATTTTACCTTATTAAGAAATAGCATTTTATGAGATTATAATAAAAAAACGGGGAAACGAAGAAGCCGATATGTGTTAAATACACTTTTTGATATCGTTTCGAAATCTTGCAGAGCGAACGTATAAAATGCGTTTCCTTTCGAAATCAAAATATCCAAAAATAAAATAACATTTGGAATAAATTTAAATATTTTTTACAATTACTTTCTTTCATTTACCATAATTCGCTGATTTTTAGACCTCGAATTTAGTCACATTCCACTGCCAGAGATTCGGAATTTATGACGCAGAAACTCTTAAATATACTGTCCATTAGGAAGTAACCGACAAAATTCTATTATGTTGTTTTTAGGTCAAACATTAGTGATTATTAGCACAGCCGGCTGTCTCTTACGTCATATGAAACGAAAACAAGTATTAGAAGCCAATCTGTAACAACATCCGCTGATATGTATGTTTGAAAATTATTATTCGACAATATAATATAATTGAAACATACATACATCTCTTGAATCCAACGATAGTATTCAGATTTGTCACACATTTTTCAAACTCACGATTGAGAAGATTATTTTTAACATTTCGAAAGGGAACAGTGTTAGACATTATTTGTTATTAGCACAGCTTGCTGTCACTTACGTCACATGAAACGAAAACAAGTATTAGAAGCAAATCTATAACAATATCCCTTAATATTTATGTTTGAAAATTATTATACGACAATGTAATATAAATGAAACATTTGCCTACATCACTTGAATCCAACGATAGTATTCTGATTTTTCTCATATTTTCCAAACCCACGATTGAGAAAATTATTTTTAACATTTCGCAAAAAAGGCCTAAAAAGACTAAATAAATCGGAGATATTTTAAATATTTTGTCACGTATTAATTCAATTCTATATGTGAAGCGTCTAATTGTATAATTTCAAATGTATATTAATAGAATTGTGGAAAATTTGAGGCTATTATCTAACGTATTAATTGACGGCCGAACGTAACGAAATCGTAATGGTTATTTGTTCAACTATGAAACCCTAAGAAGGATTTAAATGGGCTATTATATTACCCAATAAAATAAAATATTTAGTCATTGAAAATCAATTTTTATGCCACTACAAAGTTATAAATTTAAGAAAGCTAGTAATTATAGACAACACTGAAGTCGTTTATTTAAATTTAAAATCGTACAGGCCTTTAAAAAATATTTATAAGTTTAAAAGTCACATATGTATTGCATTAATAGATTAAATATTGAGAGGCAATTCCATAGCCGTAAAAAGGCTAGATTTTAAAAATATTTTTGTGGGGCAGAAATTCTTTTTTATGCGTCTTATAAATGATATCTATATTTAATTTTATTACTATGTTATTCAATTTTAGATCACATGATATTCGAAATAATAATGATTTTAGAAAGAAATACCATACGTGTATTTCATGCACGATATTACTAATTAATTCAAAGCGATATTTGTTTCTTTTATACCCAATTAAACAAATATGCAAAACGTTACTTACAACTTGTGATCATACGTACGTTAATAAGTAGTAAGTAAGCTTTATAATTCTGCTAGGTGACGGTTATTTTTTTATTTCTAATAAACGTTTTTATTTATTAATGCTATAATATTTAAATATTATTTATAACCATAGCCTTACCATTTATCCCCTTTCGGGCGCACCTCTTGGGGCGAAAATTTGAAGATTTAAAAACGTGGAAACGAGGAGAAAATGGAAATGCTAAATAACAGCGAAACTTCGTCGTTAAAAGGAAAATACTTAACAAAATTAATTTATAAGCAATAAAAAGAGAAGTGACAGCACTCGCACTCGTAAGATGCCATGAGTTCTTGTAACAAATATTTTGATACCCGTTGTATGTATTATTTATTATATATTTAAATAGAAAATTATATGCTAGCAATTAACTTTAAATTGAATTATATGCAAATATAGTGATGAAAAATTAAGTGAGGATATTTTATAAATAATATTTCATAATTTTAAATTGGTTTCTAAGGTTATATAGTAAAACAAGGAATATTAAATTGTCCCTTTAGTCACTATTTCATAATTTTGTAAATTTTACACTTGTACAAAAATTTGCAAATAATTGCTTTATATTAAGGTCTCAATTAAAAAGAAGCAAAATATTATATAACAAAATAAAATATTACGTAAAGAAAAAGCTGTCAAATGCTTGTGGAACCAAACAAATAATCATGAACACAACGCCGAATATGAGTTTGGATTTCGTTAATATATCAAAAATATTTCTAATTTAAAAGTAATATTTAAATTCACGCATGACGAAATTGTTTTAGAAGACTGCATTTAGGGTTGACAATAAATAGACAATTTTATGTTAACTTCTATCTACTCGTAGTTGTTATTAATTCCAACGGTCAGAATATAACGCCCTATAGGCTTCTTCGTTAGAACTTGTATTGCAATTAACTTTTTAAAAGTTTCCACTTTATTAGTTTTGAATTGATTATTCACTATTTAAAGATATATATATATATATATATATATATATATATATATATATATATATATATATATACATATATACACACAGCTAAGCAAATCCTCATATCATTCCAAATATTCATAACAGGGAATTGTAATTTATGCGATAAATTCGCATTCAAGGCGACTTCCTATAATTGATTTATAAAAAATAAAAAGCCTTATCAAAATAGACCCCAGATTAAGTTCGCGTTCTTTTATAGATATATTTTCATGCTCTCATACTGCAGTGGAAAACCAATTTATTACTTTGAGCGAAAAGTGAAGATATTCCGTTTGTCTACCACATAATCTGCCCTTCACCTTCAAAAGGGAGCTAATGTATGTGTGAAACTACTGAGTTTCCATCGTACCAATGGACGGCTAAAGTACCTGGTTACAGGAGATGAAAAATGGGTGGCTTGTGTTAATATGTCGCGTAAACGAAAGTGGCTAGGAGATGCGGAAAAATGTGTACCTACATCAAAATATAACATTGGACAAACGAATGTGTGGTGGTGTTATTCATTAGGACCTCCTTACAGCTAACAGTACAAGTACAGAAAAAAATTAGAGTAAACAATTGATCAAAATAGCCGTTAAACTTCCTTTAAATAAAAAAAAATTAATGTTTACATGACAATGCTTGACCCCATGTAGGAAAAGTAATGTGTGAAAAACTACTTCATTTTAATGGAGTAGGCAATAAGGTGGGCCAAAAATTTATTTTTTTTTATTTTGATTTCTAATAATACGGAGACGTGACTAATGAGAAGAATTATCTTAAGTGCGCACTTTTCTTTGAATATTTATATCGTAAAATAAACTACAAGCAATAATTTGCAATAACTTAAATTATATTGAATACAATCACATATCACAAGTAAATAATAATATTACATTAATCGGGTGAGAAGTGCAGAGGGGTGAAAGGGGAGATGTGGACCTAAATAGCGATCGCGCATGCATTGTCTCAGTACACCTATTGACAAGTTAAAGGTCGCATTTGTTATTTATCATTGGTGCTTTTGAAGAACTCAGTGAGAATTACTACTCACGTAATAAAATATTATAATTTAATAAGAAATCGACTTAAATTTGAGTACAATACAAAAAAGGACTATCAACAAGATTTCTGAAACCGTGTCAAGAAAAATTTAAAATTTATGGCAAAAATATTTTGTTTCCATTGTATCGCTTAATCAAGTGTTATAATTTCTAAAATCATACAATGTAAAGCAAGAACTTAATTAAATATAAAGAGCAAGAACTTATTTAAGCAATGTAAAGAGCAAGAACTTAATTAAATATAAAGAGCAAGAACTTATTTAAGCAATGTAAAGAGCAAGAACTTAATTAAATATAAAGAGCAAGAACTTATTAAAGCAATGTAAAGAGCAAGAACTTATTTAAAGCGTCTGTCAGAATAGGAGATACCCAAGGCTCCAAGAAATTATTTGATTTGAGTTCATGTAAATGTAAAAAGTTTGAATTATATATTTGTCCTAAATAAAAGAAAGTACCTAAGAAAGAACGAGCTTTCTTAATCGATCTCAGAATAAACAGAATAATTATTATGAGAAATGTTGATTTATTGACAAAAAAAATGAAAGTGGAAACCTGTTACGATTCTCAAAAAAATGTTTAAACTTTGTTCATCTCACGAAAATCCGATATTAACGTAGAACAAACGTTGCCTTCTCATCCCTTTGTTCCTTTGGTTCTATGTCCAAAGGCCCAAAGGAACCAAAAAAGCGAAAAATACAGTCTGTAAAGAATGCATCTAATATTTGTGGCCGGTACGGAGTATCCGATAGAGTTGCTGCTTCTGTCGCTTCTGTAGTTTTGCAAGATGTCAAAAGTAATTGATAAGTCAAGATTATGATGGTCAAGACAAAAATTGTGACAAGAAATTCTAACTCAAGATCCAGTTAATAGTATTCCTGCTATGTATTTTGATAGACTAAAGGATAAGACTTTGAAAATTGTAACTAGAAGAGGGAAGCAATATAACGAGAGTTGAAGAATACATTTAAATTTTCAGAGAACCTGGCTCGATTTATGTCGGTTATACCATTCCAAGTCAAGGAACCATTAAAGGATTGGAGTTTATGAAACGATCAGGCGTCAGCAGAATATATCTCTACGGGATACTTTAGCCATAGGTTGTGATGGAACTGTAACAAATAGGAAATATGGAAGGGTAAATATGGCGGAGTCATATGGCTATTACAAAAGCGTTTTAATACACTTCTTCATTGGAAGAAAAATTAATACCGAAATTTGAAAGCAAGAACGATTTTACAGTTATTTGAATATTTTTTTTTCGATATCCTCGAATAGATATGCTAAATTATCTTATTAAATTACCATTTCCATTCTATAAATTGTGTATTTTTCACTAAATATTCCGTTTAATTCATAAAAAGTCATAATCCAAACCTATAGAAAAAAATTGAAATTTTCAGTTATTAAAAGCTGCTGCGCGGGTAGAAGGAGACTAATTAGTAAGATTTTTTTGGCTTGTTTTTTATAGCGTAAGATGGGTTACCTTTTTATCGTTATTAAAAGAAAATATCTGATAATACAGAAATCTCATACAAGAGCGACCACCCTAGTGTTCAACCTCACCCACCATGCTCTCTAGACATTTTGCCAATTAATTATTATTTATTTTGCTATCTGTCTAATAATTTACGCTATAGAACATTTAAAGATGAAAGTCATTTCCAGCCGGTTTTCCAGGCAAAGGGTCGTTGGCGGCAAGTGGTAGATACGATTGATTATATTCACTACATATAAAATAAAAAGTTGAAAAGTTTGTGTACAGAGATGGTGGATTTATAAATTCAACTCAATTATATATATATATATATATATATATATATATATATATATATATATATATATATAAATAAAAAAAGTGACGGAGAAAGTTACACAAAATATAAACTGCATTTTAGAAGACAAACTTCAACTATTTAATGAAAAATACGAACACCTAAGGGAAAACCAAGAAAAACGACTGCATTTTCTAGAAAAACAGGCAAGGAAAAATAACATAGTCTTTTTCGGAATAAAAGAAACGGAAACATCATACTCAAACCTAGAAAATATAATAGTGAACTTTATCAAAGAACATTTCTCTCAAGAACTGGATCGCTGGAACATCCAAGAAGTTAGAAGAATAGGCAAGAATGGTGAAAGACCTAGACCAATAATTGTCACCTTTAGTACACTGGGCACAAAAATTAATTTGTTTAAAAATAGGATTGCACGGACAAATAACGGTTTCTACATAACGGAAGATTTCCCACAAAATATTTTAGAAAGGAGGAGAGAACTTCAGGAACAAGCTAGAGTTGAAAAGGAAAAGGGTAACCTTGTAAAAATAAAATACGACAAGCTTGTCATAATTGAAAACAAAACGGCTGTCAATAACAAAAGAATGCTCTCAACTTCGCCTGAAAACAGTACCACAAAGGGAGCCGGAACAAAAACAAATACACAGGCTAGCAAGAAAAATAAATCACAAACACAATTAAGAAGAACTTCAAGCCTATCGGAAGGTGTATTAAAATCCAGGCATGCTGAATTATTTGATTAATAAGAATACGAACAACCCATCAGATCTACAACAAAATAACAACATAAATAAATAGCAATTACCACCCCCCTCTCGCAACGCCAACCACTATCAAAAAACCAAATACATCCTCCAAGCCGGCTGGTCACCATGGAGGATCATGACCATAACCCTCCAAATAACAAACTGGATACAAACAGCGCAATCAAGGGAAAACTGGCTCAATTTGGAGGAGGCCTTTACCTGTAGAGGGGTTCTTTCAGAATAATTTCGTACCTATAATACTTTAATATAATTTTTCTAACATATTTATATTTAAACTGTAATTATAATTACTAACTACTATATAATAAACTACAGATTATCTTTTTTTCAATAAGTACTAACAAAACAAATTAACTTTGTAAACTAACAATTTTGGAAGAAATAAAAGGCTTTTTTATTTTTATTTTTTATTTTATTTTATTTATATTTATATATATATATATATATATATATATATATATATATATATATATATATATATACATACTTGACAAGTGGAAATATTGACTACATTTTCATCAGAATAAATTCAAAATTCATAAAATCACAATAAAATTAATCTTAATATGTACTTCCCAAGAAATGGTGTTTATTTTATTTCTTTCTGGCTTTTACATTGAGAATTTATTTGGTTGAAAGTAAGTGAACGGAAGTACCTAAGTGACGAATAAAACAAATCATACAAATATTAAACCATTTTTAAAATCATAAATTTTAAATTTATATCTCGTTTGAAAAATATTAGTTTTAAAATGACATATGATGTGCCCCCTTCCTCTAATTCTTCTATCATAGAATTTGAAATAGTGACAGAAATCTTGATATAATCATTCTATTACAATTTTTAAATTAAATTACTTTAGGTAACTTATTATTTTATAATTGTAGGCCGATATGAACCCTATTTATAGCCATTTTTAATTCATAATTTAACCATTTTTATAAGTAAATTGTTTAACGTATCTAATAATTTACGTTAAGTATAAGAATTTGTTTCAAATTATTATATTTACTATTATCACATTTTACTAGATGTCACCCTCTGCACCGCTCGCGCGAAATCAAAAATATAAGCAACAAACAAAATTAATCAAATTCTACATGATATGAAATAATTATAAGAATACGCAATACGTGAAGTGAAGAAAAAATTACTGTTATTTTTAGATTTCTCTAACCTGAAAAAAGGGACCCTTACAAAAATACTCACCCCTCCGTTTGCCAAAACCGTTTTTTCGTTTCGTTCGATGCAAATATTTTAAACTTGGCACAATAAATCATATTAACTGGTACATAACTCACTAGCTAACATTCAAAAATATTTACATTTAAATATCAGGGGAAAAATTAATTACTCGTTTTTTTCTAAATTCTAGTGTGGGTTTTCTAAATTCTAGTATAAAATCTAAATCAATCACAATAATAACGTTCCAAACACAAAATATTGAAAAATATGAATTAAGTTATTAAATTTATTTATAGATTTACACAAAAGTTTTTATACAACCAGGGAATTATACTTTCATCTGCTTTATTACAATTACACCCACCCAATGTTGATGAGTCAAGCGGTTGTAATTCATTACACAAGTTCATATTTTTCTCGGTGGTTGGAGTTTTGATTAGGACAGTTTTGAATCTATCTTCTTTCAAAAAATATTTTAAAAAAATCGAACAACAAGTGTTTTTTTCACTTTGATAACTTTTATATCATCCATCTTAACCTTTTCTGTATCTTCATTCAAGTGTAATTTCCACCAACTTCGTCCGCGATTTATTTAATGTCAGAAAACCCTTATTATCTACTTCATCTATATGGACTTCCTTTTTTTTGGTCGTTAATGTATTCAGCCGGTATGTAAATACCTAATATGTAAAAATTTCAGGGATTTTGAAACATTACGCTAATGGTGGTTTGGGCTGATTCTCTTTTATGAATTTGTGTTTATAAGAAGGTCTTCAGATTTTCTATTCTATTTTCTAATTTTAATTATTTTTTAAATTTTTTAAATTAAAAAAATTGTTACAGTATAGAAACATTGCAATCATATATTTATTTTTTGCTGACCACGGCAGTGTTCGCTGTAAAATATTACTTCAAAATCTTCTTTAATTTTTGCTTGTCAACTTCTTACATAACTTAAAGCGTACGATCCTATTTCATTGACTCCACTTAAACCTTTCTCTTCATGCCAGACGTGGCAGTTTACATCATTAAGTCCAAGTTCATAAATTGTAAAGTACAGAAAATCAAGTTTTGATGTATAAATAATAAAAATTGGAAACATTTGTCCACGGCATTACGACTTGCAAATCATAGACAGCAGTTAAACATTATTCAATTGCTTTTTAATATCCAGCTGTTTTTCTATTCTTACTAAATCTTTTTCTTCGAAATGAGAGTCATTTTAAGTTGTTATCTCATCTTTGTCTTCTACATTGTTATAAGCTGTGCAATCCACAAACTTATTCTTTTTCGGAGTCAAAAAGAAATATTGTACACTTTGTCAAATAAGTTATAGCGTATTTGATAACTAGTATGAGCATTTTCCGACTGACTTTTTGTAATATAGTCTATATGTAATTGTCCAATAGAGAAACCTCCTTCAATGGATACCCGGCTCGTTTTAGCTCGACAATCATGACTTTCAATTCCAGGTATAGAATCGATATGTTTTTTAATTCTTTTTCCATTCTTCCCTCTTTTATCATCTTTCAGATAACCTCCAACTACAGAGTTTTTTCATGAAACTACTGTTCTTGTAGGTCTGTCGTATTTTTAAAAAAAGTCTTGCACACTCGGATATTTTCCCTTTCTACTTCAAAATGAAATGCATAGTTATAGTCTTTTCTTTTACTTTCTTCGCGAATTTTTTGATACTTAGGTTTTATTGCGGTTACATGTATGTCAACTTTGCTTCTCTAAATCTTCCACCTTTCAGTAAGTCTTAAAAATAATTTGACGCTTTCCAGATTAATCTTGTTATAACATTTCAGTTTACATTTATCAGTATATAGAATTCATTTGTATTTCTTTCATTTATTTCCGTGACCTAGATGTAGATACATATGCTCTACCAAAATTTCTTAATTGTTTTGATTTATTTATTCTTCATTATTTCGGTATAGTTTTTCTTTTTATCCCTGTTTTTGTTTTCTCTATTCCGTCTTCAACTGTATCTACTAGGCTTTCATTTATCGCTGCAGTTTCTTCTTTTGAAGACGACGACAATGCAAGATCTTCAAGGAGCAAAGATCGAGTCAATATCTACGCCGTCACACGAAAAGTCCTTTTCACTGTCAGGTATAGAGTTGGAAGAATTATTTCCGTCGTCCTCTGTGGCAATATCTGATTCCGGTATTATTAGATTACCCGAAGTCTTTGGATCATCGGAAAGTAGAACGTTAGTAATTTCTCTTGATTATAAATCACTTACCGCAAATTCAGTCATTCTACTTGGCCCAGGTTAGTGCAAATCCAGAAAAAGGGCTATAGCTAATATTATTACTATTGCAATTTAAACTAATAAAAGGAGTGCGCATGGAATTTAATTGATTTGGCAGTGGATCGACGTTGATGCCTGTGCTATGGAATTGATTGACCAGCTCTAGCTCTGAATTATTCGCTTTCATGGATTCAAACACTTGATAGTTCAGGTATGATAAGTGAATTTTTGTTTGACTTTAACAGAAGAGAATTATCATCATTTCGTTTCTTAGGCAAAGTCATTTTTAATTTTTTTTAGAATGAAGCGAAAGCGAAAGTTAATAAATCAATCGGTTTTTAAAACAAATTAAAGATTGTTTTTATAAGTTTGACACCTATATCTTTTGCGAATGTAACTAAACGAAATAACTGCGATCAAGTATCGTTTAATTCATAAACCATGCTTATTATTCATTGTTCTCCAAGAAAAGAATATAACATAATTATTCCAAGCGATTTGTAATATCATTTAATTTAATCTCATAGATGCATGTATTTTTGTCATATCTAGACACGTGTCAATATCTTAATTTCTTAACGAGATTAAAAAAAATTACGTTTTCCTATAAAGGGTACACTAACAAATTAAGTTTTATTTTAAATAATATACGCATTTGCTTGAAAAACATTTTTTTTCTTTAAATATTTCTTATTTTTTGTAAATATATATACGACATACGCTTTTTTGACAAATGTCACTTTTCTATGAGAGTGACGTTTTTCTACAATCAAAATGGCCGAAGACCAGAGTGTAAAAATGACACTTATGACATCTCGTGAGCTTAACGTGAGATTTTATAAATTTTCTCTTTTCTATATAAAATATAGCAGATAATATAATTTGAAAAATTTTTAATATTGCCAATTTTCTATTTAGGCGACGAAATATCTGCGGTTTTTGAATATGTGAAATATCACGAAAATTATGTTTTGGAAGTTTGATATTCAATTACTTTTAGACGGTACAATAGATTTTTATAAAATTTAACGTGGATATAGCTTATGATTCAAATTAACATTTTGATCATTCTTAAACCGAGTAATAACTTTATTCCTCTCGGATTAAAATGAGAGTTCCAAAAATTTCACTCAAAAATAAAACAAACGTATTTCACCTCTCTTTACTATTATTATTGCTCATTACCGACATTTTTTTAAGGGTATTATGCAAACTGTCGATCGGGGCAACCATATAAAATTTTGATCTCAATCGGATAAGTTGTTTTTTAGTTAAATCCTAAAAACCAAACAAACAAATAAAACTTATCTCCTTATAAAATTAGTAAGTTTTTTAAATACTCACTGACAATGCTTTGTAAATATTGAAAGTATTAAGTTTGTAATATAGGTAAATTATCAAGGTAATGAAATGCCAACGCGAAACATTTCACAACGATATGTTCCTGTGTTTATCTGATTGTTTAACAGTTTCTATCGACCGTCAATTCAGTAATTTACTTTTTAATACAAGACGAAAAAAATTTATCTCAATTTAATCTATTTGATATTCTAAAATTCACAGATTTGTTATTACCGATAACCGAAACACATCCAAATTCCTTTGTAAATAATTCACGAACTCTCTTTTTATTTTTAAAAATCTCCTTAATTCAGTCGATGCGTTTGAAATCTGAAATGAAATGCTATATATACTTATATTATTTGTACTTCAGGCTAAAAATACGTTAACTGGTTTCTAATCACAGTTTGAGTGGCCGCTCGTTTCAAATATATTGTGAGAATATTGTTTACGTTTGGCATTCGATAGTTGCTGGTAATTTGAAATGTTTCATTACCACTTCATATTGCCCTTATTTGCTGGACCGAAAAAACTAAAATAAAAAAAGCAAATAAATGTGAAATATTATCATCCTGTTTCTAATCAGGACAATTAAAATTTGTCAATTATGAAAAATAACCTTGTCTAAAAATAAATTCTTTCTTTTTCCCATTTTTTTAATTTTGAATAATTTTGTTACATGTACGTTTTGGTGAATATTATTAAATTTTAAAAAACCAACAACTCCAAAGATACCACGTAAGAGTCTGCCTATGGCGCTTAAAAGTCCTCCTCTTCTTGAGAATCGGCTTCCACCAACCTTACGTTCATCTTTATTGTCCTCTTTGACGTTATTCGTCTCCTCATCATTGTCTGAATTATTGAACTCATCTATGACATCATCAGGTATAGAACGAATTCTGTAGTGTGAATTGACTTATTTCAACCAGAGTAGGAATGTTTTGGAATGGCGGGAATTTGGATCGAACACTTCGAGTACCTTATGTAGTTTGGACGGGTCATCCTGGATGATCAACGATAATAAGTCATGTATTATTAGCTTTTTCCATACCATATTTTCGTCTCTTGCTCTGTTAAATAAAAAAAGAGAAATATTTTTGTTTTTAATACACATAGTAAAACGAGTGTGTTTGCGATATAAGCTATAATAATAAGCAACATTTTTGGTTATCTCATATCTTTTGAATAGCATAATTTCGTTAGAGTGCTTTGAGACAGCAAATGATTCCAACTTCATATATATTAGAATATATTTTTTGCTTTCTACTGGTGCTTTTACTAAGCTAATTAATAAGTATTTTAAAAATAACCTAAATGAAGAATAAAAACCTGCCAAAATTTATTATAATTATAATTTTTTCTAAATCATGGCTCATATTTAAAAAATATACAACGATAGATAATCAATATAGTTTTCCTGAAATTTTTAAGTCAGATTTTACAAATACTTTTTGACAACTCTTTATTTCGAGAATGCGCCATGTTCATTCATTTTTTTCTAATAAATTATCTTTTCAAATAGGTAATTTATTATTATATTTTATTTCCCATAATAAATTCTTTCAAAATACATGTCACATGATGTAGAAAATTAAAAAAAAAAATTTTAGTACCTTTATTTCTTGCCTTTCTAATAGTTACATGAACGTTACAAAATGTTAATACGAATTAAGTGGTATATTAAATAGGTTTAATCATAGAAAAAGGCTCACTTAAAACTGAAAAAGTACACAAAGTGAATGAAAAAGTGAATAAAAAATAACATCGCAACTGGGCAAGTGACGAGTGCTTTTTTTGAATCGTTACATACAAGATATAATGGAGCCAGAAAACCATTCACTTTAATCCTTAATTTAGAATTCCACCTATGATATTATAATATTCACATATAATAAAAATGCAAAAGCATATTTATTTGTTCTTCTTTTAAATCACAAATTAATAATCTATTTATAAGATTTTTGGTCAGAAATAGATGGCTCACCGGAAAATAATATGGGCTGTTTATAATAAAAAATATCATTCTAACTAATATTACAATTCTAAATAATATAATACATCCGAAAGTGCGTTTTTTTCACAAAGATGATTGGTGGGCTAGAAAACGCCCTAGACTACTTTCTAACCTAGGAAATTTCAATCTAAGTAAAACTAGGATCACGAATAATATTGAAAATGCAAAAGTCATTTATGAATACTTCTTTCATGTCGCAACGGAGCTACGGATCGACGTGATTTTTTATATCAATAGTTGGCAGGCTACAAAATGACATAGGCTACTTTCCAACTCGAAAAATCTCATCCTAATATAATAATCCTAACTGATATTAAAAATTCTGAAAAATATTTATTTGTGCTTCTTTCGCATCGCAACGGAGCAATAAACAGAAGAGATTTTTTTGCACAGGGATGGTTTGGGTGCCGGAATAAAACAAAGGCTCATTATAATATAGACAATGTAGATAACCCGGTAAATCTCATCTTAAATAATGTTACAACGACGAATTTCTACCAAAATAATTCTACAAAACTAACGCCGGCTACTTAATTTTCAGACATTATGAAGATATAATACCCAAAAACTATGAAAAAAAATATTTTTAAAACTTATAACTATCCGTTTTAAATAATAATATATGTTAAATAAAAAACAAGAATTCTTTCTTGTAATTAACTCCCCTCTACCTCCATTTCTATAAAAATATTTTTGAGTATTGATTTTTGATATGAGCGGGATTATGTATTTCATTAATATTCCAAATTTCAACTCTTTAGGTAAAGCAATACTTAAAAAAACAACTATGAGGGGTAGATGTAGAGAAAGGTTCCTTAAGTTTCTGTACATCTATCCCTCATTACATAAAGGTGTTTCCTTTTAAGGTACAGAATCCAAGAAATAGCGAAAAAACAATCGAAGGAATTTATAATATAATCATATATATAAAATAAGATAATTTTTTGTATGCTTCATGTTTTAAGAAATATCTAAAATTATCCAACGGTCAATTGACGATTACCTAAGTAATTGGATAGGATAATCAAAATTGAATCCTTCAATAAAATATTTCCAGCAGAGTAAAAACAGTGGTACAATGTGTCAGAATTGATTATATTTTAGTCATTTGAGATTGAAATGTAACCTTTTGTACATCAGATTCATTTATTTCCGATTCACCACCACTTTGGTTTCAAATTTTTTTTTTTTTATTATGTAAATTGAGTTTTAAATTCTGATTAATATTATAAACGCAAAAGTGAATTTGTTTCTATGTTTGCTTCGCTTTCACACCTTAATTACGATCGATATAAACAAAATTTTCTAAACATATGGCCCGTATTACAGAAATGAGCATAGAATAGTTCTGGCATGTAATGGAATTTCTATTGTAATTAAAAAGGTTGTCGCAAGGGCATGAGTAAGTATGTAATAAATAAGGGAACAATATCAGCCCACGATTGCCTATTAAATTATAGAGAGTAGAGGAAAGAAGAAATATGCCTTCTTTTATCACCATGCTTCGATTCTACGCACCTCAAAAATATTGAATCTTAACATTTTCCGTTGCTTCAATATATTTATCGGAAAATTTTATTTAAATTGCACCACATTTTTCCGATTCCTCGGCATAGAAGCCGTAAGTCTAATGTGATAGATAATCAATTGTGGTATCAAAAAGCTTAATTATGATCAGATAACAAAAATAGTTATAAAAGCATAGGGAAAACTTATGAAATGGCAAAAAAAACTGATGATTAATTTATCTTTTTTTCCATTTTCTGACCTCCAAAAGTAAAAATCAAAATGATTGATACGTTAAAATGAATCATACAGTATATAGAAAGAGGTACCTCCATGCTTTACAGCAAAATTATATAAAACGTTTTTATTTGGATGGAAATTTATTTTCTTTTTCTTTATTTTCCCCTCATTTTAAATTATCACTTTCAAGTTTTGCAAATAACGGTTGACGCTAATTTCTGGTTTGTGAAATATTTAAAATTTTATGAAATTTTTGCCAAAAAAAAAAAATTAACAAAAACACAAAAAGTAAATTACAATTATTTCCTTTTTCACAATTTTTTTGGGTTGTTTTTAAATTTTCTCTAATGCGTCATGAAATTTAATTAAAGATATTAAAGACAAATACGTTTACGAGAAAACTATAATAAAATAAGCGGAAAATTCGTAATAATATCATGTGCCATAATTAGTTTCGTCTGTCATTTTCAGAGAAAATTGTTTCGCTTATTATTTTGAAATTTTAAAAGCATATCATATGTAAATATAATATTCTAGTGTAAATATATTGTACATATACACACACACACACACATATACATATATGTATATATATATATATATATATATATATATATATATATATATATATATCTCCTGCTCTGGCACAGACAGGCCCACACGCAACGGCCTGCGTTTAAGTATACATATATATATATATATATATATATATACA
This sequence comes from Druceiella hillmani, assembly GCA_039881145.1. Taxonomy (NCBI): domain Eukaryota; kingdom Metazoa; phylum Arthropoda; class Insecta; order Lepidoptera; family Hepialidae; genus Druceiella; species Druceiella hillmani. The sequence continues at coordinate 9,748,250 of JAYKKI010000013.1, forward strand.
CCAACACATTTCAAAATTTTATGACGCGCGTTGGACGCTTTTTGGATAAGTAAAAGATTTTGGATAGATAGGTTGTGTTTGCGTTACTGACCGTAATGGCAGTATATCTGTAGCTATAACAGTGAAGTGTTATGCAACATTAGTGCTGTGTATATCTATGCAAATATATATATATATATATATATATATATATATATATATATATATATATACATATATATATGTAGCAGAACTCTTGTAATTTGTAACGACTTTGTATACTACACACCTGAGATTATTATTACGTTAATTTTATTTTTTAATATTACTGACACAAGAGTTTGCCTAAATGCGACATAGAAGAATCGTTTTGTATATTTATAAAAAAAAAGTATTCTTTAACTATGACACTTTTTGAAGAGATCCATAAATACAGAGAGAAATTCGTATTAAGCATTAAAGCTACGGATACGTAGACAAATACAACGTGTTATCGACATAGGAATAATAATTCGTTGAACTAATTTATTTTAACAGTGCCCAAGATTAATGCACATTTCTACCATATCTTGCAAGAAGTTTACTACTTTGGGAGATTCATGGTAACTAACTAAACCGAGGACAGACGTCCAAATGTCCAATTTCTAAGCGATTTTATAATTAGGTATTAAAATAAACAGACATATTAATGAATGTGGCACTATACCAAACCACTAACCGTGACCGATTGAAACAGATTACAGCCACTGCAAGGAAACGTAACAATACTTAAAAACTTTTCAAGCAACTTACGCTACAAAAGTTCCGTACACTCATACGCACTTATAAATCTTTATAAGTTCATAGTATTTCTATTAAACTATTTCCAATTATTAATTTATATAATGTAAATATACCTAGCATGTCTTTTACAAAATATAGGACAAAATATAAAAAAAATTATAATTGAAATTATAATTCAATTATAATTCAAATTATAATTATAAATTCAAATTATAACTAATTCAAATTATAATTAAAAATTAATTAAAATTATAATTAAAAATTATAATTCAAATTATAATTCAAAATATAAAAAAAATTAACGTTTCTCTAATTTTCTTTACCATGCTCTGAGATCTTGCTTTTGATAAATTTCATTATTCTATGTCAACCTATGTATTTTGATTTATTCGCGAATATCAAAATACACGGCCGAAAATGACGTAATTTTAATGTGTCTTTTTTATTGCGTCGGCTTGGAAACTTGACTTTTTTATAGTTTTATGGGTTCGCTCTCCTAAGTATATGATAATAATTCCAATTTGATACCTCGACGCTTTCCTGAGAAAAAGGGTCTTGACAGATAGACGGGGAGACTTACAATGAAGTGATCATACAAGAGTTCCTTTTTCTTTTAAGGTACTTAACCCTAAAAATAAGGAAAGTATTATTATATATACATATATATATATATATATATATATATATATATATATATATATATATACATATATATATATATATATATATATATATATATATATATATATATATATATACATATATAATACTTATGTACAAAACACATAATTATGCTTACAAATGCTCTCTGATGAATTAAAGTCGAGTCATTCTCCACTCGAGCATGCAAATATACTTTTGGTGAGACGCCCTTATAGCGACCTGGTATAATAGTTGATCCAGAAATTCTATTCGATTCACACCTTACTTTTCGTGGTCATTTCGTGTATATAGAGAAATAGTCATTCATAGAAGGTCTGAATTTATGTTGGGTAATTTCTAAGGACTTTCAATTTATAATAATAGCTTCAATACCAAGTAAGTTCGAAGTCATCTCTATTAAATTGAAGCCCACGTTAAACTAAATACAGCCTAATTATTAAACATCCCAAATATTTTCCTGTGGATTTTTTTACATGAAACGATATGGCTACTTCCCTTTTCTATTTCCTAACAAATTTCTCATTGTTATGCTGGGGTTGGGCTGAATAACCACATATTGATGTACAGAAGAGAAGTTTCTTTCAAGATGTTTATTTCGACTAAAATAAATGGATATTTTTCCATTTCCATACCCTTATTTATTTAAAAGTCTCTCACCCTTCGTACTTAAAAATTATCTGCAATCGCGTAATCATCATTTATTTTACTAAGCTGGCATCTAAAACAAAGTTATGTCCAAATTGTCTACATTTTCATGATAAACAATTCTTTAACTGCTTGATCGCTGTTACACCAGAGTGTAAAGTGTTTGTGGACAGTGAGGGTAATCTTGTTGAAGTATTTCATTGGTATGTGTTTAATTTTACTGAAATTAGTTAGTGGTCGTTTTATCGATATTGAAACGCGAAGAAGGAAAACTGTAATATTTTCGTAATTATAAATCAATACATAATATATTTAAGCTAAGTTAATGGGAGCCAAATTTATGACCGAATCTATTGTCTATATTAAGTGTTTAAAACATCAATCAAGCTCGTTCGTAGTTAATAATGATTGATAGATAGTTTATATAGTTAATTTTATCCCTATAATCATTTTCCATATCCAAAAAACTTAACAGAACTACATTTTTGTTAAATTTACTAAGAAAGTGAATGTACAAAGTCTAACCGTATATCAAACACATCAGGTTCTTAAACATATCAATGCAATAATTCAAATTATGGAATATAAATACTTGGAAAAAAGTAAACAATCGTTATTTTGGTTGTAATTGTGCAGGTGTTTTCTTTAGACATCGACGTAATCGTTTTCTTTAGACATGGCGACATGGCATTACGACGTAAGTTTTAGACATGGCATTACGACGTAATCGATAGTTTGACGATATTAATACAGGTGGCGAGAAATGATTAACTTCGTATTTTGATGTAATTAATTGTAGCAAATATGGTCAATGAACGTCATAGATGTTTGGAAATATAAATTGTGACCATAAATAATTATGTTCACGTAACAAATATGTCTTCAAATGTGGTAAATTAAGCAAAAAGAGCAGATAGAATTCTCATATAAACAGAAAAGTGTGATACATTTTAATGGCCTCTTTAAAGAGGAGGTTGAAAACAATACGAACCACTGTTACCATAGCTGGCAAAATGACGTGTGTTTTAATCAAATAAGATTTCTAAGGTTAATTTCCATAATGCGCTCCTACATAATTTATTACTCCTACAGTCAGTTACATTATTCCAAAATAATGCGTAATAGTAACCGTCTGTCGCTTTTCAGGGTTTCGTAATTGAAAAAATAAAAACTTGTCAAGCACGAGTAGAACTTGTATTGTTTGTAGATATTGCAACACTTTAAAAGTACATAGTATTTCTAATGAACTATATACAAATATTTATTTTTCCCAAACTAAATATTTTGCCTATTACATCTTTCACAGTCTTAAAATATGGTGCATATTAAAAAAATCTTAGGATTTAAGATAATTGCTACAGTTTCTCTATAATTCCCTAGCCAGATATTATTAATACTGTTTTATTCGTGAATTTTGGCTAAATAATTCCAGAAATAACGGAGGAGGGGTTCTGTATTTTCGCTTATTTTTTAAAATACCTTTATAGAGATGAAATTTAATATTTTTTGAAAATATATTTGAACATAACAAACCCATGGAAACAATATCCCACATAGTATATGAACATATTTTTTTAAGATCTTTATTTGCCTTCTCTTTCATTAATATCTGGATATTTTTAAAAATTAGCTACTTTAAAACGTGTGAGTTAATAATATGTATCACCAATCCAAATTTTAAGTATCTATCTGGCAAGATTTTTACATAAACCTAGTGTGGGATAAAATTATGTGACACACTCTATATTTCGTAGTCACAACATGGCGTGAATTCAAATAAATATGAATGGTGCAATATTTAAAAAAAATTATTACATTTAGAATCATAACTCTAAATTTCTATCTATCAGACATTTATCAGACTTATATATTTTTCATAATTTTAGGTTGTGTAGTTTCAGAAATAAAGGGAATATATTATTTTGTATATTTCTTAACAAATTTTTGATATCTTTTGCATAGTTTTTGGTATAATAACAAAAAACGTGAAACATATATCTATAAGATCCTCATAAACAGCCATTTAAACCATATCCTATTCTATATATGAAAATAAGATAAGATATTTTTGAGAATTAAAAATCTCCCTATAAATATTTTCGGGTTTTAGCTACTGAAAATATATGCAGGTTAATATATATATATATTTAAATTTGAAGTTTGCGTTGTTTTTTATAAAAACGCCTATTACTAACGGATGAACAGATATGTCACTAATTGTAGAAGAGTTACGTTTTTCGTTTTGTCTTAAGAAAATTTAAAAGGTAATCTTATACGTTTACTCTTATTGCCATTTTTCTCGTTTTTTTAAAAAGTCGTTTGAATTAGATAGTTGAAATTTGCTTTAAATGTAATTTGATCTAGGTAATTTTATAAAATATTCTGAAAGAAAAGACAGAGTTTCAAATTCTTTTGGAAATATTTATGCAGTTTTTGAATATTTTACTAAGCTCACCATTAATTTCTTGTCAGTAAAAAAGAACATTATTTCACATCCTTTTCGATTAGATAAATTTTTATATCCGATCCAAAGTCGAATCATCTAAGTCCTGTATGATAAAACATTGCCAACAATTCTCTTTCTTGAGAGTCGAGTGTAGTTCTAGGCGAATAAACGAATGGGACGCAATTTTTATGGAAGCATTGTTAAGAAAGGAAACAGTAAATACTTCAGGATTACAAATACCCCGAGCTTACTCCAGAATCACAGATATTAAATAATCCAGAATCACAGGTACTCCGATTTCACCCCAGAATTACAGACACGAATATGATAGAATCATAAATACTCCGAACTTCTCAACTCATGAGTTACAATTTATTAATTTTGCAACATAACATCTTCAAATGAGAGACTTGGACATCAACAGGTTGAATGCCCTCTGAACTGGAAATCGACAAATTTTTGTCTCCGATTTAGTGGGTTTTTCCCACAAATTGTGGAGTTACTTTAAAAATTGTGTAATATTAAAGTAAATCTTCCTTTTACACAAAAAAAAACACAGGCAGTTATAAAGACTATCGACAGAAGTGAAAACTTAAACCTATGAAAAAAATGGTGATTTTATAAAAATTCAAAGAATTTTTAATTTTAAAATCTGCGACAAAAATATTATTGAACTAGAATTCTATTTTATCATTCAAGTCAGGTTACTACTAAGCCACTATGAAATACTCTGTATAACGTATTGCAATGGTCAAATATTAAACAAACAAAAATAAATAATATGAAAATTGACACGTAAATATTGATACGAATATTGAAAACACTTGAAAATAAATTCCTTGTTTTTGTTATTAATTTTTCTATATAAAAATATTAACACGCAAGAATCCTACAATTAAATAATTAAAATAGTAATCAAGCTAAATCAGAACTGAAAAAAATCACAACATACACACATTGAACTTTCCACACAGTCAATTTATCTTTATTTGTATAGTTACATACAGCACTAATTTGCATAACACTTCACTTTTATACCTACAAATATACTGCCATTACGGTCGGGGACGCAAACTCACAAGATTTTACCTATCCAAAAAGCGTCCAACGCGCACGTCATAAAGTTGGCTATTTGAAATGTGTTGGTGTATATATATGTATATTTATATTTTTCAGGAAAAAAATAATATTGAAAAAGGTTACGCAATAAGTCATCAAGTACACTTCTAAGTAAGTCCACCTTCCAAGCCTAAAACGCCTCCCTCGTCGGTAAATTGTCGAACTCTTTGTGACACATGGGACAAATTCCGAAACTCGTCCATAACATTACAAGGGAGGGAGGGGATTTTGGCCAAGGATGTTAGTAATAAGGTAATATCTTGTATTTTTGAAGTCGGAATAATTCTGCCTGAATAATAATAAACACATCCAACTCTGCTATCCAACTCTGTTATCCAACTCTGCCTCAATAATAATAAATACTCTTCGTCTCAGTTTAATATTATTCAGCAATTGTAAATATTAATAAAATGTAAATATGAATGATATATCGTTTTTATTGTATCTACTTGATATTTCAGGCTAATATCTTCTAGCAGCCATAAAAAGATTAAAAGGTTTTTCATGTTTTATTCAAAACATATTAATGAAAGCAGATAATAAACAAAAATATCTTAAAAACAACTAATTGTAAATAGTAAACCTAGTAATTTTGCAATATTGCAATGCGTTATATCGTCTTAGACCAATAACCAGTTATAGTTTATTTCTATTAGCATCGATAATATTGGTTAAAAGCTGCATGATCCCAATTTCCCTGGACAAAAAATTACCATGACTGCATTGAGAATATTAATAACTTGTTCAAATTTATCATTGTTTTAAAACCTACACTTTTCCATTTTTTTGCCCATTTATACTTGTGTCATGAGTAAAATAATATCACAGGATCAAATTTACCTGGGAACTGTTTTATAAATATTGAAACCTTTTGATTATGTTAGTACCCGAAATTTTCATAATACATCGTGAATGACGAAAAATATGGTTGAAAATCAGACCTTACAAAAAAATAGTACTGTATTAAAATACTAAAAACAAAAAATTTAATTATTTACGTACAAATTCAATGCATATTCGAGAGATTTTGTTAAAAAGAATCATCTGTATTTTTTATAGTTCAGAACTATATTAAACGATTATCTAGCATTTTAATTTTTTTTTTGGATTCTGTTGTCTCTACTTCTACACCTTGCGTTTGTTTTCTACCTTCTTTTTATGAAAAGAGCATATTCAGATGAAATTTCGCACAAATATATCAATTGACTTAAGTAAAGTCATACACCATTTACATAAACCCCTTAGAGCTTAATATTATTCATAAGAATACGCTGATTTAAAAATTCCGTTTCTGATAAAATAAGGTTGGAAATATTATATATATTTCCAACCTTATTTTTAAATATCATATCAAAAATTAAAAATAGACTGACTTTTAATCAAAGGTGATATAGAAAAGAAATCTCCTTTTGGCAATAAATTATTTATTGAATTCAGAAATGAATAATAATATAACACAAATATTGTAGCAAAAAGAGCTGACGAATTTCCTGATGGTTTCATAAAATGTCTTACTAATATCAATTCTCCAATATTTGTAATTGCTGAGGTATTACTAATCTTACCTCCATTGCAATAGGTCTTATCCATTGTGTTTAATAAAGTTTTTTTTTCTTAAAATATCAATTTGCCTTACGGACTTAAAGAAGTTATTTTAATTTTCCAACTAACTTATTTTTAAACTTAACCTCATGTGGCTCGAAAATTGCTAACTTTTCACTAAACATCTGTACAAATTGGAAATACCATGCTCACATCTATTCTCCCAAACGACGTCGGCCTGGAAGAAGCAGCGTGAGAAACACGCACAAGTGTCAAAGAAGTTAACAGTTACTCGATAGCCTGATTTAAGTTCAACAGGTCTATTTTAAAATACGTGCACATTAAGATAAGGCGGCTTTGGTACTATGCCTTAAATCTTACAAAATATTATGTTATTGGAGATAAGGATATTTAAGAAGCAAAACCGAACACCAAAAGTAAATTGGAGAGAATTTTAATTGTAACAAGTCATTACATGCAAAGGATGTTAGTAGTGAAGATATTGCAATATAAGAGAACTATTACTAGAAAAATGATGAACAAATGTCAATATAATTTGACATGGTTGAGAAAATTGATTGATAAATTGACATGGTTGAGAAAAATGATTGATAAATTGACATGGTTGAGAAAAATGATTGATAAATTGACATGGTTGAGAAAAATGATTGATAAATTGACATGGTTGAGAAAAATGATTGATAAATTGACATGGTTGAGAAAAATGATTGATAAATTGACATGGTTGAGAAAAATGATTGATAAATTGACATGGTTGAGAAAAATGATTGATAAATTGACATGGTTGAGAAAAATGTAATAAAAGAGATTGAAATAAATGGAACAAGAGAAAAAAGAAGACGGAAAGGTCAAGATGGTGGAGCTAGAATAAACTGAGGAAAATTTGAGATTTTATTAATTTTTCTCCAACTAATACTTATGATAACACCATGATATTACTATTAACCAATATATCCAAAAATATTGAAGTTTGCAATACATATCTGTGCAAATAAAACTTAAAATGTGTACTATTTTCGTCCACCTGTTCATTTCGCGATATTTTTGGTTTGGACTTACGTAATATTTATTTCATAAAATGGATTGTGTTATAGACCTTAAGGATACAGTTTGAAAATTCAATATTTAAAACAATTCACTACTTTTGTTACCTCTTTTCGTGTGGCTCCACGGAAATCTAGTATACGAAGCGGCTTCGAGCAAATTTACATTTAGTACAAATATTTTAAAAACCATAAAAGATTTATTCTTAAATATACAGCCACCTCCAATCATTGATTTAAAAAAGTACGGCACCAACGTAAACTTTAATTAAACAAATGTCTCAAAATTATGTGTGATCTACGTACGGTGAATCTATTTTATGTATATAACAGACTATGTAATTACGTAAAAATAAAACTATATATTCACTGCTGGTCCATCGGCCATGACTTAAAACTTATAATTAAAGTAGCCATCAGTTTTGTGTATTCATTAATATTTTGTTATTATAACTTATATAAGTGCACAGAAAAAACATGGACGAAGTTCTCATCTATAAAAATGTCTTGACATGTACTTTTCGCTTCTTATCGCTTGAAACCTATTACCAAGACAATATTTTTACATATAAGTTATGGGAAGCATTAAAAATAAAAATAGACGTTGAAGGACTGTCAAAAAATCACTTGATGTTTTATACCACATAAATTACCTGCTGCATTTGTTTAAGATCTCTGTATAATAATACCACGCCCCACTTTCGCGAAGTTAGCATTTATATTTTTAATAAAGTCTGGATACGGGCAGATTTTTTCTTATTGTGTTTTCTCTTTTTTACTTCAATAATCAAGACTGCCCAATTTGGAGACAGCAAATTTAGGAAAACTTTTGAGAGGACAAATGAAAGACATGAAATTGTTTTTAATTCTTTGTAAAATGTGAGATATCAATTGGAAAATCGAACTGGTAAACTATGTTTTTCTAGAATTCTATGTATAAGATAGATATATTAATATTTTTCCTAACTCGTTTGGGAGTAAAACTTAAATTGTGATGTAAGGATATAGAATAAAAAATACTATACATAAATATAAAATACAAAGTATGAGTAGCTAGCTTTCAATATTAATAGTACAGAATTTTTACGGAGGCAATAAAGTGTTCAATTAACAATGTGTTGCAAAAGCTTATTGCATAAATATAGCGATAATTGTAAATTTCATAATTTTTCATATGTTCACCCAAATTTTACGCCTGGGAAAATATACTAGGCAATCGATTAAGAAAGTGCAAACATAATGTTAATATACGTCAATTGTTATTCGAAATACAATCCTAGTGCAATTACACTTTTATCTAACAAATTTATTTGTTGGTTAAACATAAGCGAGGTATCCAAATTTGAAATTTCGAATTAAGGCATCCAAATTGGAAATTTCGAATTAAGGTATCCAAATTTGAAATTTCGAATTAAGGTATTTTTTATTTTCGAATTTGGAGAGCAGCTAATATTTCATACATTTTTGTGTATGTTTCATTATTGCCACAGGATAATTGCGTGCGTAATATAGAATGAATTACCTTTATTTTGGATAAATCGGTTAAAAACCAAAGTTACTGTCAACGTTGAGGAAAAGTTTCGCCAATATTTATAATTATTTTTGGAAAATTAATTTAGTAATTTATCATATGCTTGATAATTATGTAAATATTGTTTTAATTTGAAACCCTTGTGTAGTTTAAAATAATCTTCTCGAATATTTCAGAAAAATAACATTATTTAGGCAAGAATTTCTGGCAGCTTTTATTTCAAATACCTCAATCCGCTTATGACTTATTGCTTAGAAAATTTAATAAATCTCTTTATTATCAGAAACGCCAAATGCGTTTGTGCGAAATTTATAATACAAACTGAATCATAAAATTTAAAATATACATGGATTTCAATAAATTTATTTTCACAGATTTAAATAAATTGATTGAAATATCTCTCTTCTCGTAGTCTTAATTAATTAAGGTTAAATGGACAATTCGATTTTACATGATATTTCAAAATTCGGTTACTAAGCAAACATAAGCTATTATTGTATAAAAAGGGTAATCATTTTCATAATATGAAGCAAAAAAACACTTTGATTTAACAATTTAAGATAACGACGTCTCGTCTTAAATTTAAATATTAGAGTAGTGGTGAATCAAATGAACTGTTTTTTTTAAATGAGTATAGTAAAATAGACTCTGACATAGTTTTTGACTCTTTACCCTATCATCCTAAGATATATATTTTTTTATCTATGCAGCATTCGCAGAAATACTCAGGCTATTGGGTTATTTTGTACATTTTTTTTAATTAATCTCTTTCAAAATTATTGAAAAGACCACCTTATTTTATTTAGAGAAAAATCTTAAAAAATGATTGAAAGACAATCTTATTTTATTTATAGAAAAATCTTTATCTTCTATTCAAGAAATAAACCAATTCAAAGCGATAAAATTAAATAAATTAAGCATATTTTTTGATCTAAGAATAAATTTGGGATTCATTTTATGAGATCTTCCATAAGATTATTTGAGTACAGTTATTAATAAATCAAATAAAATATTTTGATATCACATGATGAGATCTTAACCGAGATTATATGAATACAGTTATTATTAAATAAACTGAAATATTTTGATACCTCATAATGAGATATTTCTCAAGTTTACTTTAGAACGGTTATTATTAAATGAATTAAAATATTTTGATATCTCATTATGAGATTTCCCACAGGAATATTTGAGTAGAGTTATTATTAAAACAACATGTAGATTTTACTATTAGAGCCTGAATGCATTTATAACTTCTTTACCAAACAATTGAAAAGTGCTATTCTCAACTATTAGGCTTTGAAAATTCTGAATGCTTTGTTTGATGTTGGTGTGATTTTGAAATTTTTTGATGAGAGTCGGCAAAGGTAGCAATAATTTCTGAAATTATTTCAAGGCCGCAATACACTATAACTGGCGTTGCCTTATAGCTGGATCCCATAACTTTATGGCATGAAAAAACTGGTTTGGGAATTTCGTAGATATGCAGCTCATTTCTTAAAATCATAGTTTGCTCAGTTTCTCTGTTTTTTTTAAATAAAAATTACTGTAAATGTCCTTTAAAATGATGGCGTATTTATTTGACGAAAATGTAGTTTTTCGTCTGATCGACATGCATAGTTTTATCACTTCCATCAAAGAGCGCTCGCTTAGAGACATAAAGGTATTTCAATAATTTTTTTCTTAAATAATTTATCCTTTTATTATTTAAGAACTCAATATTAATTTAAGAGCGTTTTCTAATTTTATTAGGTATATATTCATTAATTAGTTCATTTATTCATTTACAGATTTTAATGTATGTAGTTGGCCTAAGGTGAACTTAAAGTAATCTCGGAAAGCAACCGGAAAGAAAATATGGATAAAACAAGAAAATAGTACCGAACAATTTTTTTCTATAATAACAAAAAAATTGAAGCATTTTTTTAAATGCTGACTATGAAATATCCATGAAACATAGTTTGCTATGTATTTTATATCTATATATATTTTTAATTTTTCTTTTAATATCTCTGTCTGCAGATGTTATCAAAATTATATCTGCATTTTTTTCCTTTTTAATGTTTAATTAGTGATAATGTTTTAAATAAATATAAATTTAACTTTATGCTCTCATTTTATTAACTTCCAATATTACTTAATTAATTAAGTCACATCTATCTAGATTAATGAACACCGTTGATAGAAGTGGCGGATTTACTGGTACAAAAGTAATCTTTCATAGCCAATCAGAAAGGAAACAGTGATATGGAAGAAAATAGAGTGGATAAGATTCCATTCTTTGTTAATTAAATGCCTTTTAAGTATTTTGTGTTGTTCTGGCTATGAAATTAAATGATATGTATTTTAAAATTGATGCGGAATTTAAATTTTTTTTTGAATATATTTATTTGCAGGTATTATCATATATCATGTCTACAACAAACTTGCTAGATGTAATATAATTTTTAAGATTCCGTACCTCAAAAGAAAGAAAAGAACCCTAACAGGATCATTTCGTTGTCCGTCTCTATGTCAAGACGCTTTTTCTCAGGAACGCCTGCAGGGATCAAGTTGAAATTAATATTAAATAATTAGGCCCACGGTTTTTAAGAGCTGTAAAAAATTTACCCTTTAACCAACGTAATAAATAGATACTAAATCTCATAATACTCTTAAATAAACATATACCAATAGGGTATTTGCAATTGACCTAGAATCGTAAAATTGTGCCATAAGTAAGGTCTCACCGCAAAGGTAAAGGAACGTATAGTTAATTAAAATTTAGTAACGACTCTCTTTTTACTTAAAGTGCTCAAGTGTGTAGGGAATCATTTTGATCTACTCGTAGTCAACTGCTTTATTTTTTATATCGTAAAGTAATTGAATATACATACATACATATGTATATATATATATATATATATATATATATATATATATATATATATATATATTGGGGATTACATTGAAAAAAATGACACAGCCATATCTAAAAAAAGGAAGAATCACATGTGATAAGTTTTTCACGTCTCTGTCACTTGGTGAAATTAAGCTGGTTAGGAAATACCTATCTGCATCAAACAAGCAAAAGAAGAATTGTGCAGTACGATGGTACTGAAAGAAGACGATAGCACTTTGACAATACATCAAGGAAAGCACAAAATAAATTTTGTTCTCCTTAGCATTATGCACTCAGATATTCAATTTGAGACTGGTATAAAAAATAAACTGGATGTAGTTTAAAGTACGAGGTAGACGTGAATTAAATGGCTCGCAAATATTCTGTAAAAGCCCTGCAAGCAGGTGTTGGCCAGACCTTTTATAATTTGTGTTAGCGTTCTTGTTGTCAGGTGAAATCTTTTTGTTTCGGTAACAATCATTTATGGAATACCAAGCCTGTAAAAAAAAAGTTCGCAAGAAATGCACATCGAAAGAGTTTTATATGTGCTTATTTGTGATTTCGATGAGTGATTATACTACCTTTATAATTTTATTTCATTTTTAACTTTAATTATTTGGGATTTTACTTTTATAATTATATACTTATCATATGATTTAGAAAAGTAATTGTAATACTTTTTTTATTATTTTCTTTAATGTTTTACTTTAATTATTTGCGATTTTACTTTTATAATTATATACTTATCATGAGATTTAGAAAAGTAATTGTAATACTTTTCTTATTATTTTCTTTAATGTTTAACTTTAATTATTTGCGATTTTACTTTTATAATTATATTCTTATCATGTGATTTAGAAAAGTAATTGTAATACTTTTCTTATTATTTTATTTAATGTTTAACTTTAATTATTTGCGATTTTGATGCATATCATATGCCAAAGTACTTCCAAAATATATTTATTCTGTAATAAAAACATACTAATATAATTAAGAGTGTCATGTTTTACATATTTTCGTATTATTGTAGCAAAATAACAAATTAGCTAAAATTTACTCATCCGCCCTTCTAGGGATGTCAGGATTTTCCGCGCTTCTAGTAATAAAGTAGTTAATCTAGGATAGACGACAGTTGCAATTGGTTAGTGTTCTATTAACAAACTTATACGGACAGTGTTTAATCTTAACTATAGTTTTAACATTTTTATCCGTAAACATAAATTTTATACTTAACGTGAAATTGCATGGAAATCTGCAGAAATATCCATCATTGTTTCATAAACCATTTTAAATATTTACTAACTAATCCATTCATCAAAATTCATCCTTCCGTTTTGAATGTTTCTATTCCACCTTATTCGGTCTTATCTTTTTTAGTTTATTCATATGTAGGCTAACAGCGATCAATGTTTGTAATATCGAGGTTGTCAGTAAACTAATATTTTTTTGTTGTTTTTCCACATTGCAACTTTGTATAAAAAAAGTAAAACTTGTTTATTTTTTTTTACTTTACATATTAAAAAACGCAAATTTCTTCTAAATTAACTTAGTAAATTTTATATAATGTGAATATAATCAAAAGCCATTATGTTGTACGTAATTTTACTTCAAAATTTGTTCTCGGTATTAATTTTATATTTATTCTCATTTGCAAATAAATGAACTATCAAAAAGAATCCAGGAACAGAAGATTCTTTTTTGATAATTTATTCTTAGCGTCTCCAAAACAATTTTTTAAAAAATCTTCAAAATTACATTATACGTATATTTTAGATGTAAACTTTGGTGTATTAAATGAAAAACGAATAACAATATTGTGAGTCGTATTCATTCGCTTATGGTTACATACCAGTGTATGAATAAATAGAAGTTTGAAATAGTGCAAGGTGTTTATTTTTTTAATTTCCTGGTTCCAATCAAACGACATCTGTCTCACTCATTTATTTGTCTTTAAGTCACCGCCATATAACTTGTAAATTAAAAGTGCTATATGTAAATCATCCAATATTTTTTGGACCTAAAGCTCCCGGTACCAGAAAAGTGACCATGACAAAATTATTAATATATATATATATAAATTATGGCACGGGTGATATATATCACCCGTGCCATAATTTCTTTAATACAGTATTCAAAGGTGATTTGAAAAATTTGTATTTCTTTGTTTAAATTTATTAATTGCAAGTTAGGTCTATGGCACTCAAAAAAATAAGAAAATTTAATATGTAATAACAAATTAGTTTTACCAATAAAAAATAAATTTAATTTAGATATTCCATATAGCAGAAATCGTCTTTTTCATTTGTCTCTACGGCTGTAGACGATTAACTGGGCAAATGTACACATATAATAATTAGTATTTGCAAATGATTTAATAGAAATACTATGGTTTTAAAAATTTTATATTTGAGTTTGTACGGGATGCTGACGGATTTTCTGTATCTTCCAATATTATTGGTCTTTTTCTCATAATTGATGAGAATTTTTCATGTTTTATTTTTTCGAAGCCTATTACCTATTTTGAAAATATAAGTGAAATGTAGAGTAGAAAACGAAGGAATGAATGAAAGAAATTATGTATTTCACCAATATGTATTGTGTGCTTTTAGAAAAAGTAACATTTACAGATTATTAAGTTAATATTTTTTTATATTTAGGTACACGTTGAAAAAAATACACCTATCTATTTCGATACTTACATATTTTACACTTACACGGACATAGAAATAAATGGAAATGTATATATTTCTTACCAACTATAATTTGTTCCAACGGATTGCAAAGACCACAATTCTTCAAACACTCAATGAATTGCGGAAGATGATTGGAATAATCAACATAATTCTCGATATCGAGTTTTTCGAAGGATGGATATTTCTTCTAGCAGCTCACTCCAATGAGAAATAGAAAGGCACTCAGGACTTTCAAAGCCAGCATGCTTTGTAAGAAATAGAAGAAAAAGGTTAAATTTAATCGATTTTTATCGATTTCGATGGCTCTCTTCATACCAGTTTTAGATCGGGCGTAAATTAGGTAATTTTGATTTGATGGTGTAAGTTGAAAAGGAGGATACACACACACACATGTATGTAAGCCCCTTCACAAATACCGTAACTCGCCATGCTAATTTGTATTAGTACCGGATTCACGAGCACAGTTACGAGTAGGTCTTACAAATTGGATAGAATATACAATTTTTTTCATGCTTGTGACAATGGAAGTGGTTTTAGGCTAAGCTGATGTAAAAAATGGAGGAAAATCTTTGTTATCTTCGTAACGACAGCATTTTTAAAGAGAAAAATCAGTATCTCATTTTCATCTACTTTTCTTCATCTAATATCGCTTGATAGAATGTTTGGAATGATTTATTTGTCGCTTGAGATCAATGGTAATTACTGAATATTTTCTTGCAAATCAGTTTATCAAGAGCATTTTCATGCTAATCGCCATTAATGCGATTAATGGTTAAATAATTAGTTATATTCAGTGGTTTCTGGGTGTCCCCACCTGACTGCAAATGAACTTCAGTTAAAGTCGATGCCATAAATTTAGCGAGGAACACAAGTTCGGGTTTAATAATTTATTACAAAAATTAGGTAATATTTCTACGCATTCAAAATCAAATTTCGTCTGCTTAAGCGACACGCTTAATGCGCTTCGTATCTTGTATTATCTTGTACAATTTAGCTACATTATATTCCTCGCTCCTAATACGAGTTAGCTCCTATTTACAGATTAGGACTCTTAATAAGCGTGCTGGAAGGATTTCGAAAAGAAAAGTCTTTTGTATATAGATGCATCTGTGTGATACGGAAAGATTTTTGCTGTAGGCAGTAGCCACTCTCGTGTCGACGTTTCCTACCTTTTCTAATCAAATCTGTGTACATTGCATTTCATATTTTTACGTTGTTTTGACCGTTTTAGTGCTTTTGACCGTTTTCTTATTTGGTCTTTGTTTACCTCCTTTTTTTGTACTCCCGGCGATACCTCGAGTACAATACATTTCCACACACTTCCATGCTTCCACACACGCATTGCTTTAGTGATCGCCATATCAGATAATACCACCTCATTCACCATATAGGTAACACAAGAAAAGAAGAGTCGTCACGAGGAGATAACAAAGAAATGTTTAAGATGGTAGAGGTGAATTCTAACAAGTGTATGTTAAAGTATTTTTCTGCTGGCCTTCTATTGTAAGCCAATCGTCCGACAGACCGCTTCCCATTTATGTCGCAGCGACAGCCAGTTTAGTTTATTACGCGTATTTCCACAGTATTATGTTGTATGGTATTATGCTGTGGGGCAGTGCTGTAGACATTAAAAGTAATTTTATTCTGCAAAAGAGGGCAGTCCGAAGTATATATAATATGAAACTTCAAGAATCAGTAAAAGATCTATTTAAAGAGGCAAATATTCTGACCTTGCTGTCGTTATATATCTATTAAAACTTATTGTATGTTAAAAAGAATTTAAATTTCTTTGTTACAGGGTCTGATATCCATACTCTTAATACAAGAAATAAAAATAAAATTCATAATATTAAATTTAGATTACAAATTGCTAATAAGTAATTTCTGCGTAATGGTGTCTGATGTGATAAGCTTTCCCATAGCGAAATTTAAAATGCATATTGAACAAGTGCTTATTTCAAAGGCTTAGACATCAGGTGTTATGTTAAAAATAAAGATATGTGGAGGCCATTATAGTGTACAATATAGTTTAAAATGCACTTTTTGACCCTCATTAAGAGGTATATGTAGATATACGTTTAGGTAATAAGGATATTTATTCATAAAAATTAGAAGTTAAATCGTGACACGTCCAAAAAACATTAACAGTCCTACTTAAAAGAAAATAAAAGAAAAAAAATAAATAAATAAACTCATATATTTTTATTTAAATGTGTTAGGATTTTAATGGACATTTCATTTATATATATATATATATATATATATATATATATATATATATATATATATATTCAAATTCGGTATGATTTCAAAATACGCAAGAAGGTTAACAAAGAAAATTATCGTTAGATTGCTTACAGTGTTTATTTAACGAAACATTCTTGACCGAACTTGTTTACTTGACACCATTTGCTGTTTTTAATTTACTCTTCGCAAATTAAGCTCGAAGGTCAAATCCACCTTTACCATAATTTGTTTTTCATTCGCTCTTCTGTACATACATATCTGTATCGCCTCTTTTACTATATTTGTGTTACGAGTATTTACACGGTAGCTCAAGTAAAATATTCATTTCAACTTACGTAATGGTATTGCAGTTGTGTAATTATTATCTAAACTTTAATAATCTGTTTAATAAAAACATGATAAATGATGTGTGGTGAAAACAAATATATCCAATACGCCAGTATATACTCAAAATATTACAAAAATTAATTAGAAAAAAAAACGTAGTAAAATGTAACTTGGCGTCGTGTTTTAAGTTATTTATGTTTATTTTTAATTAACAAAAAAATTCGCCGTTCACTAAAATATATTAAATCTAAACATATATAAAGAGCCTATAAAATTTTTACGATTTTCTTTTCATCGGTAAAAATATCAGCTTACGGATTAGTCAAAGTAATATTTGTCTTTGTCAAAAAATGTTCTATTTTTTCAAAACCAACTTTCTGAAATGACTTCATAAATTCAGTCCATTTAATCTCAACAAAGGCTAATCGCCAAACTTTGCACCCATCTATATTCACATATTATTTATACCTATTGTAAGAACTTCTAATCGATCTGAGCAATAATCACGACTCGCTTGCTGAAGATTAATTATCCCTGGAATTTACACTCTATTAGTTTATATACATATATATATATATATATATATATATATATATATATATATATATATATATATAGACATTTAATAACTTTCCCATCTCTTATGTGGAAATAGAAAATCGCCCTAAGCTATGTAGTGACCTTTGGCGAAAGACACTGAATGTATTTTCAATTTGTCTACTTCTTTACAGATTAAATCATAAAAAGTCATTTCCTTTAGGTAAATTCTATATAATTTTTAAATACCAGCTGCGGGTATACCAGATAGTATTTAAACATTTAGGAGCTAGGCTTCGCTCAGGGAGATTATATAAAATTTTGTGGTAGTAGGAACAAAAGGATAAACTTTAGTATTTAAGAGGTAACAAATTTCAGTTATTTACAATAATTGTTTATAAACAACATTTTTCATTTTGTTGCCCGGGGTATACATGTACAAATTTTTCGAATTTTCTACTCGAGAGCAACCTACATATAGTTGACAGTGAGAAAAGCAGGATTCTTTGAGTTTAATGCCGCAATGTTTTAAAGTTTGTCCCTACGCTTTGTTGATTATAAAACTATAGACTAATTTGGTTGGAAATTGCTATCTTTTAGAGTTAGAGTAGAGATTAGCGGTATTCTGGGGATAAATACTGTGTGGCTTTTTCCTTTCGAGTCATAATTTTGGCTTCGACGATGTTATTCAATAGCAGTTTGATGATCATCCTTGTTCTATTACATAGTTTTGGTGAGTTGAGATTTATGAGCAGTATGATCGGAGGTCCAATTTCCAGTCGAAGGCAGTTTAATGGCATTCCTTGTAGTTGCAAAGGGTTTAAAAATTCCATAGGGAAGTTGACACTTTTTTCAACGTTTACTATCGTGTAGATCGATTTGTATACTCTCTCTTCACCGGGAATTTTTTTTTGAATATTAAAGTTGATAATATCGACAATATTATTTTTAGTTGCAAAAATTGCACTCTGAAATAGCCACTCCAGATTGATATAGGTGTGAACAATGTTTGGATAAATTTGGTCGATGAGTTTGTTCTCAGTAGTGGCTATGTTGCAGAAATCACTGTTGAGTTCAATGAGGCCGGTCATCTGGTCAGTAGGACATGTGCCTTTGACTATTTTTAAAGGTTTTTGAGCAAAATGTGCTGTTATTTTATCTTTCGATAGTTCAACTCTGATCTTTTTTGTTACTCGCAGTCTTTGTATGTATGGCCACATATGTATTTTTAAGCATGCATTGATTTCTTCTTCTGGTGTTTACTTGGGGATAACTGGAAGTGTTTATCGAAAATCTCCTGAGAGTACGAGTAGAGCTCCTCCCATTACTTCAGAGTTTCCTTGCAAGTCTTGTAATATTTTTTTTCATGGCTACGAGTGATTTTTAGGTACCAATGTGCATTCGTCCCAGAAGATAATTTTAGCTTTTTTAGAAGTTCACCCCTTCCAGATACTGAGAATTGTTCTCTAGCTATATTTATCAGTAGTTGTAGGGCGGAAATGGCAGTTCGTCCTCCTTCAAATGTGATTTGTCGTTTAGCACCTATTTCGATCAGCAATAGATTTGTTAAAGACATTTTTCCGTGCTACCTGGCGCGTCCAAGTAGATAATTCCGCCAGTGTTGTTATTGATCCGGTCCATGATAACGTTGCAATTTTTTTTTTATCATTGAGGAGTGGTTTGTTGTGAGCAATGTATTGAAGTAGTTCGTTGGTGTTATGGCTTTTTTACTTTGTAACTTTAAATTTTAGCACAATAAAAATATCTTTTCATGTTGCTGGCATCCCGTGTTGTACTAAGGTCTGTTTTTTCATTGCCAAACTTTTATCTTCTAGGCGAATGAGTGTTTCATTGAAGATGTCGTCATTGAATTGGATGGCTAGTTTTGGATGAGCTTGTAAGATTTGGTATAGTAGTATACTAGCTTTAAAGGAGTGCCATTTCCCTTTTTGATTCGATGAGTTACACGTTGTTAGTATTATGGCAAATAAGTCTTTGATTTTTTTACCTGAGGCTGTGAGTGAGACTTCTTGTAGTGTTAATTCCCAGTCGTTGTCGTTCTCCAGTATTCCTAAGCGTTAGCAAGCTTCTATGTACATCTGGTATAGGTAACCGTCAATAGACTTGAGATCTGTGAAACTTGTTGGTCCCCGTTTTTCGTGTAGTAACATTCAGAGATAGAAATATCTGGCGTTGTTCGGATGTATGGTGTATACTTGGCCTAGTGCGTTACTTTTCCGGATTCCTGGATGATCCGGATGATCCGGATCCGGATTCCTGGAGATTTTTTCTTGTTGTATTCTACATATAATAAGCGAGGACGTCGACATATAATAATGTTTTTGCGAATGGATTCATGTGGCACAGTTGTAAAAAAGCTATTAATGTTATGTGCTCTGCTTGCATTTTTGCTGGCGATGTCTTTTGTGAAGTAAACTCTCTGTCCATTCTCCAAATGTACTGATAGATATTGCATAGACTGTTCGTGTTCATGTATAGGAAAACCAAAAACCCGCCGTGCTGCCTCGTTACTGTTGATGTATCTTTTCATTTGGTACATGAGGCTCTCGTCGTTTCTGTTTTGTTTTTCGTTGTCTTAGGCTATATAAAATATTGCCATGCTACTGCTTTATTTCACGTACTTACAGATATATTTAATGGATTTGGAACCATTTGGAAAGTAGTGGTTTATATGGTATTATCCATTGACTATCTATTCCCAGTCTCTGCCTCGTATTCGTATTTTTGCTGTGAAGCCAGTTCCTTTGGCTAATCGTCTTCTGCATTTAGGATAGCCATCATCTCCGGTTTGTACGTCGTCCAACTATGGTTTTGGGTATTTTTTTGTACATTTTCAATTACTCAAATATGGTGAATTGGGGTTTAATAGCCCGCATTGTTCGTAAATCACGTTTCTCAAAACAATGTCGTACAGCTCTGGATCTTCTTGTGGATTAGGAAATTCAGGTTATATCATTTTGACGATATCCGTGGAATGAATTCTGTTGTGTAGCCATATGCGATTGTGTGAGTGAGGCTGTCCTCGTTTTTGTACATCCAGCATAGCCCTTCGATTTTGTACATCCAGCATCTGACGGTTCCAAAATTGTCGTATTTTGTGATGACTTCAATAAATCTCATTTGTTTTTATTGGAAAATTCGGGCTATTATGTTATATCAATCAATGACAGCTTGTCCGTCTCTCAGTTGTTATTTAATTACTTACCACGATGAGTTAAATTTGAACGTTATGAAGAGGTCACTCATTCATATTTTCTTAAGTAGGTTGTGGCATCTTGAGTGTATTCGAGCAAATGTCTTTCGTTTCCTATGTAAGATGAAGGTAAGATTGTTCCAATGTCGTCAATGTTTTCGTCATTTATGGTCACGTCCCAAAGGTGGATATAATCTTCTTTGGATAGTTTCTTCTGATTCGGTCTCATGTAAACCATCCGTTTCCCTTCTATTTTTGCATACATATCTGCCAAGAATTGTTGGAATAAACAGAGAGAATTGTTGGGTTGAGAATGTGATTGCATATTTCATTGTCTCTGATCATTAAGCAGAAAGCCTAGAACTCCTTGGAAGTGACTTTTTTGTTTGTTTATACTCCTGTTTCAGGACGGATTTGTTTCACAAAAAATGATATCCGTCCTCTCTGTGTCCAATTATTTATGGATATTGGAGGGTATCAAATGAACGGTGTGACTCTGCAGTATGTCACAGCTTGTGTTTTCATTGCCCACTATCTGAAGTACATTAAATGGACGTACTTATTCTCCAGGTGGCCTCTTGTCATATTCAATTTTATTCGTGTCATTTTCATGTCAATTTTATAGTCATAAGAAATAATTCAGTCAATATGTAAATAAGTTGATTGTATTTTTGTAAAATTCTCTGTACATCTTAGATTGTTTCTCGTCTCACACTGCTAATGTTTGTGCATCGTTTATCAATTTTTATATCTTTATTTTTGATGAAATATACTTGTAAAACTTTTAGTCTTCGTTGGGTAGTGGTAATAATGATTCCATTTTATTACAGATTTGTCCTTTGATGTAAAAAACATAATAGATTGCATCTCTATTAACGTTTATCGAAGTGACACCGAAAGAAATCATTTGGGAGCTGGCGTTTTACGCTTTTATATTTTGAAGAAAGTGTTTTGATTGTGGAGTTTCCCCAATTATGTTATGTAGAAATTCCTGTGGAGGTACTTCCAGTCGTGGTAATCGAGTTTTTTCATTTATGCAACAGATTTCTGGTGTTTTTCTACTGAATTTATTCGTATTGCAAAATTGGCAGATATTATCCATTTTTCCGATTACAATGTGTTTGTTTTTGTCAGGTCGTAGCGAAATGCTTCATTTATAAGTTTGTACTTTTTACTTTGTTCGCACTTCTGGCAAGGTGATATTTTCATGGGTGGCTTACGTTCGCAATTCTTTATTATAAGATTGTGTCGCAATTCTTGATTCAGTTCGTTTGTGTGTTCTTTGATTTCTCTGCTTATCAGGGAGCTCATTTTCATTCGCTGGGAACGTAAACGTACTTTACGCTCTTCGACTGTATCGTTTTTTGCTGTTCTTTTTATTTTCTTCGCTGTCCGTTTTGCTTCAGAATGGGCAAGATATCCTCCTTTTTTACGTTTGGCATTGTATTAAAATATAAATTGTTTCAACTTTTTATTAAGAAAGTACACTTTAAAAACTTTTCACAATTTATTTTTGTTTTGTATTCATTCACTGTATCACTTTGATTACTCGAAGTTCACTGGTTGTTCTTATTCACTCAGTGCACTTCACTGATAAGAAACTGACATTCAAATCCACGACAGACCTTGCCTTATATACCCCTAAATGTTGCGAAAAAATTTTCAATAATCAAGAGTGGTCTGGAATGTTCTACAATGATCTGGGACGTTTCGGGATATTCCCAAAAGTGCCAGACTATTCCCAAACATTTCACAACATTCTGAGATATTCTGAAATGTTATGAAATGCTCGAGAACATTTGAGTTCTGGTATTCTTCTAGAAATTTCTAGAGAGCAAAACTATCAGCCTTTAAGCAACCCCTTCAGTTAAAAACGGGAACCTTCTTCTGGAATAAAGGGCTAATCCTGCATATAATTCCCTCGATTGTGCCGCGATTTATTTCTGAGCTTTAGCGGCACGCACATTGTACACTTACTCTTATAAAATTGTTTGATTTATAAACGTCTAGACGTATACGGAAACGTCGTAATGCTCATGTTACGTTCTTGGTATTTATTTTGGTAATTATGATCATATGATCATAATTACCTAAAAAGTTATGTTATCGCAATTTATAAGTATTTGCGAGTTTTATTAAATTCAAAAAGACAATTGATCATGAATTAAATTTTCATCGAATAATTGCGTAATCATTTCAGAGGGGATATAGTTAAGTACAATAATTGTAACCTTATTTTTGTAAATTGTGCCTAATATTATCTTATGTACCTAATATAACCTTATTTAACTAACTAAATAACCAAACTTTTGGAAAAAATAGCCTCTTGAACTCTAATTTAAAATAGGCATAATGCTGAAAGATAATCAAGAAACCAATTGTCAAAAACATTCTTCGAAACACATATTAACCATTTCGATATTAAAAAAATAAAAACAGTAAGTAAGCCAGCAATTTGTAATCAAAATATAATCAAAGACAAGTTGAATGACTTGATACAGTAGAGGTAATTGGGATAATACAAACATCATTATGAAAAATATGGATCTCTAGAAAAGTTTTGAGCATATTTAACGACCACCAGGAATTATCAACAGGACTAAGACAAAAATATATGAATGCTAATCAAATTGTATTAAAATAAATATTCCATTGTATTTTTATTAAAAATGAATTCATATACTCACATTTAGTATCGACTCTATTTTGTTTTCCAATATCCGACTTTAAATTAAAATGATGTAATTACTCTTCGGTCATTTCTCGCACGGATCATACATATGCATGTTAAGAAGCGACGCTAGCTTAAATTTGAATGACTCTAATACATGTCTGAACCACTACTATCGATATTGCTCAAACTTGAGTTTTATTTATTACAAAAATAAATATTTATTTTGCTACGGTTTTACAATTATTTAAATTATAATAAAAAATAAGTTATAATATTTGAAATAGAAATATTTTCGTACAATGTACATGAAAAATTGACTTACTTTTTCTTATTATTGCATTTTTTTCAAAGTTATTGCATTCTTACCTCAAAAATTTAAAAAGATAAACATTCTAATGTAAAATAGATTTGCACGTTTTCTTACTTTTATTAAAAATAATCCTTATTCAAACTGATTATATATTTACTGTTAAATTGTATAATTAGTAAAATAACAATTTTTAAAAAGTGGTATTTGTAATGGTTTCTAGCTTCAAATGGTATGTCGCAATTTTTATTTGTATGATCATTTTATTGATTTTAAAATAAACAATATAATAATATACGTAGGTGATGCCCTCGTCCTCTTGAAAGGCTGAACAGGGTCAAGCTTATTGTAACATTAATATTCATGTGGGTTTCGTAATATTAACATGGTTAGTATTATTGTAGGTGCCTTCGAGAAAACTGTTGTCCCTCAGCATCTTCGACAAAAACTTGACAATCTTCAGCAAATATTAGTATGAAGTCCGTTAGACAATAATCCGAACAGAACTATTTTGAATACATTGTTTGCCCGTCTGTTTTGGAAAAATTGTTAAATTATAGTGAATGTCATGATATTGAAAACAGTAGCGAGACTTTCGCTCTGCAGTTCTGCTTTGAATGGTAGTCTTCCGAGGAACAATTTTCAATCCGTAGTTTACATTTTTTTTCAATAATTTCTTCATGATCAAATTTGTCCAACTTCCAGCCGATTCGATCAGAGCGTATATGGACGTGGAAATAGTCGGTAAGAATAATAGATTCGGTCCACGATTTTGCCGCTGAAGCTGGGAATAACGACCGTCCCCGCTGGATCGGGACGCATTTCCATTAGTGTACAAATAAACAAAATATACGAGTTAATATTTGAAAACAATAATAACTTTTGGAAATTTATTGAAAGTTGATAACGCTTTTAATTCACCATAAATTCGAAGACGGCTTCTTATTCTTCTTGGCCAGACCAGACTAAAAACACATTTAGATTTGTATCTCTAAAAACTAGTCTTGTTTGTACTGTACCATGGCAGCGCACAGGTCTTTCAAGTGTTCTTTACTTGTACTGTATCGTAGAATTTTTTTCCTTACCTGCTCCAGCATCGCTTTTGATGCGTTTATGTAGTCAAAAGTTTTGAAAGCCAAAAAAATATTTAATTTGTATATACATTAATTACATATTTAAGAGAAATATGTACGAGTCAAGTTAAAAATAATATACTGCACATAAAAATATCATTGCGTTTAAGTAAATGTATTAGAAATATTTATATAAATTCATGGGAAAAACGTTATTGAAACCGACCTTGATTATTTAAAAAACATGAAATACGCACGTTTATCAAATACAAATAACAGGCAGTAAAAATTACTTCGAATTGTTTGACATTCAATTCCATTGAGCAAAGCTTTGACTTAATTTTAACATTAAATGCTGCACAAAAATAACATTCAATTCATATTTGTTAGTTCTAATAAGATGCAAACAAATACCTGAAGAAATTTACAATTATATTTATTTTAAAATTAACAAATAAGTTTCACGTGACATAACGTAAAGGAAACTGTCGGTGATTTGTCTCTAGAATAATTCACCCGAAATAATGAGTTCATTGGCGTGGCGGCCTTTTGTTGTTTTGTTTTGTTGTTACTTATACGAAGCAAAGTTTATTTTATTACAAATTTCTCTTTAAATAAAAACGGGGAAACGGATAAAATATTTTAAACCATAAAAACCACTATTTCCAATTGTTATTGCGGTTATTTGATATATGTTGAAATTAAATGTCGTGCTTAAAAAAATTCCATCGTTCGATAATTAGATTAAGTCTGTTGTTATCTTTATAACGATAGACTACATCGTATTTTTCTTACGTCTCTAGGTAAAATCACAATTCTAACATATTAAAAGGTTAATAATAACATACTAAAAGAGTTTTTCAAATTTAAATGATCGGAACATTATTTTGTTGTTAAGAATGTAATAAAATAAATTTATGTTCATTTTTAATGAAGCTTCTTCATTAAAATCTTTATTGCAAGAATTTTCTCCTTAAACCTTTATATGCAAGAATCTTTATGCGTATAAAGATTTAATTGATTTATACAATATTTTCTTCCATCGGTTCAACCAAAATTTCCGATATGGTTTACTAATAAAAATTACAATTTTTTTTCTTCAAAAACAATGAATCTGTGATCATGTGAATGTAATATTTTCAAAATAAAGTTTTTTATTTTTTTTGAAGATCTTAAGGATTAGGAGAATCATGATCAAAAGATTAGGAAATGATATAATTAGCCTGTTCTTGTTCAAGAAATTGATGAGACCATTTCAGAAATTTGTTGTTAATCTCGCACACTTTTTACTTCCTATAGGCTTTATTACGGAATATTAAGAAAATTATTTGCTAATATTCCATTCATAATAATTTTGAAAAATAAGTGTCTAAACAAAGTGTTACATGGCTTATAGAAATTAATTAAAATAATATTGGTTAGCAATTTTGAAAAAATGAAAAACTCCGCCGAATAGTGCTCGAAAAGCAAACTAATATAATATTTAAAATTTTTTTGCAAAATTTCCTGTAACATAAGTTGGTTAAAGAGTTTAAATAATATGTTGATAGGAAGGTAGAACATGGGTAAAGAAAGAGAAGAAAGTGGGTAGAGATTTTTGAAAATTATGGATGATTCGATAGCTGAAAAATTATTATTGTAAAATTTCCAACAAAACATAAATTGGAAATACTTACCGTAAATTTAATAATGGTGAACATTTTTTCAGGTATCCTATCGAGTGCTGTATCATTGTTTCCAACAAGTAACGTGGTCTTTTAAAATAAATTGATTTTAAGTTAATTTTTTATTTTTAAGCCCCGTTTGCTCACAGTTAAGCTTGAAAATGATTTGCAAAATACACAACTAAAACCTAAAACTTCTCATTCAATCTGAGAAAAATGCGGATACCAGTGTTTTAGTAGAACTTTCAAATAAAAAATCCAATTAACTTGCATCCATAATTTACGTGTAATCAATTTACAATAAATGTACATGCGGCCTTGCAATGTTAAGTAATTTATGAGCCCAATAAGACATGTGTTTTATGAGTAAAACAATGAAAGTGTTTCACCATATTATAAAAAGTATCTGGTTAGGCTTGCGATTCGGAGGAAAGTAAATGTGTGTAACGTGATTATACCGTTTAATAATATTGACATAATCGATACATACGCTATACGCTTTTAAACTTCTCTCGCGTCTACTTTTCTATAACAACGAACGCTTAGAAAAAGGTTATATTTAAGTTATTAAACGAAAAGTAAATCTGAATTGACAATCTTTGTCAATCGTCAAATCTTTCACTCACTCTAAAATAAAACTTATCAAATCACTCTAAAATAAAACTTATCATTTGGCAAATATTTTAATCAACTTCTATCGAAATGAAGCTATTTTTCTGAAAATTAAATTAGCTATTTAACTTTTATATTTTTGAACTTATTGGAGTACTTACTGACGCAATCGTAGAAAGCTTCTGCAAATATCGTGCGCTAAAAATTTACCAGCTCTTCTTTTTATTATTCCATTATTAAATTAAAGAATCATATGTATTAAGAGATTTTCATCGAAACTTATAAAATATGACCTGTCCGTACAGTTTGCACCGATTTGTCCTGTTAAAAATTACCCCAATCTGTCCCGTAAAAATCTAATGTGAAGCTTTATTTGTTGTCCGTTGTTACTTAAGACCCGCATCTCTTCGTGTGTAATATTTTTACCATCTAAAAATAATTATTAAAATTAAATGAAAATTTTTTTAGCAGATAAATTAAGGAGTTTAAAAATTTATTGAAATGATGTATTTCTAGATGAAATGACTATTTGGAGATAAATATACATAAATGTACACAATTAAAACAATACCACCATTTAAAGATTTTTTTCTGATTTTTTTAAAACTTTCAGATATATTTTACTTTTGACCCAAAATTAATTTTTAAATATTTTTATTTTTTCACTGCACATAATACAACGAATTACATCTTGTATTAAAATACATCTAGAGCAATTCTTTAAAACCAAGTATTTTAGAGAAATTATTTAGGCTTATATTAAAGTAATTATTAGGTTTAAATGAAAAAAAAAATGTTTTGAATTCATATTTGTAGAAGATAATATATAGTTTGATGGTTACAAAAATTGTCTACTATAGTTCATTTTGAAATATCTGCCAATTAAATTTGCTCATTTTCAAAAGTTAAGGGGTGGAGAACTGTAACAAAAAGTTGATAAATTAATGTTGGAATGAAAAGGGGAAAAATTGCGAGAATGTCTGATAGAAATTTAAAATATCAGGAATAGCGATTACGAATTATCAATTTAGTGTTTCAAATTATATTCACGTCACAAATTTATTTACAACAAAATCGTCTAATGTGTTCATAATTTTTTCGCGAAATGTAGCAAATACCATATATCATGTAAATTTGTCACATATTATATACGATTCTTGTTAAAACGTCAATAACACTTGCGTTTTTAATTTATTTAACAGATAGTTTCCGAACATTTTTGTTCAAGTTAGTATATTTCTTCGAAATATTTTTTGTGATATATAAGATTGTGTTATATTCCGGAATATTATTTTTATTAAAGCAATTTCCTCAGTACATACAAGAAAAAACTTTTCATATATCTGAAATGCATGCCTCCTGTTTATATCATAAAATTGTAAAGTTCTGAAAACTTATCAAAGGAAGCAAAATTGTTAGCATATAGTTATGTAATCTCCACAAACGCTAAGCTACGAATGAATATTAAATTCGTTTCGTTTTTAGTATTGGTCAACATTTGTGAGCGCGGTGTGAATGAACTTGTAAATACCTGCACACTTTTGTTGAATTGTGTAACAATAATGCGCAGATATTATCGGCGTAACAGGTAAGTGTTTCTGCCATTTTTTTTAATTAGTACAGTCGATGTACAAATTGTGTAATATTTCTTCAAATAATACGTGATTCAAAAGTCAAATGAAATATAAACATTTATTAATTTCTTTAATTTTTTACTAGACAATGAGTAAATTATTACTAAGTAGACATTTTCCTTTCCAGTATATTTCATATCTTCTTTTAAACTACAGCAATTTATGCAGGGATGTATAATTTTCTAAACAGACGTAATACAATTATTCAATTAGTGAGTGATCAACAATGGGTTCCAGGACGAGATATATAGATATTAGTACCGTATTTAAGTGAGCACGTAAGCAATGTATGAAAAAATTACATAGTTAATGGGAGCTTCAGTAACTTAACTAATATATTACTGAAGAAAAAGAATTGGGGTCCAAATTTTTCAGAATGAAGTAAGTGAGAAGATAAGAATTGAAATAAAATTACAACTTTAGTTAAATTCGTTAGATTATACAAAATTATTACTTAAGTTATTTTGTTAAAGTAAAAAATTATGAAATATTTTTGAATACAACACCGACATGTAAGTTTTTTGGCCAGTCAAAGTTGCATATACCAAAACTTTATTTTCATCAATAGGATTTGGTTTTCTTTTTTTCTTATTTTTAAGTTTGGTTTAATTGACAAAAAAGATTTTAAAACACTACTAATATTTATACTGCATTGGAGAATTTTTATGAAAATAATTTTACTACTACTAATTTTTCACAAAATAAATATATTGGGGTACAGGATTCAGATCTCTCTTTTGAGGTACAGGATTCATAATCTCTAATATCTAGTCGTTGTACTAACATCGTAAATGTCTTAAATTTTGGATATTGACCGACCGAAAAACTTTGACATAATAAAAAAAAATCCCTGCACAAAAGTCAAATAATGACCATCATGTACCATCGCATAGGTTGGTTCGGAATAAGGATTTGTGTATAAAATTTAGTTGATGTACTGGATGTTTCCAATATGTGAGGATGTTTCCACTCCGCAATAAACGCTGAAAATTATGAACAATTGCTTACCATGCTTTTTTTTCTGAATCTTTCACCAAATTCAGTATATGTTCTGGACAATGCTTTTATCAGAATAACTTTATTGAGAAAAACCAAGTTTTATTTAAAAAAAAAGTATCTGCAACAGTGGTTGTTAGAAACAATTCTTTTGAATCAACGATTAAGGAAAATATAGGTTAATTTCCTTAATCGTGTGAAGAAAAGAGAAATTTCCCTTGTTTTTAGAAAGACTAAATTTTTCGGCAATAATGTTTAAAAGTAGTTCATCAGTCACCA
This sequence comes from Druceiella hillmani, assembly GCA_039881145.1. Taxonomy (NCBI): domain Eukaryota; kingdom Metazoa; phylum Arthropoda; class Insecta; order Lepidoptera; family Hepialidae; genus Druceiella; species Druceiella hillmani. Next base: position 9,779,160 of record JAYKKI010000013.1, read on the forward strand.
TACCCTAAATTAAAAGCTCTAGAGGATAGCTGGATAACTGATGTATATATATATATATATATATATATATATATATATATATATATGTATATATTTGTGTGTGTGTATTCCTTCACGTGCCTTAAATCCAACAGGAATAAAGAATCTGATTGAAGTAAAATTAAATGAAATCGATAGGGAGGTATGATTACATACTTGTCGTAATTGTCAAGAAATTGGAAGTAAAAATACTACCGATGACGTGGTATTGAAAAGAAAGAATTAATTATTAACTAGGCTGAAAGTATTAGATCAGAGAATTCAACTTTTGACTTTTCTAGTAGTGATTCATGAGAAATCGTGTTAATAAGTACTTAGCCGCTTAAAAGTCTATTTTATTTTAATAAAAGTTTGCGAAAAGGAATTTAAAAAATTATTGCATATATTATATTTTATGTAGAAAAATTATAATTTTCCTTTAACAATACATTTTTGCACGCTACTGTACGCACTGTGTAGGAAATATTAGCATATATATTATTACAGTCCTCACGAAAAAAATATTTAATACTAAATACAGCATTGTCTGCACTTGTTAAAGATTTTTTTCGTCTATGTTTGTATGATCTTTTATGTTTAGCATTTTTGTTGTTAAGTTTTTTATTTTCATTTAATTTTTGAAAGCGTATTAGAAGTATAAATAAAAACAATATAATATAGATTCAAATTAAATGACAAATCCTTTTAATACATTTGAGAAAAAAATCCCAGTCATATTTTGTCTACTTAAATTTCATATTTGATGTTCCTTAATGTATCAGTTCGATGCGTCCATATTAATGTGAATGATCACTTCAAATACTTATGTTTGTAAGTGTATAGGATCAATCGACGTAGATAGCTTCATATTGGCTTCAGATACCTTCAAGAAAGATAACTTCGTATCGGAATTTACACAAGAAACCACAATGGTACCTAATCTCTCCAACTTTATTTATGCATCAGTTGTGAGTATAAATGTATCACCATAGTAAATTTCTATTTTGTATACTTTGAAAATTTTGGTTGCTTGGACTAAACACTACACTTTATTAGACAACATGCAAGAAGCATTATTTGATAGAGATTTTTGGCAATAACATTCTATTTTTAATATATTACCACAATCAGTATCTACTTTATGCTTCTCATGGTAGGCATATTTTGGTAAATTTTTAGATTTCGTACCATTAAAAAAAGTTACTCATGTTAATTTTCTAAAAATAAAATATTCCTGAGCCATATTTCACCATCGAAAAAGATTGAAAACATGTAAAGTTTTTTTTTAATTTCTCTGACAGAAATTTCTGACATTGTGAGAGTTCACAGAATGTTTTCAGAATGTCCCATGATATGATTTTTAGTTCCATAGGACGATATTTTCAGAAATGTAATTCCGTAAGATATGAATAAACAGAAAGCATTTGGTCAAGAGATTTTTAAATAAAAATTTGGATTTTGGCGTAAATGAAATATTCATAAGATTTTCTGAATGTCTTTTTGATCACCACTCTCAATATTGTTCTCTAATTCGAATTATTATGCAATTATAAAACAATGTATATTTTTATACGATATTTTAGTTTGTGAAAATTTTAAAATTATTTATTTATTAGTAAGCTATTAAAAATTGTTATTGTTAGTATTTTATCACTTAACAAACTGTGCATCCTAAAAAATCACATTTGTGAATTTAGATAAGTTAGTAAAATAAGTAACTTGTGTTTAATGAATTATTTCATCGTGAGTATGATGTGAGTTTTTTACAAATAATTATAATCAATATTAGATAAAATTACATCGAAAAATATATATTCAAAATTCCATTTAAACAAAAATACAAATTTTTAAGAGTTTACCAAAAACGAATGGGTGATTTATGGCAATAATTATGGCCAGGTAGACCATTATTTGTGCTTCCCTCTCCATATAATGAGCGTATCTGTCGACCATTATAACAGATCCACGCTCTGAAATTATAGAAAGAACTGACGTGAATTCGACGTTAAACATCAATCTCTCTGCTCATAAAGAAATGCCAAAAGATATCCCACCGTAAGCCGATGTTTCAGTTGAAACTAATGTTTTGATATAATAATAGTTAAGCTTTTAAAAATATTGTTGACACTTATTGTATAAATTAAATTTTATTTTTTAATGCCTTTTCATATATTTAACTGATAATATGACTAATAAATATTGAATATATTTGGCGTTAATTTTGTAGAAATGCATTATTCACAATTAAATGAAACTACGTGATGTAGTACTATTTCTACTTTCTTTCTTTTCTTTACCACGACCTAGGTTTCGTTGTATTACAACATCTTCAGGTGGGATATTAGCAAAGATCTTATATTAGCAAGAATCTTTGCTAATATCCCACCTGAAGATGTTGTAATACAACGAAACCTAGGTCGTGGTAAAGAAATTAAAGAAAGTAGAAATAATACTACATCACGTAGTTTCATTTAATTGTGGATGACTAATAAATATAGAAGGTTAACGCTTGAATAGTTGTCCATTTATTTCGATTAGATAACCATTATATAAATATTAATGTCTGTAGTTTGAATTGTTTCAAAATCCCCGTCAATGGTTACTTATTTTCTTACATTCCCGAGTATAATTTTAAAAAGAATATTCTTAGTGAGTAGTGAGAAGCTAAGAAAAATATACTCACCAAACTTTAAGTTCATAGGGTTAAGAAGAGACGATATTCGGCCTTTATGCAAAAATGAAAGCTTAATTAAATTCATTGAATAATTTTATTTTTGTGACGAGAACACAAAGAAATCGACATTGTTTATTAAGTTTCGATGTTGTTGTTGAAATCAATCCTTTATCAAAATGTACCCAGTAACTTAAATGTTATGCAAATAAACACACAGACATACTCAAATTCCGCCCGCTTTTCCCGAGTAAAATTGATTTCGAGAGAATTTTGCTTTATTTGCTTTCTAAATAATTAAAAAAAATACACTTGCCAAATATTTTTAAAAGCCTATTTATTATTAGATCATAACTTTAGATGCAAATGAAATATCGGTTTTCAGTGTCACACCTTTGTCATTTCTTCACGGGCAGAGACATTGATGTTTAACATTGAATTCAGGGCAGTTATTTTTTTTATTAATTTCAGAATACTCGATAATTCATTTAGAATTACAGAATAGATGCAATTTAGAATTCAGAATACTTGATAATTGATTAATTTCAGAATACTCGAATAGTCGACGGATGCACGCACTGTAAAGAGAGGGAAGCAGAAATAGTGAGCTTGATGATTGCCATTAATAACCCAGCAATAACATTTCATCAAACCCCTACAAATTTACTACCCTGAACCTAAGCGCGCAAGGCATATTGATATATTATAATTCCATTCATGTTGAATCTAAATTTAAAAAAAATTCAAATCGAAACATGTATTCATTCGATACAATATTTTTTTTTAAATCGTGGTATTACAAAAAATTCTATTAAAATTTTATCCTGAATAGCGGATATAAGATGCAAGAGGTGCTATGAAATATTCGAGATTTTCAAAATATTCATTTGCGGAATTAATGTGAGACAATTTTACGTGTGTGTATATTTATTTCCAATGATTTCATGCGGTCACTTTGTCTAGTAATTTTACGTCGTAATTGATTTCTAAATCCTTAATAATCATAGTGCAAAAGCTAGAAAAATAAGTTCATTAATAGAAATTGTAACAAAAAAATGAAAATTATACTTTTCTGAATATATAGGAAAGACGCGATCATACCCATAATCATAACCATAACTATAACCACAACCACGACTGTAAGTATATCCACAGCCACTAGCACAACCACAACCATAACTATAACCACAACCACAACCATAACCCAACCTGAACCATAACTACAACCACAAACATAACCACAACCGCAACAACAACCACAAACTTCACCACAGTCACAGCAGTTATGGTTATAAACCACAATTGTAACCAAAACTACAACTACAACCACAACTATAAACATAACGACAATCACAACCACAACATTGACCACAATCACAACCACAATCACAACTATAACCACAACCACAAACACGACCTTAAATGCAACCACACCCACGCCCACAATTGGGTAGAGTGTGGTTGTGGTTAAGGTAATGGTTGTGGTTGTGATTATGGTTGATTGTGATTGTGGTTGTAGTCCCCATTTACAGATACACACACACACACACGTAACAGTCAGTACGCCCACGCACATACACACTTCCACACGCACACTTGCACAAGCGCATTCGCACTTTTACTCCATAGACGACAATTTTTTTTTAAATAGAAAACGATAAAGTGTAACATGAACCCGTGCTTTGATGGTTTCGTGCTTCGTTTTAATGATCGGAAAAATTATGACTTTATTAAAAAAAACGTTCATACAGTAATGTGACACTTCCTTTCCGTTCAAATTTTTAGAGTTTTGTAAGTCAAAGCGTTAAAGCTAAGCCCATTTAATGAGGCTTAATTTTTCATTCCTCTGACAGTTTCAAAGTCACGGTTTTATAACTCACGAACAGCGGAAATGTAGCTTAATGTGTCTCATTTGCTTTTATAACATTTTAAAGTAATATTTTAAATGAAAATAGATAACAAAAAATTAGCTTTTCCTAGGGTAAAAGTTTTCTATTAAAAAAAATAAGGCTCCTCCAGGGCAATTCCATACTTTGTAGTCAGCTTCTTATAGGAGGCCAGTGGGGATATTTGGGTTTTCAGTCGGGCAGTGGCCTGTCTGTAGTTCGTCCATTGCGTGTAAACACTTCTGTGTCTCTGCCAAAAACGGAGGGCTAATTTCTCTCTATGGCTTTCCATTGAACTACATTTAGTTTGTGCCTCCATAGCAGCAATGGGTATGGATTTAGGCGCTCCCGTTATTATCCTAAGCGCTGTGTTCTGCACGGTCTCCAATTTACTGAGGGTGGTACGGTTACTTGTGGTGGTCACTTCGCTCCCGTAATCAAGAACGGGAATGATATATGTCTTGTTACCTACAAGACATATCAACACATTCTGGCTTCCACCCCAGGTTGTGGCTGTTAATCTTTTTAATATCCCGATTCTTTTGGCTGCTCTTTCCGCACATTGTTCGATGTGAGGGCGCCATGTTAAACGTTTATCAAGTATAACACCAAGGTACTTAGAGAGGTTGCTTTCCTCCAACGCTGTGTTTTTGTAGGACACTGAGATGCTGGGTATTTTGGTGGAGAGCGTGAACAATTGGAAGGTGGTTTTCGTGGAGCTTACTGTCATCGAATTTTGACTGGTCCACAATTCCACCCTTTTGAGTGCGTCATTTAACGCTGTTTCGAGAGCTATAATGCTACTGCTCGTCGCCCACATGAGCAAGTCGTCCGCATATAGTAGAGCTTTAATATCGGGCGCTTCTCTGACGGTGTCAAGTACATCGTTGATCATAATATTAAATAAAGTGCAACTGAGCACAGCTCCCTGTGCAAGGTCTTGCTTTTGAATGCGAAACTTCGACTTCCGGTTACTGTATTTAACTCGACAAAGTGTTTGCGACAGCGATGACTTGATCCACTTGAAAAGGTTTCCAGATATGCCGTTTGTTGCTAATTTGTGTATGAGCATTGGCCTCCATACGGTGTCATAGGCGGCCTTGAGATCCATCAAAACCGCCAGAGTGGACATCTTTCTTTGGTAAGCGTCTTTGACGTGTTGCGTGAAGTTTACCACATGGTCCATGGTGCTGCGGTGTCTTCGAAATCCGGCTTGGGCGTCATCGAGTACACCATTTTGTTCTATATATTGGTTTAGTCGAAGGGCGACCATCTTCTCTGCTACCTTGCAGCTGACACTAGTTAGGGAGATTGGCCTGTAACTTTCGGGCTGTTCCGGTGGTTTATCCTTTTTCAGAATTGGTATGATTTCAGCTTTCCTCCATTGCTGGGGCACGTGATATCTCCATGTTAGGTTCACCAATGACAAAAAGGTTTTCTTGGCTTCATCTCCCAAGTTGACAATGAATTCCGGATAAATTTCGTCACAACCTGCAGCTTTCTTTAATTTAGTCTGGGCCAAGGCCAATTCCAATTCCTTTCCTGTAAAAGGCAAAGTGAAGAGTTCGTGTGTCTTTTTATTAATGCAAGATGGCACTGGGCCTTTACATAGGATCTTTTCAATAACCCTATCCCCTCTCGTTTTGCTGATCTTGGCATAATGTTTGCACAGTGCATTTGCACTATGTTATTAATTATCTTTCTTCTTAAATTGGTAAATCATAAATTTGTGAAGAAATGGTACTAATATAATTTTATAATAATAATTGTTAAAGTAGAAGAAAACCTGCCACGCAGGAGTCGAACGCCCACTACGGGGTTTTAGTACACATTTAGGAACTTACAAATATTTTAGAGTGTACTAATCAGATTTTACTAACCTTCTTTTTTGTTGATTTTTGGCTCAGTAGTTTCTCAGCAGATAAGGAGGAACACTTTATTTTCTCTAATTTTATGAACCATTTTTTTAATTTGCAATTTAAAATTATGAAAAATATGTATTCATTAAATTTTTTACTTATTAAATAAACCTTTTGAAATCATATTCTACTTGGTACATAAGTTAAAAAAAATAAATATTTTGAGACTTTAATATAAATATGTTTAAGAAGTAAGCTACTTATTACTAAACCTATGTAAAAAACATGTGGGTTAATAAGTGGTATTACTATCCCAAATTTAAAGTTTTTGCGTCCGTTAGTTCCTGGAAAACTACTCTGAATGTAGGAACTAATTTTATCTTTTGTAGGCCTAAAAGCATGGGGAATATTTTAAAAAGATGTAATCGCTGTAGTGTGTTGAATTGATTACGAGTCATGCGGCCTATGGCGGTGTGGTACATCATAGGAAATCGGGTTCGATTCCAGGCTGCTCGCCGAGGGGGACCGAATGATGTACTGGTTGGCTATAAGAGGTCGCTCTCTCGCATATATATATATATATATATATATATATATATATATTTTTTTTTTTTTTATTAATTGTATACATGAAATTACGTAAATAAATTAAAATATACATACAATAATCGTACAGTTTTCAAATAAAAGTTACGTGAGTTTTTAAATACCCAATTTTAATGACCCACATTTTTTTTAAATTTTAAGAATAAGAGGCAGGAAATTATATTTTTACATGTTTTTCAGTGTATCTCGTAAAATATTTTTGAAATTTATAATTAAAAAAGGAACTTCTAAACGATGCCCATCACTGTAAGGGGAATCAATTTGTTCTACTTAATTTTTCTTCCAAAACTTCTAAATTAATTTTTTTGATTTCGCTTTAATATATTTTTACTATTCAAGTATATTTAAGTAAAAATTTTTACTATGCAAGTATATTCAAGTATATTTTTACTATACTTAAATTCGAAGTTTCTGTAGAAGGTGTTTCTGAGAAATCGATTTTATGAGGGTTCTGTTTTATATTTTGATGTACGGAAACCTAAAAAGGAGCAAAAATTAACTTTTTCCATAAATATAAATTATGCTATACTATACTGTAAAACGGTCCGGAGATACTTTATGATCTTAAGTTTCTTTATATAATTAACACCTTTCCAATGTAAATCACTAAAGCTGGTTGAAAATTGTAATAATTCAAAATGATAATATTTTATATTTAATTATAATTATTGTATGAGAATAATTTATTTCAGATATCAATTAAATTTGTTAAACTTAATTCATCGCCACCTGTGTGAGGAATGACATTTGCGACTTGACGTTTTGTCAAATGGTTAATAGTTTCAATGTTTTTTTTCTCTTCTATATGGCTTTCTAATTGAGTCTAAACTAAAGTGCCAACAACATTGTATTGCATTTTATTGAAATATGGAATAATTTTGGTAAGGCATAGAACATTCTCGAAGGAATTTGTGTTGCATTTTTTATATAATAAAATTGTCCTTTGTTTTTACGCGATCTTTAAGCAAAATTTCCCATTCAGTTTTTCGAAACCTTCTACAAGTATACATTGTTAATAATTTTTCTGTTGTTTTCGAGTTCTTAACGGGCATGGATAATAACTATTAAATATTAAAGTGCGAGGATTTTTAATTATATATCCTAGCTAAAGTATGTTTTGTCAGCAGTTATTTTAAACTCGTAAAAGGCTAGGGTAATTTTTGTATACCGTAGCTGCAAAATATCAGTTTCTTTGAACTCTTAGAGTGCGTGAACAATCTATACATCGTAGCCGCATGGCCTTGGCAAAACTTTAATTTTAAAAACTTTAATTTTAATAAATAATAATTTAAAGTATAAGTATAAGAAGATTAATGAGTTGTATAATATAGAAATAAAGAATGAAACTGGTCCTGATTTTTATTCGGAAGACACATTTAAAATATTTTCTGCAATTTAAATCACATCGTGAATTATCCTGCGGATCAACGACGATCGATCTTCGCATCGGGACCACTCGACGATCAGCTTTGAGTCGAGGTTCTACACCATCATCTTCAGGGGGAGCAGCAAAGGGCTTGACCATTTTGTTCCCTGAAGGTCAGTGAATGCCAATTTTTCATACAGATGGCGAATTTTCGTTTGTCGTAAAACAGTAAAGAATTGAGATTAATTTTTCATTAGAATGAATTTCAATCTACTTTTCATATGCACAGTTTAAAAAAAAACATAAAAAGTAGGGTAGATATTCAATAATGTTTCATCAAGTAAAATAGAATGAAACAGGCCTCATAAAACGCTGCTCAAACACATTTTTCAGTTTAGTTTTTTTGGCACTCTGAGTATTTGTGTGTTTTAAAGACTTACTGGTAGTAAGAAATTTAAAAAATTGTGGAAGTTAAATTATGGATGGTTACTCACTAATTGCCTTCTATAAATTCGCACCTGTGTGTAGATTTGCAAGTGGTTATTTTCTCTAGTTACAATTCTATCGTCATTATTTTGTTAGCTGACGTCAACTTTCCACGTCATAACTCGTGAAGAAATCTACGTCTATAGAAAGTCCATCAAATAGCAGCTTATATCCAATAAAACCATTTTTGAATGATGATGATGTAAATTAAATTTAAAATCAAAATAAACTGAGAATCAAAATTATATCAAAGATTTTCTTTAACATTGTTTGGGATTAATCTTCGATTTTAGAAAAACCATCACCTATATAAATGCAAGATTTTGGCAAAGATTATTTCGTCCAACTTTTCAAATCGTCGGCTCGTAATTCTCATAATTTTTTTTTATTTAATGAAAATGTACAGAAAAAATTCAAAATTTTATATCATTTTCAAACACAATCGATTACTATTTAGATCAGATCTGGGTAGGTGGCCAAAAAATTATGTCACTAAACAAAATAAGCCATTAATGGTAAATAACTGCATTAAATACGTTTAAATTTTCACTTCAAGGATAATTCTTAACCAGAAATTTAAATCTGTCGTTTGGTTGTAAGCTAATTAATCTATCTTAAGAAAATATTGTTATGAACTTCTTTAGACTCCCATTTAAGGTGATAGCCAAAAATATCAGATCGATATAACTAACATTGATTTTACAAAGTATATACTTTCAGTATTTATTTTGCCTCTGAGAAATTATTTATCTTAGCGGCGCAAGTAACATAGGCTATATAAATTTCCCAATACCGTATTCACCATAAAAACCGACAAAAGAAAATGATATCCGGAACTCATTCCAAATGGTATAAAAGCATAGATCTTTAAAGAGAAATTCAAAGGAGTAGAAAAACACCGAATTATCAAAATCAGTTACGAATTTCTTTCCTTACCTCTCTCTTTGTTGATATAAATACATTTTTCCTTTTAAGCCACCGACTTAAAAACAAGTAACTTAGTATTTATTTACTGTTAATAAGCTGGTACCTATTTTAAGTTAATTAAATTTTATTAAGTCGCTTTTAAAAAAAAATGCTTTATTTCTAAAGAAATTTGTTATTTGTCTAAAGAAATTTGTTACTTGTCTTACCACTTTATAATTTTTAACGGGTTTCAAAAAAGAGGTTATATATTCAACGCAAATACATGCATAGATATATATTTACACACACACACACGCACGCACGCACCCAGGCACGCGCGCGCTCACGCACGCACGCACGCACGCACGCACGCACACACACACACACACCGATATAGACAATATATCTATATATACAATATATATATGCTTAAAAGTGTATACTAGCGAGGTGGTCTCATATAATATGATGATGATTTGATGATAAGTGGCAGTACGAATGGTAGTAACTCAACTGAGATTTAGGGTATGTTTTTGCTACTATTAGTTGTTACTTTCCAAAATAACTACACCATAGATCAGGTCGGCGGCTTCTGAAAATAAAAAATGGAACTTCTTAACGGATTAAGATTGATATTTATTACCGGTAGTTTTACTTCGCAAAAGAGCGAGCTTTGGACATGGTAATGAATTTTTAAAAATTAACAATGTAACTCTATAATAGATCTGCTACTAATATCTTGCTGTTGGTAGTTGTTACTTCGCAAAAAAACTACACCGTCAACCAGGTTAAGGTCTTATGATGAATATTGGACATGAATAATGGAACTCCTTAATGTATAGTAATAAATTAACCGTCGTTCAATATATTTGACACTAGTAATTTTTACATTGCAAAATATCTATATCATCAACCAGGTCAGGGACTAATTATAGGTTCTGGAGATGTAAAATGCAACTCTTTAACGGAAGGTTACTAGGAATAAATCAACCGCTATTCAAGATATTTGTCACAAAAATGTCACAAAATAACAACTACTGTTATTTTGATAGATATGATATTGGACTTGGGACATTCATTACGGAACTCTTCAAAGGATAACAGCTAACCACTTGCGGCTATTGTTATTGCTTTGCTACTGTGTGCTGTTTAAAACAAACTTTAGACAAACAGGAAATTATTGGTATACTAGTTTTTGATCGTGATTTTTAAAAATTATACAATATTTTAGGAAAGAAAATAACTGAATTAGTAATATTAGTAATAGACTGATAATTAATGCAATAAATTACTAACAATTCTAAAACAAAAAATTCCAGGAAAAGCAAGCACTAAAAAGTAAAAAAAAATTAACAAAAAATAGGTCCCTATTCGTTCACAATGTTTAATTAAGTTACTTATTTTTGAAGTCAGTGCCAGTATAGCTGATCATCTTACATAAATGTAAAATTTTATAGAATAAATATGCCCTTTATATAATTTACTTTGGTAACTTATAAACCCGCCACTTTTTTCGATCAATTTCTGGAATGTTATAGAAGCTTCTAGAATATTTTTTGTAGATTATATAAAGAGAACGTCATTAAACCTTCTATTTAGTTTGTGATTGTGTATTCGGCGAGTAAAGAATAAATTGAAGTTTTTCGAAGTGAATTCAGAGTACTCTTTCTTCATGAATTTTGTTTAAGGTCTGTTGCTTACTCGCAATATATACACAACGATAGTTGAATGTCTGCCCTCTTGCCACATAGCCAAGCATTGGTTCATATGATTCAGGAATTTTGATCTGTTCGATAACCTAATCCAAAGCGATATCCTACACTTGCTTTAGAAAAATTTAAAAGACTTATTGTACCAGATCTCAGATTAAGTTTGCATTGTTTAGTAGAGCTATTTTCATGTTCTTATACTCCAAATAAAAAAAATAATTTCATGCTTTAAAAAAGTGGAAATATTCCATTTGTCTACCACATGAGCTAAGACCTTTTCAACTTCAAAGGAGAGCGAATGTGTGCTTGGAGCTACTGAGTTTCCATCATATAAACAGAAAGCTAAACTGTCTTGTTACAGGTGATGTGAGAAGTGGGTGGCTTACGTTGATTTTTAGCATAAACGCCAGTGGCTAGGATCTGGAGAAAATGGTGTATCTTGACCAAAATATAATATGGATAAAAGATACTTTTGGGTGCATGGTTTATATCCAATAAATAGGGTTATTCATTGGGAATTCTTTGAACTAGCAATATAGTTAAAGTTTTACTGTAGACAATTGAGCAAAGCCGGCCTTGAACTTGCTTTAAATCAAAGCAAACGTTATTTTTTATATGGCAATGCTTGGACCCACGTAGCAAAAGTAACGCGCGAAAGACGACTTTCACTAGGATGGAGTATGCTACTTCACTCACCTTACTCTCTAGATTATTCGCCATCGAATTACCATCTGTTTCGCTCTTTGTCTAATAAATTAAGTGATAGAAAATTTAAAGACAAAAGTCATATCAAAATCGAACTTCACCGGCTTTTTAGTGAAAGACCCAAATATTTCTGCAAGGACGGGACTTTAGCTCTGCCTATATTTTGGCGACAAAATTTAGATACCGATGGTGCTTATATAATTTAACGATTGATTTTAGTGACTACATGTAAAAATGGTGGACTTACAAGTGGTCAATCTAATATTTCTTATTCCGAGTACATTAATTTCAAAGGTTTTATATTTAAGTTATAAATTAGGTAAAAATATAAATTTGTTTAATTTAATCGACAATGCTGGTACCGAATTGAAAACAAGTAACTTAGTAATTATTTACTGTGAATAAGCTGGTATCTATTTTAAGTTAATTACATTTTATGTTAACGTAAATACCACCTAATTTTGTTAAGTTGTTTTTAAAAAAAATGTTTTATTTCTAAAGAAATTTGTTATTAATATATCACTAAACAACTGATCATAAACCAAGTGTAACACGACAAAATCTAATAAACAGTTAAACACCTGTCCAACTTTTTTTTACTTTTCTTTTTGAGATTCCGTAGTGAAATGTGGAACTCTTACAATTTCGTCGTATAACGCGTGTGTTCGTCCGTCTGTCACACCAATGCAGTTTTTACACTTCTATACCTACGTGTATGAAATTTAGCAAGTATATGCTTCAAAAGGGTTGTTTTATAAAATGGAGACAAAAAGTTAGGGTACCCAATTGTATAGGAAAACACAACATCTGTTTAAAGTATGTAGATGTATAGAAATGTAATTCTAATGTTAGAATTACGTTTATATATAATTTAATTTGGATTCAATAAATTTAGTTTTTAAAATTTCCAAAAAAACTGTTTTTTACTGCAGTTATGCATTTTTATAATGAAATAATATAAATATTTATTAACGATATATTATGATTTTGTAATTTTAAATACAATAATATTATCCTTCATTTTATTGTCTAAATTCTTAAGTTTAATATCGTAATTTTTGTTGAGAAATTACACAAATATAATTTGACAGTATTTGACTATAAACAGTGTAAAATATCTGACATCTCCGATGGACCTGCATTCCGTAGAGCCGCATACAACTGAGTATATAAGCAGTAGAATATTACTACTTCTGAAGCTAGCGTTTGAAATTGGAAACAGATTGTTTGGTTAGAGCTTAATCATAAACCCGCCACAATGCTATTCTTAATCCTATCCATATCAACGCTAGATATGTGTCCTAGTCTACAATTGTTAAGGCTGCCAAAAAACAACCTTTTTCTTTGTGTTTTTAACTTGTAAACACCGTTGATGGAATCTACTTCATTAATGAGTTTTTTTTTATATTTGTTGCGAATTTTGCAGTGATTTGTTTCAATAATGAAGTTGATTCTATTTTTAATAGTTCACGGATCGTCAACAGTTTAATCTAGAGATTCGAAATACATCAAAATGTCCTACACTGTGACTTCATTACTTTGATTAGTGATTATTTTAACATCGTATTTGCACAAAAACTGGTACCTTGATTTGGTTTGTAAGCAATCTCTCGTAATTTTGAATGTAATATATTCAGAATTAAATGTTCGTTCGATGACGCATACGCTTCTGTATCGGAATCGATATATACTATTTCTTCCGCTTATCAAAACCATATTAAGCAAATTGTATTTAGTGATCTTATTGTTATCGTAATTTTTGTCAACAGTGGACACTGATTGCGATAATGTGCGGTTTGTTTATAATTTTTACAAGTTACTATTTTTGTATTTGACATTTTCTTTTTATGGTTATTTGTTGATTATGTCGATACCCCACATTTTCTACTACTAGTTGCATTGCCAGTATTACAACAATTTCGGTTTTTCTGCCTTTCTTTTATGGAAAACTCGGAAACTTTATCTGTTTAATTTTTTCTAATATCCTCGCTATATCAACCAATTTTGATTTAATGACCTCCGCCGTTATTGGATTGCACGAATGTTCGATAACCATTATCATAGAATCTAGTATTCCAGCTAAAGTAAGGAGCCGATTCATTGATCTTTAATAGAGAATCTTATACTCTTGAGCCGTTGTTAACGTTATCTGGCTCTTGAGCCATTGTTAAGATGGTCTGGAAAACTGCTTTTACAATTTGCCTGATATATTTCGTCATAGAACCGCACGTTTCCTGTCTTTTTGGGATGATATATTGAATTATAATGAACCTTCTGAAAAATCCCGAGTTGTTGAAAATATTTTTTTCATCTAGACAATCGCAACTAGAAGAGCCCGTTCAAAGATTTGTTTCTTTTACATGCACTTCCACTCACGGATCTATTGTAATTACTAATTTAGATTTGACCCTGGCGTCTTTTGTAAACGAAATTCTGTCCTGATTAGTATCACGTTCTCTCTTTATGTACTTGTTTATACCCTCCAAGATAATCAAATTCTCTACGGCAAACGCCCACTCATGATAGTTGTCCATTTCTGATAACCTAGGCATATTGATGACGAAGTTTTAACCTATCTTCACTGTATAATTAGACTATTATAACCAGACTGACACATAAAAATTACGTAACAGCTTTGCGTTTTTTTTTCGTTTTCTTTTCGATGCTCTTATCACTCTCGCATTTGCACGGTTCTGAACTTTTTAGGTTTATTTTATTCCCTTTTATGCACGCTTTTCTTTGATTTTTATACTTCTAAGCATATTTATCATTGTGCGTCTTCTAAACTTATGACTATATTTAGCATTCATATGAGACATCGTTAATTTTTTTAAATGTTTCATTTAATACCGATTTTTGCTTATATTTCAGCGAACATTTTTATGGTCTTGCTATGGTTTCTAGTAGTGCTGCTCACGTTAGTCACGGTGATAACTTTCGCGTTCGCTACACTAATCAATAAGTTTACAAAAACCTAATTTGCAATAGTCACGCGCATGTATCTATACTAGTACGAAGACATCACAGTCAAAATAAATATTCTACAACAAACGTAGGCAAACGTAGTTCTTTTCTGTTCCAGCTAAATTATTTTAACACATTACTAGTCTCGAAGTTATTGGCGATTGAAATCTGATAGTATATTGTAATATAAGAAGATTCAACCTGATTATTATTACACTTAACGTGTGAATAGATGTTTTCACGCCAAAAAAGATATATTTTTTTAATTTATGTGGTTTGTCATATCCAATATTATTTATTTCTTAAAATCGAAAGTCTGCGGATGTCTGCGGTGTTTATTACAATTTTTTTATGTATATCTATATATAGACAGGCAAGCATATACATAAATACAAACATATATACAGAAATATAAATCATAGTCCACATTTCAACATATGCAGCATTTCACGCCTATATACATAATACATATTTCTTTATCTATATACCTACATATTTTAGTTCCTTCATGAATATCTATATATGTGGCTATATATACTCACGAATCTACTTTTTTGCTACTTTCTTGCTTATGTCAAGACAATTCAAAAGAATCCAAATTCGATGAGTTTATTCCTCATCAATTAACAGTTACTATCATAACCTTCTAACTCCATCATCGTACCCGGATTTTACTAAAGAAAATAATTATATCATATTTAGTCGTGTATTATTACATTTTCATTATACAAACTAAACCGTGCCTTCACTGCCCATGGTCCGATTCTAACCAAATTATGATAAGATCACATTGAAGTACACCCTTCCAAATAAAAGAAATGAACATGCTATTCAGTGGATAAATGCTAGAGATATGAGGTAACATGAATAAAAAAATACAGTCGAATTCAGACCTGCAGTTAAATTGTTAGTACCTGTATATATTCCTTCCCATTTACTTTGTTAGTTCGTTTGCATAAAACGAGTTGCAAGAGCCCAAACTCAATGGGTTTACTCCTCATTACTGAAGAGTTCCTTCCACCACTTTTCAGGTCCATCATTGTACGTTAATTTGTAAAGAGCAAATTTATTTCATCGTTAGTATTGTGTAATAAGATTATCATTATACTGTGTACCTTCAGTAACTATAGTCTAATTCTCAAAAATGTTGTAAGCTACTATAAAGAAGATATTATCCTTCCAAATAAAAAAAGTAATCATAAACAGGTTTTATTGACATTAGGACACAAAGGATGCAGTCATATTGAGAACCTTCTCCGTGTTTGAATTCTGTTAAATAAAATGGAGATTGTTTTAGAATAAAAATTAAGAAGCATTTTATATCTTGGGAAGTTATTTGAAAACTTTAGATTTTATATGATAGGTGAGAAATTTAGTACAGAATTGAGAGAAGACACAATGCGATCCAAAAATATATATTTCATAAAATTAACATTTCAAATATAACCTTATTATTAATTAAATGAAATTAACCCTTCAAAGTCTGGGTTTTTGCTTTGAAAATAATATAAGTAGTAACATATTTTGTAAAGAAATCATTTTGACTTCTTTAAAACTTGTTCATCGTATAGATGGAAGAACACAGCTTTAGGTGCAAATAAATTAATTATGTGAAAATAGTTGATTGTTGTATTCATTTCTTATAATATTTTATTTTAAGGCAAACTGCTTAATATTGCATAAAAATCCAGTTGAAAACATTAAATTTAGCTTTAGAAATATTGAGCTATAGCATAGAATTACTAGTCAAACTGACTACATGAAAAACTGTTGCAAATATACTGATATAATAAATATGCACAGGTTTAAATTTATTTCATAAAATGTCGTAAAGGACGTACTTAAGAGTTGTAACAAATTTTGAATATATCTGTTGTGTTTAATTTTAATAGAATTAATAAATTTTCAATAATATAATTGTTAGAGAAGCGTGAATAAGCGGCTCTGCGCATTTATAAATTTATTATAAAATCTCTTCTAATTATTCACATTAAGTAAAATATGAACGCAAATACAATAGGTGAATAAAAATAAAGTTATATCAGTGTTACAAAAAATAAACAAGAGATAATAACAATAGACATAACTAGAACCATGCATTAGCACTAGCACTAGCACTAGCACTAGCTTGGCTATTTACATTATATCTATTATATCTCAATACAGGGTTTTTAAACATAGCCAATAACATTTCTTTACGAGCACGAGAAAATTTAGGTACGTTAACTAATGATTTCGCGTGCGTTACAAGGTTCATAAACTTTTTCGGATTCGTAGCCAGTGGATCGAAAATCATGGACAGTTCGTAGTAAGCGAGTGGGTCTATCCAGCCAACCATCGTGGCCAAGTCAGCCATTATCCGTTTTTCCCTGAGTGAGCAATGCGCACATCCGTCAGCCATTATCAGATTTCCCCTTTCTGAAAAAAAAAACTACATTGAATCGACTACTAAAACTATAAACTTGTCAATGAATGTGCTTGCCAAAAGATGACAGAAGGATTAGGTGATGCGAAAAGAGACAGACGATAGAAATCGGCCTGCACAAATCTACAAGCGTCACCTAAAACAATAAAACTTACATCATTAGCATTGACTTAATAGTAAACTGTAAATCAAATGTGTGTTACGATTTCAAAATATCAAATGAGTATTATCAACAAACATTCGATTTCAATTGCTTGTAAAAAGGAAACAGTCACATTCAAGTTTATTGAATTGGTACTGAAACAATATATACAAAAATCATCATTGAAATCGATGAGATCCTTTTAGTGCTTTGTAAGAATATTCGATTTTATTCACACACTAACTTGAGTATCGTATTTACCTAATTATACAATATACTCTTTCGAAATAATATTTTCCCTCTACGTTTCAATTTTACTGCCCTTGAGATAAGTACCAGGAGAAGGTGTAATAATGGTACGATAACCTAGGTACTCTCATTTCGAGGCAATCTTTTAGATGGTGCAGCTTATACCGCTGACAAGGTCGGTTACGATGTTAGAATATTCATTGTTATAATATATGAGTTACTGGGTTTTTCAATCCTTGTATACGTCAACTTCTTTTAATTATTCGTTAGCAACAACGGTCAACATTAAGTATGTCTTCGTAGCTAATAGGTTAACACCCAATTTTCCTTTTTCAACATCGCTTTATTCAAATAGAATTAAATTTTTTTCTTAGTTTTCCATGATACGATCATAAAAACTTCATTTAATTTGACATAAGGCAAAAAAAAAAATTATTTTCTGATTTCGCAATATCGTGTCGAAATTACACTTCTCAATTTAATTTTGACACTTTTTTAAGAGCTCGGATAATCATCCAGGAATCGACGAAAAATTGAGAAAACGCGATAGAGTTTTATTTTCCGTTTCTTCGCAATAACCAAATTCATATTGCTCAACCACTTGATCGCTGTTGCAATAGTGTGTGATATGTTTGGAATGAGTGAGAATAAATTTAACGCAATGTGTCGCCGGTATATGTTATTATTTAATTATCATATTTTTTTTATTGAAATCCATTGGTGTAATAATCGCTATGTTTGCATGACTTTCAATAAAGAAACAATTGAAATAAAACCAAAAATTTAATATTTCTTTCCTTTTATTCAATTATTTGTATTGCTTTTAAAATATTGAAATGGCAATCGACTCTACAATGAAAAAGTAACTGTGGATCATGGTTGCTGTCAAAAATGTTGTTCCCGACATTAAAATTTCAATTATTTTTAAATAAATATCTGACATGAACAAAAATTTAGTTCAGACAATTCAAAAATCCGCAATTTCTTACGAAGTTAAAATTTTTCGTGATATCATTCTGAATTTTTTTTAGGCAGCTTTCGTGAGTTTTCTTATATTTATGTTCTTTTTTTTTGAACTATATATAAATCAGAGAAAGCGATTAAAACGTCTTCTGCATGAAAAAGGATGAGTGAAAAAACAATATTTTTACCATCATTAAAAAGAAACTTCCGAAGCATTAACAAATGACTTCACATTTGGTAATTATTTTTTAAATTTTTGTTCAGAATATGATTTTATTTGAAGAGTTAAATATTTTTTATGTTTATGAAGGTGACAGTAAATATAGATATGTACATACTACTTAAATTTCTTTCCCACGGTGTGCAGGGGCCAACTTTCTTCAAACAATTGACGTACCCGTAAAGGCGAGCAGGATTGTTAACGTAATTTTGCATATCGAAGCCTTCGAAGGACAAATAGTGCCCGGTGCTCAAGCCAAGGAGAAGCAGGACAGCACTGAAGATCTTCAAGATCTGCATTCTTTATGAAAATATACAGGTTAAAATCTACATTTAAAATAAAAATTTTACAAACACAGTAATCAATTAAATGCCGACTGTTAATGATTCACATCGCTTTATTTACCGTCGTTTCAAATAAGAAATACAAAATATACGAGTTTACTCCCAACTGATTAGAGTGAAAAAATCCTTAATATTAATGTTTATTTTGGTTTTATTACCTCCTATTTGTTTGAAGAACTTGTGTTGCATCGTTGAATTAGTCATGGCTTCAAAATTATGACCGTATATTGGGTATACATTCCTCTAATAGACTTATTATAAATATATTAGAATAAATGATATATATATATATATATATATATATATATATATATATATATATTAGAATAAATGATATAGATGAGAGTTTGTATAAATAATTCAAGTTAGAAGTGCGAGTAAAACTCGCACAATGAGGGTACCGCACCCTGGATATTACGAATTCCAATGAGTTTATTAATTTTCTATAAATGCAAAAGATAAATCTTTATGGTAACTATAACACACCGTGTGAATTGTTTGTGATATGAAAAAAAATTCAACAATGGTCGTCGTGTCCATTGCCGTCAGTTAATTATTTTTGAAATTATTTCTTTATGAAAAACTTGAAATATTTCCTAGTAAATTAGTGAAAACCTATATGGGGAGAGAAATATATATTTCGTGACGTATTCGTCATACGATATGATAATCCTTTCCACACAACATATCACTTCATATTTTACCGCAATATTAAGTTTTGGCTTCTCGTTTCGGGTTACTATTGTTTTCATAAAAAAAAATATTTAAAAACAACTAAATTAAAAATATTTAAAAAACTATTGTTTTATTATTTGTTAACATGAACAGTCATGACAAATGGATGAACAGACATAGAAGTCTTGCCGTAAATGATATGTTAATCGCAATAAAAAAGCAGTCAAGCATATTGGAATATTTAATAATGATGTTAATTAAAAAATTTAAAAAAAAAGATTTTCGTGTAAAAATGAATAAAATAAAAGACAACTAAATTCCCTGAACCAATTTGTTGTAACTAATGTTATCTGAAACATTTTGTCATAGGTACAAGTAGGAAAAACACTGGAGCATTATTAAATTACATTATTGTATTTCATTCCATTTGAAAATGTTTCAAATTTCCTGGTTTTTTTTTCTGAAAAAAATATTTTTACAGAGAAGCAAAAAACCACCAGTAGGCATTAGAATATCGTACAAAACTATATATCTATATTAAGAAACTAGTGTTTTTTTACGTAGCATTTATTGTTCATTATCAACTTATTAACTGCACATTGTAAAATTATAATATTACACGATTTGACGTCATTGAGTAACACATGAATAATTTGTTCTTAAAAAATGGTTAAAATTATCTAAGGATTTAAAGTTGGTACACGTTTACCTTGTATCACCATTCACTTTTATTAAAGTTAAAAAGTAACCAAAGTAGCAACACATTATCAATTTTTTCAGAAGAATCCTCAATATTCAATACCTCAATATTCCGTCAACTACGGTAGAAATAAAATAAATATAACCTTATACTAATTAATGTCCAACATATTTCCTCTTTATAAATTGCCTGTTTAGGAATATGCAAAGACATTTCCTGTTAAAATTGCTTTTGTTACCTCAAAAGCATTTTCACTTCAATTTTTATGTAATTTCGTTTAATTTCAATTCTTACTTTAAATAAAAAAAATTTAATTTTAATATAGGTTTTTTAAGGAAAAAAACTAAAGAAAAATTTTGAATTCTCTTGATATACATAGGCCAGGAAGATATATATATATATATATATATATATATATATATTTATATATATATATATATATATGTATGTATATATATATATAATGAAATATTGGGAAAACAACGCTGGAAGTTTAATT
The DNA here is from genome assembly GCA_039881145.1 of Druceiella hillmani. Lineage (NCBI taxonomy): Eukaryota > Metazoa > Arthropoda > Insecta > Lepidoptera > Hepialidae > Druceiella > Druceiella hillmani. The sequence continues at coordinate 9,800,553 of JAYKKI010000013.1, forward strand.
AAAAACAATTTTTTCTCACATCCTAATGAGCTACACCAACAGTTTATGAATGAGTCAAGTAACTAGTTGAACACGAAATATTTACTCATTTTTGTGATTATTTTAAACATAACAATGTCAATGAAATAATTGTTGAAACCATGCTATGTTTTCCAAATCGTTGTGAAATTCGGGATAGAAACTTTCATAATTGTGTAAAAAATGAGTGTGATCTACGTATACATTTTCTTATAATTAAAAAATTATCTGCTACACCAAATTGCTACGAATAGGTGAATTTTTGTTTTGTCACAATACGTTAGGATGCATTGGTATTCTCGCTGCAATATATGGCTAAACCGTACCAATATAAATAAAGTCTCTGATTATGGCAAATACACAATATAGTTTAAAATAATATATCTAAGTATTACTCGCATTTATAAATTATTCATAACATTTTGTAATAACGGTTTTGCTAAAATGTCATACGAGGAACGCATTTTGCACCATAGAAATCTAGTATTGCTGTTTTAAGAAATATCTAACGTACTATTTCCATTCTTTTTCTGAGGTTTACATCGATTGAATATTGAATTGAATATATTTGGCCTTAGTTTTGTAGAAATTCATTATTCACAATTAAATGAAACTACGTGATGTAGTATTATTTCCACTTTCTTTAATGTCTTTACACTAGTGGTAAAGAAATTAAAGAAAGTAGAAATAATACATCACGTAGTTTCATTTAATTGTGTTTACAACGATTATACCCTTTTTTAATTAGCCGTTTTAGCATCACCTCATTATTCGACATTTTTATTTTATCAAAATGCAACCTTTCTGTTTTTCTAAGCACCTTGATTACATTGTGGCTTTTTAATCAACCCGCTGCATCCTTATCTGCACCGTTCCTACTACAAAATATAATTCGTCCTAGAACGGTAATCCTATTTCTTCAATAATGCATAATGTCATTTCAATAAACGTGAACGAAGGTTTCTTCCTATCAGTATACTTTCTCCCGAGAGAGAAGATCATTTTTCATTAATATATAATAATCACATTATGTTTCATTTGAAGACAATCCAGCATTTTTTAGTTTTCAACAATATTGTTGCCGTAATTATTTCATCTAAATACAGGGAATTTATTATTTACTTCTATTATTTTATTATTTACTTCTATTATTTTATTATTTATTTCTATTCATTTACTTCGTAAAAGCCTTTATTTTTCCGTATGAAACCGTTGACAAATTTATCTATGTAAATTCTTGGTGTTGAAATTTTCATGGAAACCTTTCATAATGCTCGAGTAAGTTCCCTACTCTAAATCAATTCTAGAAATTTTCTTTATGGGCATCTCTATAGATGGTGGAAAAGCCAGCCGACATAAAATTGTGACACACTTTAAACGTGCGTTAGTTCAATTTTCCTGGCCATTACTGCTCAATTTTATTGAAAAATATAGCACGAATTCTTTCACATCTCCTACTACAGATGAGGATAGAAATTTATAAAAGTATATATCTGATAATATTATGTTTCTTGTGGTTGCTGATTGCCAAATGCCACAGTACGGGCACCGCGTAGAAAGAAGTGTTTGTTTTTTCAAAAAGGACGAATATTTTATTTAACTTCAATTTAGTTACCCTTAAAATATTTTTTTTAATAATTAGAAACAGAGCCTTGAGAACAAATACATAAGTAATGAGCATTTCGACACTTAAAACTGATATATCTGCATGATTTATAAGCTATTTATATTATCGTTGGATTAAAAAGACAAAATTTCGTATTTACTGTAGTTAGTACAAAAATAGTTTAGTTTATGATCAATTCAATCTAGGGATCAACAATTCATCCGTTTGAGATAAAAAGTTTAAATATAGTTTCCAAAATTTAGAATAAAATTTCTTTCGCAATTTAATCGCACTCACAACGAGGTAATATTTATAAAAACTTCTATTCTGTTTTAGAATAATAAAAGTTACAAATTATTTCAAGCGTTTTCCAAAGTGAAGCTGGCTAATTTAAAACCTCTTTGCCTTAACTAAGACAAAAAAAATAATTTTTGTAACGTTAAGGGAAATAAGCACCATTCTTGAGATTAATAATATGTAGTTACCAGAGAAAATATTTAAGGACTCACTAAGATTTAAAAACATACAACATGTTAATAAAATGTGGAAACGACTTACATTATCTCTTGGGTAGAAAACTTCCTAGCCAAATTCACTAACGTGAGTCCACGTAATGATGCAAATTTGCTTTTCAAATATTTTAAATCCTCAAGACTGGGCAAGCGCCATCTACGCCTTCTATTATTAAAATTTATGCAACAGCTAATGAAATATTAAATTTAATTATTATATGGTATAAAGCATTAGCGCAACTGTACAAATATTAAGTAAACTTTAAAAATTCGCCATATTCGTGTATCCTGAAAGTGAAACAAATAAAGCACATTAAATTTTATTATGGAGACAAAACAATAAAAGGTTGGCCAATAATTAGTGAGTGTTTATAAGGAAATATATGTTAAGAAACTTCTAGAACATTCTATGATCGAGTATATATTAATAGCCAACTGGAATCTTCAACGTCATTCGTAGTTTGTCTATTGTCGAATAAACTTTTTTATTCTGACTAATAACGATAAAAGGCATATGAATCACTGTTTGTTTTAGTAATTTCAGCTCGGCCATTCTGCAACAGGAATTACACGCTACAAATGTCAGAAAGTGTCATGTTGCCTCTGAAGCTACTGAATATTTTCAGTAATATTAAAGAAGCAATTATACTTTGAGGAAACAAACCATACCCTGGTCGACCAGCTTATTTTGTTTATCGACAAAATAAATCACTAATTGAAGAAAATTCTGAACTTTCAACGCAGGGTTTGGTTACTTATATTAAAATTAATGTTATTTTAAAATTTAAGTTGTGCAAACTTGTCACTTGGGATAAGAAGTGAGTTAAATATCCGAACCATATCTGCAACGCCACTGACTTGGTAAAAAATTGAAAACTATGCCCAAAAATAAAGTTCATCATAAAAATATTACTTTTTGTGTTTGGCGGGATATTCATGGAATTGTTTATTTGCAAACATTCCTTAGTAATACGATTGTTTCTGCAAGAATATACTGCAAACAGCTTCAAATATCGGAATTTGAACTCCAATGAAAACCTCTACAATACGACAAATCTTCCTTCATGCTTGATAATGCCGCCCACATATTGCAAAAATGATTGATTAAAGTTGTTGTCAAATTTATCTTATTTACCAGCCACAGTTTTGAGAGAAACTTCGTGAAAAATTTTTTTTATAATGGGAACCTTTTACTATTTGGGTGCTTTCAATTATATTTGGATGCTTTCAATTCTATGCTTGAAGGATAGAGATGGTAGTCGATGATGATGCTATGAAGAGGGTACCGCTGTGCCACTGTCAACATCGCCCTCGTGATTAAATAAACTTTGAAAAAGGTTTAAGTGTTTTAAAATAATATGAAATGTTCAAAAACATAAGAACAGTGTGTAATATATGAGAACTATTTTGATCAGTATAAATAACTGAGTGTATAAATAGTAAAATTGGAATAAAAAATATATTATTTAACATGCGGTACGATATAAAACAGCAAAAATGAGATATTTCAGAGATGAAAGAAGACATTAAAAGCACAATTATTAATAGTTTTGACGAGAAGTTTAACAACCTGGAATTAACAAACGAGTTTCTGGTGAAAAATGTGGAAGAAAGAAATAGAAAAATAAGCAACATAGAAAGACAGTATAGAAGCAAAAATTTAGTAATGTTTGGCTTAGAAGAGTGCGAAATTTATAATAAAAATATACTTAAAAGTTTCATGTGATATTAACAAAACTGAAGCAGTTAGAAGACTAGGGGAAAGAGGCGAGAAAGTCGGACCGGTGGTATTAACATTCAATGCATTGGATTTTAAACTGAAAATTTAGAAAAACAAACATTATTTACAAAATACTTCATATTACATAAAAGAAGATTATTCAGTCGAACTAATTCTCGTCGAGACAAAAACGTCTCAAAGCTGAACGAATATGTTACAGCAAAACACAGAATAGCAATAAAAAATTTCTCATCGCCCAGTACGGCTTGTCGTCGCGGGAGTGCTAGACCAAAACCATCCAAGAAAAATCATTTTAACGAAAAACACCTTTAATATTTGCACCCTTAATGTGAAATTATTATGTTCTGAACAAAAACTTATTGAGCTTAAAGCAGCAATACAAGACATTAGCAAGAATGCATCATGTACTACCTAGGATAAACAAAAAGACTATACGGAATAGGTTTTCTAGTTAATCAATAATAATTGGAGTGTCTGAAAGTGTGTGCGTACTAGATCGTGCTAGAGAACCTACGTTTAGCAATAATCCAGGCATATGCACCCGCTGAAAACTGATGTTAGGAAGAAATATGCAACATTTACGAAGACTTGTCAGAAGCTCACGACTCTACACTTACAAAGTATATAATCTCTATGGGAACTTTTTTCCAAGTGACAGAGATCGGAAGTCCCAAGAAATACGATCGCTCGGTTACCAGCGAATAAAGCTATGGTAACAGGAGTATCAGTGGTGCGAGACTCATTCAATACGGACAAGAATATAACCTGGAAATTATAAATACAATGTTCAAACTAAAATCCAAGAACCGATTAACATGGTTCTCTCCAGACAGAAATACAAAAAAATTAAGTAGATTACATTATGACCACAAAATGTCACATAATTTCTAAGTATGAGGTACTATCGTCATTCGCTTTTGGATAGGAATACAGGTTACATAGAGCTAAGTCAAAAAAGCGTTACAGGAATAGAAAAGAGCAAAATCCTATCAGTAAAAGCGCTTGAGCTCATAAAAGAAAGAAGTAAACTACAAAATAATCCTAAATTAAAAAACCTTTAAAAACTTACCACCAAAGAAATAAAATGATGTTTCAATATTTACAGAACGGACATCATACAAGGACACCAAGAAAAATCTAATTCTGCTAAAAATGCTCATAAATAATTAAATAAATCAAAAACATGAGTTCCATCACTCCAGCCTAGCATTAATAAATGCAAGTCCTGCACAGAGATCTTAAATGTGGCTACTGACTTTTATGCTAAGTTATACAGCCAGCCTGGCACATCAAAGCAAAGTAAAGTCGTTTACCGTTGTACAGATACCTCCCAAATACAACAGTTTCCAGAGCCAGAAATATTGAAATCATTAAGCTGGAAAAAGCCTGGGACCAGACGGGATCACAAACGAGTGTATCATGCTGCAAAGTCTATACTACTAACACCAATCACTAACCTATGGAATAAAATACTAGAGGAAGAAGCTGTACTATGCCTATGGAAGGAATCAGAAATTATATTTTTATACAAAAAAGATGACCCAGCTGAAGTAGGGAATTACCGCCCCATAAGTCTCATGCCTTGTCTCTTCAAACTATTCGCCTCCTGGCTACGTGAAAGAATATCCTATTCCTTTTCTTAGAAACAAAAATAACTGTGAGTCTATTAGAGTAGTCGAATTAACAAAAAGACATACTGCCCTAAAAAGTTTCAGGATTTCCCAGGTTCACGAATAACTCTAATAAAATCCTTTTTTCTCCATCTATCGCTAATGCTCTTCTTGTAAAGCATTTACGTGGGGAACAGTTCCCATGCTCTTCACACACACACACATACACACACACCTACATATATATATATATATATATATATATATAATATTGACCAGACAACTTGTAAAACCGACACTTTTTTTCACCGATATCTGAAATAGTAAAAAGCCAGCGTAGCAACATGCAATATATAAAAAACAATGGGTGAAGGTGTAGTCGTCGGTGTAGTCTTTCGAGACAGCCAAGCACTGTTTCCAAAGAATTAAAAAGGAAATTTTGATCTGTCCGATAAACCTCATCTAAGGGGACCTCTTGCTTATGGAAAATTAAAAAGCCTTATTGAAGCAGATCCGAGATTAAGTCCGTGTCCTTTGGCAGAGCTACTTTTATGCTTACTGCAGCGAAAAAACAATTCTATGATTTGAAAAAGAAGTAGAAATATTTCGTTTAGCTACCACATGAGAGAGAGAGAGAAAATGTGCAGAGAGCCACTGAATTCCCACCGCACCAATGAGTGGCTAAAGTATCTCATCACGGGGGATGTAGTGGCTTATGTTATTTTTTTGAGAAAAAGCTAGGAGCTGGAGAAAAAGGTATATCTACATCAAAATATGACATTGTACAAAATATACTTTTGGGTGTATGATGCAGTATAAATAGAGTTACTCATTAAAAACTCCTTCCAGCTAACGGTACAATTACATATAAGATTTATTGTGAACAATTAAGCTAAATCGCCGCAAAAGTTCTTTCAAATCAAAACAAAGTTAATTTTTGCACGACAATGCTCAGCCCCTCGTAGAAAAAGTAACGCTTAAAAAACTATTTGTGCTTGGATGGAGTTTGCTACCTCACCATCGTACTTTTCAGACCTTTCGCTATATGATTACTCTCTGTTTCGCTGTCTGCCTAATAATTAATGTGATAGAAAATGTAAAGAAAACAATTATATCCAAATCTATCTTCACCAGTTTTTCTGTCAAAGGACTAAACATTTCCACAACGAAGGAATTCTAGCTCTGCTATCGCTTCGGCGGCAAGTGTTAGATACCTACGGCGCTTGTTTAATTGACGATTAATTTTATTCACTACGTATAAAAAGTTGAAAATTTTGTGTACACACACGCACATGCACTTGCAAATGCACGCGCACCCACACGTACACACACAAGCGCACGCATGCCCACACGCATGCACTCATGCATGCAAGCACGAACGCTCGCACGGACGCCCGCACGCACACCCGACCATCCGCCTGCTACCCCGCCCGCCCGCTTGCACGCACATTCGCATTATCCTCGAATGTACTAGAATGAATTGGACCGGAGAGATCGAGAATGTCCTCCAGTGCTCAATAAAATTCTCAGCTGGTTCTTACTTATGTTGGAAATAAATTAACCTATGTAGAAAATAGTCCTAAATGTAAATGCCCAATAATCTCTTAATCGCATAAAAATTATATCCGATTTATAACCCTCACATAAACTTCCCTTGAAAACTAGTAAATCCATCACAAACCCTTGATGCCTTTTAATATTTTCCATTAATCTTCCATATTTTTGTGTACTCAACCACATATGGTCACCCACACCACACACATATATATATATATATATATATATATATATATATGTGTGTGTGTATATATATATATATATATATGTGTGTATATATATATATATATAAAGAAATATCAAACAAATTATTACGAATATGTCCTAAATGGCTCAAAATTATTCAAACACGAAAGACCGCCAAATGCGATTTTGCTAAGCAAGTTCAAAATGTTTAACTTTCAAACATAAAAAAGAATTAGTTTTTTGAAAGATGTTGGAAAACTGGGCACTTGGCCAACTTGGCGTTAAAAAAATAATGTAGGGACATATACGGAGTCTTTCATATCTTCTCAATACATACATCAGGGAGTCATTTATACCTTCTCAATTTTTTACTATTGTTAATAGAAATAAAATGTATATATATATATATATATATATATATGTGAATATATATATGTATATATATATATATATATATATATATATATACATATATAAGCAAAGGCAAGACTAAAGAAGATTTCTTCCGTCGATGCAGTAAAATATTATAGGAATACGGGTATTTAAGTGGGGCCTGTACTACTAAACACAAAATTTTCTTAATTACTAATACGCAAAAGCAAATCGTTAGGTTGTAAACGTCGATAATAAATATTTCAATTGAAATTTTTGGTTCAGTCTCAAAGCGTCTCAAAATTCTTTATCCCATATCAAAAAACGGCTATGGTGTGTTGGATTAATCACAAGATATATAGCCTTTGATGGTGTGGTGCTCACTCGGAGCCGATTCTTAGCTTGGCCGCTCGAGCAAGGCCATACGAGCGGGTCGTACTGGTATCCTAGTTGGCTGTGAGAGTTGCTCTTATAGCAATAAGTCCGCTATATTTATTAATTTTGTACATTAATGTACGGAAATAAATAAAGAAATGAAATAGCTGATAGTTGGAGGCCCCAAAAACATCCCTATAATGGGTGGGGAAGCACAGTCCTTTAAAGTATTTTTTTTGTTGAGTAGGATCAGGCATTGTCTTGTATAATATATACTTTATTGTGATTTACAAAACTGTTAGAGGTAAATTTGCTTTATCATGGACATTAAATATTATTGGCAATCGTACTGTTAGTCACGCGGAAAATTGTAAATTTTTAATAATGAATTTGAAAAATGGACAAACATTCGAGACATTAGAACTTTCATTTCTGAATTTCATATTTTATTTCTATTAACAATAGTAAAAAATTGAGAAGGTATAAATGACTCCCTGATGTATGTATTGAGAAGATATGAAAGACTCTGTATACGTCCCTACATTATTTTTTTAACGCCAAGTTGGTCAAGTGCCCAGTTTTCCAACATCTTTCAAAATACTAATTCTTTATTATGTTTAAAAGCTAAACATTTTGAACTTGCTTAGCAAAATCGCATTTGGCGGTCTTTCGTGTTTGAATAATTTTGAGCCATTTAGGACATGTTCGTAATAATTTGTTTAATATTTCTTACATAAAATTGTAATAAATTCTTAAAATTTTGTTAATATTTGTACAGCCGTAGAGGTGTTACGCATGTTTTAATCAACATTTCACTTATCATATGTGCAAATATTAGGGTGTAGATGTAAAGAATTAAAGTTGAAAACATTTAGAAGGTCATTGGTACAAGACACGTGCCATTTGCCCCTACGAACATTTATTATTTTGCACATATACATTAAGACACGTGCCATTTGCCCCTACGAACATTTATTATTTTGCATATATACATGCACATATACATTGAACAATAGCTTCGATCAATAATGTATACGTTGAGTCATAAAAACTAGCAAAGAACTAAGAACAAATTTATCCCTCAAAGACGATTACACTCCAGTACGGATTATGATCATTTTAGGTACATCAATCAGTACTAATATGAAGACATTTTTGGGATTCTTTCCTAAATGCCCACCGTTCATACGCAATTGTAAATAATGTACGAATGATCATAATTTATTTGAAAATGATTTAGGAATAATATAAATATAGGTAACCCTTCATTTCAAACCAGTGGCGAAGACAAACTGAAGAGGAAAGGTGTTTAAAAAATCCATTTCTATATATCCGCAAATCGCGTAAAATAAATAATTATAATTGTCTCTAACGCAATACACAACGTTTGTACTCGTGTCGTTCCACGATGTCACAGGCCGTATTGCTTCCTGAATTCAAAATCATAAAGGGCGCTTTATTGAATATTAATTTGTATTAAAGAGAAACGTCACCAGTGTCGCCATCTGGAATCAGTTTAGTACATGACGCTAGGACAGTTTGTCGTGAATCATAATATATACGCGTCACAGTAAAAAGATGAATATGAGCAATCCAGATGATTTTCCTGGTAAACCAGGGGGAAGGAGAAAGGGGGATCAGGCATTGTTTATTACAAGAAAAACTTCACCATTATTCTATACTCTAATTGTAGATACTATTGCTGTTTGTGTTAAGACAAAATTAAAGTGATAACACAATTCGAGCAGCAGAAGAGTGCTATTCAAAAATATAGGAGAAAGCTCAAAAATAAGCAAAAGTCTAGATAAAACAAAAAAATATAGTTGTAGGAATAAGTTTAAATACTGGTGAAGAAAAATTTGTACGAGAGATAACTGGATGTTAAAGAAAAACAGGAAGACCAGAAGAAAAGAAAGGAAAGCCTTAAGCAATCCTTAGACAAATACAGGCAACAAAGGAATAAGCTTAGGAAACCAGACTGAGGAAGAAACTGTGAAAAATGATAACAAATTAAGATTAAGGGAAGATTACTAACTCCTATTCATAAAATGGTAACAGGAATAAAAAAGTTCAAGGAATTTTAATCCATTACTCAAAGGTAATTTTGGAAAGCTGCCAGTTCACCTCAGTGGGTAACAATGTAGGGAAGTTAAATGTAATTGGCATTAGTAATGAGAGGGCAAATATAACCGTTTATATATCCATAAAATACAATGAAACTTACAAATAAATAAGGTGTCGAGGCCAAATAAAATGATGACCAAAAGACTTCATTCCTACCGTGATTAAAAAAATATTCCTAATCTTAAGGAGAAAAAAATTCAAATGCTTGAAGCAAAAAATATAACAAAAAATAAAAAATTTAAATAATAAAAGTAAACAAATTATTAAAAAGAAAGAATTACCACTGCCAAAAGAATTACCACTGAATAACCATAATTGGTTTAGTAGTTAAGATAAAACCGTTAGAAAATATATCCAAATTTATACCTTAATACAAAGATTTTCAAGCCTTCCGACATTTGAATAAATTTGTATAAATCACTTCGTGTACGTTAAGTGTCCAGGTAAACATTCTAAAACCAGCAAGCTATAGAGGCTGTCAAGTTGCTATGAAACAGCAAGAATGAAAGTTAAAAAATCAACTCAGAAAATACTGAACAGAACAGGATCATCAATGAAAAAAAACCTCAATACCTAGGAAAAAATTGAAAGCGAAATTATTCTTGAAACCTACAAGAAATGTTCATGAAAGGGATAAATTCAAGGAACTCAAAGAAGACCCAAAGTAATTAATTTAATGAAAAAGAGAATCTGACAAGTTAAACCCTATTCATCACTTAAGAAGCAAGAGGACACAATCAGTGAGCTTCAGAGCAAAGTTACAACGAGTTGTTTTACTTTGAATTGTTAAAATAAAGAACTAAAACTTTGGAAAAGGAATGGTAAGCATCTTGAAAGTAAATGACATGTTTTGCATTCGGCCTCAGAAAATATTACCTAAATTCGAAATTTTTTTGAAAAAATAAAAATTTAAATATGTGCCCGGTATCTGAAACTCATCACTAAAAATTTACAGCACATACAAAGGAGTAGATTTGCTATTATATTATCCAACTTCTGTATGTACACCTGAGAGTGGTTTAGTCACGAGAAAAAACAATCAACACCATCGTGAGATCGAACGAAGCAACTGAGAATCCTAAATTACTACAAGAATGTTCCAAGTCAAAAGTACAAAGCTGAAAGTGTGTGTCATTTTCTGCCCACTTAGAAATTGTTCCTCCATCAAAAATCACTGTGGCGTCTTTGAGATGTCAGGCGGCAACTTTATACTTAAGGTGATTTTAACGCCAATTGTTCGTATTGAGGATCAAATTTAACTTCAAATATATGCAAAGAATTTTACCTTGTAGAAAAAATATAAATGTGAACTTTTCTTCTAGTTTGTCTATATACTAGCCGTCAGATCCAAACGCAAATTAAGACTGAATCATATATTTCTTTTTCGTTAAAGTATTTTTAAAAATCACATATTAATGAGGATAAAATTGATTTGTCTTTGGATTACCCCTGTCTAATTATTTATTTGTGAGTTAATATTAATTAAGTAAGCAAGCCACAAAATTTAAATAAAAAAATTTATTGGAATAAAAAAATAGCAAATTTTCTATTAAGAACACTTTCATATTTTTCTTGAAATATCTGGATGAAACAAGGAAGTTAATATTAATAAAAAAGAAACCTGCAAAGAACTTTGCGAGAAATAACATAAATGGTCGATAAAGCAATATTTAAATCGGCTAAATAATCTACTATTAACAAAAAATGAGAAAAAGTAGAACCAACAATTTTAAAGAAAATATTAGCAACTTAACTGCAGACAAAAGAACACACATAATACACAAGAATACAAATTTACTACGAAATTGCAGAGGACTCGTACACAAAATCCTCTATAGAAATCTCAAGACAACAAATGGATAATTAATTCTAAGTAAATGTAGAAGACAAAATTTAAATTGAAGTAGTAGAAGACAATACCTAAGTAGTAGAAGACAAAACCTAAGTAGAGTCTAAGTAGAAGACAAAACCTTTCCGTAAGAGAAAATAGATGAAAATGTAACGATTCATGAGAAGAATGATGGATGAACACATCATTTGCTACTTCAAAGAAATAAAAACAGATACGAATTTAGTTGTAAAAATTCGCCATCTGGTCAAGCAAATAATATTTTCTAATAGGTTGTCAATGCATGTATAATATTAAGACTTGTGCAACTTCGAAAATCTGTGGGCGTAATCCATATAACAAAAGAAGGAAGAAGTTAAATATCTTGAAAAAATATTGTCGAAAAGATAAAATTCCCTTACTAATTGAAAGAAACTTCCCATTTCACTAATTCGGATTTAAAACTAAGCAATTAGCAATAGGTTATATGCATTGAATCATAAACAAGATCGAAAACTTGTTTAAAAAAAAAAGTTGGTAAAGCAGTATTTCTGGATATAGCACAGACATTTAATACAGTCTGGCGTGAAGGCATACAAAATAAATTAACATTTAAAAAAACATTATTATAAGATTATTAAATATTACTTAGAACATAGGAATTTTAAAATAGGTTATGGAAAATAGTATTCGGCAATGTAAATGCAGGTGTTCGGCAGTACAGAGTACACGGTTTAGTGTTAAGTCTTTTTACACAAGAGACTTTGCATTTAACGAAGAAGTAACAACAATAACCTTTGACAATAACACAGCTATCATTATAACCGCAAAATGTGTACCGTCGTTCAACAAAAATACAAATAAATAAAACAAGTAAATGACCACGAAAAGAGTCTATTACATTAAAGGAAACTGAATTCACTCATACAACATTTTTATTCAATAAAATAAATCCACTTCCCTTATTTATTGGTAATAAATTAACGCCTTAGGTTACCACGGCACAATTTAGATTAATTAATATAGTCGTAAAATTAAAATGAAAAGCATGTGTGAAAAAGAATAGATTAAATTTAAAAGGTTGACTACTTTGCAAGTTATTAGGATGAAATCCAAAATAACCAGTTAAGAAAAAATTACGCATTAAATTAACAGCGTTCAAATTTAGGAATTTAGTGATCGGGGAGCAAATATTCAGCAAAATGCAAACTTTCCAAAATACTCCAAAAAACTACGTTGTACGTTCGAAATAGTAATCTTAGCCATGATCTGCATGCAGAAAAAGTTCTAGAAGTGATCAAACTTATGCAACCAGAAGCATAATTCAGTTACAGAAAAACGAAAACCCTTAGCAGAAGCTGTATTTAATGTCATTAATATATGACTACATTTTGAGAGAACTGAACCCCGCAAATTGATGGTCTAGAACCCGGCAGAAGGCCCATTCTATCGTAAGTGTTCTACCCACAACTTAAATGAAATAAAAATCGCTAGTACTTTATGCTATTTGCGATTAAGGTTAGTGTTTTTTTAATGGGTATGAATCCCATATTTCTCATCGATCCAACTGGGGCATGTTTTGAAGATATTTTATCTCTCGTTAAAAAAGAAAAATTATATTACATTTAGACAATATTTACAGAACAAATAAAATGATTTAAATAAATCATTTTTATGAATGAATTTATCAAAAACGGGTTAAAATAATAATACAAAGAGACTCAGTGACTTGGTAATAAAATACTTTTTTTAAATATATTCTCTGTTGTACGAATATACAAGCAGATTTTTTTTTGTTTATGTGATATTTTAATATTTTTTATTACGTATAATCTTTTGTAATTTTAAACAAATATTTGACAGAAAATATACAAGTTTCTTAAATAATAAACCCGCCGCTGTTATTAAGACTGTAAAAGAGGTGTATGTGTGGATTGAAGATATTTTTATTATCTAAGGCTTTGTCCGCATACAAATTTGTTCGCGATCAAATTTTATATTCCAGGGGGGATATTTCGCGCTTATTATAACCTTATAATTAGAATATAAAAACATATGTTATAATAACGATATTGACAATGGAGAATTGCTAGTAAGTACACATGTCCATCGACGGCGTAATACATACTCCCGCCCCCCCGTCGAGTCTTAAGATGTGCGCTTAATTCTATACATTTGCTTCCTTTTTTCATTTATTAATTTTCTTCCGTTGGTACTAATTCTGGTTATTCGAGTATATATTAAAAATATGTAACAAAAACTACTAATACTCATCATACAATAATACAAACAAATTATAATTTTGCGTCATACGATAATACAAATCAGCAATAATTATTCCTTCAAAAAGATTCAAATATTTTTATAGATTGTGGAAATTTCTGCGTGTACATATATTTAGAAATAAATCCGTCAATAAGCCATGCAGAATTATGTTGAAATGATATCTAATTAAAAAATATTGTATTAATAATTATTCTGAGAACTTCATTTTAAAAATCGATGACAGTGTTTTTTTATAATCTTAGATGTTTGGGTGAAAAAGGATATTTTAGTAGTATTGTCACATTTCTTACTTTTATTGATATAAAAGTGATAGCTTGCATGCTTACATATATACCTGTGTGTATACACACACACACACACATGTGTATATATATATATATATATATATATATATATAAATATATATTAAATATATATTTATTATTATTTAGATATTTATCAAAATGTAATTAAAATTGGTTTAATTGATAAATTAATGATGTGTCTTAATTGTTCAAACTTCTAAACGGAAATATTGCTAAGTGAGTAATTTCAACAAAATTGGAAGAACAAACTATTTTGAAGAAGAACTTATTTTGTCTTTTTTTAGTACACTTAGTAGGGAAAACTGAAAAACATATTCGAAGCTCCTATATTTTCAAAAAAATACATGCAACATTTTTCTTGCAAAATGAGTTTATTCAATACTATATTTTCAAAAATTTGTTTGCTCATCATGAATTATCAGTCTAAAGAATTTGTTTACGATAATCTAAAATGGATATCAAAAAGCTTTGACTAACAGAAAGGAAAAAAAGTAGATAATAAAGGAGAAATGCGAATAAAATACAAAAATTCTAGTTGAAACTTAAGGAACTGAGATATGGTTTTATAAAAAATACTCAGTCTTACATTTCATTTACTCATTACAAAAAAAACTCACCATTTCAATTTCTTTAAACATAGAGTTTTAATTTCCTTAAATATTTATGTAAAAACAAACTAGAAAATATTTGACGAAGAACTAGTTAAAAAAATAATTACAGCTTTAGGAACCTCGGCTAAAAAGTATTAATGAAACTAGCCAGATTGAAAAAGTGTTACATATATACTGATGTGAATAAATATACACACATGCAAGTTCATCTTATAACAAGAATTTCGAAAATAAAATAAATTTGAAAGTGGTAACAAACCTCAAATATACTACGATATATCTCTGATCGCTCTGATGAGTAACAATTTTATATATGTAAAATTTATTTAACTATTTTTTTAACATTCATAGTTAGAGACGAGTCAACAGGTGGGGCTATGCATTTGCAATTTTATCTCAAGGTATGTGACATTAATTTTTTCACACGCCTTGAGATAAAAAATAAAAAATTGAAAGAGGAGACATATTAGAATTCAATAACAAACAATATAACCATCATTTAAAAAAGGAATTAAAAAAGAATCACATATTTTGTTTCGAAGAAGAAGTGAGTCCGAGAAAGGTTTTAAATTTTCTTGTTGGACTGTTTAGATACCCATGTGTATGTATGTGAATTCTCCACGAGTTTCTGTCATATCACCACACACTTGCACGAACTGAGCTTCAAAATACGGTATGTGAATGTTGTGAATGTTGATTGCGCAGAGTTGATACCTTTCAACAGTTATTGACATTGAAACGTAACTTCGATTGGGTGAATCAGTTAGTCACTGGCGATGTGAAGTGAAGTATTAACCATACACGCAAATGTCAATGGCTGAGTGTCGGAGGAACAAGAGTTTTAATATCCAAACCTAAAATAAGTAGTAAGTAATGCTCAGCCTTGGTGGAATGTCAAGGGCATCAGTCATTGGTTGTTGCTTTCAGAGTTTTGAACAATTAATGCAAATATTTACTGTGGACAATTGGATAGATTAGATAACAAATAGAGTAGTCAACAGAATCGAATTAAAATATCTACATGATAGTGCTACCCCACATCTTGCAAAACGTACTCAGGATAAATTAGAGGAGTTCGGTCGGGTTCTACTCACACATTCTCCATATTTGCCGGACATTCAGGCACACACACGCTTTCTGATTACCATTTGTTTAGAGCTCTGGGTAACCATTTATGTGAAACAAAAAAATCGATTTTAAAGAAGATCGTGCAAAAAAATTCGATGTTAAAGAAAATCTCCAAAACGACCTCATACAGTTTCTTTTTAATCAAAGTCACCGGAAATTTACAACAAAGCCACATTGTCATTGTTGACTACATGGCGACAAATAAATATTAACGGTGCATACTTAAATTAAATTTAGTGTAACGTATAATTTAAAAAAAAATTGTTGACAGCATAATTGAAATACCTCAAATACATTAATATAGTTAGTTAACGAAGAACAAAAATAAGAGTATTGGACCTCTTAAATGTAAATAATGAACGTTATTCTCCAAAATCTAACCTAAGA
Source organism: Druceiella hillmani (assembly GCA_039881145.1). Lineage (NCBI taxonomy): Eukaryota > Metazoa > Arthropoda > Insecta > Lepidoptera > Hepialidae > Druceiella > Druceiella hillmani. The sequence continues at coordinate 9,817,199 of JAYKKI010000013.1, forward strand.
AATGATAAATGAATTTATCTTAATGCTAATATGCCAATTTTCGGTTATGAGGAACATTGATATTCCAGAATCAATCCGCGTATGGCCAATGTTTGGTCTTACGCCTTTTTATAGTCATAGCAAAGGCTAAACGAATAGGAAAGCGTAAGCGCTTGAACTGAGTTGGTGCATCTGATAATATCATTAGAATGCATGGCAGCGAGACCTTCCGCCCTCTATATTTTCCATTCAATATCTTCGCTTCTACGAGATTTCCCATATTTCGTTTGATCACCAATCGCGTGCCATTTCACAGTTCGGGTGAAATTAAATTAAGAAGCAAAATTATTACTTAACCAATTCTCAAGCGCAGATTATGTTATGGTAATGAATTTAAGAATTTGTTGGTGTAATTGACAGCTTCGTTTACATCAATCACAATGCAGATATGAATGACTACATTTCACCGGGAAATGTCTCTTGTATTTGGAAAACATCGTTGTTTCGAACAATTTAATAATTCGTGTATCTTCATATAAACGAATTTTACTACAATCAATATATGATACCATACATTCGTTTGGAAAATATGTCTGTTGATGCATCGTTTTTTTTAATTTTACATGAATATTGAATATATTTGGCGTTAATTTTGTAGAAATGCCTTAGGTTTGTTGTATTACAACATCTTCAGGTGGGCTATTAGCAACGATTGATCTTTGCTAATAGTAATACAACGAAACTTAGGTCGTGGTAAAGAACTTAAAGAAAGTAGTGATAATACTACATCACGTAGTTTCATTTAATTGTTTACACGCATATTTATGATCAGTCGCCATGTCTGTACATTTCTCCACGAACTAGATGATTTCAGACTTGCGTTGATCTCATTCATGTACGTAGAACCGAGAATGAAAGGTAATGTCTGCCGAAAGTCACGGAAAAACAACAATAAAGTTCCACAGAAAAGTCTGGTATTTCCATTGAAATATTGCAGCATTCTATTTGATCTGTCTGGAGAATGTTTATGAGCCATTGTACATACATCTTAGATAATTTAGCACTTTCTGTATATTATAATTACATTTGTGTTCAATCTACACTAAAAAAATCAACATGAAATACATATTCATTCTATTTACAAACGTAAACCTTAAAGATTCGATACAATATTTTTTTAAATTGTGGTATTACAAAAAAAATCACATAAAATTAAACCCTGTATGGCGGATATAAGATGTAAGAAGTGCTGTGAACTATTCGAGATTTTTACACTTTCGTTTGCGGTTTTTCTATAAGACAATTTCACATGCGTGTATATTTATTTCTACCAAAGTCACAACCATAACCACAACCACAACCATAACCTTAACCACAATCACACCCATACCCACACTCGTACCCATATCTCCATTTACAGACATATACATACACACACAAAAATGAGCGTCAATACACAGCACACACACATACACGGACATACACACACGCACGCACATGTACATATACACTTCCACACGCACACGCACACGCACATGCACATGCCCATTCGTACGTTTACTCTATAGACGACAAAAATTTTTAAAAATAGGAAACGATAAAGTGTGACATCCCCGTGCTTTAATGGTTTCGTGCTTTGTTTTAGTGATCGGAAAAATTCTGACTTTATTAAAAAATGTTCACACAGTAGTGAGACACTTCCCTTCCGTTAACATTTTCAGAGTTTTTCAAGTCAAAGTGTAAAAGTTAAGCCCATTTAATGAGGCTTCATTTTTCATTCCTCTGACAGTTTCAGTCACAGTTTTACAACTCATGAACAGTGGAAATGTAGCTTAATGTGTCTTATTTGATTTTATAACATTTAAAGCAATATTTGAATTGAAAATAAATAACAAAGAATTGTTTTTCTTAGGGTAAAAGTTTTCTACTAAAGAATTTATCAAGCTTTAGGAGTAGTTTTCTGAATATAAAAAGATCTATTTTTTCATTTTTACTATGGAAGATTTATAAAACAATACTTATTTTTTCAATGTATTTTAACTAATATTTTAATTTGTTATTAATAATATCTCAATTCTTAAATTGGTAAATCAGAAATTAGTCATAAAATGTTACTAATATAATTTTCCAGTAATAATTGTTAAAGTAGAAAAGAACCTATCTAGCACGAGTGGAACGCCCTCTACGAGGTTTTAATACCATCCCTTCGAAATGATTTTCCACCTGGTACAAAAATTAAAAAAAATTAATATTTTGAGACTTCAATTTGAATATGTGTTCAAAACATGTGCGTTGCTTAATTTTTGAAAAAATACTATGAATATAGGAACCAACTTCATGTTGTCCAGGCTGCTCTATAAGAGGTTGCTCTCTCGTCGATATATATATATATATATATATATATATATATTAGTTAACGGTACAAAACATTAGAAAATTGGTTCCATTAACTTATTACCCATGAAGATGAAACATACAAAAATTTTAAATAACTTTTTTAAAGATTTCTCCAACCAAGAAATTATGTCGCTTGAATAAAAACGAAACAATCCATTTATACTTTTTTCTAATTATTATAGATCCAATTGAGTTATTGATAAAAATTAAGATTCAAATTTCTAAGACTAACAGTGATCACTTTACTTTCCATAAAAAATCGGCAAATTATATATATAACATATATAATTTTTTTTTCCAACTGTTGTATTTCAGGTTACATAAGCAATAACTAATTATTTAATCTAGCATTGCATTACTGCATTTCAATGATATATTTAATTCAATAGCCTTCAAAATATTAGCGTAATATTTTGAATACTTCGAGTTTTCACAACCATTTACCTAGTGATTCAATTCCTACTTTCGTTGTTTTGATTGAAAAATAATATGTATTAAACAAAGTTAAAATATAAAATTTAAATTTGCACATATGACTTCTGAAAATTCGAAATTCATTTCCAAATTAATTTTCCGATCTACTTTTCATATACACAGTTATAATAAAATCATGAAGCTAAAAAGACGTAGCGTAGGTATTTAATAAAATAAAATGAAATGAAATGTGCCTCATAAAACGCTGCTCAAACATATTTTTCAGTTTAGTTTTTTTTGGCACTCTGAGTATTTGTAAATGCATTTCAAAGAGAAACGGAAACTTACTGCTAATAAGAAATTGCAAAAATTGTGGAAGTTAAATTGCGCATCGCTACTTACTAATTGCTTTTTATGCATTCGCACCTGCGTGAAAATTGGAAAATGTTTACTTCCTCTATTTTTACAATTCCATTTCCGATTTGTAAAGTTATGTCAACTTTTCACGTCATTACGTATAAAGGAATCTATGTCCATAAAACTGAATAGCCGTTTATATCCAATAAAAACATTAGTGAAATACTTTATTGAAAGTATAAATATTTAAACCAAATGATGATGCAAATTAAATTGGAAATCAAAATAAACTGAAAATCAAAATTATATCGAAGATTTTCTGTATCACTCTTTGGGACTAATCTCCGATTTTAGAAGCAGCATCGTCCTGAATAAATACGATATTCATATTTTCAAGATGGTCATCAATAATTTCGGAAAAGTTTATTTCATACAACTTTTCAAATCGTCGGCTCGCAATTCTATCAATTTTTTGTATTTACTAGAGTGCACAGAAAAAATCCAAATTAAATGAAATCCCCGTAAATTTTTTTACAATTTTCAAATACAATTAATCGATCATTATTTCGATCAGATCTAAGCAAGTATCTAAAAAAAATATGTGACTAAACAAAATAAGCCATTAATGGTAAACAACTACATTAACTACCTTTAAATTAACACTTCATGAATAATCCTTAAGTAGAAATTTAAATCGGTCGTTTGGTTGTAAGCTAATTAACATTTTTGAAAAAAATGTCGTTATGTACTTTTTTAGATTCCCGTTTAAGGTGGCATTCAAATATAGATATTTTCAAAAATATCAGATTAACATTAATTTTACAAAGTATGTATATTTAGCATCTATTCCGACCCTAAGAATTTTATTAATTTGGCGACGTAAGTAACATAGGATACATAATTTTCTCAGTACCGCAGAATGCGCTATTATATTCGACGAAAGAAAGTAATATCTGAAACCCATTCCACATGGTATCGCGGCAAAAATCTTAAAGACAAATTCAAAAGAATAGAAAAACACTGAATTATCAAAATCAGCTACGAATTTATTTTCGAAACTCTTTCTGTGTTGATTTAAATATATTTTTTCCCCTTAAAATATCTTACATGCTTCACAATTTTTAACCGGCTTCGAAACAGAGATTATATGTTTGACACGACTTTTTTGGATGTAAATCCAAAAAATCATATCATCATATCATCACAATCAAAAAAATAATATATATATATATATATATGTATATATATATATATATATATATATATATATATATATATATATTATAGTAATGATTTTATGATGAGAAACTGAAATTCAAGATATATTTTTTGCTACTGTTTGTAGTTAGTTTGCACTTTGTTACAGCATAGATCAGATCAGAGATTTGAGGATTGCTTTTGAAGATAAAAAATGGATCTTCTTAACGGATCAACAGTGATATTTATTGCTGGTAGTTTTACTTTACAAAAGAGCTAGACAAGCAAACATGGTTGGATCCCCGGTGATGAATTCTTGAAATGAACAGTGTAACTCCTTAACAGATGGTAATAAATCGACAGTGATTCGAGATATCCCCTACTGATATCTTGCTACTAGTAGTTGTAATAACTACACCATCCATCAAGTTATGGTCTCTCGGGTTTTGGAGGTGAACAATGGAACTCCCTAATGTATGGTAGCAAATTAATTGTCGTTCAAGATATTTGATACTGGTAATTTTTACTTTTTAAAATATCTATATCATCAAACAGGTCAAGGACTAATGATGAGTTCCGGACACAGACTATGAAACAAATAGACGCCGCATATTAGGGTACGTTCGAATGCCAACGTTTTCATCTACAGAGGATAACCTGCGGCCCCGCCCACAATTTTCATTTCATTCGCGTCCCGGCCGCTTTAGTGAGAGTTTGTGCTTTAAATACTTTCAATACTCGTAACTATGCCTTATTGCGCAGTGAAATTATGTGGCAAAAGTTGCAAAAATTCAAGTTGGCATAAAAATGGCATTACATTTCACCGGTAGGTTCATGTTCTTAATGTGGCTAATTAATATTTAGTTGCATAAAATCTAAACTTTAATATGGTAAACAAAAATGGTGCCCGTTTATTTCGATTGCTGTCATTTTGCTCTTTCAAGTATTATGTATTTAAAATGTGTTTTGCTAGTGATGTATTAATACTATCAAAAATGTCGATATCATTCATAATGTAGTAGAGTTAGATGACTTAGTTTTTAATTTGAATTCGTTGATCTATTGATATCTTTTTTATTTAATTTTAATTTATTTAGATTTCCGAAGTGCCTAGAAATGAAAAAAAAATGATCAATTCTACTGCACGAGATGACAATTGGTTTCCTACAAATCGTAGCGTTATATGTTCTCGTCATTTCACTGGAGATTGTGTCAAATTCGTAAAAAAACGACGCTTTTTATATGAAAATGCCATCCCAACGCTTAATATACCAGTGATTGTATGTAATTTATATCAAGAAAACTGTCTACTTTTTAACAGATTCCAAAAATTATTTTAAAACGTTTAGTTCAAGCACTACACATTTAGTTTAATATTTCTTTATTATCAGATCTTGAAGTTAGTCAGTATTTTAATTAAAAAATAATTTGTTTATATACTATTTCGTAGAATCTGGCTTATTTAATATCAAAATTAATTGTATTTTGCCCTTAAAATACGAATAATGACAAAGATTTATGATTACTAATAATGAAATTTGTATTTTTCAGACGTCTATTCCAGGTCAGTCTAATTCAATGAATTGGCAAAACATGACGAGTTCAGATTTATTATTAGAAAAAAATATGAGTCATACTAAAAATTTACATGTATGTTTTGTTTTGCAAGCTTTTTTAGTATTATTTAGGTTCCAATTAAATAAAAGAAAACTGAATACTTTTAAACAGATTCCAAAAATTATTTTAAAACGTTTAGTGCTTGAAATTTAATATAATATTTCTATATGGTTAGATATTGAAGTTAGTCATTATTTTTATTCAAAGATTATTTGTTTATATACTGTTTCATAGAATCCAGCTTAATTAATATCGAAATCATTTCTATTTTGCCCTTAAAATACGAGTAGTGACAAATATTCATAATTACTAAGAATGGCATTTTTATTTTTCAGATGTCTATTCCAAGTCATCTAATTCAATGAATTAGCAAAATATGACGAGTGCAGATTTATTATTAGAAAAAAAATGGATCATACTAAAAATTTGCATGTAGGTTTTTGTAAGTTTTTTTAAATTTTATAAAATTCAGCTATCAAACGACTTGAAGACGTCTTACCAACACCGTCAAATCACAGCTCTCCACGAAATAGACGGATGAGTAGAACAATTCGTATTCTAAAAACTAAACTTCTGACTAAAAATCTAAAAATAAAACGCTTACGTGAGGTAAATCTCAGGCTGAAAAGAAAAACGGATTCGCTGAAAATGATACTGGAGGAATTAGAAAAGAAAAATATGATATCCCAGGAAAATGCATCATTATTAAGTAAAATTGGTGTCCAAACTCGAGAACTTGTGAAGCGACAACATCTCAACGTTACAACAGGCAAAGTAAATCACAGCAAGTGTTCTCCTGAATTAAGAACGTTCGCTCTAACGTTGAACTTTTATTCAGCAAAAGCTTATCAATATGTAAGAAAAACCTTTTATACATCATTACCTTCAATAAAAACATTATCAAAATGGTACAAAACAGTTGATGGTCGTCCCGGTTTCACCAAGGAAGCTTTTGATGCCATTAAATTGAAATTGGAGCACTGTAGAATTGTATTTTATGGCGCACTAATATTTGATGAAATGAATATTAAGAAAAAAATTGAATATGTTCCACACACACAAAGACCTCACGGTTATGTTGACTTTGGAAGTGGATTTGGTACTGATTGCGACGATAAATGTACTAAGTCTTTAGTTTTTCTGGTAGTTCCATTTAATGCTATGTTCAAAGTGCCCATTGGTTATTTTTTGGCAAATAAAGTAACAGCGGATCAAAAAGCAATGCTAGTTCGTCAGGCAATACAAATGTGTAAAGAAGCAAATTTTATAGTCAAAGCTTTGACTTTTGATGGATGCCCAACGAACATTACCATAGCAAAAAAATTTGGTTGTAATTTGAGTGTTTTAGGCATAATAACAACTTTTACAATAGATAACCAACAAATAGCAGTATTTTTAGACCCAGTACACATGATAAATCTTATAAGGAATAATTTTGAATTCTATAAAAATTTCATTGACAATGAGGGTAACACAATAAAGTGGTCTTATATAAAAAATCTGCATGACATGCAGGAAAAAGAATCATTCCATATAGCCAATAAACTTCGATCGGAGCATCTCAACTTCAAAAATAATATAATGAAAGTAATACTCGCAACACAACTCTTTAGTAGAAGCGTTTCCACAGCTTTATTGTTTTGTTGTAGAAAACTGAAATTACATAGTTTTGAAGGAAGGAATAATCTTTTTGATATTCTAGATTCCAAAACCCACGGTTACGGTTTAAATACATCCTTCTGACTCTGTTGTCAAAATTTGCCGGCGATGCAAAGTTGTCATTCGAAGTAATGAAAATTATAGAAACTTTAAACCAGAGAATCGAACTCTGTATTTTGTTACGAAAACCTTACTGACTTTTGCAAACGAAAAATTATTTTCGGACCTATTACATCATCAGTTTGCTAAACGAAAATAGCAATCACCTAATAGATTTAGCCAAAAGTGTTATGGAAAAATACATTAACGTACGTAAAAGTAAATTAAAAAAAGAAGTCAGACGTTTACACAGAAAACTAATTCATTTGAAGGGACAATAGTGCAATCAAAGTGAAACTTCTTTAGAATCGTTGTGATTTGAAACTCGATGAAACGAAAATGCATCACGACAATGAAACAAGTGAAGTTTCCTTAGAATCGTTGTGACTTAAATTTTAAAATGCAAATTATTTAATATGCATACTTCGTAATATTACCATCTCGTTTACTAAGTACTGTATATATATATGGGCCTTTGTACTGCCGAGCTAAAGCGAGAAAGCAAGCGTCGGTCTGTCAGCGTTCTACGTGTATATGTTAGTACGAGTATGTGTGTTATTACGTGTGTATGCGCCTGCGTATTACAAAGCTTTAGTAAAAAGCCAGCTCGGTGTATTATTTATGTGTTATTAGTCTGAATATTTTTTTATTTGAGAGTAGTTTAATACAATGCGCGTACAATATTGTATTTTAAAATAGTAATTTCGCATTGTTCCTGATTTGTCGAATTAATATTCATCATATAATATTAATGTAATTATATACACAAGAAAACAAGCACACACCAGAATTTTGATTTTTTTATAATCACTAATACTTCACTTTTTACACGAGATGCTTATTTTAAAAAATCTGTAACAAATTTTGTTAAACCTTTTATTAGAGTAGTTTTCTTAGTTCTGTATACGGTATTGTACACAGAACTAAGAAAAATACTACCTTCTAATGAGATTTAGGACTTACGAACCCACATACATCATACAAACTTTTAAATATACACACATATGAACACACCTGTCGCATTGACCACATTAATTCGATAAGTTATATTCTTATCTCATATATTAGCGTATTAATAAAACTTGTGATTAAATATGTAAACGCAATTACGTAATAAAATTGTGCGAATATATTATTGTTTTTTGTTTTGCGTCAAAAATATCGATAATCGATAATAAAGTTCGTCATCCCTAAGTCGCTGACATTGTGGATTGGCCACACAGAAGTCTGCGGTTGGCCATTTCAAAGTGGGTGAAAGAGGGCTTGATATATCAAGCTCTCTTTCACACATTTCAAAGTGATCAATCCACAGCTATTAAACAGAAGCGTGTAACTAATACAAATACAGCGCTTCACTTACACCATCCCACACCCCGCAGTATTTGGCACGTTTGTTTTCATTACAAAATTACTCAATACGGCGTCTTCTTGTTAAGTGGTATGTGGTTCCGAAGGTGTAAAATGCAACTCTTTAACGGATGGTAGTAAATCAACTGCTATTCAAGATATTTGTAAATAGTAGTTGTTACTTTGAAAGATCTGATATTGGACTGCGGACATTCTTAATGGAACTCTTCAAAGGCTAACCACTTGCGGCTACTGCTATCGCTTCCCTACTGTTTAATACAAACTTTAGACAAAGGGGAGCTTATTTATATACGCTTTTGCCCGTAACTTTCAATAATTATACAATATTTTAAGAAAGAAAATAAATTACTAACATTTCTAAAACTATAATTTTTGAAAAAAACTGACATCGAAGAAAATCAGGCACTAAAATGTAAAAAGAAAAAACTAAAATTAGGTTCTTATCCGTTCACAACGTTTAATTAAGTTACTTATTTTTGACGTCGGCGCCAGTACAGCTGATCACCTTATATAAATATAAAATTTTATGTTATAAATATAACCTTTATGTAATTATTATTTTGGCAACTTATAAACCTGCCACTTTTATTGAACGTTTTCTGAAATGATACAGAAGCTTCTAGAATATTTCTCGTGGATTATATAAAGAGAATGACATTAGACCTCTTATTCAGTTTGCAAATGAGTAATCGGCGAGCAAATAATAAGTTAAAAATGGAAGTATTTCGAAGTGAACTCAGAGTACTCTTTCGTCATGAATTTCTTAGGGGGAAAAAACCAGTCTGTTGCTTACACGCAATATATACGCAATGATGGGTGATCATTTGCCCTCTTCACCCACAGCGAAGCATTGGTTCCTGAGATTCAAAGAAGGAAATTGTGATCTGTTTGATAAACCTCATCCAAAGCGACCTCCGTCACTTTATTTAGTTAAAAAACAAAGCATTATTGAAACAGATCCAAGATTAAGTTGTTCAGTAGAGCTATACTAATGTTCTTATACTGCAATAAAAAACCTATTTCATGCCATGAAAAAAAAATGATAATATTCCATTTGACTACCAAATGAGCACCCTTTCAACTTCAAAGGAGAGCTAATATGTGCTTGGAGCTACTGAGTTTCTATTGTACCAACGAGAAACTAAATTATCTTGTTACACGTGATGTGGAAATTGGGTGGCTTCTGTTAATTTTTAATATAAACGTCAGTAGCTACGATCCGGAAAAAAGGTGTACATTGATCAAAACATAATATTGGACAAAAGATAGTTCTGAATGCATGGTGGGGTACAAATGGTGTTATCCATGGAGTTATTCATTGGGAATTCTCTCGAACTAACAATACATTTATGTTTAAGTATTACTGTGGAAAATTGAGCGAAGCCGGCGCTGAATTTCCCTCAAATCAAAGCAAACGTGTTTATTAAATGACAATGCTCGAGCCCACATAGGAATAGTAACGGTGTAAAAGACTATTTTCCTTTGGATGGAGTATGCTACTGCACCCACCTTACTCTCCAGATCTTTCGTCATCTAATTACCATCTGTTTTGCTCTCTGTCTAATAATTTAAGTGATAGAAAATTTAAAGACCAAAGTCATATCCAAATCGAACTTCAACGGCTTTTCAGTCAAAGACAAAGATTTCTACAAGGACTCTGCCTATGACTCTGCCCACACATTGGCGACAAGTTTTACATATCTATGGTGCTTATATAATAAATTTACATATCGATGGTGCTTATATTGACTTCATATCTAAAGTTGAAAAGATTGTGTACAGAGATGGCGGATTTGTAAGTGGTCTATCTGATATTTCTTTTTCTGAGTACATTTGAAGCAAAGGTTTTAAATTTAGATTGTAAACTAGGTAAAATTATAAATTTGCTTAAGTTAATCAATAATGCTGGTATCGACTTCAAAACCTATAACTTAATAATTATTTATTGTGAATAAGCAGGTACCTATTTTAAGTTAATTACCTTTCACATTGTAGTACTTAATTTTGTTAAGTAAGTTTGAGCTGATTATAAATCAAGTGTAACACGACAAAACTTAGAAACAGTTAAGCGCCTGTCCGATTTTTTTCTTTCCTTTTTAGGGTTACCTAGCAAAATGTGGAATTCTTTCAATTTCGTCGTATCACGCGTGTGTCCGTCCGTTTGTCACACCAATGCAGTTTTACACCTGCATGAAATTTTGCAAGTATGTGCTTCAAAAAGGTTGTTTTTAAGAAGTGGAGATAAAAAAAATTAGAGTACCCCATTGTATAAACTATCGCCACAAAGTGCCTTAAATTAGCTTTCGGACTTTTCATTTTTAGCCATGTTCACGAAATATCAATCTTTAAAATTCTCTCTAATTTGAAGTAAGTAAATTCGAAATTAGACTGTAAAAATATGAAAAAATACCAAGCACAGATTTTGATGAGTATTTTCAAAACAAATTTACTAGTTATCCAATTGCATTAGTTGTGGAAATATTAACCAAAGAAAATTTTTTGATTTCACATACTCATATACAAGCAATATTTGAAAAATACTTAAAATCCCTATTAAAAAATTGCCGTGCCGTGTATCACAGGGATTAGACCTTCAGTTTTTAATCATTTATCCCGGTCTGAGAAAAACCAGCCTCTTGTTCGTCGTCAGCCAGCCAAGGAGCGATAAAAACCTAGACCCTGCTGGCCCAGCGAGTGGCACTAATCCACTCGCCCAACCACAACCTAATTAGGCTTGGCCTAAGACCTCGAACGATAACCATTTAAGCGCTGCTTTTACTATATTTAAACTTAAAAGAACAAGACATATAGCTCAATCTAGAAGACAACGATAGATGAACAATCAGTTCAGACAAAGCTGTAGAAAAAAATTAAATATAACAATAATTTGAAACGAAAAACATAGATTCGGAGTTCTTTCTTGATTTTATTTCTTATGTGGCGACAACTCTGTTAAATTTCATAATTTTTACCGCCTTGAAATTAAGATACAATTCCGTCAAGTCATCATAAATTCACATATTATAAAAGGACTGTCGAACCGGTCAACAAACAACCTTTTTTGTCGATCGAATCTACTTCATTAGTAAGTTTGTTATAATTGTTGCGAAGTCTGCAGTTATTTATTTCAATTACGACGTTGATTCTATTTTTTAATACTTTACTCATCGACAACAGTTTAATCTAGAATTCGTAATACACCAAAACATTTTCCACTGTGACTTCGTTACTTCGATTAGTGATTATTTTAACATCGCCTTTACACAAAAACCGGTACCTTGATTTGGTTTGTAAGGGTAATCTCTCGTAATTTTGAATGTAATGTATTTAGAATCTAATTTTTGTTCGGCTACATATACGCTGTATTTACTGTATTTTCCTGTTAAGAAAGCTATATTAAGCAAATTGGGTTTAGTGTTCTTTTTTAATCGTAACTTTTATCAATAGTGGACACTGATTGCGATATTGTACCGTTTGTTTATAATTGTAACAGATTACTATTTTGTATTGACGTTTTAATTTTATTATAATATTTTGATGATGTCGATCTGACATATTTTTTACTATTAATGGCATTATGCTAATGTCATTAATAGTAAAAAATTGGTGTTTTCTGATATTTCTTTTTCTGCTTTTTTAATGGTAAACTCGGAAACTTTATTTGGTACATTTTTTCTGATATATCCGCTATATGAACCAATCATGATTTAATAACATCCGCGGTTATTGGAATGCACGAATGTTCGATAGCCATTATCATAGAAATGAAGCGATCACCCAACCAAACCCTACCCAGCTAAAGTAGGGAAACGATTCATTCATCTTTAATAGAGAATTCTGTACTACTGAGTTGTTTGAGTTGCTTTTACAATTTGCCTGATATATTTCGTCCTGGAATCGCACGTTTCCAGCCTTTTTGGAATGGTATTTTAAATCATAGTAAACCTCCTCAAAAATCCCGAGTTGTCGAAAATATTTTTTTAACTAGACAATTGGAACTAGAGCTCGTTCTAACATTTGTTTCTTTTACTTGCACTTACACTCACGGGTCTGTTGTGAGTACTGATTTTGCCTTGGCGTCTTTGTAACTGCGGTTCCATCCTGATTAGCAGCATATTATCTCTTTATGTACTTGTTCATACCTTCCAAGGTAAGCAAATTCTCTGCGGCAAACGCCCACTCATAGCAGTTGTCCCTCTCTAACAAGTTATGAACATTGATGACAAAGTTTTAACTTATCTTTACTGCACAATTATACTATTATAACTACACTGACAGATAAAAATTAGCCCGATGGCCAATACGTGATAGCTTTGCGTAGTTTTTTCATTTTGTTTTCGATTCTATCGTAACTTTTTAGGTTTATTTTATTCCTTTTTATGCGAGGTTTGGGCATATTCATCATTCTGAATTTTCTATAAATATATATTCATCATTCTGCATTTACTATAAATATGCCTGATTTCTATATATATTTAACATTCATATGAGGCGACACCTTTAATTTTTCATTTAATACCGATTTTTGCTTATATTTCAGTGAATATTTTTATTGTCTTACTTTGGCTTCTAGTAGTGCTCCTCAAGTTAATCAAGGTGATGACTAAAACGATATCATAGTATAACTTTTTTATTCTACACTAATCAATAAGTTTACAAAAGGTTAATCTACAATATTCACGCGCATGCATCTACACTAGTACGACGATGTCACAGTCAAAACAAATGTTGCACGATAAATATGGACAATTATGTTTTTCTGTTCTGGCTCAATTATTTTAACACATTATTAGGCTCGTAGTTATTGACGATTGAAATCTGATAGTATTTTGTAACATAGAAGGATTCGACCTCATTATCACTCCGCTTAACCTGCGAATAGACGTCTACACGCCAAAAAACATTTATTATTTTAATTTATAATGTCTGTGATATTCAATATTATCCATATTATTTTGAATTTACAATGAATTTAATAATTTAATTGACGTCTGCGGCGTTTAATGTACCTAAATATTTTTATGTATATCTACATAAAAACAGGTAAATACAAACATACATACTAACATATAAATCATAGTCCACATTTTTGCTTCACCGTATGCAGTATTTCACGCCTATATACATTTATTTACCTATTATTTATCTATATACCTGCATATGTTTACTTGATTCCTACCTCCTAATATTTTAATGCCTTCATGCCTATATATGTGCCCTTATATACTCACGAATCTACTTTTTTGCTACTTTCTTGCTTATGTCAAGACAAGAATCCAAATTCGATGAGTTTATTCTTCATCAATTTTTTAAGTTCCTATCATCACCTTCCAACTCTATCAACGTACCCGGATTTTACTAATGAAAAAATTTATACCACACTTAGTCATGTATTATTACATTCTTATCATACACACTAAATTGTGCCTTCAGTTCCCATGGTCAGATTCTTATCAAATTATGACGAAATCACGCTGAAGTACACCTTTCCCAATAAAAAAAATTGGAATGTGGATGTGTCATGGACATGGTCGTGTGTTGTACGTGAATACGTGTGTGTAATGCATAATTTAAACCGCCAAAGCTGCAGATGTACTGGCACCTTCGTTGATCCGCTCGGCCGCATTCATTCATTCTTTTACGTTCCCGGCACCGCTTGACTCGGTCATGTGGTGTTTTATTATTACATTTGATTGTTCTCGAGAAGCCCAGCTGTATACCATCTCTGTATTTGGTTTTGCCTTTTCGGCGCGTATAGGCCGACATGATATATTTTTGATAATATTTTTTTATTCTAACACCTTATTATATTCACTGTCACTACTTAAAACAATGTTTTATGTACAATTTTTTTTTATTTTGATGAAAGCTGAGGATTAAAAGTTAAACGAACATCGTAGCTTTTCCGAATCAATAGTTATACTAATTGCAAATCTCGATACGCAGCAAAATAATCTCAAAATGGCGGCACTTTCCCCTTCACCGTGTGGGATGGGTCACTGTTCTCGCTTATTGTAATGAACTCTGGTCCTTTAGCTATCCAGTGGTGTAATTTAATTTTTGATATAGGGGATAGCTTCGAAACTACAACGCCAAATTCTATCCCCCGATTTTGTGATCATTAGGTTTTTTGGAACCATATGGGGGCACCGTATGGTTACAAATTTAAAGACGTATTCAAGTCAAAAAAAAAGATAGTACAATTCTGTTGATAAATTGTAGATAAATGAGGTAACACAAAAAATACAGTTGAATTGACACCTGTAGTTAAATTGATAGTACATGTATGTATTTACTTTCTCATTTACTTTATTCGATCGCCTGCACAAAACAAGTCAAAAGTGTCGAAACTCAATGGGCTTACTCCTTATTACTGAAGAGTTCCTGCCTTTCAGGTCCTTCATTCTACGTTAATTTATAAAGAGGAAATTTACTTCGCCATTACTCGTGTCTTATTAGATTGTCATTATACCAACAACATCCAAACTTCGGTTGTTGATTATTAAGAAATTGCATGGTGTATCTTCAGAATATATAGTCGAATTATCACAAATTTTATAACCTACTAGAAAAAGGTATCGTCTTTCCAAATAAAAAAGTAATCATGAAAAGGTTTTACAGACATTAGGACACAGAGAATGCAGTCGTATTGAGAAACTTCTCCATTTTTGAATTCTATTCAATAAAATGGAGATTGTATTAGCATAAAAATTAAGAAGCATTATATACCTTGTGAAGTTATTTGAAACCTTTAGATTTTACATGATAGGTGAGAAATTTGAAGACACAATGCGATCCGAAAACAAATCTTTTATAAAATTAACGATTCAAATATAATTTTTTATTAATTAAATTAAATTAACCTTTAAATTTCTGGGTTTTTTCCTTAAAATAATGTAACTAACTAGTTATATATTTTTTAAAGAAATCATTTTGACTTATTTAAACATGTTCATCGTTTAAAGAGAAGAACACAGCTTTAGGTGCAAATGAATAAATTATGTGAAAAGTGGTAGATTGTTGCTTTAATTTCTTCTAATATAAAATTCTAGTTAAAATATTAAATTCACCTTTAGAAATGTTGAGCTATAGCATAAAATTACTAGTCCAACTGACCACATCAACAACTGTTGCACATATACTGATGTAATGGATATGCACATGTGTAAATTTATCTCATAAAATGTCGTAAAGGACCGATTTAAGAGTTGTAATAAATCTTGAATATATTGTAGTACGTTTTATATTATTCTGTTGTGCATAATTTTAATAGAATTTAAAATAATATAAATGTTAAAAAAGAGTTAATAAGCGACGCTGCGCGTTTATAAATTTATTATTTAATCTCTTCTAATTATTTAGAATATGTGAATGCAAATACAACAGGCGAATAAAAATAAAGTTATATCAGTGTTACAAAAATTAAATAAAAATAATAAACAAAACTAGTATCATGCATTAGCACTGGTACTAGCACCAGCTTGGCTCTTTACATTATATATCAATACAGGGTTTTTAAATGTAGCCAATAACATTTCTTGACGAGCACGAGACAATCTGGGTACGTTAACTAATGATTTCGCGTGCGTTAGTGTATTCAATAACTTTTTCGAATTCTTAGCCAGTGGATCGTAAATCATGGAGATTTCATAGTAAGAGAGTGGGTTTATCAAGCCAACCATCGTGGCCATGTCACTCATTATCCGTTTTTCCATGAGTGTGCAATGCGCACATCCGTCGGCCATTATCAGATATCCTCTTTCTGAAAAAAAATAAACCTACATTCAATCGACTATTAAAATGGTAAACTTGTCAATGAATATATTTGCCAAAAAGTGACAGAAGGATTAGGTCACATGGAAAGAGACAGATAATAGAAATCGGCCTGTTCAAATCTTCAAGTATCGCCTAAAACAATAAGACTTACATCATTAGCATTGACTTAACAGTAAACAAATCCAGAAATGTGTTATGATTTCAAAATATCAAATGAGTATTATAATTGATAATAAAATGTTTAATTGATTAACAAACATTCGATTTTTGTAAAAAAGAAACAGGTATATTCTAGTTAATTGAATCGTTATTGATAAAATATATGTATAAATGATCCTTGAAATCGGTAAGATCCTTTGAGTGCTTTGAAAGCATATTCGATTTTATTCAGACACTAACTAGAGAATCGTATTTACCTAATTATACAATATACTCTTTCGAAATAATATTTTTCCTCTACGTAAGTATCAGAAGAAGGCGTAATAATAGTATGATAACCTAGGTACTCTCATTCAAGGCGAAATTTTGCTTTTCATAGTAATTTATTATTAAAAAAAATATTTTCTTACCCAAGTGTTACTAAAATTTCCAGAATTTTAGAATTAGAGATTATTATTAGAATTAGAATTCGTGGTTTTGTAAATAAAGAATATTTCTAAATAATTTTTCTTCTATGCGTATTACAATTTTGGTACCTCTTCTGGCATTTCCTTCAAGTTTTCCCTACTCTTTACATGTTTATACTGTACTATATATTTCTACTGTCTAAATTCAGTTACGTATTAACTCAAGCCACTTTTACCTACAGGCAAAATTAATTAACATTCTTTTAAAGTGTCTATTTCTTTCTTTCCTATTTTAAAATTACAAGTGAGGACAAACAAATCCGTCCTTTTATTTCCTAATGTTTTAAATATTATATTTAAGTTTTTATGGAATGGACTTCGTTTTGACTACTCAAAATTCTCTCTGCATGCATTATTTTAATTGAAGCTCATCTGCACACATTATCTTTTATTGTTATAAGACTATTATTCCCGGAGTTATATTTAAAAATAATGCTCAATGCAGTCGATTTATTTACATTAAAATAATCATATTCCAAATATATGACACGAGTTTTATTTATCACTATCGGAATTATTTTAATTAAATATACCCTGTGTACTTTTAAATATTAATTCGGGTAGTTACTCGTTTTTTCACATCTCAGTACACGTCAACTTATTTTAATTACACCCTAGCAGCAACGGTCAATATTTCAATATGTCTACGTAGCTAGTAGGTTGACAGCCACTCTTTCTTTTTCAACATTACATGAATAAAATAGAACTAAAATTTTTTCATAGTTTTCCATGATACAATCATAAAAACTTCATTTAATTTGACCCAAGGCAAAGAAAATAAATATTGTTTCCTGATTTCGCAATATCGTGTCCAGATTACACTTCTCAATTTAATTTTGACACTTTATAACGACTAGGATAATCATACAGAAACCGACAAAAAATTTAGAAAACCCGGTTGAGTTTTGTTTTCAGTTTCTTAGCAGTAACTAAATTTTAATTTCTCAACCACTTGATCGCAAATGCATTAGTGTGTGACGTATTTGGAATGAGTGAGAATAAATTTAACCCAATGTGTCGTTGTTATGTGCTATTATTAATTTATTTAATTATCTTATTTTTTTTTAAATCCATTCGGGTAATAATCGCTATGTTTGCATAACTTCAAATAAATAAACCATTGAAATAAAACCAACATTTTAATATTATTCTTAATATACACACTTTCTCACCTTTTATTATATTATTTCTATTGCTTGTGAAAATATCGAAAAAGCTGTCGACTTTACACTGAAAAAGTAACTGTGGATCATGTTCACCGTCATAAATATTGTTCGCGATATTACAATTTCAATTATTTTCAAATAAATATCGAGCTACCTGGCATGAAAAAATATTTAGTTCAGACAATGCAAAGTACCGCGATTTCTTGCATAATTGATTTTTTTTTCGTTGTCATTTATGTCTTTGATTAATTCTCAGCTTTTTTTAGATATAAATATTATGTTTTTTATACTTTAGGAACATATATATATTATGTTTTTTATACTTTTTTAGATATATTTATATTTATGTTTTTTATACTTTAGGAACTATATAACCTGAGAAAGCGATTAGAACATCTTCTGTGTCAAAAATATAAGTAAAAAAAAAACAATATTTTTGTCATTACTAAGAAGAAATTTTAAAACTATTAACAAATAACTTCATATACGGCAATTATTTTTGTATTTCTTGTTCAGAATAGGATTTTGTTCCAAAATTTAAATATTTTTTATTTTTTTGAAGGCAACTGTAAATATAAGTATACACATACTTCTTAAATTCCTTTCCCACGGTGTGCAGGGGCCAATTTTCTTCAAACAGTTAACGTACGCGTGAAGGCGAGCAGGATTATTAACGTAATTTTGAATATCAAATCCTTCGAAGGACAAATAGTGCCCGGTGCTCAAGCCAACGAGAAGCAGGATAGCGCTGAAGATCTTCAATATCTGCATTCTTTATGAAAAGGTACAAGTTGATATCTGAATTTAACCCTTAACTGGTATCGTGGGGGCTGCACGGCCCCCAAACATAACACATTCTATATTTCCTATCAAGCTAAACATCGTGGGCAGCTGCCATTTTAAGTATTCTCATTACGTCGCTATTCGCGGCGGGTGTCGGACGTTGGGCGCTGCATCTCTTACCAGGACGCAGGTATGCACGTGTTGGGGTCTGCGCGGTACCAGATACGTTAGTTTTTTGACATTAAAATTTTTATTTGTTTCTTCTTTTTTACATTTATTTAATCAAAATGTGGCGGCCTTTAAGTGATAAAACAATAGGAGAGATCATAAACGAAGATTTTGATTCCGAATCAGTGATTGGAGCCAGATCAGAAGACGAATGTAGTGATAGTGAAATTTTAAATTATTGTAAAGATCCAGTAACCCTTGATTCTGACGATGATGGCGACGTGGATTCTGATACTCAAGCGTCTTCCTCAGAGAGTGAAGATGAAAATGTTGGAGGACCTAGTCAATCCGGCTACTACGAAAAAAATAATTACAAGTGGTCTAAATATCCACCAGCACCGTCACGTACTCGTCAGCATAATATAATAAGGCAAAGTCGTGGTTTGATTGGTTCCGCTGCATCTAAAAGTAATATTAATACCAAGGAATCATTTGAATTGCTAGTTGATAATAATATTATACAAATTATAACCAACTACACCAACGAGAAGATTACCGAGAAATCGGAAAAGACTACTGCTGTTGCATATTGGACGAACCACGTATCTGTTACAGAGATGAAAGCTTTTATAGGTATTTTGGTCTTGACTAAGTGTTCAAAGCAGGGCATGAAAATATAGAATCTTTGTGGGCTACAGACGGAACAGGTGGTGATATTTTTAGAGCATGTTTTTGAAAAGATTTTTGTTTATTTTGTCAAATCTTCGGTTTGATGATATTGCATCGAGAGAGGAGCGAAAGGCTGTGAATCGCGCAGCACTAATTTCTGAAATATTTGACAAGTTTATAGAAAACTGCCAAAAAAATTACTGTTGTTCAGAATATATCACTATTGACAAAATGTTATGTCCATTCCGAGGTCGACGCCTTTTCAGAGTGTACATGAAATCAAAAATATTTTGATGCCTGCTAAATACGGCATCAAAATATTATGTATGTATGATGCTAAGACTCAGTATTTATATAACGCTTTCATATATGCAGGTAAACATCAGGAACGTATAAGAGGGCAACCATCTATTCCTACACAATCCGTACTACAGTTGGCTTCCCCGATTTTTGGATCAAACATGAACATAACAGCAGATAACTGGTTTTCTTCGGTGGAGTTGGTTGATGCATTACTCGAAAAAAATTGACGTACGTTTGGACTTTACAAAAAAACAAACGTAAAATTGTTTTTTTCTGCATTCAAACCACATAATCATAGAGAACCAGGATCTTGTGTTATTGGATTTACAGCTAAAATAAGACTATCTTCTTTTGTGCCAAAAAAAAATCAAAGCATTGTAATGATTTCTTCAATGCATCATCACAAAAGTGTTATTGAACGCATAAAGACACCGGAGATTATTGAGTATTACAACTCCACAAAAGGTGGAGTGGATGCCTTAGATCAAAAATGCGCCAATTACTCAGTAGCTCGCAGAACAGGACGTTGGCCAAGTGTAGTATTTGTTGGTATTCTAAATATTGCTTACGTGAACGGCTATGTCTTGTGGAAAGGTTCAAACACTGAGAAAAGAATGAACTACATAAGATGTGTTGGTGTAGAACTCGTCAAAGAACACATCACAAACAGAAAAGCTGAGTTTTTGAAGTTCCCCAGAAATTTGCACGATATAATTGGTAATTTCTTAGCAGCTAACGTGGCGTCATTACCCTCGACGTCTAGTGTTGCTACTTCAAGCCAAAACGTCTTGAAAAGAGGACGCTGTCACTTATGTGATAGAAAAAAAGATGGAAAATTTGCTACAGCGTGCAATAATTGTTCAAAATTTATTTGCAAAGTACATAGTAGCACAAAAACACTATGTGATAATTGTCAAGACTGAACAAAGTTTTGTTATTGTATTCATAAGTCTGAAGTGAAGATTAAAGTAGATTTTTGTGAAATGTTAATAAGAAACTATAAAGCGTATTTTTTATTTAAGTTTACATATTCTAGATTAAGTAAAATAATATTATTTTTGGTTACAACTTTAAACAAAACCGACAAAGAAAAGTTAAAAACACTTTACAAACTTACCAACAAAGAATCAAGAAGATGTTACGATACTTGCAGGAGGAACATAATAAAAAGACACCTCGAAAAATCTAGACCTGCTCAAAAAAGCTCATAAAGAATTAAATAAATGAAAAACATGGATTCCATCACTCTAACCTGGCTCTAACAAATGCAAGTCCCGCAGAGAGGTCATAAATATGGTTACTGATTTATACGCCATCAAAAATAAATGTCGGTTTGTTAGAGAAGACAACAAAAAGACATACTGCCATCAAAAATAAATTCAGGGTTTCCCAGTTTCAGATATAAAATCAGAACTCTAATAAAAATCCTTCTTTATCCATGAATCACTAATGGTCTTCTTTTTAAGCATTTATGTATGGATCAGTTTCTATAGTCTCCATATACATACACACACAAACATACATACATATTTACATATATATATATATATATATATATATATATAAGGCAGCGAAGCAACATGCAATATAAGCGAAACGATGTGTGAAGGTTTACTTCCTTATGAGACAGCCAAGTACTGGTTCCAAAGATTCAAAGGAGGGAATTTCGATCTGTCCCATAAACCTCATCCAAGGCTACCTCCTACCATTGCGTAAGGAAAATTAAAAAGCCTTATTGAAATAGATCCGAGATTAAGTCCGCATCATTTGGCAGAGCTACTTTTATGCTCTCTTACTACAGAGGAAAAATAATTTCATACTTTAAAAAATAAGTAGAAATATTCCGTTTGGGGACCACATAAGCTAACACCTTGTCGACTTCAGAGGGAAACTAATATATGTAGAGAGCTACTGAGTTCCCGCTGCATCAATGAGTGGCAAAAGAATCTGGTCACAAAATATATAGTGGCTTATGTTAATTTTTTGCCTAAACGCCGTTAGCCAGGAGCTGGGAAAAAAGGTGTATCGACATCAAAATATAACAATGTACCAAAAATACTGTTGAGTTTATGTTGCAGTATAAATGGAGTTGTTCATGGAGTTACTTATTAGAAAGTCCTTCCAGCTAATAGTACAATTACAGTTAAGATTTATTGTGAACAATTGAGCAAAGTCACCGTTAAACTTCTTTCAAATCAAAGCAAAATTTATTTTTACCACAGTGAACCCCCCCCCCCCCTACGTAGAAAAAGCAACGCGTGAAAAACTATTTGTACTTGAATGGGATGTGCTACCTCACCCATCGTACTTTTGAGACCTTTTGCAAATTTAATACTCGTTTCGGGTTTCGCTCTATGTCTAATAATTAAGACCATAGAAAATGTGAAGAAAAAAGTTACATTGAAATCGAACTTTACCAGTTTTTCTGTCAAAGGTCTAAAAATTTTTACAAATAAGAAATTCTAGCTCTGCTTTCACGTCGATGACAAGTGTTAGATACCAACGGCACTTGTTGAATTGCCGATTGGTTTTATTCACTACGTATAAAAAGTTGAAATTTGTGTATAGAGATGGCCGGTTTCACACTCACATACCCACACACACGCACATGCAGACACACACACTCACCCGTACAAGCACACTCATACGCACGCACCTACACGTACACGCTCACGCACGCATGCAGGCACGCACGCACGCACGTAGCTTTGAGGGCCTGTAGCTTTAAAAATTATAAGCGAATAAGGAGGACATATATGGGGCACATGGTTAGGTTGTAAACATTGATAATAAATATTTTAATTTTAATTTTTTGTAAGTTCAGTCTTAAAGCGTCTCAAAATTCTTTATCTCATATCAAAAAGCCGGCGACAAAATAGGTGAATAGATTGATTTTAAATCGGTGGCGAAGACGAAAACGTGCTTACAAATTCCGTTCATATATATATTCGTAAATCGCGGAAAATAAATAAACATAATCGTCTGAAGCGCAATGTATATTTTTTGTACTCGCGTCGCTCCGTCATGTCACAAGCGTTATTGCTTTCTGGATTCGAGACCATAAAGAGTGCTTTATTGAATATTAATTTGTATTAAAGTTAAACATCACCACTGTTGCCATCTGGAATCAGTTTTGTATATGTAACAATAGAGTGGATTGTCCAGAATCATAATACATACGCGTCACAGTACATGACCAGATGTATATGACCAATCCAGATGGTTTTCCTGTTAAACCAGGAGGAAGAAATAAGGGAGACCAGGTATTATTTAGTAAGAGGAAAATTTCACCAATATTCTACACTCTAACTAGGAGATATTATTGCTGTGTATGTTAATTTAAAATTAAACTGATAAAACAACTCCAGCAACAGAAGAGTGCCATTCAAAAATATAAGAGAGAGCTCAAAAATAATCAAACATTTTTGATAAAACAAAAAAAAACATAATTTTAAGAGTTAGTTCATATACTGAAAATTTTTTTTTACGAAAGTCATACTGGATATTAAAAAAGAATAGGAGGAACAGAAAAAAAGAAAGGTAAGCCTTAAGCAGTCCTTATACAAATAAAGGTAATAAAGGAATAAGCCTAGGAAACAAGACTGAGGAAGAAACTACGAAAAATAATTACAAATTAAGATTAAGAGGAGACTACTAACTCCCATTCATAAAATGGTAACATTAATAAAAAGGTTCAACGAACTTAACTCTATTAAAAAAGGCAATTATTTATGTATTTATATATACATATATATATATATATATATATATATATATATATATATATATTATCTCAAAGGCAATTTTGGAAAGCTGCAAGTTCACCTCACGGGGTAACAACGTATGAAAGTTAAATGTAAGTAGCATTAGTAATTAGAGGGTAAATATAACCGTTTATATATTCATAAAATGCAATGACACTCGTAAATAAATAAGGTGTCGAGGCGAATTAAATTGGTGACCAAAAGACTTCATTCCTACCGTGATGAAAAAACTATTCACAATCTTAAGGAGAAAAAAATTCAAATGCTTAAAGCAAAATATATAACAAAAAAGAAAAAAATTATATAATAAAAGTGAACTAATTACTAAAAAAAAGAATTAGCCCTGTTTATGGTTGCTTTCTCTGTCAAAGAAAACATTGAAAAAAATTACAATATAAGAACCATATTTGGTGTAGTAGTTAACGTAAGACCATTAAAAATATATCCAAACTTATATCTTAATCCAAAGGTTGTCAGGCCTATGGATATGTGCAGAAATTTGTACAAATTAAATCGTGTGAGTTAAGTGTCCATATGAACCTTCCACAACTAGCTTGCTATAGAGACTGTCAAGTTGCTATGGAACAAGAATGAAAATTAAAAAATAAATTCTGAAAATACTGAGCAAGATAGGGCCATCAGTAAAAGAAAACCTCAAAACCTAGGAAAAAATTGAAAACGTAATTATCCTTGAAACCTACGTCCAAGCTACAAGAAATGTTTATGAAAGGGATAAAATTAAGGCTCGCAAAAAAGACCCAAAATAATCAATTAAATGAAAAATAGAATCTAACAGGTGAAACCCTTTTCATCACTTAAAAAAGATTTAAGAAGCGAGAGTATAAAATCGGTGAGCTTCAGAGTTAAGTTGTTAAGAGTTGTTTTACTTTAAATTGTAAAAATAAAAAATACTCAGAACATCGTACTCATGTAAAAACGAATGGCAAGTATCTTAAAAAGAAATGGAATTTATTTTTATTTTTATTTTTTCAGAAAAATTCGAAATTTTTCTGAAAAAAGAAAAATATATATATATGCCCGGTATCTGAAATTCATATCACTAAGAGATTCAAAGCAAATGTAGAGGACTAGAACCTTTATCATATTACACATCCTGAAAATACAAATAAGGTTAGTTTATTCACGAGAAACAATCATTGTGAAATCGAAAAAAACAATTGAGAATCCCAAATTACTACAAAAATGATCCAAGTCAAAAATAAAAAGTTGAAAGTGTATGTCACTTTCTAACCCCTTAGAAATTGTTCCTCCATCAAAATCACTGTGGAATCTTTAAGATGTCAGGCGGCAACTTTACACTCAAGGTGATTTTTATGTACGTATTGTACGTATTGGGGATCAAAATTAACTTCAAATTTATGCAAAGAATTTTACCTGGCTGTAAAAATATAAATGTAAATTCTCCTTCTAGTCCGTTTACATGCTAGCCGTCAGACCCAAAAATAAATTAAGACCGAATGATTTATATATTTTTTTCATTGTGAAAACATACTTTGTGTTGAAAAACCATACATTAATTGAGGCTAAAATGGATGTTTCTCCAAATTACACCTGTCTAATTATCTATTTCTGAGTAAATAGTAATAAAATAAGCAGGCCACAAAGTTTCAATTAAAAAATTGATTGATATAAATTGAATCAAACTCTATAGCAATTGATATACTTTGAACACCTAATTGTAACAGTATACTAAGTAAATGAAGATGTTATCTTAGTTATAAAGGAAGTATAATTAGCAACAAATATTAACAAATTTCTTATTAATAACACAGGTTTTTTTTGCCCTTAAATACGCAATTGAAATAAGGAAGTTAATATTAACAAAAAAGAAGCTTGCAAAGAAGCTTACGAGAAGTGGCATATCTGGAAAACATAACAGTATTTAATCAGTTAAATAATCTACCTTTCACAATAAATGAGAAAAAGTAAAATAAAAAATGTTAAGAAGAGTATTAGCAACTTATCAGCAGACGAAACACCAGCTACTCCTTCTACAAATTTACTATGAAATTACAAAGAACTTCTACTTATAGAAATCTCAAGACAGCAAGTGGATAATTAATTCCAAGTAAAAGACTAATCGCTTTGCAGAATATTAGGATAAGGTCTCTTGAAGCTTTTTCCGTTTAAGAAAATGGATGAAAATGTAACGATTATTGAGAAGAATGGCGAAATAACACATCATTTGCTAGTCAAAGAACTAAAGAACAGATATGAACTTAGTTGTAAAAATTCGTCACCTGGTCGAGCAAAATTTCTAACAATGTGTAAATGCATATTTAAAACTAAGACATGTGCATCTTTGAAAATCTATAGACGTAATCTATATAACAAAAGTTAGAAAACCGCTTACAAAAGTAAAATGGTATCAACCAATATCCTCACTCCCAATCATGTTCAATATCTTTGAAAAAATACTGATGAAAAGATGAAATACCTTACAAATTGCAAGAAACTGTTTCCACTTCACTAATTCGGATTTAAAACTAAGAAAATAGCAACAGAGTAAATACATTGATTATGAACAAGATCGAAAACTTGTTTAAAAAAGGATTTGTAAAGCAATGTTCCCGGATGCAGTACGGATATTTTATAAATTCTGGCATGAAGGTATACAGAGTAATTAAGATTTACCAAATCATGATATGAGATTCTTAAATATTACTTAGAGAACTGCAATTTTAAAATAGGTTACGAAAAACAATATTCGGAAATAAAAGTACAGATGTTCGGCAGTTAAGCATACCCGGTCCCGTTTTAAGTCTCTTTTACACGAGAGACTTGATATTTAAGAAAAAAGTAACAACAATTACCTTTGATAATAACATATCTATCATTGAAACCGCAAAATATACCACAGTCCAAAAAAGATACAAATGAAAATAAACAAACAAAAAAAAACAAGTAAATGACCGCGAAAAGCACCTATTACATTAAATGAAATTAAATCTACTCATACAAAACTTTCATCCAATAAAATAAACCAATTTCCCCTATTTATATATATATATATATATATATATATATATATATATGTATATATATATTGGGTATCTAAGCAATTCATGAAGAACATTTATAACGTTACATGGTTACATGGACTCCAGTGGTTTTTCCTGCAAAATTTTCTACCAAATAAAATACGTGAGAAATTTTGCGCTGAGCACATATGCGGAATCTGACAATCAATACGAATTCAATTCTGAGAATTAAAAGTATCATATAATGGGGTTCCTTCGAATCGCTTATTATATATTAGTAATAGTAATCCGTCTCATTTACCATTTTTACCATGTATATTTGCCAGGATTATAATAGATAAGATTTTTTCTCGAAGAAAATTGATGATGCAAGAAATGAATGAAAATATGTAAATTAATGAAATAAATGAATCCTTGATGTATATTGATGGGTGTGCTTTATATTATTCTCTTTTAGATTATATAATTTTTCTAATAAAATACTTTAGGGTCAGCCAAACTGAGGATATCACGATAAAATTAAGGTGCTCAATGCCATAACATGCGAAAGTCAATAGGTACACTAGTTTATTGGATTAACACTGAATGAAATAAAGAGGATATAATCAGTTCCTTCATAATTTATATGCTCATCTGTTACATGAAACGTTAAAAAAATCCTCTATACGAAATAAAAATTTAACAATAAATACTTATTTAATTTTTGAAATAAATTGCAGCAGGATATCTTTAAAAAATTGATTCAAATCGGCTGATTATTCCCACACTAGAGTCGAAGCGATCATCAGGGATAACTTCAAAATTTGCGACATTTAAATAATAAAAAACATGTAGGAAAACATTAGTAGATAAATGCCTGAAATGCACTTAGGAAATTATAGTCAACAAATATAAAAAACATGTAGAAAACATTAATAGATGCCTGAAATGCACTTAAGAAATTATTGTCAAAAAACATAGCTATAATTTGGGTGATATAATTAGAGTCAAGACATTCAAGGAAAGTGTAATCTAATTTAATACCGATATATATCTATTTGAAGAATAAATGTTTTGTATTAGATCACAGTCGTGAAGCCACGACTAATCCAATGACACACAACAAACACTTTAGACTAGAAAGGAGACTACGGACTTCGATAAACACAGGCCAAAATATATTACAACTCTTAACTGAACGAATTGGGTACAAACTGGTAATATTACTTTTTTCCTAATGCTGAGGTGAGGTTGACTATAGCGATCTAAATCATTATCAGCTGAAAGGGAGTTGATTATTGCTTAATGTTTTATATTATACTGAATTTTTATAATGAAATATGATTTTAGAATAAAATATCCAATACTAAAATAATCCTTGAATTTCCTGAAAGAAGTTTCTAATAAAAAGATAGAGGTAGAAAATTTTGTAAGAAAACCACTTGAGTCCGCTAATGGTTTGGCTGACGACGAAAAAACATTGAAAAATTATGGATAACGTTAATACTTACTTATAGGAATAAAAAGAAGAAACAAAAAACCGTTAATCCATAATGAGACTAGTAATTTTTTTGTCCGTTCCCCACCAAACCGATAACATTCTCATATGAGGTGTCGAAGAAGAGATTATATTACGACAATCTGCATTTTGATTTCATTAAAAAAGCATAGGGTTTCTAAAACAGATACGGAAACAAAATATGTTGAATAGAAAAGTATGTAGCAAGCATGCCGATATTACAAACTGATGTATCTGTACGATTTACAATTTGATTCCTGAAGGCTACTGGTATCAACAGACTACTAATGGAGAAGCAAATATCTACTGTAGTTAGGACAAAAGTACCTTATTATCATAGACGAAAAGTTTACATACAAAAGATTGTAGGTACTTGTATCATCAAATCAATCAAAATTTGAAAATTAAAACACTTATATTTGATATCAAAAGCTTAAACCCGATAAAATGTCAGTTATAATATTTGCACTTAGGAGATGTTCTCTTTTTACGTATTTAATTCCGAAAATTAGAATCTAAGTTTTTCTGTACTTTACGAATAGAAAAAAAATAAATATGATATATATATACATATATATATATATATATATATATATATATATATATATATATATATATATATATATATATAAAGGCCCTTATCACATTTAAATGTAAAGAGAATGTGAAATTATTAAAAATATGATTCAAAACCAAGGTAGCTAATCCTAAATATATGGATTAAAATCAGAAGAACAAAGGAAATTTGTTTATAATATTTAGGAAAAAGAGCAAAATGTTTAAGCAAAGTAAATGTAATGTTGGCACAATTTCAGTCATTTGAGTTGCAATCTAAATTTTATTGAGTTGCAATCTAAATTCATTCCTAGAGGTTAAAAAAAATTGAATTATAATTTATAATTTTATATGATCTCAAAACTTCACTGCAATCAAGGAAAATAAATACCAAAGATGGCTTACATTTTTGATTTACTTCAGTATTGGCAGGAAAAATTCGCACCTGAAACTGCTTACTTGAGTTCGTATACTGTTTCAAAATTGTTTTTGGAATCATTTAAATACTCAGCCAATTTATTGTTTTTTTTAATATCTGGCACAACACAAACTGTTTTTGAGTCACTCTATCAATAATTCATGGCAAAATACGATATCCAAGTATTTGTATTATAACAATTTATGTGACATCTGGTGAAATATTAATTTGAAATTTCATAATGCATATCACTAAAACAACTGCGCAAATATTAAGTGAATTTAAAATTATTGCATTCGTGACATAAAAATAACAAAATTTGTATATATCATTTTACATTTTTATGACGACAAAATCAATTTCATGTAAATTAATCGGTACTGAATGTTAGGAATTTCTACAGTGAGTAAAATCTATGAGAATCTTCTACGGTCGAGTATATATAAGAAGGGCATTTCGTTCTTCAACGTCATTTATAGTTTGATAATTGACAAGTCAATATCGAGGTAATGTGGATTACATTAAAATTGACACATATCAATGTTGCGTCATGAATTTCAATCTAATCAGTCTGCAGTAAAAGTCACACGCTGCAAATGAAGTTCCTGGTTTTGCCTCTGAAAGTGTTGCAGAATAATGTTTCCATAGTACTATTATATTCATGTGAAAATTTTAGTTGGGCAGCAAATTAACCACTCAACAATGTTTTTTCATTATTCAATATACAGCAAAAGGTATTGTTAGAAAGGGCTAATAATAAGGTCCACAACAATATGTTCTTCATATATTTATAGGTATACCTGAAAAATTCGCAAAAACGTAATGTAACATACATTACGTTGCTCTTATCTTATTTTCGAAAGTATTCAACATAAAATTATGAAAAATTATGGGTTCTAGAAAACTAAACAAAAGTTATAGGAAAACTAGATAATACTCTAGATTATTTTTAGAATGTTTTTGAAATATTCATCACATTTTACGGCTGTGAAAATTGTAATTGATGATATATTTATATTGTGAAAAATTAAACATTTAGAAAGAGTATGATAGAAATGCTATACACTTTTAACTGTTCGTGAGTACTTAAATATATATGGAAGCTACGGTAGTTTTGTGAAGACAGTTTTTCCGAAAGATTGCAAAATTGACTTTTACCTTTTTTTAATAACAATATAAAAAGATTTTTAAAAGTTATCAGTATCAACAATAATTTTGTAGATACTGATAACTTTTAAAAACCGCGCATGTACATCAAAGGCAGGTTTCAAAAATACCATAATTTAATCACTTATGTAATTATGGAATATCTTTGTAGATTGAAACCAATTCTCAATACCAAGACAATAAGTACGTATTTATAATGTAGCCCAAAACCAAGCCAATCGAAGCCAAAAGTCTGAATAAGTGTTAAGCTAAGTTGTGTAGGTGTTTTTATAATAAAAAAATATCAGTATATTTGAAAATACGTGGAAAATGCGGATTACGAATATTAATGAAACTTTAACGAATGATCTAATAATTTCCATATATTAAATGAAATGAATGAGAAGTAAAAATTAATTAATCTGGATAGGTGATATTTTACGTTCTGTATTTTCTTTATAATAACAAATATGAGATCAGGGTTTTAAGAACTAGGTGAAAAATGCGGAGTTATATATAATCGTAAAACTCTAACTAGAAAAAGATCTGATTATCTTAAGGCACTGACAACATCAAATTGAGCATTTTTAAAATCATTTTTTAAATAAAAAATTTACGTTATTCTTGACAATATTTCTAAAGTCCTGGTTGTTTCCAAAACACGACTGAAAAATCTTTTATAGATGAAAAAAAAATTCAAAACATCTCGAACATAAATTTTAAATCATGTTAACTCCGTTATTTATAACACTTTATAAATCGAATTAAAAAACTAACTGTTCAAGTTTTATTTAAAATCTTGGTTGAATCATATTTTCAACAAATTAAAAAGAATTCCAATAAAAAAAATAAAACACTTTATTTGTTTCGAACAAATACGGGTTTTGGCGTTATTTGGGTTATTGCGTCTTTTTACTCGCATGCAAACCGACAGTGTGCGTTTCGTGTATTCTAATTTATGTCTACGGCACGAATGTTGTTAATCCTTTTTTATTTGAACGGGGACCGTTCAAGTGCAGTATTTTAAAAATTTGTTAAAATTTTACCAGGGAAATTTAAGATACACCATAAAGTTCCTTAGCTAAATATAACACAGGTGCCCCAATCAAAGTCGTATAATATAGGTCTAATCTAGTAATAGAGTGTCAAGGCTCAAGTATGGAGCCGGAATGTGGTGGAGTAACATTTTAATAATGAGGAGTTAACTCATTGAGTATGAAATCGTTTCACTTATGTTGGCGTAGGGAAGAAAGTAATAAAATAAGCAGGTAGGTCATGTAAACAATAAAGGTTTTTGGTTTGTCGGTATGTGATAATAAGTGCATGTATAAATAAATCCATGAAATTTATAAACATTAGTACGTTACGTACGTACTAATATATAATAATTTCATGCATCTGTTTATATATGTACTTATGTATGTGTTGTGTTAGTATATATAAAGACACATACCATATTTATTATTAATGGGCGGATAAATAGTACCGAATATTTGATAAAGGCTTGAAGTACTAAGAATGATGAAGCCAAAAGGGGAAGTGTGATTTATAGGGCCGTATGACTTTATGAATTTTTGTAAGAGTGTAAATATGCGTGTATATATGTAGATATACAAGAATGTATTTCGATCTTTTAAATGTTGCAAATCTTTGTAACGATTTCAATAAGGGGGATTATTTTTTTTTGTATTTATCGTAAGTTCGTGCACCTAGAACTAGTCACATTTTTGTGAATATTACGTAAGGGAAAGATAAATAATTTTTTTTGTAAATAAATATTATTACCAAATTCTTGAAATCTAGTGCTTAGTAAAATCTAGTGCTTAGTGAAATCTAGTGCTTAGTGAAATCTAGTGCTTAGTGAAATCTTGTGCTTAGTGGAATCTAGTGCTTAGTGAAACCTAGTGCTTAGTGAAATCTAGTGTTTAGTGAAATCTAGTGCTTAGTGAAATCTAGTGCTTAGTGAAATCTAGTGCTTAGTGAAATCTAGTGCTTAGTGAAATCTAATGCTTAGTGAAATCTAGTGCTTAGTGAAATCGAGTGCTTAGTGAAATCTAGTGCTTAGTGAAATCTAGTGCTTAGTGAAATCTAGTGCTTAGTGAAATCTAGTGCTTAGTGAAATCTAGTGCTTAGTGAAATCTAGTGCTTAGTGAAATCTAGTGCTCTAACTGCGAAAAAACAAAGCGGGATATCCGACAATACTGAATAATTAATATACAAAAAGTTTTCCGCTCTTTTTCACACATAAAATTATCGTAAATTATGCACCAAAGGAAAACAAGAATGCAGTGAGTTGTTTGAATATATTTTTACATTATCATATAGTCACCCAATAAGTAATTATATAACTGATCAAATAAAGTTCGCTGGTTAACTATACACATTAATATCATGTAATAAAGATTTAAGGGCAAATTGTAAATTTATTTAACTAATTGAACAAGCTATTATTTTCTCCTACCAACTAAATATATTGCATAATATATCACTTATAGTAAAAATACCTTTGATATCTCAAAAAGTATCAGATTACTCTCTTTATGGGTTATCAAAAAAATAAGAAAATTTCCACTAATTGTTTTTTTAATAATTTCAACTACAGAATTTTCCGAGAGAGGGACGGGATCTAATTTTTTTATGACATATTCAGCGATATCTATTGAAAAATTGTATGTAAAATAACATAGAATATTGTGAATTCTTTCTAATTTTTCTTTAAATTGATACGCCTAATAATAAATAAGACATCAAATACGTGATTTTCACTATCTAAGATGTTCATACAAATATTTTTAAACATTGATATATGACATCTTGTAAAAACACAGCCTTCTAGGACATTTGGAGTTTAACATACCTTATTACTATGGCAAATTTCAACGGTTTTTAAGAAAAAGAGCTATGATAGATAAACAAATAGACCGATACGTCACTGATGTTAAAACACGCATCAGTTGTTTTCTTATCAGTATAATAAAACATAAGAAATTCATTCAACTATGTTGATTAATCAAAAATATTCCAAAAATCTCTTGTAAAATAACATACCAGAAGAAGAAAATGTTTTTCAAGAAAGGGTGCAACCTAAAACGTAGAGAGAAAATATAGGATTCCTTAAGAAACAACCATTACAAAAATATAAATTACCAGTTATGATTTAGAAGCGAGGTTGTTTTCGACGCTGCACCTTAAACGTCATCCATACACTTCTTATTATGTACCTAGATTGCAATAAATATATACGCAAAGCCCAATGGATCTACGGTTGATTAGTGAGCGTTAAATTAATAATTTTGCCCTTCATTATATCTAATGTATAATGGATATATTCACGACAATTTTTTTTTCTAAGATTCTTTTATTACCTTAGCCTGTAACTTTTAAGAAGAACTCATTTTTACCTATTTATGTTTTTCTTATCAATTTGAATATTTGGAAACTTATGCAATTGATGAATATACGATAATATGGTACCGTTGAATTTAATTGATGGCGAAGGAGGAAAGTGGTACAGGTACCTTAATTGCTATGAGCAAACTTGTCAAATTTGGATTTGTTTGACTTGTTTAGAAGAGCCCTTTAGTTACGTATTGTAACCGAAAGGATCTGATGATAAAGATAAGAGTTGGTCATTGAAACTTCACAATTTTTCGTGCCCTTTGTTTACATATTTACAATAGGAGAGTCTGCTGATGGAGGAGCAGAGATGGTCATGGGAATTGCTCAATTGTTATAGATTTTGGGCCCGTTTGATCTGTTTCAATAGATCCTTTAATAACAAAAGCGTGTCTTTTTTTAAACATTTTATCTATTACAAGTAAGGAAGTAACGAGACGTAGCTACTTTTGAATTTCGATTTACGTTTATATTTACAACGCTATAAGTAATTTAATTACTAAAATTAATAAATTTATCTAGATAGACCGTAACTAAAATATTAAGCTGCAAGAGATGGTTTGGGTGCCGTAAAATGACAAAGGCTTAACATTATATAGACAATCCGATTTAGGTAACCCGGTAAACCTCACCTTAAATAATATTGCCACCAGGACGAATATTAAAAACGAGAAAGTTGTTTTGTTTTTCCTTCTTTCACACCACTACATAGCTCCGGAACGATTTGATTTTTTGAGCAGAAATAGTTGTCGAGACAGAAAATAACATAGATTACTTTTCATCGAGGAAAATATCGTTTTAACTTACATTATCGCCCAACAAATATTATAAATGTTAAATTGTGTTTGTTTGTACTTTTTTACGTCACTTTTGAAATAAATTTTGCGAAGCAGGAAATTATACAGTCTGCTATTCAAACCAAACAATTTCTTTCTAATTGATATTAAAATCCCAACTAATATTAAAAATGAAGGAGTATTTGCTCATCTATCATTTGCATCACGATGAAACAACGGATCGACGCGTTTCTTTCCACAGAAGTTGTTGATGGGTCGGGAAGTGATATCGGCTGGTTTGTATTTCATCCTAAATTATAATTTAACTAATATTATAAATGCAAAAATGTGTTTATTGTCATATCGCAATAAAGCAGTAGATCAATGTATTTTCTTACACTAAGACAGTTGGCTGATCCATCAATGATATAGACTACTTTATGTTTTTAGAAATCTCATTTCTTCGAGAAAATTCTTATTTGAAACAAAAAAGTATAAAACGGGAAAAACGAAGGAACGTCGCCACAGAGTCAAGGACAGGTGTGATTTTTTTAAATGCTATATACGGA
Organism: Druceiella hillmani; assembly: GCA_039881145.1. Lineage (NCBI taxonomy): Eukaryota > Metazoa > Arthropoda > Insecta > Lepidoptera > Hepialidae > Druceiella > Druceiella hillmani. The sequence goes on from JAYKKI010000013.1 coordinate 9,852,901, forward strand.
ATATAAAGTAACAAGAGAATCACTCCCTTTAATCCCTAATCTAGAGAGGAATATTTTTGTTTTTCTTGTCAATTTTATTGTGAAATCATGAAAATTAAGGATAAGCATTTAATTTTCTTTAATCATTCTAGATATCGCTGTATCTTTTTTATAGTTTCCTTTATATCTTTTTGACCACATGAGTGAAGCTGCAGGTAACAGTTAGTATTAATGAATAAAACGGGCACTTCTTTTAGACAAAACGTGCACCAACTTTGTGTGAAATAATGTTATTCTGGAACGTTATCCAGGCTTAAAATTTAAAAAAAACAGAACTCGTTGCGGTATTTTAAATATCCGAAATTCAAATTAAAACTAACAAACGGAGAGACGAAATAATTTCGACACTTTTTAAGAGTTTACCTACTTAAATAATTTAATGGGACGAATAAATGAAGTGCATTAAATAATCGAATAAATAAAATTAAATCGAAAATATTACTAATAAAAAAGTGATAAAAAATTATGGAAATTGTAATTATAATCTTGAATTTTTCCGACCGCGTTGTAATAATTTTTGGAATATCGAATTTGATGGAAATTCTCAAATGAATAAAAATTATTAGTTAACAATTAAGTATATTAATACTAATATATATGTGTATATATATATATATATATATATATATATATATATATATATACATACATATATATATATATATATATATATATATATATATATATACATATATATATATATATATATATATATATATATATATATATATATATATATATATATATATATATATATATGTTAGGTTGCCGACGGGCTGGCGTACTGTATCAGGTGGGTATTGATTGTCTACGTTTTGACTCATTTTTGCGGACAGGGAAACACGTACGAATGCTACGATATAGTTTTTAATTGCTAAACTTTAATTATAACACTATAAGGTACAAGTTGCTAATTATAATACAAGTTAAACAGTTTTGAAAAATATTTGGTATACACTTCTAAACTAAATATAATCGATAATGGCAGAGGCGGGTAAACGAATCCGTTGGCCACATGTGATCGCGTCGAGCTCCCAAAATTAAGTGAAGTCCAAAAATCATTAAAAAAATCTTTATGCGGTGCCAGGTAAAGCTTCCCGCACCTCTCTCGACATATCCCTTTCGCATGGGCCTACGGCCACATTCGGTGACAAAAACTACCACTCCCGTCTCCGTGTTCTTGTTAGCGCACGAATGGTCAGCTATAACATTTGGTAAACAGATGTTGTATGCGAATAGTGCAGGAATGCTCTTTTGTTGCCTTAGTTCCAGGGCGTCGACAAATTTAATCATAACCATTACTAGGCGGACCAAATAATAAATTAGACAAAAATAACAAAAACTTAAAATCAAATCCAAGTCCGGAGAGAGTCCAAGTGAGAAGTGAGATTGAAGTGAGAGAGAAGTGATTCATGCACAAAATTAGCATGTTTTCATGTTCTTGATTGAACGCCCGTATGTAGAACGATGGTGCTGTATAAATCAGTTTTCTGTCATAATAGTAATAAAATATTCATTATGACATAAGCATTAAAAAACAATAAATGCAATACATAAAAAATCAATACATAGTATTGGTTTGTATGTAATACATAGTATTTTTTGGAGTGGAGGAAGGCGAACAGTTCTATTTAGAGTTAGAAAAAAATATGATGAACTTTATAAACAAGTACTTCACAACGAAAATAAACTGTGAGGACTTACAAGCCATAAGAAGAATTGATAAAAGAACAGACAAACCCTGTCCGGTCACCATAACATTTATGACACTTGGAATAAAAATCAATATTCTCAAACAAAAACGAGCTCTCAACGACACTGCATACTACATAAAAGAAGATTATCCGCTAAAAGTATTAGAGAAAAGAAAGGAATTGCAGACACAAGTAAGAATCGAGAAAGAAAAAGGAAATAGAGCTATAATAAAATACGATAAATTAATTCTAGTAAAACACGTTTTATCGCAGTAGACTGTCTTTTATTTTAGCAAATTGTCATAGACAGACAAACAGTTTCTACAAAACGATAAAAGATGGCGTTACTATTCACTAATTACATATTTTGATACAACATTATCACACCCCCACTTATCAAAGTAAACAACAATTTTATTTAAGTACAATGCCCAATTTAGACATAAACTTATAATGCTTAATAGTACACAGTCCTTTGGTAAGTAAATCGGCAGGCATTTCCTCACTACACAAGTACATAACTTTAATATATTTATTTTTAAAATCTCTTACATAATGGAATCTCACATCTATGTGTTTTGATCTGTTGTGACTTTGGTTACTTAATGACAACTTTAAAGCACTCTGATTGTCACAATAGATCTGTATTACAGATAAGTTACCAGTTATTTCATGTAACAGGTTTCTCAAATACACTCCTTCGCGAGCTGCCTCAGACAAAGCAGTATATTCTGCCTCTGTACTAGAGAGCGATACGGACTTTTGCTTTCTGCTTTGCCATGAAATGGCAGATCCCGACATAGTAAAGCAAAAGCCCGTGTAGGACTTCCTATCTATGGCATCGCTGGCCCAATCGCTATCTACAAAGCCCTCTAACTTGCTACCGCCCTTAAAATATTTTAAACAGTAAGTTTTTGTATATTGCAAATATTTAAGAATGCGTTTAGCATAATGCCAATGTGTAAGATCATAGCAACTGTTACATTGGCTCAAATAGCTAACAGAATAGGAAATGTCAGGCCTGGTTAATACTGCTAAATAAATTAATGATCCAATTAACTTCTGATATGGAACATCAGGTACACATTTATCAGGTTTCTGTAAATTTAATTTACACTCTATTGATGTTTTATGCATTTTACAATCCAACATATTGAACCTAGTTAATAGCTGATCAATATACTGCTGCTGATCTACAGTAATTACATTTGTACTAACATTTATTCTCATGCCTAAGTATTGCCTTACAGGTCCTAAATCTTTTAGCTTAAATTCAGATCCTAAAGTATATTTTAATTTTTTACTTTCAACAGGACAATTCGAAAAAATTAAAAAGTCATTCACATATAAGGCCACAATAATTTTAGCTTCACCTTTAGTTTTTGTGAACAAACAAGGCTCATACTGACTGTTTTTAAAATTTAATTTGCATAGTAAATCTTTAACTCTGTCATACCACGCAAGGGAAGACTGTTTTAACCCATAGATTGCTCTTTTCAATTTTAAAACTTTTCCCCCACTTTTGTTCATAAAACCTTCAGGTAATGACATGTAAATAGTTTCTCTCAAAAAACCGTTTAGTAATGCTGTAGTAATATCCAAATGAACAATACTCATATTCATCTTAACACTGAGAGCAAACAATAATCTGAGCGTTGAATGTCTAACCACGGGAGAGAACGTGTCCGTATAGTCAATTCCAGGTTTCTGCGAGAAACCTTTTGCCACCAATCTAGCCCGAAACCGCACATTATTTTCCACATCAAACTTTTTGTTAAGCACCCACCTGCATTTCACAATTGTCACATCACCGGGGTTGTCAACGAGCTCCCATGCATCGCTGTCCTCAAAAGACTACAGCTCGTCGGCCATGGCATTCTTCCACTGTTCACTCTCAGGCCCTGCAAGAGCCTCTGAGAACACTATCTCCTCTAATGCTGAAACAGTGTTGGAAAGACATGTAAAACCATACCGTTCAGTTGCTTTCCTGGAACGCTTTTCAGGTAATTCTGGTGTCTGTTCTGGGGTTGATGCCGTCTGGACTTCTGTGTCTAATATGTCTGTGGTTGGAGATGAAGTTTCCGTTATTGTTTCATTACTCTCCTCAAACACTGAAGAATAATCTGATGGGCAATCTTCTGTCTCTGAAATATGAGAGGATTTATCCCCCACTGAAACTGTGCTCTCTTTTTCTATGTTATCTGCTAGTGTCTCCTCGTTATGAATCCAAATAGCTGACTTGTTCCCTGTTTCTTTGAGCTCTGATTCGTTTTCCATCACGATGACATCTCTACTTATAACAAGACTCTTCTTCAGGATTATACAGCCGGTAACCCTTGACCTCTTCACTATATCCCACTAAAATGTGCTCCATGGCTTTCTTATCCCATTTCAAACGACGTTCCTTGGGGATATGCACCATGACTTTACTTCCAAATAAACGGATGTGACTGAGATCTGGTTTGTTCCCATACCACAATTCGTACGGAGTTGTCTGAAGTCTTGAAGCAACGGATCTATTCTTCAAATAGACAGCAGTGTTAGCTGCCTCTGCCCAAAATCGTTTATCCAGCTTTGCATCATACAATAGACATCTAGCCTTCTCCACGACTGTAAGGTTGGCTCGCTCACATAAACCTTTCTGTTCAGGCGTGTAATTATTTGATTTTTGATGAATTATACCCTTTTGTTTCAAATAATTATCAAACTCCTTATTGCAAAATTAAAGTTCATTATCTGAACGTATCATCTTTATTTTCTTATTTAACTGATTCTCAGCCAGTGTTTGGAAGTCTTTGAATTTGCTGAGCGCCTGACTTTTATTCTTGATAAAGTATATAAAAGTCATGCGACTGAAGTCGTCTACAAACCGTATGAAATATCGAGCACCATTCAATGACGTGGTTTCCATTGGTCCACAAATATCTGTGTGAACTCTTTGTAATAATTCTGAGCTTCTCTCACCAACATGCGAAAAGGGTAATCTTGTTTGCTTTCCCTCGCAACAAGTTATACACTGATATTTGGTTATGTAAAAATTTTGTTCATATGACAAACCATTCACAATATTTCTCATTTTGTTCATGTCTTGACTATTTAGGTGTGCTAATCTTCTGTGCCACAGATTTCCACTAACTGCTGGTGCGGCCAACATACAAGTCTGTGTTTCTAACCTCAACTTGTAAACACCATCTGACAGGTCGGCAGTAGCAATCAAAACATCATTCTTGTCTCGAATGTAGCAGTGTTTTTCATCAAATATCACATTATTTCCGTTTTTAATCAGTTCACTCACGGATAATAAATTTGTTGTCAATCTGGGAACGCACAGCACATCCTTCACTGTAATTTCAAATTTCAGTTCTGAAACAATGTCGACGTCTCCGGAACAAACTACTGGCACTGTAGATTCATTCGCAACCACTATTTCTGGTAAACACGGTGATCGGTTCATGTTTTGAGCTATCTCGTTGAGCTATCTCGACCATTTGAGTCACATATGTAGCCATTGAATCACAATTATCTAGCCGAATAGAAATCAAATGTCGCAGCAATGTTATTTTGCGTGAGAAACCGGAGTCATCAAACATGGTCTTCAATGTAGTCCATAATTCTGCTGCGCTCTTGGTATTCTTAATATGCACATACAACGATGGGTCCACAGTCAATATTAGCTTTGCCTTCGTTTTTGCGTCGTCTGCTGGCATAACTTCAAAACTTGCCGTTGGCTTGATGTACTTGTCCATTCCTTCAAGAACCAACAAATTTTCAGCCGCGAAGCTCCACTCATTATAATTTTCTCTTCCTTTTAGTTTAGGAACACTGGCTATATAGTTCGTAGTCATGTTTCCGCGATATAACTATCACAAATTATCTATTTTCACGAAAATAACTGATAATTTAGCACAGAGTACGCCCATAACCTCTAGTAAAACACGTTTTATCGCAGTAGACTGTCTTTTATTTTAGCAAATTGTCATAGACAGACAAACAGTTTCTACAAAACGATAAGAGATGGCGCTACTATTCACTAATTACATATTTTGATACAACATTATCACATTAATCATATTAAAAAACACCCCGGAAATCACAGCAGGAAACAAGAAAAGAACCCTTTCAACATCTTCTGAAAATGACTTAAAATCCTAAACACCCCAGGGATCACGAACAAACAAAAAGAACAAGACTCTTAGTGCATCCACCACTCAACGTTCATCAAGTTTCTCAAAGGGATTTGTGAAACCCGGAACGCTGGATTTTTTGATAAGTAAAAACCCTACCAAAGCACAAGATGTAACAAACGAAACTCAAAACAATAAACATCTCCCAACACGGCTGGTCACCGAGGGAGAGATCGATTTTAACCCTCCAAAGAAAAACAAAGAAAGGAAAAAGAAAAACATTTTCAATATTTGTACCTATAATGTAAAATAATTACCTACCGAACCTAAACTAATTCAGCTTAAAACAGCACTACAAGACATTAACCACGACATACTATTATTAAGTGAAGTTCGTCGGCTGGGTGAAAAAAAAAAAAAAATTACCGAAGATGCCGAGCAGACCCAATGCCAGATGAGCTGACGAGATCGGGGCTACAGCAGGGAGTCCATATAAATTAATACCCTAAGGGGATCCATATAAATTTAATAAATAATACAAACATTTTATATAATAATTGTCAATGTAAATTATCATGAGCATTAATTAATTTTACTATTCTATTTTAATTGTTTATACATTGTATACAAATGTCATCCTTTTTAATTAATGTTGTTATTTATTATTTAGTTTTTATATTGCATGTTGCATGTATGTAACTTTTTATATGGAATTTAATAAAGCTTTATTAATATTATTATTATATATTTTGGGAAGTTATTTGAAATCTTCAGATTTTATATGATAGGTGAAAAATTTAGTACAGAATTTAGAGAAGACACAATGCGATACAAAAATATATCTTTTATAAAATTAACATTTCAAATATAACCTCTTTATTAATTAACTGAAATTAACCCTTCAAGGTTTGGGTTTTTTCTTTAAAAATAAAATAAATAGTAATATATTTTTTAAAGAAATAATTTTGACATCTTTAAAATTTGTTCATCGTATAGATAGAAGCACAGCTTTAGGTGCTAATAAATTACGTATATGGAAAGAAGTAGATTGTTGTATTCATTTCTTATAATATTTTATTTTAAATCAAACTGCTTAATATTTCATAAAATTCCAGGTAAAACATTAAATTAAGCTTTAGAAATATTGGGCTATAGCCTAAAATTACTACTCAAACTGACTGCATCAAAAACTGTTGCAAATATACTGATATAATAAATATGCACATGTGTAAATTTATATCATAAAATGTCGTAAAGGACTTACTTAAGAGTCGTAACAAATCTTGAATATATCGTAGTATGTTTTATATTCTTCTGTTGTGTGTAATTTTAATAGAATTAATAAATTCTATTAAAATTTTCAATAATATAATTGATAAAGAAGAGTGAATAAGGGGAGCTGCGCATTTAAAAATGTATTATTTAATCTCTTATAATTATTTAGATTATGTAAAATGTGAATTTAAATACAATAGATGAATAAAAATAAAGTTATATCAGTGTTACAAAAATTAAACAAAGCTAATAAACAAAACTAGAACCATTATGCATTAGCACTGGCACTAGCACTAGCTTGGCTATTTACATTATGTCTATTTATATTTCAATACAGGGTTTTTAAACATAGCCAATAACATTTCTTTACGAGCACGAGAAAATTTAGGTACGTTAACTAATGATTTCGCTTGCGTTACAAGGTCCAAAAACTTTTTCGGATTCGTAGCCAGTGGATCGAAAATCATGGACAGTTCGTAGTAAGCGAGTGGGTCTATCCAGCCAACCATCGTGGCCAAGTCAGCCATTATCTGTTTTTCCCTGAGTGTGCAATGCGCACATCCGTCAGCCATTATCAGATGTCCTCTTTCTGAAAAAAAAGAAACTACATTGAATCGACTACTAAAACTATAAACTTCTCAATGAATATATTGCTAAAAGGTGACAGAAGGATTAGGTGATGCGAAAAGAGACAGACAATAGAAATCGGCCTGCTCAAATCTTCAAGTATCGCCTAAAATAATAAGACTTACATCATTAGCATTAACTTAACAGTAAACAAATCCGCAAATGTGTGTTATGATTTCAAAATATCAAATGAGTATTATAATTGATAATCAAATTTTTAACTGACTAACAAACATTCGATTTTTGTAAAAAAGAAAGAGGTATATTCAAGTTAATTGAATCGGTATTGATAAAATCTATGTATAAATGATCCTTGAAATCGATAAGATCCTTTTAGGTAAGATTTTATTCAGACACTAACTAGCCAATCGTATTTACCTAATTATATAATATACTCTTTCGAAATAATATTTTTCCTCTACGTTTGAATTTTACTGCCCTTGAGATAAGTACCAGGAGAAGGTGTAATAATGGTACGATAATCTAGGTATTCTCATTCAAGGCAAAACTTTGGTTTTCATAGTAATTTATTATTAAAAAAAATATTTTCTTACCCAAGTATCACTAAAATTTACAGAATTTTAGAATTAGAGATTATTATTAGAATTAGAATTCGTGGTTTTGTAAATAAAGAATATTTCTAAATAATTTTTCTTCTATGCGTATTACAATTTTGGTACCTCTTCTGGCATATCCATCAAGTTTTCTCTACTGTTTACATGTCTATACTGTACTATATATTTCTACTGTCTAAATTCAGTTACGTATTAACTCAAGCCACTTTTACCTACAGGCAAAATTAATTAACATTCTTTTAAAGTGTCTATTTATTTCTTTCCTATTTTAAAATTACAAGTGAGGACAAATAAATCCGTCCTTTTATTTCCTAATTTTTTGATAATATTTAAGTTTTTATGGAATGGACTTCGTTTTGACCACTTAAAATTCTCCCTGCATTCATTATTTTAATTGAAGCTCATCTGCACACATTATCTTTTATTGTTATGTGACTATTATTCCCGGAGTTATATTTAAAAATAATGCTCAATGCAGTCGATTTATTCACATTAAACTAATCATATTCCAAATATATGACACGAGTTTGATTTATCACTATCGGAATTCTTTTAATTAAATATACCCTGTGTACTTTTAAATATTAATTCGGGCGGTTACTGGTTTTTTCACATCTCAGTACATGTCAACTTATTTTAATTACACCCTAGCAACAACGGTCAATATTTCAGTATGTCTACGTAGCTAGTAGGTTGACATCCACTCTTTCTTTTTCAACATAACATGAATAAAACAGAACTAAAATAGATAGTAAATAAATCTTAGTTTTCCATGATTCGATCATAAAAACTTCATTTAATTGGACCCAAGGCAAAGAAAATAAATATTGTTTCCTGATTTCGCAATATCATGTCGAGATTATACTTCTCAATTTAATTCTGACACTTTTATAACGACTCGGATAATCATCCAGAAAACGACGAAAAGTTAGAAAACCCGGTTGAGTTTTGTTTTCAGTTTCTTAGCAGTAATTAAATTTTAATTTCTCAACCACTTAATCGCGAATGCATTAGTGTGTGACGTGTTTGGAATGAGTGAGAATAAATTTAACCCAATGTGTCGTCATTATGTGCTATTATTAATTTATTTAATTATCTTATTTTTTTTTAATCCATTCGGGTAATAATCGCTATGTTTGCATAACTTCAAATAAATAAACCATTGAAATAAAACCAACATTTTAATATTATTCTTAATATACACACTTTTTCACCTTTTATTATATTATTTCTATTGCTTGTGAAAATATCGAAAAAGCTGTCGACTTTACACTGAAAAAGTAACTGTGGATCATGTTCACCGTCATAAATATTGTTCCCGATATTACAATTTCAATTATTTTCAAATAAATATCGAGCTACCTGGCATGAAAAAATATTTAGTTCAGACAATGCAAAGTACCGCGATTTCTTGCATAATTGATTTTTTTTTCGTTGTCATTTATGTCTTTGATTAATTCTCAGCTTTTTTTAGATATAAATATTATGTTTTTTATACTTTAGGAACATATATACTTTAGGAATATATATATAGATATATATATTATGTTTTTTATACTTTTTTAGATATATATATATATATTTATGTTTTTTATACTTTAGGAACTATATAACCTGAGAAAGCGATTAGAACATCTTCTGTGTCAAAAAGATAAGTAAAAAAAAAACAATATTTTTGTCATTACTAAGAAGAAATTTTAAAACTATTAACAAATAACTTCATATACGGCAATTATTTTTGTATTTCTTGTTCACAATAGGATTTTGTTCCAAAATTTAAATATTTTTTATTTTTTTGAAGGCAACTGTAAATATAAGTATACACATACTTCTTAAATTCCTTTCCCACGGTGTGCAGGGGCCAATTTTCTTCAAACAGTTAACGTACGCGTGAAGGCGAGCAGGATTGTTAACGTAATTTTGAATATCAAATCCTTCGAAGGACAAATAGTGCCCGGTGCTTAAGCCAAGGAGAAGCAGGATAGCGCTGAAGATCTTCAATATCTGCATTCTTTATGAAAAGGTACAAGTTGATATCTGAATTTAACCCTTAACTGGTATCGTGGGGGCTGCACGGCCCCCACACATAACACATTCTATATTTCCTATCAAGCTAAACATCGTGGGCAGCCGCCATTTTAAGTATTCTCATTACGTCGCTATTCGCGGCGGGTGTCGGATGTTGGGAGCTGCATCTCTTACCAGGACGCAGGTATGCACGTGTTGGGGTCTGCGCGGCCCCCACGATACCAGTTACGTTAGTTTTTTGACATTAAAATTTTTATTTGTTTCTTCTTTTTTACATTTATTAAATCAAAATGTGGCGGCCTTTAAGTGATAAAACAATAGGAGAGATCATAAACGAAGATTTTGATTCCGAATCAGTGATTGGAGCCAGATCAGAAGACGAATGTAGTGATAGTGAAATTTTAAATTATTGTAAAGATCCAGTAACCCTTGATTCTGACGATGATGGCGACGTGGATTCTGATACTCAAGCGTCTTCCTCAGAGAGTGAAGATGAAAATGTTGGAGGACCTAGTCAATCCGGCTATTACGAAAAAAATAATTACAAGTGGTCTAAATATCCACCGGCACCGTCGCGTACTCGTCAGCATAATATAATAAGGCAAAGTCGTGGTTTGATGGGTTCCGCTGCATCTAAAAGTAATATTAATACCAAGAAATCATTTGAATTGCTAGTTGATAATAATATTATACAAATTATAACCAACTACACCAACGAGAAGATTACCGAGAAATCGGAAAAGACTACTGCTGTTGCATATTGGACGAACCACGTATCTGTTACAGAGATGAAAGCTTTTATAGGTATTTTGCTCTTGACCAAGTGTTCAAATCAGGGTATGAAAATATAGAATCTTTGTGGGCTACAGACGGAACAGGTGGTGATATTTTTAGAGCTACCATGTTTTTGAAAAGATTTTTGTCTATTTTGTCAAATCTTCGGTTTGATGATATTGCATCGAGAGAGGAGCGAAAGGCTGTGAATCGCGAAGCACTAATTTCTGAAATATTTGACAAGTTTATAGAAAACTGCCAAAAAAATTACTGTTGTTCAGAATATATCACTATTGACGAAATGTTATGTCCATTCCGAGTTCGATGCCTTTTTAGAGTGTACATGAAATCAAAGCCTGCTAAATACGGCATAAAAATATTATGTATGTGTGGGGGTACAAAGAAACCAGTAGCTCGCAGAACAGGACGTTGGCCAAGTGTAGTATTTGTTGGTATTCTAAATATTGCTTACGTGAACGGCTATGTCTTGTGGAAAGGTTCAAACACTGAGAAAAGAATGAAGTGAAAGAACTACATAAGATTTGTTGGTGTAGAACTCGAATCTAGAATCTAGAATCAAAGAACACATCACAAACAGAAAAGCTGAGTATTTGAAGTTCCCCAGAAATTTGCGCGATATAATTGATAATTTCTTAGCAGCTAACGTGGCGTCATTACCCTCGCGTCTAATGTAGCTACTTCAAGCCAAAACGTCTTGAAAAGAGGACGCTGTCACTTATGTGATAGAAAAAAAGATGAAAAATTTCATTGCAAAATTGATTTGAAAAGTACATAGTAGCACAAAAACACTATGTGATAATTGTCAAGACCGAACAAAATTTTGTTATTGTATTCATAAGTCTTAAGTGAAGATTCAAGTAGATTTTTGTGAAATGTTAATAATAAACTATAAAGCGTTATTTATTATTTAAGTTAACATATTCTAGATTAAGTAAAATAATATTCACAATTAAATGAAACTACGTGATGTAGTATTATTTCTACTTTCTTTAATTTCTTTACCACGACCTAGGTTTCGTTGTATTACAACATCTTCAGGTGGGATATTAGCAAAGATTGAAGGTGAGATATTATCTAGAAATAATACTACATCACGTAGTTCCATTTAATTGTGAATAATGAATTTCTACGAAATTAACGCCAAATATATTCAATATTTAAAATAATATTATTTTTAGTTACAACTTTCCAAATAATAAGTTTCATATATATTATTAACGTAAAAAAAATATTACCAAAAAGTTTTTACTATTTTGTGATCTCTTGTAATAATTAAGTAAGAAGATTTATAAAAATAAAAAGCAATTGATTTCATAAATCGAGCCTATTTTTTGTCATTTACGAGCACTTAATCAAGTACATAGTTCAAATTTGTTTGCTAGAAGCAAAAATCATATGGAGGACGCGCGGCTCCCATAATACCAGTTACGTTTGTCAAATTTACGATACCAGTTAAGGGTTAAAATAAAAGTATTACGAATATAGTAATAAATTCAATGCAGATTGTTAATGATTCACATCGCTTTATTTACCGTCGCTTCAAATAAATTAATACAAAAGTTACAAGTGTACACCCAACTGATTAGAGTGAAAAAATCCTTAATGTTAATGTTTATTTGGGTTTGATTACATCCTATTTGTTTGAAGAACTTGTGTTGCATCGTTGAATCAGTCACGGCTTCAAAATTATGACCGAATATTGGGTATACATTCCTCCAATAGACTTGTATATATTAAAATAAATAATATAGATGAAAGTTTGTATAAATAATTCAAGTTAGAATCGCGAGTAAAACTCACACAATGAGGGTACCGCACCTGGATACATCTCCAGGTGGCACCTCTATAGATATAAAAAAAAAACAAATGTTTATGGTAACTATAATATAGCTTATGAATTGTTTGTAATATGAAAAAAATATTTATCCATGGTAGTCTTGTCCATTGTCGTTAGCTTAATTACTTTTGAAATTATTTCTTTATGAAACACTTGAAATATTTCCTAGTAAATTAGCGAAAAACCATATTGGGAGAAAAGAAATATTTGGTGACTTCTTCGTCATACGATATAATATTCCTTTCTATACGACATGTCATTTCAGATTTTACCGCAAAATTAAGTTTTGGCTTCTCATTTCAGGGAACTATTTTTTTCATAAAAAAATATTTCAAAAATTGTTTAAAGTATTCCTGAATATAGATGCAAGAAAGCAAATTCTACGATTGTGCTAAATAATAAGTCAATAGTTTTATTATTTGTCAACATGTACAGTCATTATAAATAGATGAACAGACATAGGACAACTAAATTCCTTAAAACAATTTGTTGTACTAATATTTTCTAAAACATTTTGTCATATGTGCAAGTAGGAAAACACTGGAGCATTATTCAATTACATCATTGTATTTCATTAACAGTGGTATTGGAGAGCTTTAGTTGTTTAACAAGCCCTAGTTAAATATGTTTAAAATTTTCTAGTTTTTTTCTGAAAAACTATTTTTACAGAGAAGCGAAAACTTAACACCGGTAGGCATTAGAATATCGTACAAAACTATGTATCTATATTAAGAAACTAGTGCTTTTTATGTAGAATTTATTGTTCATTATCAACTTATTAACTGCACATTGTAAAATTATAATATTTTACGATTTGACGGCATTAAGTAATACATGAATTGTTTGTTTTTAAAAAGTGTATACTTACCTTGTATCACCACTTACTTTAATTAAAGTTAAAAGTAGCTAAAGTAGCAAGATATTATCGATTTTTTCACAAGAATTTTCACCTCAATATTCCGCCAACTACAGTAAAAATAAAATGAATATAATATTATATTAATTTATGTCCAACATATTTCCTCTTCATGAATTGCCTTTTAGGGATATGCAAAGATATTTCCTGTTTTCCATAGTAAAAATGATTTCGTTATCCCAAAAGCATTTTCACTTAAATTTTTTATGTAATTTCGCTTAATTGAAATTCTCACATTAAAGAAAAAAAATGAAAGAAACATTTTGAATCGTATGTTTCCTAAACTCTGATCGATTTTCATGATATGGCATTCATTTCACGATATTCATATCATGGCTTGGAAGATACATATATATATATATATATATATATATATATATATATATATATAATATATATATATATATATATATATATATATATATATATATATATATATATATATTGCTAATTGTCAAAACCTACTATGAGCTCCATTCCTTTTATAAGGCTTATGACGATTGGACTAATCAATTCCAGGAATTTTCTTTATGGTCATATCTATCGATGCGTGAAAAGAGCTAACTGATATAAAATTGTGACATAGCTTAAACGTACGTTAGTTCGATTTTCCTGGCCGGCATCGTAATTTTTATATTTTTCTGGCTGGCATAAAAATTTGTATTATGTTAAAAACATAACACGAATTCTTTCCCATCTCGTACTACAGATGCGGATAGAAATTTATAAAAGTATATATTTGATAATATTATTTTCCTTGTGGTAGCTGATTGCCAAATGCTACAGCATTGGCACCGCATAGAAAGAAGTATTTGTTTTTTTTTTCAAAAAGGACAAAAATGTTATTGAACTTCAATTTAGTTAACTTTATTATATTTTATTAAATAATTAGCAGGAAACTGATGTATCTGCACGATTTATAAGCAATTTATGTTATCGTTGGATTACAAAGAGAAAATTTTGTTTTTACTGTAGTTGAAATGTAGTGTATGATAATTTTAATCAAGGGATCAAAAATACACCCATTTGAGATCAAAAGTTTAAATTATAATTTCCTAAATTTAAGATAAAATTAGGTATAATTTTTTTACAATTTAATCGTACGCACAACGACGTAACATTCATAAAGACATCTATCTTGTTTTATAATCAGGAGAATTATGAACTATTTGAAGCGTTTTCCAAAGCCAAGCCAGTTAATTTAAAACCTCCGTGCCAAAACTTAGACCAGAAAAGGATTTTCGTAAAGTTCAATCAATAAAAAATAGAATATCTGAAAGAGTGTGCGTATTAGATCCTGCTAGAGAACCTACGTTTAGTAATAATCCAGGCATATTCGCCCACTGAAAACTCATCTCAGGAAAAAATATGCAACTTTTATGGAGACTTGGCGGAAGCTCACGATTCCATACCTACAAAGTACATAATCTCTATAAGAGATGTGATTGCATAAATCGGAAGTCCCAAGATATACGATCGTTCAGTTACCAGCAAATATGACTATGGTAACAAGAGTACCAAAGGTACGAGATTCATTCAATATGCACAAGAATATAACCTAAAAATTATATTACATGTTAAAACTAAAATCCAAGCACCGATGAACATGGATCTCTCCAGACAGAAAGACAAAAAAATGAAATAGATTACATTATGACCACGAAACGTCACATAATTTCTAAGTATGAGGTACTATCCTCATTCGCTTTTGAATCAGATTACAGGTTATTAATAGCTACAATCCACCTAAAATCAACAAAGAAAAGCACACGAAATTTTTCTAATACATCTACGAAGCTGAAAACATAGGCTGAGCAAGAAATGTACATTAAAAAATTTAACACCTTTATACCAGAACTTAAAACTACGCAAAGCAACTATAAAGTGGAGGATTACAACGATACAATCGTTTACAGTATAAAGGTAAGCTTAAAAATCATTAAAGGAATATAAAAGAAAAAAATCCTGTCAATAACAGCGCTAGAGCTCATGAAAGAATGAAGTACACTACAAAATAAGCCTAAATTAAACAAAACCGACAAAGAAAAGTTAAAAACATTTTAAAATACTGCCCTATAACCTTCATGCCTTGTCTCTTCAAACTATTCGCCTCCAGTTTACTTAAAAAAATATCCCCTGACATTGATGCACACCATTCGATTGGGCAAACTGAGTTCAGAAGCGATTTTAGTACAGTAGATCATATTAAAGTTGTTGACTAAGTGATAGAGAAATACATAGAACCCAACAGACCCCTGTACGTAGCTTTTATAGACTAAAAAAAGCTTTTAACTTAATATTGCACAAAAGTATTAAGGAAACGTTGAAATTATTGAATATAAAAGAAAAATACATCAATATCCTAAAAAACAACAGCACAAGTAGAGTCACGTTAGAAAGAGTTTGCGCAGCTATCAACGTAAAGAGAAGTGTGATACAAGGCTACCCAATTTCTCCAAAATTGTTATAGCCGTTCTACAATACGTAATGAGTAACCTACCAGAGTCCGAACGAGGTATTAACATGAATAGAAACTTTTTAAGTCAACTTAGATTTGCCGACGATATTATCTTGTTCTCAAAATGTCTACGATAACTAAACATAATGTTAAATGGCATACACCAGGCTAGCTTAAAAGTCGGATTAGAAATGAACCTCAAAGAAAGAAAAGTTATGATTAACCATCGTACGAAACTAATCTTGATCAACGACATATGTCTCAAATTTGTAGAAATGTATATACATCTGGGTAAACAAATAACTTTTTATAAAAACAGAAATTCAGAAAAGGTGGACCGGAGAGTCGCGATCACCTGGAAGAAATACTGGGCTTATAAAGAAATTTTCAAATCGCAATTACGGTTGTTATCTGATAATATACTTATGAACATGCCTATTTTACCACGTCTAACCTGTGGGTGCCAAACTTGGACTTTTGATGCCAAAATAAAAAAACAAAATCCAGGCCACTCAAAGACAAATTGAAAGAAGTAGCATAAGTTTAAAACTCAAAGTTAGGTGAGGAATGTGGACATACGCATGAAAACCAAATTTACAGTAGCTTTAACTTTTCCCTACAAAGGATGACGTGCCTAGGTATAACGACAACATATGGACTCAGAGAGTGATAAAATGATACGGACCGCGAGGAAGAAGAGCGAGGGGCCGCCCGCACACCGGATGGGCGGATGAAATAGCGATAGTAGAAGAGCGAAGTTGATTAAACACCACTAAAGATAAAAAGAACTGGCATACTTTGGAGGAGGCTTTTACCCGAAGGAAAATGTAACTACATCATCATACAAAATATTAATGTATGTAATTATTTGGGATTTAATTCTGGTTACGATAAACTAATTTTTTAAACTGTGTTTATTTATGTTAAATAGTTTCTAATTATATTATTAAATATATATAATTGTTTGTTGAATGTAAAGAAATTATGTTATGGTACAAAAATATACAGATTTTTGTATGGAATTTAAATTAATAAAGCTTTATTATTATTATTATTATTATAATGATGATATATATATCGCTCATAATGACAGTAATCTGAGATAAATTATAATATTTTCTTTTCTTTTGAAATCTCATAATTTATTAGCCGAACCACTAGAACAAAGCGAAAAATTAACGTGGACATGGCTTCTTTTAAAAGTATGCTATTTCTTTTTCTTAAATCAAAAATAAATGTCGGTTTGTTAGAGAAGTCAAGTTAACAAAAAGACATACTGCCATCAAAAATAAATTCAGGGTTTCCCAGTTTCAGAAATAAAATCAGAACTCTAATAAAAATCCTTCTTTCTCCATGAATCACTTCTTTTTAAGCATTTATGTATGGAACATTTACCATAGTCTCCATATACATACACACACAAACATACATACATATTTACATATATATAAACATACATATATATGTATATATTTATATATATGTATGTATATATATATATATATATATATATACACTTTGTTGGCACTTATTAAACCGCCACTTTCTTTCACCGATATCTAAAATGGTGAAAAGGCAGCGAATGTTGCTTCGCAATATATGCAAAACGATGTGCGAAGGTTTACTCCCTTATGAGACAGCCAAGTACTGGTTCCAAAGATTTAAAAGATTCAAAGGAGGGAATTTCGATCTGTCCCATAAACCTCATCCAAGGTTACCTCCTACCATTGCTTAAGGAAAATTAAAAAGCATTAATGAAACAGATCCGAGATTAAGTCCGCATCGTTTGGCAGAGCTACTTTTATGCTCTCTTACTGCAGCGGAAAAATAATTTCATTCTTTAAAAAAGAAGTAGAAATATTCCGTTTGGGTACCACATGAGCTAACACCTTTTCGACTTGAGAGGGAACTAATATGCGTAGAGAGCTACTGAGTTCCCACCGCATCAATGAGTAGCAAAAGAATCTGGTCACAAAATATATAGTGGCTTATGTTAATTTTTGACCTAAACGCCGTTAGCCAGGAGCTGGGAAAAAAGGTGTATCGACATCAAAATATAACATTGTACCAAAAATACTGTTGAGCTTATGTTGCAGTATAAATGGAGTTGTTCATGGAGTTATTTATTAGAAAGTTATTCCAGCTAATAGTACAATTACATTTAATATTTATTGTAAACAATTGAGCAAAGTCACCGTTAAATTTCTTTCAAATCAAAGCAAAATTTATTTTTTAAACCACAGTGACCCCCCACGTAGAAAAAGCAACGCGTGGAAAACTATTTGTACTTGAATGGGATGTGCTAACTCACCCATCGTACTTTTGAGACCTTTTGCAAATTTAATACTCGTTTCGGGTTTCGCTCTCTGTCTAATAATTAAGTCCATAGAAAATGTGAAAAAAAAAGTTACATTGAAATCGAACTTTACCAGTTTTTCTGTCAAAGGCCTAAAAATGTTTACAAGGAAGAAATTCTAGCTCTGCTTTCACGTCGATGACAAGTGTTAGATACCAACGGCACTTGTTGAATTGACGATTGGTTTTATTCACTACGTATAAAAAGTTGAAATTTGTGTATAGAGATGGCCGGTTTCATACTCACATACCCACACACACGCACATGCAGACACACACACTCACCCGTACAAGCAAACCCATACGCACGCACCTACATGTACACGCACAGGCACTCATGCAGGCACGCACGCACGCACGTAGCTTTGAGGGCCTGTAGCTTTAAAAATTATAATCGAATAAGGATGACATATATGGGGCACATCGTTAGGTTGTAAACATTGATAATAAATATTTTAATTTAAATTTTTTGTAAGTTCAGTCTTAAAGCGTCTCAAAATTCTTTATCTCATATCAAAAAGCTGGCGACAAAATAGGTGAATAGATTGATTTTAAATCGGTGGCGAAAACGAAAACGTGTTTACAAATTCCTTTCATATATATATCCGTAAATCGCGGAAAATAAATAAACATAATCGTCTGAAGCGCAATGTATATTTTTTGTACTCGCGTCGCTCCGTCATGTCACAAGCGTTATTGCTTTCTGGATTCGAGACCACAAAGAGTGCTTTATTGAATATTAATTTGTATTAAAGTTAAACATCACCACTGTTGCTATCTGAAATCAGTTTAGTATATAACATTAGGGTGGATTGTCGAGAATCATAATACATACGCGTCACAGTAAATGACCAGATGTATATGAAAAATCCAGATGGTTTTCCTGGTAAACCAGGGGGAAGTATTTAGTAAGAGGAAAATTTCACCAATATTCTACACTCTAACTGGGAGATATTATTGCTGAGTATGTTAATTTAAAATTAAACTGATAAAACAACTCGAACAGCAGAAGAGTGCCATTCAAAAATATAAGAGAGAGCTCAAAAATAATTAAACATTTTTGATAAAACAAAAAAAACATAGTTTCAGGAGTTAGTTCAAATACTGAAAATTTTTTTTTACGAAAGTCATACTGGATATTAAAAAAGAATAGGAGGAACAGAAAAAAAAAGGTAAGCCTTAAGCAGTCCTTATACAAATAAAGGTAATAAAGGAATAAGCCTAGGAAACAAGACTGAGGAAGAAACTACGAAAAATAATAACAAATTAAGATTAAGAGGAGACTACTAACTCCCATTCATAAAATGGTAACATTAATAAAAAGGTTCAACGAACTTAACTCTATTAAAAAAGGCAATTATTTATGTATTTATATATACGTATGTATATATATACATATATATATATATATATATATATATATATATATATATATATATATATATATTATCTCAAAGGCAATTCTGGAAAGCTGCAAGTTCACCTCACGGGGTAACAACGTATGAAAGTTAAATGTAAGTAGCATTAGTAATTAGAGGGTAAATATAACCGTTTATATATTCATAAAATGCAATGACACTCCTAAATAAATATGGTGTCGAGGCGAATTAAAATGGTGACCAAAAGACTTCATTCCTACCGTGATGAAAAAACTATTCACAATCTTAAGGAGAAAAAAATTCAAATGCTTAAAGCAAAATATATAACAAAAAAGAAAAAAATTAAATAATAAAAGTGAACTAATTACTAAAAAAAAGAATTAGCCCTGTTTATGGTTGCTTTCTCTGTCAAAGAAAACATTGAAAAAAATTACAATATAAGAACCATATTTGGTGTAGTAGTTAACGTAAGACCGCTAAAATATATCCAAACTTATATCTTAATCCAAAGGTTATCAGGCCTGTGGATATGTGCAGAGATTTGTACAAATCAAATCGTGTGAGTTAAGTGTCCATATAAACCTTCCACAACTAGCTAACTATAAAGGCTGTCAAGTTGCTATGGAACAAGAATGAAAGTGAAAAAATAAATTCTGAAAATACTGAGCAAGATAGAACCATCAGTAAAAGAAAACCTCAAAGCCTAGGAAAAAATTGAAAACGAAATTATCCTTGAGACCTACGTCCAAGCTACAAGAAATGTTTATGAAAGGGATAAAATTAAGGCTCGCAAAAAAGACCCAAAATAATCAATTAACTGAAAAATAGAATCTAACAGGTGAAACCCTTTTCATCACTTATAAAAGATTTAAGAAGCAAGAGTATAAAATCGGTGAGCTTCAGAGCTAAGTTGTTAAGAGTTGTTTCACTTTAAATTGTAAAAATAAAAAATACTCAGAACATCGTACTCATGATCAAAACGAATGGTAAGCATCTTAAAAATAAATGACATGTTTTGCCTCTGAAAATATTACCTGAATTCGAAATTTTTCTGATTCGAAAAAATTTATATATATATATATATATATATATATATATATATATATATATATATATATGTGTGTGAGCCCGATATCTGAAATTCATATCACTAAGAGATTCACAGCAAATGTAAAGGACTAGAACCTCTATCATATTATACATCCTGAAAATACAAATAAGGTTAGTTTATTCACGAGAAACAATCATTGTGAGATCGAACAAAACAACTGAGAATCCCAAATTACTACAAGTATGATCCAAGTCAAAAATAAAAAGTTGAAAGTGTATGTCACTTTCTAACCCCTTAGAAATTGTTCCTCTATCAAAATCACTGTGGAATCTTTAAGATGTCAGGCGGCAACTTTACACTTAAGGTGATTTTTATGTACGTATTGTACGTATTGGGGATCAAAATTAACTTCAAATGTATGCAAAGAATTTTACCTGGCTGTAAAAATATAAATGTAAATTCTCCTTCTAGTCCGTTTACATGCTAGCCGTCAGACCCAAAAATAAATTAAGACCGAATGATTTATATATTTTTTTCATTGTGAAAACATACTTTGTGTTGAAAAACCATACATTAATTGAGGCTAAAGTGGATGTTTCTCCGGATTACACCTGTCTAATTATCTATTTCTGAGTAAATAGTAATAAAATAAGCAGGCCACAGTTTCAATTAAAAAATTGATTGATATAAATTGAATGAAACTCTATAGCAATTGATATATTTTGAACACCTAATTGTAACAGTATACCAAATAAATGAAGATGTTATCCTAGTTATAAAGGAAGTATAATTAGCAACAAATATTAACAAATTTCTTATTAATAACACAGTTTTTTTGCCCTTAAATACGCAATTAAATTAAGGAAGTTAATATTAACAAAAAAGAAGCTTGCAAAGAAGCTTACGAGAAGTGGCATATCTGGAAAACATAACAGTATTTAATCAGTTAAATAATCTACCTTTAACAATAAATGAGAAAAAGTAAAATAAAAAATGTTAAGAAGAGTATTAGCAACTTATCAGCAGACGAAACACCAGCTACTCCTTCTACAAATTTACTATGAAATTACAAAGAACTTCTACTTATAGAAATCTCAAGACAGCAAGTGGATAATTAATTCCAAGTAAAAGACAAATCTCTTTGCAGAATACTAGGATAAGTTCTCTTGAAGCTTTTTACGTATAAGAAAATGGATGAAAATGTAACGATTATTGAGAAGAATGGCGAAATAACACATCATTTGCTAGTCAAAGAACTAAAGAACAGATATGAACTTAGTTGTAAAAATTCGTCACCTGGTCAAGCAAAATTTCTAACAATGTGTAAATGCATATTTAAAACTAAGACATGTGCATCTTTGAAAATCTATAGACGTAATCTATATAACAAAAGTTGGAAAACCGCTTACAGAAGTAAAATCGTATCAACCAATATCCTCACTCCCAATCATGTTCAATATCTTTGAAAAAATACTGATGAAAAGATGAAATACCTTACAAATTGCAAGAAACTGTTCCCACTTCACTAATTCGGATTCAAAACTAAGCAAATAGCAACAGAATAAATACATTGAGTATGAACAAGATCGAAAACTTGTTTAAAAAAGGATTTGTAAAGCAATGTTCCCGGATGCAGTACTGATATTTTATAAATTCTGGCATGAAGGTATACAGAGTAAATTAAGATTTACCAAATCATGATATGAGATTCTTAAATATTACTTAGAGAACAGGAATTTTAAAATAGGTTACGGAAAACAATATTCGGAAATAAAAGTACAGATGTTCGGCAGTTAAGCATACCCGGTCCGGTTTTAAGTCTCTTTTACACGAGAGACTTGATATTTAAGAAAAAAGTAACAACAATTACCTTTGATAATAACATATCTATCACTGAAACCGCAAAATATACCACAGTCCAAAAAAGATACAAATGAAAATAAACAAACAAAAAAAAACAAGTAAATGACCGCGAAAAGCACCTATTACATTAAATCTACTCATACAAAACTTTCATCCAATAAAATAAACCAATTTATATATATATATATACATATATATATATATATATATATATATATATATATATATATATATATATTCTACCATTTTCTACCAAATAAAATACGTGAGTAATTTTGCGCTGAGCACATATTCAGTATCTGACAATCGACACGAATTCAATTCTGAGAATTAAAAATATTATATAATGAGGTTTTTTCGAATTGCATATTATATATTAGTAATCGTAATCCGTCTCATTTACCATTTTTACCATGTATATTTGCCAGGGTTGTAATAGATAAGATTTTTTCTCGAAGAAAGTTGATGATACAAGAAATGAATGAAAAGATGTAAATGAATGAAATAAATGAATCCTTGAGTTATATTGATGGGTGTGCTATATATTATTCTTTTCTAGATTGTATAATTTTTCTAATAAAATACTTTAGGGTCAGCCAAACTGAGGATATCACGATAAAATTAAGGTGCTCAATGCCATAACATGCGAAAGTCAATAGGTACACTAGTTTATTGGATTAACACTGAATGAAATAAAGAGGATATAATCAGTTCCTTCATAATTTATATGCTCATCTGTTACATGAAACGTTAAAAAAAATCCTCTATACAAAAAACAAATTTAACAATAAATACTTATTTAATATTTGAAATAAATTGCAGCAGGATAACTTTAATAAATTGCAGCAGGATATCTTTAAAAAATTGATTCAAATCGGCTGATTATTCCCACACTAGAGTCGAAGCGATCATCAGGGATAACTTCAAAATTTGCGACATTTAAATAATAAAAAAACATGTAGAAAAACATTAGTAGATAAATGCCTGAAATGCACTTAGGAAATTATAGTCAACAAATATAAAAAAACATGTAGAAAACATTAATAGATGCCTGAAATGCACTTAAGAAATTATTGTCAACAAACATAGCTATAATTTGGGTGAT
Organism: Druceiella hillmani; assembly: GCA_039881145.1. Lineage (NCBI taxonomy): Eukaryota > Metazoa > Arthropoda > Insecta > Lepidoptera > Hepialidae > Druceiella > Druceiella hillmani. The sequence goes on from JAYKKI010000013.1 coordinate 9,877,022, forward strand.
ATAATTAGAGACATATATATATATCTATTTATATATATATATCTATTTGAAGAATAAATGTTTTGTATTAGATCACAGTCGTGAAGCCACGACTAATCCAATGACACACAACAAATACATGAGACTAGAAAGGAGACTAAGGACTTTGATAAACACAGGCCAAAATATATTACAACTCTTAACTGAACGAATTGGGTACAAACTGGTAATATTACTTTTTCCTAATACTGGGGTGAGGTTGAATATAGCGATCTAAATCATTATCAGCTGAAAGGGAGTTGATTATTGCATAATATTTTATATTAAACTGAATTTCTATAATGAAATATGATTTTAAATATAATATCCAATATTAAAAGAAGGGAAAATCCTTGAATTTCCTGAAAGAAAATTCTAATAAAAAGATAGAAGTAGAAAATTTTGTAAGAAAACCACTTGAGTACGCTAATGGTTCGGTTAACGACGAAAAAACATTGAAAAATTATAGATAACGTTAATACTTACTTATAGGAATAAAAAGAAGTAACAAAAAACCGTTAATACATAATGAGACTAGTAATTTTTTTGTCCGTTCCCCACCAAACCGATAACATTCTCATATGAGGTGTCGAAGAAGAGATTATATTACGACAATCTGCATTTTGATTTCATTAAAAAAGCATAGGGTTTCTAAAACAGATACGGAAACAAAATCTGTTGAATAGAAAAGTATGTAGCAAGCAAGCCGATATTACAAACTGACGTATCTGTACCATTTACAATTTGATTCCTGAAGGCTACTGGTATCAACAGACTACTAATGGAGAAGCAAATATCTACTGTAGTTAAGACAAAAGTACCTTATTATCATAGACGAAAAGTTTACATACAAAAGATTGTAGGTACTTGTATCATCAAATCAATCGAAATTTGAAAATTGAAACACTTATATTTGATATCAAAAGCTTAAACCCGATAAAATGTCAGTTATAATATTTGCACTTAGGAGATGTTCTCTTTTTACGTATTTAATTCCGAAAATTAGAATCTAAGTTTTTCTGTACTTTACGAATAGAAAAAAAATAAATATGATATATATATACATATATATATATATATATATATATATATATATATATACACTATTATATACTATTATATGTGTATATATATATATATATATATATATATATATATATATATATATAAAGGCCCTTATCACATTTAAATGTAAAGAGAATGTGAAATTATTAAAAATATGATTCAAAACCAAGGTAGCTAATCCTAAATATATGGATTAAAATCAGAAGAACAAAGGAAATTTGTTTATAATATTTAGGAAAAAGAGCAAAATGTTTAAGCAAAGTAAATGTAATGTTGGCACAATTTCAGTCATTTGAGTTGCAATCTAAATTTTATTGAGTTGCAATCTAAATTCATTCCTAGAAGTTAAAAAAAATTGAATTATAATTTATAATTTTATATGATCTCAAAACTTCACTGCAATCAAGGAAAATAAATACCAAAGATGGCTTACATTTTTAATTTACTTCAGTATTGGCAGGAAAAATTCGCACCTGAAACTGCTTACTTGAGTTCGTATACTGTTTCAAAATTGTTTTAGGAATCATTTAAATACTCAGCCAATTTATTGTTTTTTTTAATATCTGGCACAACACAAACTGTTTTTGAGTCACTCCATCAATAATTCATGGCAAAATACGATATCCAAGTATTTGTATTATAACAATTTATGTGACATCTGGTGAAATATTAATTTGAAATTTCATAATGCATATCACTAAAACAACTGCGCAAATATTAAGTGAATTTAAAATTATTGCATTCGTGACATAAAAATAACAAAATTTGTATATATCATTTTACATTTTTAAGACGACAAAATCAATTTCATGTAAATTAATCGGTGTTGAATGTTAAGAATTTCTACGGTGAATAAAATCTATTAGAACCTTCTACGGTCGAGTATATATAAGAAGGACATTTCTTTCTTCAACGTCATTTATAGTTTGATAATTGACAAGTCAATATCGAGATAATGTTGATTACATTAAAATTGGCACATATCAATGTTGCTTTATGAATTTCAATCTAATCAGTCTGCAGTAAAAGTCACACGCAGCAAATGATGTTCCTGGTTTTGCCTCTGAAAGTGTTGCAGAATAATGTTTCCATAGTACTATTATATTCATGTGAAAATTTTAGTTGGGCAGAAAATAACCACTCAACAATGTTTTTTCATTATACAATACACAGCAAAAGGTATTGTTAGAAAGGGCTAATAATAAGGTTCACAAAAATATGTTCTTCATATATTTATAGGTATACCTGAAAAATTCGCCAAAACGTAATGTAACTTATTACGTTGCTCTTATCTTATTTTCGAAAGTATTCAACATAAAATTATGAAAAATTATGGGTTCTAGAAAACTAAGCAAAAGTTATATGAAAACTAGATAATACTCTAGATTATTTTTAGAATGTTTTTGAAATATTCATCACATTTTATGGCTGTGAAAATTAATTAATAATTGATGATATACTTATATTGTGAAAAATTAAACATTTAGAAAGAGTATGATAGAAGTGCTATACACTTTTAATTGTTCGTGAGTACTTAAATATATATGGAACCTACGGTAGTTTTGTGAAGAAAGTTTTCCCGAAAGATTGCAAAATTGACTTTTACCTTTTTTTAATAACAATATAAAAAGATTTTTAAAAGTTATCAGTATCAACAATAATTTTGTAGATACTGATAACTTTTAAAAACCGCGCATGTACACCAAAGGCAGGTTTCAAAAATACCATAATTTAATCACTTATGTAATTATGGAATATCTTTGTAGATTGAAACCAATTCTCAATACCAAGACAATAAGTACGTATTTATAATGTAGCCCAAAACCAAGCCAATCGAAGCCAAAAGTCTGAATAAGTGTTGAGCTAAGTTGTGTAGGTGTTTTTATAATAAAAAATATCAGTATATTTGAAAATACATGGAAAATGCGGATTACGAATATTAATGAAACTTTAACGAATGATCTAATAATTTCCATATATTAAATGAAATGAATGAGAGGTAAAAATTAATTAATCTGGATAAGTGATATTTTACGTTCTGTATTTTCTTTATAATAACAAATATGAGATCAGGGTTTTAAGAACTAGATGAAAAATGCGGAGTTATATATAATCATAAAACTCTAACTAGAAAAAGATCTGATAATCTTAAGGCACTGACAACATCAAATTGAGCATTTTTAAAATCATTTTTTAAATAAAAAATTTACGTTATTCTTGATAATATTTCTAAAGTCCTGGTTGTTTCCAAAACACGACTGAAAGATCTTTTATATATGAAAAAAAAATTCAAAACATCTCGATCATAAATTTTAAATCATGTTAACTCCGTTATTTATAACACTTTATAAATCGAATTAAAAAACTAACTGTTCAAGTCTTATTTAAAATCTTGATTGAATTATATTTTCAACAAATTAAAAAGAATTCCAATAAAAAAAATAAAACACTTTATTTCTTTCGAAAAAATACGGGTTTTGGCGTTATTTGGGTTATTGCTTCTTTTTACTCGCATGCAAACCGACAGTGTGCGTTTCGTGTATTCTAATTTATGTCTACGGCACGAATGTTGTTAATCCTTTTTTATTTGAACGGGGACCGTTCAAGTGCAGTATTTTAAAAATTTGTTAAAATTTTACCAGGGAAATTTAAGATACACCATAAAGTTCCTTAGCTAAATATAACACAGGTGCCCCAATCAAAGTCGTATAATATAGGTCTAATCTAGTAATAGAGTGTCAAGGCTCAAGTATGGAGCCGGAATGTGGTGGAGTAACATTTTAATAATGAGGAGTTAACTCATTGAGTATGAAATCGTTTCACTTATGTTGGCGTAGGGAAGAAAGTAATAAAATAAGCAGGTAGGTCATGTAAACAATAAAGGTTTTTGGTTTGTCGGTATGTGATAATAAGTGCATGTATAAATAAATCCATGAAATTTATAAACATTAGTACGTTACGTACGTACTAATATATAATAATTTCATGCATCTGTTTATATATGTACTTATGTATGTGTTGTGTTAGTATATATAAAGACACATACCATATTTATTATTAATGGGCGGATAAATAGTACCGAATATTTGATAAAGGCTTGAAGTACTAAGAATGATGAAGCCAAAAGGGGAAGTGTGATTTATAGGGCCGTATGACTTTATGAATTTTTGTAAGAGTGTAAATATGCGTGTATATATGTAGATATACAAGAATGTATTTCGATCTTTTAAATGTTGCAAATCTTTGTAACGATTTCAATAAGGGGGATTATTTTTTTTTGTATTTATCGTAAGTTCGTGCACCTAGAACTAGTCACATTTTTGTGAATATTACGTAAGGGAAAGATAAATAATTTTTTTTGTAAATAAATATTATTACCAAATTCTTGAAATCTAGTGCTTAGTAAAATCTAGTGCTTAGTGAAATCTAGTGCTTAGTGAAATCTAGTGCTTAGTGAAATCTTGTGCTTAGTGGAATCTAGTGCTTAGTGAAACCTAGTGCTTAGTGAAATCTAGTGTTTAGTGAAATCTAGTGCTTAGTGAAATCTAGTGCTTAGTGAAATCTAGTGCTTAGTGAAATCTAGTGCTTAGTGAAATCTAATGCTTAGTGAAATCTAGTGCTTAGTGAAATCGAGTGCTTAGTGAAATCTAGTGCTTAGTGAAATCTAGTGCTTAGTGAAATCTAGTGCTTAGTGAAATCTAGTGCTTAGTGAAATCTAGTGCTTAGTGAAATCTAGTGCTTAGTGAAATCTAGTGCTCTAACTGCGAAAAAACAAAGCGGGATATCCGACAATACTGAATAATTAATATACAAAAAGTTTTCCGCTCTTTTTCACACATAAAATTATCGTAAATTATGCACCAAAGGAAAACAAGAATGCAGTGAGTTGTTTGAATATATTTTTACATTATCATATAGTCACCCAATAAGTAATTATATAACTGATCAAATAAAGTTCGCTGGTTAACTATACACATTAATATCATGTAATAAAGATTTAAGGGCAAATTGTAAATTTATTTAACTAATTGAACAAGCTATTATTTTCTCCTACCAACTAAATATATTGCATAATATATCACTTATAGTAAAAATACCTTTGATATCTCAAAAAGTATCAGATTACTCTCTTTATGGGTTATCAAAAAAATAAGAAAATTTCCACTAACTGTTTTTTTAATAATTTCAACTACAGAATTTTCCGAGAGAGGGACGGGATCTAATTTTTTTATGACATATTCAGCGATATCTATTGAAAAATTGTATGTAAAATAACATAGAATATTGTGAATTCTTTCTAATTTTTCTTTAAATTGATACGCCTAATAATAAATAAGACATCAAATACGTGATTTTCACTATCTAAGATGTTCATACAAATATTTTTAAACATTGATATATGACATCTTGTAAAAACACAGCCTTCTAGGACATTTGGAGTTTAACATACCTTATTACTATGGCAAATTTCAACGGTTTTTAAGAAAAAGAGCTATGATAGATAAACAAATAGACCGATACGTCACTGATGTTAAAACACGCATCAGTTGTTTTCTTATCAGTATAATAAAACATAAGAAATTCATTCAACTATGTTGATTAATCAAAAATATTCCAAAAATCTCTTGTAAAATAACATACCAGAAGAAGAAAATGTTTTTCAAGAAAGGGTGCAACCTAAAACGTAGAGAGAAAATATAGGATTCCTTAAGAAACAACCATTACAAAAATATAAATTACCAGTTATGATTTAGAAGCGAGGTTGTTTTCGACGCTGCACCTTAAACGTCATCCATACACTTCTTATTATGTACCTAGATTGCAATAAATATATACGCAAAGCCCAATGGATCTACGGTTGATTAGTGAGCGTTAAATTAATAATTTTGCCCTTCATTATATCTAATGTATAATGGATATATTCACGACAATTTTTTTTTCTAAGATTCTTTTATTACCTTAGCCTGTAACTTTTAAGAAGAACTCATTTTTACCTATTTATGTTTTTCTTATCAATTTGAATATTTGGAAACTTATGCAATTGATGAATATACGATAATATGGTACCGTTGAATTTAATTGATGGCGAAGGAGGAAAGTGGTACAGGTACCTTAATTGCTATGAGCAAACTTGTCAAATTTGGATTTGTTTGACTTGTTTAGAAGAGCCCTTTAGTTACGTATTGTAACCGAAAGGATCTGATGATAAAGATAAGAGTTGGTCATTGAAACTTCACAATTTTTCGTGCCCTTTGTTTACATATTTACAATAGGAGAGTCTGCTGATGGAGGAGCAGAGATGGTCATGGGAATTGCTCAATTGTTATAGATTTTGGGCCCGTTTGATCTGTTTCAATAGATCCTTTAATAACAAAAGCGTGTCTTTTTTTAAACATTTTATCTATTACAAGTAAGGAAGTAACGAGACGTAGCTACTTTTGAATTTCGATTTACGTTTATATTTACAACGCTATAAGTAATTTAATTACTAAAATTAATAAATTTATCTAGATAGACCGTAACTAAAATATTAAGCTGCAAGAGATGGTTTGGGTGCCGTAAAATGACAAAGGCTTAACATTATATAGACAATCCGATTTAGGTAACCCGGTAAATCTCACCTTAAATAATATTGCCACCAGGACGAATATTAAAAACGAGAAAGTTGTTTTGTTTTTCCTTCTTTCACACCACTACACAGCTCCGGAACGATTTGATTTTTTGAGCAGAAATAGTTGTCGAGACAGAAAATAACATAGATTACTTTTCATCGAGGAAAATATCGTTTTAACTTACATTATCGCCCAACAAATATTATAAATGTTAAATTGTGTTTGTTTGTACTTTTTTACGTCACTGTTGAAATAAATTTTGCGAAGTAGGAAATTATAAAGTCTGCTATTCAAACTAAACAATTTCTTTCTAATTGATATTAAAATCCCAACTAATATTAAAAATGAAGGAGTATTTGCTCATCTATCATTTGCATCACGATGAAACAACGGATCGACGCGTTTCTTTCCACAGAAGTTGTTGATGGGTCGGGAAGTGATATCGGCTGGTTTGTATTTCATCCTAAATTATAATTTAACTAATATTATAAATGCAAAAATGTGTTTATTGTCATATCGCAATAAAGCAGTAGATCAATGTATTTTCTTACACTAAGACAGTTGGCTGATCCATCAATGATATAGACTACTTTATGTTTTTAGAAATCTCATTTCTTCGAGAAAATTCTTATTTGAAACAAAAAAGTATAAAATAGGAAAAACGAAGGAACGTCGCCACAGAGTCAAGGACAGGTGTGATTTTTTGAAATGCTATATACGGAATATAAAGTAACAAGAGAATCACTCCCTTTAATCCCTAATCTAGAGAAGACTATTTTTGTTTTCCTTGTCATTTTTATTGTGAAATCATGAAAATTAAGGATAAGCATTTAATTTTCTTTAATCATTCTAGATATCGCTGTATCTTTTTTATTTGCCTTTATATCGTTTTGACCACATGAGTGAAGCTGCAGGTAACAGTTAGTATTAATGAATAAAACGGGCACTTCTTTTAGACAAAACGTGCACCAACTTTGTGTAATTTAATGTTATTATGGAACATTATCCAGGCTTGAAATTTAAAAAAAAACAGAACTCGTTGCGGTATTTTAAATATCCGAAATTCAAATTAAAACTAACAAACGGAGAGACGAAATAATTTCGACACTTTTTAAGAGTTTACCTACTTAAATAATTTAATAGGACGAATAAATGAAGTGCATTAAATAATCGAATAAATAAAATTAAATCGAAAATATTACTAATAAAAAAGTGATAAAAAATTATGTAAATTATAATTATGCCAATCTTGAATTTTTCCGACCGCGTTGTAATAATTTTTGGAATATCGAATTTGATGGAAATTCTCAAATGAATAAAAATTAGTAGTTAACAATTAAGTATATTAATACTAATATATATGTGTGTGTGTATATATATATATATATATATATATATATATATATATATATATATACATATGTCAGGGTGCCGACGGGCTGGCATGCTGTATCAGGTGGGTATTGATTGTCTATGTTTTGACTCATTTTTCCGGGCAGGGAAACACGTACGATGCTACGATATACTTTTTAATTGCTAAACTTTAGTTATAGCACTATAAGATACAAGTTACTAATACAAGTTAAACAGTTTTGAAAAATATTTACTATACACTTCTAAACTAAATATAATCGATAATGGCAGAGGCGGGTAAACGAATCCGTTGGCCACATGTGATCGCGTCGAGCTCCCAAAATTAAGCGAAGTCCAAAAATCATTAAAAAAATCTTTATGCAGTGCCAGGTAAAGCTTCCCGCACCTCTCTCGACATATTCCTTTCAAATGGGCCTACGGCCACATTCGGTGACAAAAACTACCACTCCCGTCTCCGTGTTCTTGTTAGGGCACGAATGGTCAGCTATAACATTTGGTAAACAGATGTTGTATGCGAATAGTGCAGGAATGCTCTTTTGTTGCCTTAGTTCCAGGGCGTCGACAAATATAATCATAACCATTACTAGGCGGACCAAATAATAAATTAGACAAAAATAATAAAAACTTAAAATCAAACCCAAGTCCGGAGAGAGTCCAAGTGAGAAGTGATTCATGCACAAAGTTAGCAGGTTTTCATGTTCTTGATTGAGCGCCCGTATGTAGAACGATGGTGCTGTATAAATCAGTTTTCTGTCATAACAGAAATAAAATATTCATTATGACATAAGCATTAAAAAACAATAAATGCAATACATAAAAAATCAATACATGGTATTGATTTGTATGCAATACATAGTATTTTTTGGAGTGGAGGAAGGCGAACAGTCCTATTTAGAGTTAGAAAAAAATATGATGAACTTTATAAACAAGTACTTCACAACGAAAATAAACTGTGAGGACTTACAAGCCATAAGAAGAATTGATAAAAGAACAGACAAACCCTGTCCGGTCACCATAACATTTATGACACTTGGAATAAAAATCAATATTCTCAAACAAAAACGAGCTCTCAACGACACTGCATACTACTTAAAAGAAGATTATCCGCTAAAAGTATTAGAGAAAAGAAAGGAATTGCAGACACAAGTAAGAATCGAGAAAGAAAAAGGAATTAGAGCTATAATAAAATACGATAAATTAATCATATTAAAAAACACCCTGGAAATCACAACAGGAAACAAGAAAAGAACCCTTTCAACATCTCGTGAAAATAACTTAAAATCCCAAACACCCCAGGGATCACGAACAAACAAAAAGAACAAGACTCTTAGTGCATCCACCACTCAACGTTCATCAAGTTTCTCAAAGGAAGTTGTGAAACCCGGAATGCTGAATTTTCTTGATAAGTAAAAACCCTACCAAAGCACAAGATGTAACACACGAAACTCAAAACAATAAACATCTCCTAACACGGCTGGTCACCGAGGGAGAGATCGACCTTAACCCTCCAAAGAAAAACAAAGAAAGGAAAAAGAAAAACATTTTCAATATTTGTACCTATAATGTAAAATAATTATCTACCGAACCTAAACTAATTGGGCTTAAAACAGCACTACAAGACATTAACCACGACATACTATTATTAAGTGAAGTTCGTCGGCTGGGTGAAAAAAAAGAAAAAATTACCGAAGATGCCGAGCAGACCCAATGCCAGATGAGCTGACGAGATCGGGGCTACAGCAGGGAGTCCATATAAATTAATACCCTAAGGGGGTCCATATAAATTTAATAAATAATACAAACATTTTATATAATAATTGTCAATGTAAATTATCATGAGCATTAATTAATTTTACTATTCTATTTTAATTGTTTATACATTATATACAAATGTCATCCTTTTTAATTAATGTTGTTATTTATTATTTAGTTTTTATATTGCATGTTGCATGTATGTAACTTTTTATATGGAATTTAATAAAGCTTTATTATTATTATTATATATTTTGGGAAGTTATTTGAAATCTTCAGATTTTATATGACAGGTGAAAAATTTAGTACAGAATTTAGAGAAGACACAATGCGATCCAAAAATATATCTTTTATAAAATTAACATTTCAAATATAACCTTTTTATTAATTAACTGAAATTAACCCTTCAAGGTTTGGGTTTTTTCTTTAAAAATAATATAAATAGTAATATATTTTTGAAAGAAATAATTTTGACATCTTTAAAATTTGTTCATCGTATAGATAGAAGCACAGCTTTAGGTGCTAATAAATTACTTATATGGAAAGAAGTAGATTGTTGTATTCATTTCTTATAATATTTTATTTTAAGGCAAACTGCTTAATATTTCATAAAATTCCAGGTAAAACATTAAATTAAGCTTTAGAAATATTGGGATATAGCCTAAAATTACTAGTCAAACTGACTGCATCAGAAACTGTTGCAAATATACTGATATAATAAATATGCACATGTGTAAATTTATATCATAAAATGTTGTAAAGGACTTAAGAGTTGTAACAAATCTTGAATATATCGTAGTATGTTTTATATTCTTCTGTTGTGTGTAATTTTAATAGAATTAATAAATTCTATTAAAATTTTCAATAATATAGTTGATAAAGAAGAGTGAATAAGGGGAGCTGCGCATTTAAAATGTATTATTTAATCTCTTCTAATTATTTAGATTAAGTAAAATGTGAATTCAAATACAATAGATGAATAAAAATAAAGTTATATCAGTGTTACAAAAATTAAACAAAGCTAATAAACAAAACTAGAACCATTATGCATTAGCATTGGCACTAGCACTAGCTTGGCTATTTACGTTATATCTATTATATCTCAATACAGGGTTTTTAAACATAGCCAATAACATTTCTTTACGAGCACGAGAAAGTTTAGGTACGTTAACTAATGATTTCGCTTGCGTTACAAGGTCCAAAAACTTTTTCGGGTTCGTAGCCAGTGGATCGAAAATCATGGACAGTTCGTAGTAAGCGAGTGGGTCTATCCAGCCAACCATCGTGGCCAAGTCAGCCATTATCCGTTTTTCCCTGAGTGTGCAATGCGCACATCCGTCAGCCATTATCAGATATCCTCTTTCTGAAAAAAAAGAAACTACATTGAATCGACTACTTAAACTATAAACTTGTCAATGAATATACTTGCTAAAAGGTGACAGAAAGATTAGGTGATGCGAAAAGAGACAGACAATAGAAATCGGCCTGCACAAATCTACAAGTGTCGCCTAAAACAATAAAACTTACATCATTAGCATTGACTTAATAGTAAACTGTACATCAAATGTGTGTTACGATTTCAAAATATTAATTGAGTATTATCAACAAACATTCGATTTCAATTGCTTGTAAAAAGGAAACAGTCACATTCAAGTTTATTGAATTGGTATTGAAACAATCTATGCAGAAATGATCATTGAAATCGATGAGATCCTTTTAGTGCTTTGAAAGAATATTCGATTTTATTCACACACTAACTTGAGTATCGTATTTACCTAATTATACAATATACTCTTTCGAAATAATATTTTCCCTCTACGTTTGAATTTTACTGCCCTTGAGATAAGTACCAGGAGAAGGTGTAATAATGGTAGGATAACTTAGGTACTCTCATTTCAAGGTAAAATTTTGATTTTCATAGTAACTTATTGTTAAAAAAATATTTTCCTACCTGGTTTTATAGATAAAGAATATTTTTAAATAACGTTTCTTCCATGTGTGTTACAATTTTGGTACCTCTTCTGGCATTTCCTTCAAATTCTCTCTACGGTTTACTTGTCCACATTATATTTTAACTATCTAATTTCAGTTACGTATTTACTTAAGCCACCTTCACCTATAGGCAAAATTAATTAACATTCTTTTAACAGTAAATAAAGAAATATATTTCCTATTTTAAAATTACAAATGAGGAGTAACAAATCCGTCCTATCATTTCCGAACGTTCTGATAATATTTATGTTTATATGGAATGGACTTTGCATTGACCCCTCGAAATTCTCCCCGCATGCATTATTTTATTTGAAGCTCGTCTGCACACATTATCTTTTATTGTTATAAAACTATCATTATCGGAGTTATAATTAAAAATAAAGCTCAATAAAGTCAATTTATTCACATTAAAATAATCTTATTCCAAATATATAACACGAGTTTGACTGCTGACTATAAGAATTAAAATAATTAAATTGACCCTGTGTACTTTTAAATATCAATTTGGATGGTGCAGCTTATACCGCTGACAAGGTCGGTTAGGATGTTAGAATATTCGTTGTTATAATATATAAGTTACTGGTTTTTTCACTCCTTATATACGTCAACTTCTTTTAATTATTCCTTAGCAACAACGGTCAACATTAAGTATGTCTTCGTAGCTAGTAGGTTGACAATCAATTTTTCTTTTTCAACATCGCATAAATAAAATAGAACTAAAATTTTTTCTTAGTTTTCCATGATATCATCATAAAAACTTCATTTAATTTGACATAAGGCAAAGAAAATAAATATTGTTTCCTGATTTTGCAATATCGTGTCGAGATTACACTTCTCAATTTAATTTTGACTTCTTTAAAGGCTCGATTATTCATCCAGGAATGGTAAGGAATCCATTTTCGTCTTGTGCATGAAAAAGGAAGGGTAAAAAAACAATATTTTTGCCATCATTAAGAGGAAACTTCAGAGTATGATTTTATTTGAAGAGTTAAATATGTTTTGTGTTAATGAAGGTAACAGTAAATATAGGTATGTACATACTACTTAAATTTCTTTCCCACGGTGTGCAGGGGCCAACTTTCTTCAAACAATTGACGTACCCGTAAAGGCGAGCAGGATTGTTAACGTAATTTTGCATATCGAAGCCTTCGAAGGACAAATAGTGCCCGGTGGTCAAGCCAAGGAGAAGCAGGACAGCGCTGAAGATCTTCAAGATCTGCATTCTTTTTGAAAAAGTACAGGTTAAGATATATATTCAAAATAAAAATATTACGAATAATGCAATCAACTGAATGCCGACTCTTAATGATTCACATCGCTTTATTTGAAGCGACGCCCCAATTGATTACATTGAAAAAATCCTTAATATTAATGTTTAGTTGGGTTTTATTACCTCCTATTTGTTCTAAGAACTTGTGTTGCATCGTTGAATTAGTTATGGCTTCAAAATTATGACCGAATATTGCGTATACATTTCTCCAATGGACTTACATATATATATATATATATATATATATATATATATATATATATATATATATATATATATACATATATATATATATATATATATATATATATATATATATTAATATAAATAATATAGATGAGAGTTTGTATAAATAATTCAAGTTAGAGGTGTTTAAAGTATTCCTGAAAATAGATGCAATAAAGCAAATTCTACGATTGTGCTAAATAATAAGTCAATAGTTTTATTATTCGTTAACGTGAACAGTCATGACAAATGGATGAACAGACATAGAAGTCTTGCCGTAAATGATATGTTATGGTGGGTAATTTATTATGGTACAGTTTTGTGACAATTGATAGGCCGTAATTATTATTTATTAAGAAAAATAAAAGGTAATAAACTTAATATCCTAGAAATATTAGAAATAAACAGACATAAAAGTGATACCAAGGTTAATATATTAAATGAACAACTAAATATAATATCATCACCCATTCTTAATATCTTCTAGTTATAATATAAATATACAACATTGATACTACAGTACCCTGGAAATTGTTTCAGCACTAATACACATATAAATATAAATATATATAATAAAAACAAAAAATTAAAATAAATAAATAAATAAATATATGAATACACAAAACCGGAGATATGTAGAATTAGTGTATTACCTTGTCCTTACTTTCAAATACCCTTGCTTTTGTATAAATATATGACCGATAATAACTTCCATTTAATTTTATTACATACACCGTAAAGTTTGCATTGTATAACATCACATAATAACAATTGAATTTATGACCCTCACTAAAATACTGGTATATTGTATAACTCTCGGTAATATAATAAAACCTACACTGAGCCCCTGCAATAAACTCACTAACATAAGCAATTGAAAAATCCGCACAAACCAGGCTTCCGCTATTGTGTTTCAAACATATAAATGCTGTTGGTTGTTCCTAAGAGTTAATCTTTGCTAATATCCCACCTCAAGATGTTGTAATACAACGAAACCTAGATCGTGGTAAAGAAATTAAAGAAAGTAGAAATGATGTTACATCACGTAGTTTCATTTAATTGTGAATAATGAATTTCTACGAAATTAACGTCAAATATATTCAAAATTAGTGCTTTTTATGTAGCATTTATTGTTCATTATCAACTTATTAACTGGAAATAGTAAAATTATAATACTATACGATTTAACGGCGTTGAGTAATACATGAATAGTTTGTTTTTAAAAAGTGGTTAAAATTATGTAAAGATTTAAAGTCGGTACACGCTTACCTTGTATTACCACTCACTCTAATTAAAGTTAAAAAGTGGCCAAAGCAGCAAGACATTATCAATTTTTTCACAACAATTTTGACCTTAATATTCCGCCCACTACGGTAGAAATAAAATAAAAATAACCTTATACTAATTTATGTCCAACATATTTCCTCTTTATAAAATGCCTTTTTAGGGATATGTCAAGATATTTCCTGTTTTCCATGGTAAAAATGCTTTGGTTACCCCAAAAGCATTTTCACTTCAATTTATTATTTAATTTCGCCTAATTGAAATTCTTACATCAAAGAAAAAAAGAATTTTTATGTAGATACTTTAAGGAAAAAAATTAAAGAAAAATTTTGAATGGTATTTTTCCTTAACTCTCTGATCGATTTTCATGATATACATAGGATTGGAAGATACGTATACATATATATATATATATATATATGTGTGTGTGTGTGTGTGTGTGTGTGTGTACAAACATATATATACATAAATATATATATTGAATTAGTGGGAAAATAACCCTGGAAGTTCAATTAGAAACAATTTTTTCTTACACATCCTAATAAGATAAACCAACAGTTCATAAATGAATTTAGTAACTAGGGTTGAATACGAAATATTTAATAATTTTCATTATTATGCTTTCATCAACAATTTCATTGACATTGTTATATGTCAACGAAATAGTTGATGAAAGCATGCTACGTTTTCCAAACCATTGTGAAATTCAGGATAAAATCTTTCATAATTGCGTAAAAAATTAGTATTATCTGGTAAACAATTTCAAAATTCTCTTCCTGTCAGTACATTTTCACCCGGTTAAAAAATTATTTTTCATTAATATATAATAATCATATTTTGTTTTATTTGAAGACAATCTAGCATTTTTATTTTTAAACATCATTATTTTCTACGTAAAGCTCTCTTTATATAATTTCACTTGTAATTATTTTATCTAAATTAACTTATTTAATTATTTCATAAAAGCCTATATTTTTTCCTACGAAACTATTGACAAATTTATTCTATGTACATTCCAGCTGCTTCATTTTTTATGGAAAACTTTCACAATGCTCGAGTGATTTCCCTACTCTAATCAATTCTAGGACTTTTCTTTAAGGTCATATCTATCGATGCGTGAGAAGAGCCCACTGACATAAAATTGTGACATAGCTTAAACGTACGTTAGTTCTACTTTCCTGGCCAGCGACGTACTACAATTCATTGTGTATATAAGACATTACTGTTAAATTGTTATTATGTGAAAATCATAGCACAAATTCTTTCTCATCTCGTACTACAGATGCAGATAGAAATTTATAAAAGTACATATATACCAGATAATATTCTTTTTCTTGTGGTTATTGATTACTAAATACTACACCACGTGGAAAGAAGTATTTGTTTTTTTCAAAAAGGACAAAAATATTATTGAACTTCATTTTGGTTAACCTTAAAATATTTTCTTAAATAATTAGAAAGAAAGCCTCTAGAACAGAAACATGAGTACTGGGTATTTCGACACTTGAAACTGATATATCTGCATGATTTATAGCAATTTATGTTATCGTTGGACTACAAAAAGGCAATTTCGTAATTACTGTAGTCAGTGCAAAATGGTTTAATTTTTGATAACTTCAATTTAGGGATAAAAAATCCACCCTTTTGAGATCAAAAGTTTAAATTATAATTTTTAAAATTTAGGATAACATTTCTTTCACAATTTAATCACACTCACAATGACTTAATATGCATAAAGACCTTTATCCTGTTTTATAATCAAGAGAGTTATGAACTATTTGAAGCGTTTTCAAAAGCCAAGCCATTTAATTTAAAACCTCTGTGCCAAAACAGACTCAAAAAAAGTTTTTGTAAAGTTAAGGGAAAGGAGCATCATTCCAGAGATTAAAAATATACAGTCACGAAAGAAAATATTTAACGACTCATTATGATATAAAAACATACAACATGCTAATTAAAGGTTGAAACGACTTACATTATCTCTTGAGTAGAAAACTTACCATGCCAAATTCACTGACGTGAGTTCACGTAATGGTGTAATTTGCTTTTCAAACATTTTAAATACTCAAGACATACCTAAGTTTTCAATAGACTGGGCAAGTGCCATTTACGCCTTCCGTTATTAAAATTTATGTAAAAACTAATGAAATATTAAATTTAATTATTATATGGTATAAAGCATTAGCGCAACTGTACAAATATTAAGTAAACTTTAAAAATTCGCCATATTCGTGTATCCTGAAAATAAAACAAATAATACTCAGTAACTTTTATTATAAAGACAAAAAAAATAAATGGTTGACCAATAATTAGTGAGCGTTTGTAAGAAAATGTATGTAAAATTTAAGAAACTTCCAGAATATTCTATGATCGTGTATATGTTAAGAGGGAACTGCGATCTTCAACGTCATTCGTAGCTTGTTAATTGACGGAGACATATTTATAGTCTGACTGATAACGATAAAAAGCATATGAATGACTGCTTGTTTTAGGAATTTCAGTTTGGTCTTTCTGCAACAGGAATTACGTGCTGCAAATGTCAGAAAGTATGTTGCATGTTGCCTCTGAAGCTACTGCATATTTTCAGTAATATTGAAGAAGCAATTATACTTTGAGGAAACAAACCAAACCCTGGCCGAACAGCTTACTTTGTTCATCGACAAAATAAATCACTAATTGAAGAAAATTCTGAACTTCAAATGCAGGGTTTCGTTACTTATATTAAAATTAATATAATTTAAAAATTTAAATTGTACAAACTTATTACTTGGGATGAGGAGTGGGCTGAATATGCGAACCATATCTACAACGCCACTGACTTGGTAAAAAATTGAGAACACCGATGCCAAAACGTAAAATTCATCATAAATATTACGTTTCGTGTTTGGTGGGATTTTCGTAGAATCATTTATGAGGAAACATTCCTTAGTAATTCAGTTATTGCTGCAAGAATTTACAAATATCGGGATTTGAATTCCATTAAAAACTTGTACTTAATTAAAGTTGATTAAAGTTGTTGGTAATGGGATGTAAAATTATTCCAAATCTTCCTTATTTGATAATGGGAACCATTTAAAAGAGCTTATGAATTTGTCAATCAAAAGGATACGAGTTTCTATTCGGATGATTTCAATTCTATGCTTAATGGATAGAGATGGTAGTCGATAATAATAAGAAGAGGGCGCTGCTGTGCCACTGTCAACATCGTCCTCGTTATTAAATAAACTTTTAAAGAATTTAAGTGTTTCAAAATAATGTGAAACGTTCAAAAATATAAGAACAGTGTGTAACCCATAAGAACTATTTTGATCAGTATAAAAAACACCGTGTAAAAGCAGTAAAACTGGGTAAAAATTGCAAAATACAATCCATCAAAAGACACTCGAAATACGTCAAGTAACTAATAATAACACATTATTAACATGTAAAATACGAGTGTAGTACGTGTACAATAAAGCTGGAAGAACACAGTTTATAAACAGTAAAATTGGGTAAAAATTGCAAAATACGGTCCATCCAAAAGACACCCGAAATACGTCAAGTAACCAATAATAAAACATTATCAACATGTAAAATACTAGTGTAGTATGTGTGCGATAAAGCTGGAACTTAAACCAAATTACGAAAGTGCTGAAATTAAAAAAAAAACGGTTAAAATCATGACCCCAAAAGTGTAAAGTAATGGCCATTTCATTCTCGAATGCAACTGTAACAGTGCCATTTACTGTAACCCGTCGAAACTATCTAACCAAGCACTCGATTAAACCGCGATCTGTCATCTAGCGACAATTGGCGACACCGCCTAATACGCTTCGATAGTTCAAGCAATATGAACACAAGAAGTGCCCAACTTTTCTTTTAGAGGCTACTAAGAGTGTCATAATAGAATAAAACATAACGGAAATAAAAAATATGTGTTTCAACATGCGGCAAGATATAAAAACAAGACATGTTAAAGATGAAAGAAGACATTAAAAGTACAATAACCAAGTGTTCACGAGAAGTTTAACAACCTGGAACTAACAAATGAGCTTTTTGTAAAAAATGTGGAAGAATAATGTAAAAAATAAAGAACCTAGAAAGTCAGTTTAGATGCAGAAACTTAGTCATGTTTGGCTTAGAAGAGTGCGAAAATTCAAACCATGAACTCGAAGAAATGACATCCAACATAATAAACATATACTTAAAAGTTTCATGTGATACTAACAAAACTCAATCAGTTAGAAAACTGATGGAAAGAGGTGAGAAAGTCACCGCCGGTGGTAATAACAATCAATATATGGGTTTTCAAACTAAAAATTGAGAAAACAAATATTATCTACTGAATACTTTAAATTACATAAAAGATTATTATCCGATCCAAGTCTTAAACAAGCGTAAGGAGCTGCAAATCCAGAAAGAAAAAGAGGCAGGTAACACTGATTTTATGAAACAAGTCAGATACATTATATTGAATAGCAAGCACTCCCCTCGCAATCAACAGAAAAAGAGAATCCTATCTGAATCCTCGAAGATATCTCACCCAAGTAGCCAAAATGTTCAACAGGCTAGTAAGCAGCCGCCGAAGAAGAACAAAGTAAACATGAAAAATTATATAGTAATAAAAGTCTAAACTAATCCTCATTTAGACATAAACATATCAAAGCCGAACGAAGACATCACGGCACAACACAAAATAGCAATCAACAATAGACCCATCAATCATCTTCCAGTACGGCTGGTCACCGCGGGAGTGCTAGACCAAAACCCTCCAAGCAAAATCACTTTAAGGAAAAACACCTTCAATATTTGGCGTTAATTTTGTAGAAATTCATTATTCACAATTAAATGAAACTACGTGATGTAGTATCATTTCTACTTTTTTTAATTTCTTTACCACGACCTAGGTTTCGTTGTATTACAACATCTTCCCACCTGAAGATGTTGTAATATAACGAATGACAACGAAACCAATGAATGACAACGTCCAGTAGAAAAGATAATCAAAAACGACCAATGCAACTTGTACTACCTGGAATAAACAAAAATACCATACGGAGCAGGTTTCCGAGTTAAGAAAAAATACAAAGATAAAATCATAACATGCATCGGAATATCTGTAAGAGTTTGTGTACTAAATCGCGTTAGAGAACCTACGTTTAGCAATAATCCTGGCATATGCGTCCGCTAAAAACTCATCTCGGAATAATAAAGAAGAAATAAAAAAGAAATAGACAACACTTACGAAGACTTGGCGGAAGCTCACGGAGCTCTACCTACAAAGTACATAATCTGTATGAATTGAAATCTCAATGCACTAATCGGAAGTCCCAAGAAATACGATCGTTCAGTTACCAGCAAATAATGCTATGGTAACAGGAGTACCAGAGATGCGAGACTCATTCAATACCGACAAGATAATGACCTAAAAATTATAAATACAATGTTTAAACTAAAATCCAAGAACCGATGAACATGGTTATTTCCAGACAGAAATACAAAAAATGAAATAGATTACATTATGACCACAAAACGTCACATAATTTCTAAGTATGACGTACCTTCGCCATTCTCTTTTGGATCGGACTACAGGTTATTAAAGGCTACAGTCCACATAAAATCAACAAAGAAAAGCAGATGAAATTTATCCAATACATTTATGAAGCCGAAAACATCAACTGAGTAAGAAATATACCTTTAAAATCTTAACCTTAACAGCTTTATACCAGAACTTATAACGATGCAAAGCAACTATAAAGTGTAAACAAATCACTAAAGGGACAAAAACAACCAAATCCTGTCAATGAAAGAGCTAGAGCTCATTAAAGAAAGAAGTAAACTACAAAATAAGCCTAAATTAAAAAAAAACCTAGAAAGATAGTTGAAAACACTTTATAAATTTACCAACAAAGAATTATGAAGATGTTGCTATAATTAGGGAACGAACATAATACAAAGACACCTAGAAAAATCTAGATCTGCTAAAAAAGCTCGTAAAAATTAAATAAATGGAAAACATGGAATCCATCACTCTAGCCTGGCACCAACAAATGCAAGTCCCGTACAGACATTATAAAGGTGGCTACTACCTTCACGCTAATTTATATAACCAGCCAGATATATCAAAGTAAATTTGTTTACCACTGTACAGATACCTCCCCAATACAACAGTTTTCAGAGCCAGAAATACTGAAATAATTAGCGAAACTTAAGCCGGAAAAAAGTCCTTAACCAGACGGGACCACAAACGAGTGTATCGAGCTTACAAAGTCTCTACTACTGACACAAATCACTGTCCTATGGAATAAAATACTAGAGGAAGAAGCTGCACTACACCTATGGACGGAATCAGAAATTATATTGTTATATAAAAAAGGTGACCAATCTAATATAGGGAATTACCGCCCCATTATCCTTATGCCTTGTCTCTTCAAACCATTTGCCTTCAGTCTACTTGACAAAATATCCCCAGAGATTGATTGACTAACCATCATACGTCACTGATCTTGATCAACGACATACGTCTCGAACTCGTCGAAATAAAAAACAGAAATTCAAAAAAGTTGGACCGGAGAGTCACGACAACTTGAAAGAAATACTGGGCTCATAAATAAATTTTCAAATCGCTATTACCGCATATATCGCAATAACCGCAACAATCGTAATAATCGCAACAATCGCAATTATCGCAATAATCGCAACAACCGTTGTCCACTAACAAAATACTTATGGATAAGGCTATTTTACAATGTCTAACCTATGGTTGTCAAAACTTGGACGTTCGATGCCAAAACAAAAAATAAAATCCAGACCACTCAAAGACGAATGGAAGAAAGCAGCATAGGTTTGAAATTCAAAGCTAAAGTGAGGAATGCGGACATCCGTATGAACCAACTTACAGACGCTTTAATTTTCTCGCTACAAAGAAAATGGAAGTGGGCAGGTCACGTGGCTATGTATAACAACAGATAGACTCAGAGAACGGTAAAATGATCCGAACCGCGAGGAAGAAGAGCGAGCGCCCGCACACCAGATGGGCGGATGAAATAGCAACAGTAGAAGGACCAAAAGTGGCCAAAGACAGAAAGAAGTGACATACCTTGGAGGAAGCTTTTACCCGAAGGAGGTCCATATATAAATAATTTCTACTTAAAATGTAACAACATTACAATAAAAAATATTAATATATTTAAATATAATTATTCGGGGTTTAATTCTGGTTATGATAAATTAAGTTTTTAAACTATGTTTATCTATTTTAATCGTTTCTAATTATATTCATAAATATTTATAATTTTGTTCGTTGAATGTAAAGAAATTATGGTATTGTAAATTTTTGTGTGGAATTTAATTTAATAAATCTTTATTATTATTATTATAATGATATATATGTCACTAAAAATTAAGGTAATATGAGATAAAATTATAATATTTTACTTTCTTTTTGAAATCTCATAATTTAATAGCCGAATTACTAGAAACAAAGGAAGACATACTGCCATCAAAAATAATTTCAGGGTTTGTCAGGTTCAGAAATAAAATCTGGAATCTAACAATATCCTTCTTTCTCAATTCAAAAAAAGTATCATTAATGCTCTTCTTTTAGATCATTATCAAGCAGCAAGCAAGCAGACCTTTCGCCATCTGAATACCTTCAGATTCACTCTCTGTCTAATAATTAATACGATAGAAAATGCGAAGAAAGAAGCTATATCGAAATCGAACTTCACCAGTTTTTTCTGTCAAAGGTCTAAAAATTTCTACGAAGAAGAAATTCTAACTCTACTTTCACGTTGATGACAAGTGTTTGATACTGACAGTACTTATTTTATTCCCTAGATATGAAAAGTTGAAAATTTTGTGTACAGAGATGGCCAGTTTCATACTCACACACGCACACACCTGCACACGCAGACACGCACACGCACCTGTATAAGCACACCCATACGAACGCACTCGCGCACCCACACGTACACACACACACACACACGCACACGCACGCACGCACCTACGCACGCACGCACCTACGCACGCACGCACCTACGCACGCACACATGAAGCTTTATAAGCGAATAAGGAGGACACTTGTAGGGCGTAGTTATTTTAAGTGCTTTAATTGGTACCATTAAACACATCATTTTCTTACATGACTAATAAGCAATACCACATCGTTAGGTGATAAATATTGATAATAAATATTTTAATTGAAATTTTGTGTAAGTTCAGTCTGAAAGCGTCTCAAAATTCACATATCAAAATCCGGTAACAAAATAGGTCAATAGGTTGATTTTAAATCAATAGAAGACAAAACTTACTTAGAAATTCCATTTGTATATATCCGTAATTCGCGGAAAATCTATAATCATAATCGTCTATAACGCAATGTACTACGTTTGTACTCGCGTCGCTCCACCATGTCACAGGCTGTACTTCTTCCTGGATTCTAGACCATAAAGCGCTCTTTATTGAATATTATTTTGTATTAAAATGAAACGTCACCACTGTTGCCATCTAGAATCAGTTTATTATATAACACTAGGGTGGATTTTTGAGAATAATAATACATACGGATCACAGTACAAATATGTATATGAACAATCCAGATGGTTTTCCAGTTAAACCAGGGGGAAGAAATAAGGGAAACCAGATATTGTTTAGTAAGAAGAAAATTTTACCAATATTCTACACTCTAACTGGAGATACTATTGGCGTGTGTATTACTTTAAAATTAAAGTGAGAAAATAACTCTAGTAGCAGAAGAGTTCCATTCAAAAATATATGAGAAAGCTCAAAAATAAGCAAAAGTTTTCGACTAAACAAAAAAGCTTAGTTGCAATAGTAAGTTCAAATACTGATGAAATTTTTAGGAGAAATATATTGGATATTAAAGAAAAATAGGAGGAACAGAAAAAAAGAAAGGTATGCCTTAAGCAGTCCTTGTGCAAATGCAGGTAATAAAGGTATAAGCATAGGAAACAACTGGGGAAGAAACTGCGAAAAACGATAACAAACTAAGATTAAGAGAAGACTACTAACTCCCATTCATAAAATGGTAATACGAACAAAAATGTCCAACGAACTTAACTCTATTAGAATAGGCAATTATTTATATATATTTTATCTCAATGGCTATTTTGGAAAGCTGCAAGTTCACCTCGCAGGGTAACAACGTAGGGAAGTTAAGTGTAAGTGGCATTAGTAATTAGAGGGCAAATATAACTGTTTATAAATTCATAAAATACAATAACTCTTGTAAATAAATAAGAGAAGACTACTAACTCCCATTCATAAAATGGTAATACGAACAAAAATGTCCAACGAACTTAACTCTATTAGAATAGGCAATTATTTGTATATATTTTATCTCAATGGCTATTTTGGAAAGCTGCAAGTTCACCTCGCAGGGTAACAACGTATGGAAGTTAAGTGTAAGTGGCATTACTAATTAGAAGGCAAATATAACTGTTTATAAATTCATAAAATACAATAACTCTTGTAAATAAATAAGAGAAGACTACTAACTCCCATTCATAAAATGGTAATACGAACAAAAATGTCCAACGAACTTAACTCTATTAGAAAAGGCAATTATTTATATATATTTTATCTCAATGGCTATTTTGGAAAGCTGCAAGTTCACCTCGCAGGGTAACAACGTATGGAAGTTAAGTGTAAGTGGCATTACTAATTAGAAGGCAAATATAACTGTTTATAAATTCATAAAATACAATAACTCTTGTAAATAAATAAGAGAAGACTACTAACTCCAATTCATAAAATGGTAATACGAACAAAAATGTCCAACGAACTTAACTCTATTAGAAAAGGCAATTATTTATATATATTTTATTTCAAAGGCTATTTTGAAAACCTGCAAGTTCATAAAATACAATAACACTCGTAAACAAATAAGGTGTTGAGGCGAATTAAAATGATGACCGAAAGACTTCATTCCTACCGTGATGAAAAAATTATTCAAAATTGTATGGAGAAAAAAATTCAAATGCTTGAAGCAAAAAATAAAAAAGAAAAGAAATGTTATATTCTAGGGGGGATATTTTTCGTTTATTATAACCTTACAATTAGAATACAAGAATATATGTTATAATAACGATATTGACAATTGAGGATTGTAAGTAAAAATGTTCATCAACGGAATAGTGCGCTTAATTCGATACATTTGCTTCCTATTATTATTTATTTAGTTACTAAGTACGTTATTGTACGATGTTTCCTCACACATATTTATATTTGAAAATTATTTAGTGCACACGTACACAAGAGCTAAAATCAAATTATTTTGTTTTAAAATGTATTTCTGTAAGTTTTTATTGTAAGGATTTAGAAAATATTACATCCTAAGGGTTTGCCAGCGTTTTAATTTCATTCGGCATACACTAAACTCACGACAACAACGTCGCTGGCACTTAAAAACCAATTTCGGTTACTCAATAATTCCGGTTACTCAAGCATATATTACAAATATTTAACATTTAAAAACCACTAATGCGCATTGAACAAAAATACAAGTAAGTTGTAATTTCATCCAATAATTTAAGTCAGCAATAACTATCTCTTCAAAAAGATTCAAACCTTCTGATTGATTATAAACATTTTTGGGTGTACCCATATCAAAGAAAGAAAGAAATAAAGCAGATTTATTTTGAAACCATATTTACTATTAGACTAATATTATCATTAACTAGCAAGTGATAATACATTTAAAATAACATATTAAAAAGATATCTTATCAATAGTTATTCCGATAAGTTTATTTTAAAAATCATAAATATTAAAGATTTTCAAATGGCAATAATTTTTATCTACGATTTGTAAATGACATTGACCTTGTAATTAAATGTTGTTTTCTGTAACTTCTTCTTGTAAAAGTTAAAGTCACCATAATCACTAAGAATGGTATATCCATATACATACATATATATATATATATATATATATATATATATATATATATATATATATATATATATGTGTGTGTGTATATCGTAGATTTAGGATTAGGATGCACTATTCCAAATTATATTTTATACAAATTTATCTATTGTTCTTGAGCTTAGTTTCAGAAGAGTAAAGCTTATTACGAAAATAATATAACCCTCCAGGTTTAGCTATTTTTAATCAAAAGAGAATTAGAATATTTCACAATAATAATTTTGTTAATAAAGACATCCTCATTCATGTGGATGCCTTTATTAAAAAATTAATTAATAAAGGCATTATAAAATAAAGGATTTATACAGGCATCCTCATTCATGTGGTGGTAATTTTACATGAAACGAACCTTGGCTATGACCACTCAAACCCCTATCTGTACGCATTATTTGACTTAGTACATACCCATCTGCACGATGTATTTTTATTACTTTTTAATTTGTAGTCCGGAAATATAAATCCAAAAATATACTCCATTAAGTTGTCGCCGTGGCATGTTGGGTTGATTACAAAGAATACGGCCTTATACCCGGCCGCTCCTCGAGCGGTACTGAATTCGTGTTCTAGTTGGTTGTAAGAGATTGTTCTCGAGGCAAAAAGTCCGCCATATGTATCGACTAGATACATTTAAGCACATAAATTAATAAATAATCGCGATTCATGAACATAAACCTGTTTTCTTTAAAATACAAAACTTGTTTGTTTCATTAATTTTTATCGGCATCCATATTCAAGTTTCGTGTGTATTCTGCACTGAACCGTTCATATTTAATTTAATTTATTGTTATATATATATATATATATATTGGGTATCTAAGCAGTTCATGAAAAAAATTTATAGCATTACGCGGACTCAAGTGGTTTTTCCTGAAAAATTTTCTACCAAATAAAATATGTGAGTTATTTTGCGCTGAGCACATATGCAGTATCTGACAATCAACACCAATTCAATTCTGAGAATTAAAAGTATCATATAATGGGTTTTTTTCGAATAGCTTATTATATATTAGTAATCGTAATCCGTCTCATTTACCAATTTTACCATGTATATTTGCCAGGATTATAATAGTTAACATTTTTTCTCGAAGAAAATTGATGATACAGGAAATTAATGAAAAGATGTAAATGAATGAAATAAATTAATCCTTAAGTTATATTGATGGGTGAGCTTTATATTATTCTCTTCTAGATTGTATAATTTTTCTAATAAAATACTTTAGGGTCAGCCAAACTGAGGATGTAACGATAAAATCAAGGTGCTCAATGCCATAACATGCGGAAGTCAATAGCTACACTGGTTTATTGCATTAACACTGAATGAAATAAAGAGGATATAATCAGGACCTTCTGTAATTTATATGCTCATCTGTCAAATGAAACGTAAAAAAAATTAATCGACACAAAATACAAATTTAACAATAAATGCTTATTTAATATATGAAATAAATTGCAGCAGGATATCATTAAAAAATTGACGGAAGAGTTCATCTCGGCTGATTATTCCCACACCAGAGTCGAAGCGATCATCAGGGATAACTTCAAAATTTGCGACATTCAAAAACTAAAAAAAACATGTAGAAAAACATTAGTAGATAAATGCCTGAAATGCACTTAGGAAATTATCGTCAACAAATATAAAAAACATATAGAAAACATTAATAGATGTCTGAAGTGTACTTAAGAAATTATTGTCAACAAACATAGTTATAATTTGGGTGATATAATAGACCAGGGTCGATAATTTTTGAAACCAAACAAAATTGTAATAGAATGAAACCTAATGGAAAATGTTGAGAATATTACAAAAATGAATGGAAAAATAAATTACGGTCGATTCGAGGTCGGGAAGTGGGAGAGGGTGGGTTTTTAAGGGTTAAAATCGGTTTATCTCGATTTCCGGCAAAACTACAAGTCTTATGGAAAAAAGTTAAATAGCAAAGTTGTAGGTAATAAAAAGATCTACAACTTTTGTATTTACACTTTTTCTCATAACCTCAAAATTTACATAAAAAACTCAAAAAACCACGTTTTTGGTTTTTTTATTTTATCTTTTACAAAAATATTTTTTTTTTCATGATATTTGGTGAGAACTTACCTTTGTATATACCAAACACACAAGATTTTTTTAGATTTGAAAAATTAATTTTTTCTCCTTATTTTTATTTAATACCGAAAAAGCACCCTAATTTTCAATCGAAAAGTCACGCGTTAAAATAAAGGCTTTTTTAAAAAAGTTGGTGGGCTTTTTATTTGTTGGTATCTCTACTTTCTGATAGTGTAATAAAAAATATACGTCACTGTCGAAAATATTTTCAAAATGTGTAAAAAACGAAAAAAAACTCGAATCGAAAAATTATTTTTCTGTCATTATGTACAAATTTGAGCTATTTATTAATATTAACGCTGTAATTACTCATTCAACGTATGATTCTAAGTTACATTGATGAACAAACAAATTTTCAATTTAAAGATACTACTATAATTAACAAACAACTAAGTTAATAATGTGTATATTTGATAAAACATCTACAATATTATAAGAAAATAATAAAATTTTCTTTAAATTAAATGCGTAGATGCTTATTTATTACTATTTGAAGATAATTTATATACCTGAGTGACCTTCAGAAAATTTTAGTACATGAATAGATATTTCGTAAAGAAGTGGGGAAGGGACTAGGAGGGTCGGACTTATCACTATACCTCTTCTTTCGTAGCAGCTGTAAGAACCGTTAGTATTGCTAGTATACAAGATACAGAGCAGTGAACAACATCATTTATAAAAATACACGTGCAGGCTGTTTTAGAAAATTGTGACAAATTTACTTTAAACGAAACTATTGGAATCTACATAGCAAGGTAAATATTACTTGTATTTTAATCTATATCAATCAGCTCTAAGATAAAAATAGTAATATTTTCTCTCATAAATAGCGTATTTACCGTAACATAACCTACAAAATTAAAATCAAATGATAATTTAGTACAAGATTAAAATATAATAATTTTATTTATTTTGCACAAACAAATTTAATTATACTTATGATAAAACTGTGAAGGCATTATTAATTTGATTTTGTCTCTTCAGATTATCAGTATGGATGAATCTGTTTGTATAATCTGCAATAAGGCAGATGATAGCCGATGTGTGAAATAAAAAAAAACAGCTTTGAACCGTTTAGTCATCTCCAGCAAGAAAAGAATCGACAATAAATACAAAACATTTGAGACTATGACGTCTGCTTTTATTCATCGAACTTGTCAAAGTCAATATAATAGTAAAACTGCGATAGCAGCGTTCTGTAGTTCAAGATCTAAAAAATCCAAGGAAGGAAAAGAAATTAATAAAGACGCCCTTCGATTTAATTTTCAATCTCATTGCTTCCTTTTGCGGTGGGTTTTTATCATTGTATTACAACATCTATTTTTATCATTATTTTTTTTATCATTTATATAGTATGAGATTTTTTTTATCACAAAAATATAATAAAACTGTAATAAACCAGCTTTTTTACTGAAAAAAAAATTTTAACATCCTCATTTTTTAGATAAAATTCCTTTTAAATCCTATCTTGAATATTTTTAACAACCATTTTCCCATTTTTTATTTTGCAATCTTAATGTTTGATGGATTGAAAATTTGTTTTGTTCATCAATGTAACTTAGAATCATACGTTAAATGAGTAATTACAGCGTTAATATTAATAAATAGCTCAAATTTGTACATAATGATAGAAAAATAATTTTTCGACTCGAGTTTTTTTCGTTTTTTAATTTTTTGAAAATATTTTCCATAGTGACGTATATTTTTTATTACACTATCAGAAAGTAGAGATTCCGACGAATAAAAAGCCCACCAACTTTTTTAAAAAAGCTAATATTTTGACGCATGAATTTTCGATTGAAAATTAGGGTGCTTTTTCGGTATTGAATAAAAATAAGGAGAAAAAATTAATTTTTCAAATCCAAAAAATTCTTGTGTATTTGGTATATATAAATGTAAGTTCTCACCAAATTTCATGAAAAAAAAAATATTTTTGTAAAAGATAAAAATAAAAAACCAAAAACGTCGTTTTTTGAGTTTTTCATGTGAATTTTGAGGTTATGAGAAAAAAGTGTAAATACAAAAGTTGTAGATCTCTTTATTACCTACAACTTTGCTATTTAAGTTTTTTCCAAAAGACTTGTAGTTTTGCCGGAAATCGAGATAAACCGATTTTAACCCTTAAAAACCCACCCTCTCCCACTTCCCGACCTCGAATCGACCGTAATTTATTTTTCCTTCCATTTTTGTAATATTCTCAACATTTTCCAATAGGTTTCATTCTACTACGATTTTTTTGTACTTTTTACCTTTTTTGAAGGCTTCGACACTGGTCTATAATTAGAATCAAGACATTCAATATATATATTTGAAGAATAAATGTTTTGTATTAGATCACAGTCGTGAAACCACCACTAATCCAATGACACACAACAAACACATAAGACTAGAAAGGAGACTACGGACTTCGATAAACACAGGCCAAAATATATTACAACTATTAACTGAACGCATTGGGTACAAACTGGTAATATTACTTATTTCCTAATGCTGGAGTGAGGTTGAATATAGCGATCTAAATCATTATCAGCTGAAAGGGAGTTGACTATTGCATAATATTTTATATTAAACTAAAGTTTCATAATGAAATATGATTTTATAATAAAATATCCAATATTAAAAGAAGGGAAAATCCCTGAATTTCCTGAAAGAAGTTTCTAATAAAAAGATAGAAGTGGAAAATTTTCTAAGAAAACCACTTGAGTCCGCTAATGGTTTGGCTGACAACGAAAAAACATAAAAACATTGAAAAATTACATATACATATAGGAATAAACTTGAATTACCTATAGGAATAAAAAGAAGAAATAAAAACCGTTAATCCATAATGAGACTAGTAATTGTTTGTCCATTCCCCACCAAACCGAAAACATTCTTATATGAGGTCGAAGAAGAAATTATATTACGATAATCCGTATTTTGCCAATCATGAAATGATTTCATTGAAAAAGCAGAGGGTTTCTAAAATATATACGAAAAGTACCTTATACAAAAGTACCTTATTATCATAGACGAAAAGTTTACATACAAAAGATTGTAGGTACTTGTATCATCAAATCAATCAAAATTTGAAAATTAAAACACTTATTTTTGATATCAAAAGCTTAAACCCGATAAAATGTCAGTTATAATATTTGCACTTAGGAGATGTTCTCTTTTTACGTATCTAATTCCGAAAATTAGAACCTAAGTTTTTCTGTACTTTACGAATAGAAAAAAAACAAATATGATATATATATATTTATATATATATATATATATATATATATATATATATATATATATATATATATACCGTGGTGTGTTGGGTTGATGACAAGGCATACGGCCTTTGACGGCGGGGCACACCGTGGGACCCGGGTTGGATTCCCGGCCGCTCGTCGAGCAGGGCTGGACTGGTGTTATGGTTGGCTGTAAGAGATTGCTTTCGTAGCAATAAGTCCTCCATATGTATCAATTAGATACATTAAAGTAGATAAATAAATAAATAAAGGCCCTTATCACATTTAAATGTAAAGAGAATGTGAAATTATTAAAAATATGATTCAAAACCAAGGTAGCTAATACTAAATATATGGATTAAAATCAGAAGAACAAAGGAAATTTGTTTATAATATTTAGGAAAAAGAGCAAAATGTTTAAGCAAAGTAAATGTAATGTTGGCACAATTTCAGTCATTTGAGTTGCAATCTAAATTTTTATGAGTAGCAATCTAAATTCATTCCTAGAGGTTAAAAAAAATTGAATTATAATTTATAATTTTATATGATCTCAAAACTGCACCCCAATCAAGGAAAATAAATACCAAAGATGACTTACATTTTTGGTTTACTTCAGTATTGCCAAGAAAATATCGTACCTGAAACTGCTTACTTGAGTTCGTATACTGTTACAAAATTGTCTTTTGAATCATTTAAATACTCAGCCAATTTATTGTTTTTTTTTAATATCTGGCACAACACAAACTGTTTTTGAGTCACTCCTTCAATAATTCATGGACAAATACGACATCCAAGTATTTGTATTATTACAATTTATGTGACACCTGGTGAAATATTAATTTGAAATTTCATAATGCATATCAGTAAATCAACTGCGTAAATATTAAGTGAATTTAAAATGTTTGCATTCGTGACATATAAATAATAAAATTTCAATAAATCATTGTACATTTTTAGGACGACAAAATCAATTTCATGTAAGTTAATGGGTATTGAATGTTAAGAGTTTCTACAGTGAGTATAATTTACTAGAATCTTCTACGGTCGAGTATATATAAAAAAGGGCATTTCGTTCTTCAACGTCATTTATAGTTTGATAATTAACAAGTCAATGTCGAGATAATGTGGATTACATTAAAATTGACGCATATCAACGTTGCTTCATGAATTTCAATCAGTCTGCAGTAAAGTCACATGGAGCAAATGAAGTTCCAGCTTTTGCCTCTGAAAGTGTTGCAGAATAATATATAATTCAATTACAAATTTGCGATTACACTTTATGGATTGAACCCAGGACTGACCGACCGGATGTCTATACGTTTCTATACGAATTTTGTCTACACCATTAAAACGCTCTTACGGTATAATGGGTAAATATTTATACCAATATTTTTTTCAATTATTCCTACAATAATATGAGCTCCATAAATCTCCACATGACAAAATGTTCTTATTATCTGGTAAAAATGTTTGCATATTGAAAGAAGATAGGAAATCATTTCACGTTTTCCTTCTTCAATAGATCTGGTACGAATAATAAACGATAAAGTGAATTAAAGTTGGAATTTTGTTTTTCTTTTAAAACAGACTCTATTCTTTATGTGACTCCTTGGAAAGAAAACAAAAATGTGGAGTTACGTAAAATCGTGAAACTCTAACTAGTGACCTGCAACACCTTTACGGAAAGATCTAAAAATCTTAATACAATGACAACATCAAATTGAGCTTTTTTAAAAAAAATTTAATAAATAAAAACATTAATAAAATAATTCATGTTATTCTTGACAATATTTCTAAAGTCCTGGTTGTTTCCAAAACACGACTGAAAGATCTTTTATATATGAAAAAAAAATCCAAAACATCTCGAACATAAAATTTAAATCATATTAACTCCGTTATTTATGACACTTTATGAATCGAATTAAAAAAACTAACTGAAGACTTTTAGTAGACTTTTTTTACTTACTCATTTCTAGTTCTTTTTTTATAAAACAATTGCGTTTTTATTTATAAACTCTTTTACACGACCCTTTGTACTTATTAAATTTTTGGATATCTTGCTTAGTTTTTTTTTTCTGTATAAATTGGTGTTTTTCATACTTTTTTACTTAATCCATTTTGCTTACTAAATTTTGGATGTTTTGGGCTTGCCTTTTTTTTAATTAAAAATTTGGGTTTGGTATCTATAAACTTTTTTACGCGACCCTGTCTGTTTATTAATTTTTTTTACATTTTGGTTTGTTTTTCTATATCAATTCGTGTTTGTGTTTACAAACTTTACACAGTAGTAGATGGCGCACCGACAAAAGACCTATGCTACATTTCGTCCCGCAAAACATCATTCTAAGTAGTATTATAATCCTTACTAATATCATAGATTCAAAAATAAAATTTTTTCGTATCGTTTGAGAAGCACTGTAATATGGCAATTTGCTTTCAATTTCCCAAATCTGTTTTTACATTAATCGAGTGTTAAAAAAACGTTTTTCACTACTTTCGAATTTTGAATAAAATTGATAATCACACTATGAGTTGTTAAACTCTAATCGGTAACGATTCAGTGATTTCCTTCTTCGGATTTACACCTCAGGTTACTATTTGATTAACATAACATTTGTCTAAATAACAATTTGTCTAAAATACATTTTCTTCCACTTTATACATAATTCGGCCCAACGAATTTTGCTTTCGTCTTTTTTGTATATAAGAATCTATATGCGATGCTTAGACTTATCTTAAAAGAATTGTTAAAAGCTGTTCATATGACGTTATTGAAAATAAGTTTGTGATACGCCATTCGCTTCTTATTTTCTTATGTATATACGTGATACATATTTGAGAAGAAAACGATGTAACAATTTTAATGTTCAAAATTGATCATAGAATGAGTAAGAAATTTTGAATAAAAAAAAAGGTCTTATTTTTAATTAAATGAAATAGTAAATGGTTTCAAAGATATATAGTATATAGTATAGCTTTTCTTATCACGTTATATAAGATATATAGTATAGCTTTTCTTATCACGTTATATAAATTTTCAGCCCTGACAAATATATAAACTTTCATGTTACGACTACTAATTAAAAAAACGTAAGAATTATTCAGGTCTCTTGAATAAAATATTCATAAATTTTATATTTTTTACATACTATCAAGTCTGAAAAATGTACAAAGGCACTTTGTTTTTATATTTATAAAAGAAAATATACGGACGTAAGCACCAAAACCTGAATCCAAAGAAATCAAACATTTATGTCCATATATAATTTCAGTTCTTTCGTACACCATCAAAAAAACTCATGAATGTCACTGGATCTTATGAAAATACCGCTTCTCCTTTTATTTTTTCAAGCACAATGTATTTTCCTGAAAACGTATCAAAACCATGCCAAAAATCATAATCACATGTGCTACTTTTCCGTTAGGACGTTCAAAGTAAAAATATTAAATATCCCTAGGGCCCAGTAAACTTTGCA
This sequence comes from Druceiella hillmani, assembly GCA_039881145.1. Classification (NCBI taxonomy): domain Eukaryota; kingdom Metazoa; phylum Arthropoda; class Insecta; order Lepidoptera; family Hepialidae; genus Druceiella; species Druceiella hillmani. The sequence continues at coordinate 9,911,347 of JAYKKI010000013.1, forward strand.
ATAAAATGAAGAGTGAATATGAAAGGGAAAAAAATTTTTTTATGCGATAATATTACAAAATATAGGTTACCCACAACAATTGGTTATTGTGGGTAACTTAAGTCCTTCAAAATAAAAATTTGTTAGTTATGGGGTTTTTGTAATTAAAAGCCATCAAATTGTAAACTTAAGCTAAAACACACTTAAAATAGAGTTAAGTTTAAAACGAATAGAAAACGGTATCATAATCATATAAACATTTCGTAACTTACAAGAACATTAAACCAATGTTAATGGATTGTTTTTTTTTCTATGAGAAATCCGCTAATTCTAAGCCATAACTTAAACGAAGATTTATGTTTTATTTAGATGCATGTTCAAATTTCGCACATACTAAAATCTCCGCAAAAGAAAGCAATAGATAGCACAATCGTTTAGAAAAACGTTTTCCCGTATTTGGTTTACAAAGATAAATTTTAAAAGAAACAACAGAGCATGCTGGTTTTTTTGGAGATGTCTCTTTTGATACAAGAAATAAACGTTCGCAATAGACGTGTAGGAACGAGCTGATATAATTACCAATTAATTATCTAATATATGTAATATATCTTAAAGTTATTTATAGATAATTTATCAGCTTGCCATATTAGGTACCCCATGAAGTTTGACCGTTACAAAGGCAAAGGAATTCAAACGAAGAAAGGAACAACAGCATATGGGTTGAGCTTAAGGTCATTTGTGAGAAAACCGATTTACAATTACTCACGACACTTGTTCAATTACTCACGACACTTGTTCAATTACTCAAGAAACGAACGAATCAAGGTCTAATGAAAATATATAAAAAAGACAGAACAATGATATAATTGTTAATATAAAACAACGTAATTTTCGAATTAAATAATAAAGGTGCACAGAGCAACTTTAATACTGGCAATAGAGCGCTTGATGAATACCAAAATGAAGTTTTTCACATAGCATTGCCACAATATAGAATAAATATGTAGTAACGAAAATTTAAAAAAAAATTGTATTTTTACAGAGAATAGTATACAAATTTCAGTCAGTTCAGAAATAAAAAAAATACAAAATCATATTGAACCTTACCTTAAATGTCTTAAAAACTATCTTTACTTTAAATGCCTCAAACATTTTAAATCCTAACAAAATATTTCGGACCACCCGTATCACAAGACCAGAGATCCAAAGGTTTTCGTCCTACGTGCATAATATTTTATGAGTAGATGCTTTTTATGTAAAGATGTTAGTTAATATAACAGCTTAAAATTACAAATTATAAATTGTCATGTTTAGTCATACTGAATATAAAGTGGAGGAAATTTACTTTAAAAATCCCTTCAAGTATGAGACTATTTTTAAACATAATTTGCGGTATTTTAAACTTTAAAATGACGTGCAACGATTCTTTCTTCCGCACTCCTTCTCTATTCCACAATTTCCAAGCCTTTTTCCTTTCGAATGACATAAAAGAATTCTGGCTACACACATTTAATTGAAATTTTGATTAAGTTGCAATATTTTTAAATAGAATGAGTTAAGAAAAATGCTTAACTGAAACAATAAGTATATGTAGTCGGATGGAATGATAAATTATATTAATACGTTATTATTATTTTGATGTTCGGAATCAAACAAAAAAGCAGTCAATATAACAATTCGTGTCCAACTAGGAACCAAACAATGTTTATCATGTACACATTTTCATATTTCGGATAGGTTAAAAACTGTTAATTAAAGTGACACAACACAAAATATGCCACTTTGTTTTTACGCAATCTGTGGAAAAAAATTCGAAAGATTTCAGTATTTTAACGTAGCATGCTTATGTACACCTTTCTGTAATGTTTATCAGATGTGTTTGCGTTGTCATATATACGATGGAACATCTTGTCATTGTAAAAATGACTGAAGAATCGTGACCTCATCATTATGACATCACAACTAGCTTTACACTTTTTTTTTTGTCCGGTAGATAACAGTATTTATTTAAATTTTATAAATCTTTTTTATAATGCTAATTCATGATGACGAATAAATAATTGCATTAGATATTATTAGAACCGAAATATTCGTTTCAGGTGCACCCTAAAGTTATTTTAAGATCTAGAAATACACAGGATAAGTATTCATTCGCGGATATAGAGGAATTGCTAATCAGTATAAAAACACGACCGATTTCCCTAAATAATTAGTAATGTTTGAGATTTTAGAAAATTCTCAAACATTTAAGTAAGATTTTAAAAATTTGTGAAAAAAGTCTATTAGTTGCCAACGTAATAACTAAAAGCTTGCCGAACCAAAAATATCAAGTGCATTGACCATCTCTACACCAAAGTACATATAATTATTTAATTCACTTTAAAATCTCATTAACAGTATGACAATATATAAGTACTTAGATATTTGTAACCTTCTTAATTCACTTTAAAATCTCATTAACAGCATGACAATATATAAGTACTTAGATATTTGTAACCTTTTTAATTCACTTTAAAATCTCATTAACAGTATGACAATATATAAGTACTTAGATATTTGTAACCTTTTTACCCCTTATCACTTCTGAAATTAGACATGTTAAAATTAGTAGCACAAAGTTTAAATTAACGAAAGCTATTGACATACTAGAACAGATTTACTTAAAACTTAATGTATTTTACATATATTTAATATATTTGGCGTTAATTTTGTAGAAACTCATTATTGACAATTAAATGAAACTACGTGATGTACTATTATTTCTACTTTCTTTAATTTCTTTACCACGATCTGTATTAAAACATCTTCAGGTGGGCTATTAGCAAAGATCTTTGCTTATATCCCACCTGAAGATGTAATACAACGAAACCTAGGTCGTGGTAAAGAAATTAAAGAAAGTAGAAATAATACTACATCACGTAGTTTTATTTAATTGAGTATTTTACATACTTGTAAGAATACATACGAGAACCATTATGTGTGCAATTGTATATATTTATTTAATATAGTCGTTCTTTAACGATGAGATGATTCGATATATATATATATATATATATATACATATATGTATATATATATATATATATATATATATATATATATATACATATATATATATATATATATATACATATATATATATATATATATATATATATATATATGTATATATATATATATATATGTATATATTATATCGAATATTTATATTATACCGAATTAACGAAATATTCGTGACAGAATTATGAATTTTCATATATCGGAGATCAATAAATATTCAATTTCATATTTGGAGACCACAGGGCACAAGGCAAAAGAAAATTGATTTAAAAATAGCACAGCCATAAGTCTGTCGCATCGTCCAGGGTTTGGAAAATTGGAAAAATTTTGAATAAAATTGTATTTTTGAGAGTTTTTTAAATGTATCCTGATTTTGTTATCCCTAAAATTTAGGATAATAATAACTGTCACCAGAAAAAAGTGTTAAAGTTCGATTTACTTTAAAAATATGTAATTTAAAATTTTACTAGTTCTTTGTAACTTGTTTACAGTAACTGATTTACTTGTCATGCAAAATTAATTCACATTGAATTTTTTACAACATTATTTAAAGAAAAGCTTAGGTGTTCATAGATTCATGCATCGAGGAGAAATCGTGTCGAGGAATTCATGGCAATAAAACAAAAATTGGTCGGTAAACACAACAATACGAAATTATTAAAATGAATAAAGAGAAATATTTTGTTTCCACGTTACAAGTAACATGTGTGCATAATAATATTTCTTGAGACATTTACAAAAATAGGCATATTTTTAACTATTCACAAAAATAGGCCATGAATAATTAAACCACTATTTTATTCGTTTCTCTACAATGGTAAAAAGTTGAAACGTAGATTCATTTAACTCCAAGAATAGATGTTGTCAAATCTTCAGCCGATTATACTTTCTAAAGTATCATAAATCATTAATTTCTAGAGGTTTTTGTTACATATTAGTAGAAAGGTTCCATAGTTGTCTTGAAGTATTCAATCTAAAGCTCAACATAAATTTATTTCAGTTAACATATTTAAACCATACTCCTTACCAGTATCAGCAGATAACAATTTAACCTTTAAAATATAATCAGTACAGGTTAAAAATTTAATCTGAAAGCTTTTCAACATGATTTTACGATCTTCCTCTATTCTTGTACTGTCCGTGTTATTCTTTTAACAAATTTTCAATATATAAATAAAATATATTTAGCGGACAAACAAATGCGCATTATTATATGGAATTTTACCAACATCATTTACACATTGAATACCTACCTAAATGTAATGGTTTCAGTGATAAATAGACGGAAGGAATGTGAGCACACACTTCTGCAAATTGTTAAAATCGTCGGGAAAGAACAGAGCTACACATAATTCGATTCGAAGTCAAAGATCTCGTAAAGCGGCTTAAAAGTGTAAAACCAAAGCATGGCAAATCAGAAAAAGTGAAACATCTGAGTAAGAATTTGCTTAAAAATACTATAGCTGTGCAATAAAACCTGGAATGAATGCAAATGACTTAGAAACTAATAAGAGTCAGTATCGGTGTATCAGTATTGTTTCAGCCATGGCGCAATGGCTCAATATCCCAGGTAACTAGTATTTTACTTCATTTTCTAAAAGGAAAAGTTAAGTTGTATTTAGCCTCATAGATAATGAAAGAGTAAGTAGGTTTTGGGTAAAGAATGAGAAAACAAAGAAATAATCCTCAGTGTAAGACGGCTAATTGGAAAGAATCAATTATTCGAAGATGTTTTACTTCATAAAATAGGAATATATGTGAAATGTATTCATATAAATTAAAACACCAGAATACCTCCTAGAGATAAGCCAAGCTATATAGAAAAAATGAACAAATAGTGGTGCAAACGAACGTAATTATATCTGATCCGTTCAAACGACAAAAATAAGCAAGGCTATCTAAACTATTTTAGTTACCCTTTGCTGCGAGTATAAAATATACAAGACTCTTAAGGACTATAGGATTTAGATAAGGAAACAAGAAAGGAAGATAGGGCTTAACTCATAGTTTGTTCATTTTGTAGGTGGAAATAAATACTTCAGAAGGCGAAAAGGAAGATTTGATAAATTTATATTTAATTATAGTATAAAACTCAGTCTTGGACTTAGCATCAATCTATCAAAAACAGAACTTATGAGGGAAAGTTCTTAAATCAAGTAATCTATCAATTTTCGAAATTATAAACCAGGTTTTGTATGTTGGGACCGTATTGAATAGCCGATGAGGATGTAAATCCGAAATATCTAGGCAAACATAAATGACTAAAGCCCACATTATTGAAACCCCAAAGATATGACGTGAAAGAAACATCTCAAGAAATACTAAAGTAAAATTTAGAAAAAACCGGATCTTTTCGACATTATTATATGAAGTCATTACATGGAAACTAAAAAAGCTAAATAAGAGAAGGTTGACATTTTTGAAATGTGGCACTTGGGTAGAATGCTAGAAAAGCCTTAGAAATTAATTTGCTTATGCTTCAAAAATTGAAAATATAACCACGCCGTCGGAGGTCTAACTACAAAGAAAAGTCGCATAGTATAACCACACAGCTCGATGTGAAGAAGATAACCTGAAAAGATTTTCATTTTTGACAAAATAGCTTTAAAAGGCCACTTTGTGGTTGAAATAGATACAAAAGCTACCGGACATGCCCTTCCACTTGATTTACTATAATCCTGTAAAGTTTGGTAAAAACAGCTGAAATTAATAGAAAAACAGTCGAAAGCAAAATAGGGAGTTGAAAAATAAATTTTATAACAAACTATGAGTTTAATACTTCATTTACTGCCCAGATAAATTTATTGTCATAACGAAATCTTGACATTCAAAAAACCTTTTTTACTGAATAGGTTTCAAAATGTATTTTTATCTATAAATAAATAAATATAGCATCTATGATGTATTCATCTGTGAATATTCCTTTATACAAATAATATTGTTAATTGTGAGTAATTATTGTAATCAGGATTTTCTTTGAAATATTATATTTTGTATAAAAATAATAACACACTGAAGTGCCATATTTTAAAGGACAATTCTTTTCAATCTATCGTCACACTTATGTTTTATCAAAATTAACTGAAAATACTAATTAAAAATAATTTTGGCTTAAGGGGTCTTAGCTATGGCATTAAAAAATTAGTCAAATTATCATATCAAGCAACAGTTTGTGAAAATTTTTAATCGATTTAAGTTTGAAAATTGTATTGGCTTTTGATTATTGCGAAATTTTAATATAAATGAAGAAGAAATTTTAAATAAAAAATTTAATCCTATTTTGTTAGTACTAATTATATTCAAAGTTTCTAAAGAAATAAATATTTTTCCTGTCTTCGATCTTTCTAATTTGCACTACCAAGTAATTCCCTTCCACCTACTCAGACTCTGATTAATTACTCACTGAAGACTCGTGTTCTCTTTCATATTTATTTCATTAAATTTAAGCATGATTTAAAAATGAGTATGAATAAATTAAACAATAATTAATGGTACATTAAACGAAGAGTAGAAAAATTTTCAAGTGATTAAATTTAACTACTCTGTGATAATGCATCTCTTTAAAACAAATGCCCTAAAAATTCAAAAACATATGATAACATTTAATTAAATTATCCAAATATGAAAACAATTATCTTAAATAACTAGAGGTTAAGGATGCGTTTGATTTGTTAACAAATTCAAATCGGTCCAAGTCAGAAATAAATAATATCATTAATTCAAGTACGTCATTCTAGTTTGGAACAAGTTAGGTTATTAAATATATTGCACTCATTGCAATGTATTATTAAATTTTAAGTGGAATCTCTTTACAAAAGATAATATATTTTTAACATACTCATAAACAATCATTTAAAATCATTCTTGAAAATGAAACATATAGAAGCCTTTATTTCAATGAACACCGTATTACAAAAAAATTAGGATCTTTATATGGAATAGGTCAACGTACCAATAAATAGGATACATTAATAATAAATATAGTCCCCACTAAATTAGTTACTGCAACAACCCCTGTCCTCAGGTGCAGAGCACCTTGAAATTATTTCTACCTTCTTGATGCATACCAATCATCAAAAGATCTTGGGTGAATTGAAGAACAATATTCGTGTTGTTATTGGCAACAGACATGCTGGACAAAGCAGACGAAATCTTTTGATTTTGATTCTAAAATATATTGGCCAATACGGACACCACCTTTGCCATATCATTTTTAGAACCTAATTAAATGAAATCTTAAACTTACACCTATGTAAAGAAACGAGATATAAATTTATATCACCAATATTTTTTGGTTTATAATTTTTAAAACAAAGAAAAGAAAAATATCAATATTCAAGCCATAATATCTTTAAAATATTTTTCATCATTAAGTAAAAAATTAACTCCCCTTCATCAAAATTTCTGTCAGTTCTTCAAGGAAAGACATAGAAAAGTCGAATGTAATAAATAAAAATGTTAAGTCCTCCAAAAGTGTTTTTGCAGGGGGGATAAGTCTCTGTTTTTATTGGAACTCGTTGTAATCTTATCGAATTTAATCATATCAACATAACACATCACTAAGCATGAGACAACGACTAATACAGGTAACTTACCACTAGATAGTTTATCTTATGTATCTCCAATTTATCGTAATAAACAAGTACTTTTTGTTACTGCGTTAGCTAAAATTCGTAATAAATAAAGTAGTGTAACTTATTTTCTCCGTGCTTTCTCGATACAGGTAGTCAATAATCCTTCATTATTGGAGACTAAAAAAACAGTGGGCTTTGTTCCATCCGATACCCACACGTTTTTATTTCAGGCGTTAATAATTTAAAACATGATATTAATTATTAGGCATAGTCATCAAAGTATATTTTTTCAAACTTAAATATACAATTTAAAGTAAATTATCTAGTGACCTCTAAAATTATTAGTAACTTGCCACTTTCTCTAGTGGAAATTTTATCATTACCACCATCAAGTTCCATCCTGTTTGCGGATCGTGAATTTTATTAACCGTCAGATATTAATATTCTGTTAGGAGTGAATGTATTTTACGAAACCTTAAGCCCTTAACGAAAACATTTAGGACCAAATTCATCGATTTATAAAAAAATATAACTTGGTTGGTTGGTAGTTGAACAATTAGGTAAATTCAAATAAAATAGGAAATGTAATATCACTGAAGAAATAATTAAAAGGCTTCAGTATTTTTTTCAAATTGAATTATTGGCTTTAAAAGTCATTAAATTTTACTTTATTCCCACTTATTCCTCTACGATAGATAGTTTATGGGAGGCAAGCCTAAAGTATATCAAATATTACCTGAAATGCTTGACAGGTTGTACTCGTTTGACCTACGAGAAATCAGAAAAAAAATTTTTGGAGACCGAGGCTGTTCTTAATTCCCGTCTGAATAGACGGGACGTACACTACATAGCAATTGAGCTGTATCTTGATTTGGAATATACGATTATGATAAGAAAAACAAGATGCTTAATTGTACGGCGTACTATTGTGAATGGATTTTTTTAATATATTAGACAAACACTAGATTAGTTTTGCAAAAGACAAAAAGAAGATAAAATAATAAACGAAGATACAGCTCTTTATATATTAAATATTTTACCTGAAGTATTTATTGAATGGTCTAACAAGGATATTACCATGTCCATGTACTTTGATTTGGAGTTGTAAATTTATAGGGTTTGCATGAAAACTAATGGGTCTCTGGTAATCAGAAGCGTGGACAGATCACTTACTTTTAGTGTTTCCCCTCTTTGTGCATAGTAGGCGCGTTTGTTGGGGGTTATTAAAGATCCACAGTTTGCAATAAAAAAAAATTGCAATGAAATGGACTTTGAAATAACAGTTTACAATATGAATACCCCTTTAAAAAATAACAAGTTTTTTCTTTGCAAAAGTTGCATATCAAATTAATTAAGTTGTAAAGCAGAGTTTGTATTATTAACAAAAAAATTGTGTTCACAAAAGTTACAAATTTCATCAAGAGCATCTGCTCAGCCAGAAAGGGAGCCATAGCGAAACGACAACCAGACTTGAAACAAATATTTTCTTACCGAGCAAATATACTTTTGCTTCAACGTCCAGATCTGCATAATGGGACCGCGACAAATTGCAACAACACGAACAAAACTGCAAGAACTTAAACGCAACTGAAGAAAATTTATATATCTTAATTAACATTTTTGCAAACATTTCTAAAATACAGATGTGCACGTTATATGTTTATTCTACTTTTGCCTCTTATATGTCCGTAACAAAAATCGTATGGCGGAGTTTAGTTTTTGGTTCTACGCACATATCGCTTTAGTTTGAAAGTTGTAGACAAGAACTTTAGAAACCAAAATGTATTCTTAGATTTGTTTATATATTTGTCAAGTCGTTATATAACATTAGTTCCGGAAATATTTACATTTTTATTTTTCATAACGTAATGATTGAATTAACACATAGAACATAATTGTTACTATCAGTGTACACGTAAAACTTTGCGCGTTTATTTATTTGTTTATCTTTTTTTCACCATTCTAAGTCCAACGGATTATATGTATTAAAAGATAAGTTATATATATTTACCCTACCATTTACGTGAGTAGTAAAAGAGAACGGTGAAATTACGCTGGTCAACGAAAAACGGTGAAAACCTGGGAATCACATGTACATAAATTTCAATATTGGTAAGTAAATATATATAGCAAAAATGCTCATGTGGGATATTATATTGTTATTATTTATAACTTAGCATTTATAAAGATAATAATTAATATTCATGTTTATTTACGTCACAACTACGTATTTCAGTCCCATGAGAAATTCGTGGATGGAACGTATGAGCATACGAATGTGGTGAAGAAAAAGGAAATGACATTTATAAATACAATGAGGCCAAAAGCGCAGGCAAAAGTTAGTTAACAATATTATCTACTTACATATTAATTCATATGATGAAAAGTTAAGGAAACCAAAGCTCATCGTTTAATTAACTCATAGAACAAATATAGGATATTTGTCAGAAATCAAAAAGAGACTTGGAATATCTTTTCAAAGTTACGAAAATCATCGAAAATGGTCATATCCAGTTGAACGAGATACTTGTATCAGTCAATTAATACTAATTTATTGTAGCCACCGATAAAATAGGATATTATTCAATATTATATTAGATTTCAGTGTTATCAAAAGGCTCACCATTAAGCCGAGACAAGATCATAACGTATAAAAATAAAATCTGCGTTATTAATTTATTGAAAAAAAATAGAACAAGTATTAAAAGATCTAGCATATAGTATTGTTATGACTATAGGTGATTGAACCATTAAATAATTTATCTCAAATAATAAGTATTTTATCGGCATGAACCTCCTTTGTTCGTTTAGGTAATTATCAATGCAACGACTTTTTATGCGAGTACCAATATTTACTAAAAATTTTCTTTTAAATAAGAAATGTTTCAGCATAGCTCAAATGTGTAATATAGTGCAGGAAACTATTATGCTGAAGGCTTTCTCTTTATGAATACATTTTTGATTGTCACTCGTGTAATCAATAAATTGATTTTATAGTAAAATAAATAAGTTATACTGCATTATTAGTATAAAAGTTAGTAGAAAACTCAGTGGTTCCTAAATAAAAAAAACTTTGTGTTCACTCTCTCCATACCACTTCCTGTCCACACCTGTGGGACATTACATACGTAATTACCATGAGCCATTATTAAAAATCTGAAAAAGATTCATTTATAAATTTACATTATGAAATATTTATGTTGGTGGTTAAGTAATCTATTCTTTGTTTGCCGTTCGGGAAAAACAACCAAAACAGAAGAAAGTGGTACAAAAGTTGGGCAAAGAGAGATTGCATTTTCTTCAAAGTCATTGGAAGATTTAAGTAGAGTATATTTGATAAAATGAAACTACTGAATAAGAACATGAAGAAAAAAAAATCAGTGTGGATGCATATATTCATATATACATATACATCAATGGATATACTGCTTTCGCTTTCAACATTTCTTAAAATCATTCCGTTTTAAATAACAATAATACAGTAACTTTTGAACAAAAATTATTTTTTTTGTTAGAGTTATTGTGGAAAATATATTGTCGGAGTAATCATATAAAAATATCTACATTTTTCAGTTGTGAAATGAATTTCCCAAAAGTATAATGGATTTAAAAAAGTTATGGCCTTGCTCGATATAAAACCAAAGTTATAAAGTTATTAGTAAAGGATAGTGTATATTAACTATTACACTTAAGTCGGCATGGTCTTTATGATAACGAAAAATGTCGCTTTTTATAGTTCCTAAGATTGTTTAAATAAGAACTTTCACCTTCTCTTCTCTGTTTAACACGATTTTATTAACTGCAATTATATGTCTGTATATATATACGTGAAAAAACGTTTTAAAATTAAATTTCTACCCACTTCCAAAGGTCCGAATCATTTAAAATTTTAAAGTCCTGTCAAGAATAAATGACAACAAAATACAAAATAAATCAAATATATAAAATTAATAATCTTTTTTATTTTTAATAAATTCGCTTGTTTTGTTCAAAAATAGTTCACATTTTTGCTAGCTTGGTGAATCCAAATATTTAATATACAAAAATACATAATTTTGGTTACACCAAACAAAATATGGACGAATATAATTTTAAAAAAATTTACAAATCAATCATAAAAAATAAAACGGTGTTATGTAAAAATTAATTGTGGAATTTGAATATATATATATGTTATTAATTTTGTTAGCTATTACCCAGCTCGGGGCCCTACATTGCTCCGTGAGCATCGAGTTGCCAGATTGAGATTCGCTTAAAATCTTTCGTCATGGGCTCAACAAGACTGGAATAGTGCTTTATTCTCCGATAAAGCTTGTATGTTGATTAGTGGTGAGGATCGACGTCGGCGAGTCTTACGCAGACCTGGAGAACGCTTCGCAGAAGTGTGCTTTGAGAAAATCACCCCTTACGGTGGAGGCTCCGTAATGTTTCGGGTTGGTATTGACTCAGATGACCTTACCGAGTTAATTTTTATTGAAAATGGCACACTTAATGCGCAAAGGTATTTAACAGAGTTCTTATTTCACATGCCCAACCCGCATTAACAGCAGTTGGAGGTGAGTCCATTTTTATGGACGACAACGCTCGCGCTCACCGCACCACTGCATGGCTAGCAGATTAAGCGCATTGATTTTACCTAGAGGAGGCCATACTCGTTACCAACATTTTCAAATTTTATGTTAAATTATTAAAAAATATTCAAAAATAAACTTTAGCCATTTTTAATGTACCAGTTTGGAAACGCTCGTCTGTGGACTTTACATCGTTTTTTTTATTTATTCGCATTTTTAATGACTGAAATAGGTAAAAACGATATCTCAATAATATATAGTAATATTCTCATCATATCGCCATATAAAATGCACCAAATAATCATAAAATAACTCTAATATGGTTTATTCCTACAAGTGCCCGTTTTTTTACAAGAGTTTATATATATATATATATATATATATAAAAATATATATATATATATATATATATAAATATATATATATAAATATATATATATATATATATATATATATATATATATATATATATGTGTGTGTGTGTGTGTCTATATACATATTGTTACGGCCAAGGTCAAATTTTCATCGCAAGAGTTTCTTCTTCCAAAATAAAATTTTGTTTGTTTAATTAAGACTTTACATTCATTTTACGGATCTTATGACTATCTGACTGAGGTTTATTTACTTCGACGTCACCGGGATGAGAATGCTAAATGGGAATATTAATGTTGGTTTTATACTACAGTAAACAACTTTGTCTTTATCAGGCGGAAGGTTTGTTTCCACATAATTTCGTGGAATCGACTGATGAAATAGTAAAATAGAAAATGAAGTGTCCATAAATATATATTTATTTTATTAAAGGTCTTGATCTCTTACGCTTATCAGTTAATTACAAATATGTTTTATTTAGGTCTATATGAGTGTTTATCTGTATGATATGCAATGCAAGTACATAACACCTCTTCTCTTAGATCAAACAATGTGAATCGCAGAATTTCTTTACATGATAAAATTTACAGTTATCAATAAAATCGGTTAAAAATGAAGATTCAAAACGAAATGAATAAAATTTATTACAGTTAATGTAATAGGTAAATGATTTACAATTTTCAGTAAATTATTCACATTATAATTAATAAAATTGGTTACATTTCATATTGTATTAAGTAAGATTTTCGTCTAGGCGTTTTAAAAGTTATTTAAAATAATTTCATTTAAGTTTAATAAATTTTTTGTATCACTCAAAATCATTTGTATGTCAATTAATGGTGTCATTACTAATAAAAAAATGTCTTATTTTTTATAAGAAAATTTGGTGATCATTTAAATTCCTTAACTATTTAGAACTTGGGAATAATTGGTGAAAATGGTCTAATTTTGCACTGGCATGTCTGGAATACTCGGAAATTGATAGAGCTATATATTCTATATATCGATAGGCATTCTTTGTACATCGACCTGCTCTCTTATTTGCAAGAATATGTGAGCGAGAAAAAAAGTGTGATGTGTATTTACTCGTAATGAAAGTGAACGATTTTGTTCGAGTCGGTGGCAAACAAGTGCCGAATACAGAGTGCGGCAAACAAGTGCCGTTATGAGACGAAGTCGGTGACCGACTTACACATAAGTTAAGACAGGTGGACATCTCGCTAAATTTTTCTCGTCTTCATTAGTGCAAGTCCGTCTATACCTTCTATCCTTGTCTCGGTTAGCTCGTTTTTACTAGTAATGTTCGGATTGGCGAAAGTCGACCCGAGTTGCTCCGAGATTGTGGCGAAACGAATTATTGTGGACGGGTGCCTGAAAATATTAAGTAGTGATACAACGAATATTAATTTTAAACATTCGCAAATGCAAATGCGAATATCCACCGCCGATATTCGCGAATGAAATGGGAATGCGAATATTCAGTTTTTAAATCTGGCGCCATTTATCTATGGCATAAATTTGATAGCTGAATTTCCGTATGACTCGCAGGACATATTTTTCCTCTTTGCATCTTATTCCGAAAACTGCCAAGCTGATCTGAAAAAAGCCGACGGCTATTTGTTTACATCGACAGATCACAAACAGAAACAATGAAATTCAAGGTTAGAGCGTGATTAGCGATTTGTTAACATGAGTAAATCAGTTTCAAGTAAAATATGAACTTATTTTAAGCTTTGTGTTGCTGAACGATCTAGATGCAAGTTTATTAATAATGAATATCCTCGAAAAGGAAGAACTACAACGGCTGTGAAAAATGATACGATATCAATAAAACCGAATTTTCTAAAAAGAAAAATTTTGAAAAAGAAAAACAGGATGCAAATAATATACTTGCACTCATCAATTGGAAAATGTGAAAAAGGAAGACAGTCATCTTCTCATGACAGTACTAAATCTGATATTAAACATATATCCCTTCAAGAATTTGTGAAAAAAACGAAGCACGGTCCTTGGCAGTTGATAAATTAATAAGTGAAATAATTAATTGGAAGACTTGTCATTTGGTTTCGTCGAATGTGTTGAATTCGTAAGACTTTTGAAGTACCTATGTCTATTCTATAATATAAAGTTTCGTCAGTATTATGTTTCCTTATCTGGGATGAATTATATGGTGAAGTAAACCAGAAAATCCTTGAATTGCTGAAGTTCTTCGGAAGAATGTTATTTACTATTGATATCTGGTTCGATTCTTGTACTGGGGTTTTTCGAGTGAAATTCAATTAAAGAAATCGAAAGAAAAATTATAATGTTGAAGGCAGATGTGTTTAATTACAGCTGTCATATAGGAGAAAATATTGCTCATAAACTTGAAGATATCTTATAGTCATGGGAAACTTAAAGAAAAAATAAAAGGTGTAGTTCGTGATCATAACAAAAGTTGTTTCTTTAATAAATGTTCAACACATCGACTATGTTTCATGCAAGATTTAAAATGTGTTAAAAAAAGGACTGAAAGCTCAAGAAACTATCGCGGCCACCATAACAAAATGTAAAAAGATGGCAACACATTTTAATCGTTCAAATACTGCTCAAAACGAACTTAGAACAGAAAGGGGTTAGTCAAACACCCTTGAAGAATACACAAGAATATGCTACTAGGTGGAACAGTACCTTCTATATGTTAGAGCGTATTTTTCAAATCAAGTGTATTTCTCGAGTCTTTATGCCTTAAATAATAAAATTTCCCGACTTACTTCCGAAGAGTGGAAGACCAATAAAAAATTTATCGTATTATTATGACAATTTAAGAAAGTAACCAAAGAATTAAGTGTAGGCAATGTTTCTGTCCCATAAGTAATTACCTTAATCGTAATTTTAACAGACGTTTTAAAAGACGAGCTTTTTAACAAATTTTTAGTTTTTGGAAAATGAAATATTGTTTGTTACGACAACTTTCATTGATCCAAGATATAAAGTCAAGTTTTTTAAAAATACGTCGACCAAAGACCGTGTCATACATTATATTTTGAATTTTTTCAACGACAGTGAAATAGACGCACCTTCGAGTATAAAACGAGCTTCTTAAAGTTCATGTTGTTCAAATGCAAAGAGTGCCAGATTTAATGAAATTGAAGTATTCGTAAAGATTAAACGTGTATCTTTGAGGAACATGATGACTTTACTAACAGATGGTACGAGTGACACCGATGGAGAAGATGATATTTCTCTCTTTATTTATTAAAACCCTGCTCATCTTTTAATCCCAAAAACCATTACAAAACATTTAGTGGAAAACTCGTGGTAAATGACGTCTACCCTCTAACATGGTGGAATATATCTACCCTCTAACATATAACGAGATATTATTTAGTTACACCACCAACGAGTGTTTCGAGCGAGCGAATGTTTAGTGGTGCTGATCTTATTTATACACGGCAATGAAATAGACTTGAAGAAGAAAAGTTTTCGAAACTTTAATTTTTATAGTTTAATATTTCAATACTGAAGTTTGATTATTATTTGGTTATTAAAAGATTATTATATTATTATAAAAGATAATCGATTTTATTAAAAGAAGAAAAGAAAGTTATAACTTTTTTATCCGTTTAATTTTTTTAAGACGTTTAGTAAGATTGTTTTTATTTATTTATTGATATTTTCAGTATAATAAAAGAAAATTAATATTTAAAGTTCAAAATATAATAAGATAGATTTGCGTAAAAAGTGATAAAATTTATAAGAAGCCTACGTTTTTGTCTGCTTAAATTTATAGCATAATTTTTGTTTTCTAATTGCTTATGAGAAATTGATTATTTATTAATAAACTAAGTCTAAAGCTTTATTTTCTAATATAAAATATATATAGTAGGTGTACCCAATGTTAGACTACAGGTTGATTACAGATATAATTGCAAGGTTTGGTTAAGTACTTTTAGTTTACTTACGTACTTTTTATGTTTTTTTTTTATTTACTTACGTACTTGGTAATTTTTTTGTTTTACTTACGTAATAGCGTTTAAACAATTCAGGCATAATGTATTTTTTGACATTCATATTCGAATGCGAATGTCAAGAAATATGTGAATATTTGCGAATGTGAATGCGAATATAAATATCCATTACATCGCCAGCATTAACTGTCATTTGTTCTATTTTCTACGAATATTTTCGGACATTATTGCTTCACTCTCGATGCCTAGCTTTTTATTAAATATCTATTTAACTTTTATTACTTTTCATGACTACTTACAAAATGTTTAGCTACAATATAGCTTGCATTGTGACCATGTCTCTCCTTGCCGCCTAATTTAATAACTCCAAGTAAAAAATGCAAGACCTTCTGCATAATGATATTCAAATTTAGACCAATATTTTATTTTTTTAGATAACTTGTATCGACACTTCCAAAAATATATGCACACATATACACACACAAATACACTCATATATATGTGTGTTTGTATTTTTATAGAAGTATGAAAATACTTTCACGTATCATCGTGACTAGATGTTCTACCTAGTATGTCGGAGTTGGATATTACTGTATAGATTAAAAACCTCGTCCGAATTCAGCTTATATTGCCCCCGTAATTTTTGTGGCCGCACTTGCCATCTCTAATCTCTGAGTTCATCGTAGCTCGACTTAGTGGACCCCTTCTGGCAAAGGGTTGGTCGTTCTGCGGCCAATAATTCAATGGGCATTATCATGGCGATAACGGACTCCATGTCTTCAGATACAGGGTAAAAACACTGGCAACTCTCAAGGCACTCAAGGGATATACATATGAAATTTTCCTCCATAACTCCTGGGTTCCGAAGATATCACTCCAAATGGATATTCCGTATTTAACACTGACGTGACCATTAACGGCAGTAGTAACCTTCGTCTACTCTGTTTTGGGCCTCCTACATTTGGCATCAATCGTGCTAAAGCTGCTCTTACTACCGACGCTTTGGCACTTACATGCTCCACCTGCTGCATGAAGCTGAATCAGGCATCAATAATCCCTTCCAGGTACTGAATAAACGGTTGTGATATGATTTCGTGCATTACTACTCTCAGTGACGGTTTTCACCCATTTCGACTAGTATTAAGCAAAATCTAAGTTTTGTGCTTTGCCAATTCCAAGTTGACTATATTCATCCACTGGTTGATTCTCTTGATGTTGATATCAAACGTGAGGTTTAACTCTTCGAGATGTTTCGCCAAGACCACTATAGCTACATCGTCTGCATATGCCACGAGTTTAAAATGGCAATGCTATCTAATCTCTTGGCAATGCTAGTTTTAGTAGACCGTCGTACATGCTATTGCACAAAAGAGGACCCAAAACCGAGACCTGAGGTACTACTCCAGTGATTCTGTATTCCTCCCGACCAGTCTTTGTATCGCACTTCAGCAACCTAGTAGTAGAAGTAGCTAGCTATCATCTTCTGAAGGTACGCTAGTACGTTCATCTCTTTGAGCGACGGAGTTGAAGGCGTTCTTGATATCCAAAGTGGTCACCAAGCAATACCCTTACCTGGTCCCTGCAATCGAGTCTTTGGCTGTGTTGAGGACAGATCGATTGCGATTGCGGGTTATGCGTCCTTTTCGGAAACCATACTGGTTGCTGGCCGGCAACGCTTCAACTGCTGCTTCGATCCGTCGATGGAAAATTCGTTACAGTATCTTGCCAGCTATGTCCAGCATGCAGAGTGAACGATAAGATGATGGTTCGTCCGGTGGTTTCTTCCCTTTAAGGAAAAATACTAGTCTCTGTTATTTCCATTCCCGAGGAAAGTATCTTCTTTGGTTAGTGGCCTCCATCAGTTGATTCCTCGTAATTGGCGGGATTGGTTCAATCTCGCAGAGCTCGGTCAGATGATGCTATTCGCGTTGTTGAGGAAACAGCACAGTAACAGGAGTTGAGCCTACGTAGGTGTTGGCATTGGCTGGCTTTTTAGATGAATTATGACCACCTTATATAGCCTGCCTCACAGATCCTTTTCCTCCTCGTTGAAAAGCTACCTTCTGCATTTTCTTTTGCTATCTTTGATTGCTTTGTTTAGCCATTGATATGCTTTCTTGTATTCTGCCACCAGTTCCGCGGAACTTTGTCGTCTTCAGTTACGCTGAGATACTCCTCTTGTCCTGAGGTACCCCTTATGAAGGACACTGATATGATCATTCCACCTACGATGAGACCTACGATGGAACTTGCCTCTCCTGTTGTGAACGTAAGTTTATCGCCATTATTGAGCAAGACCACATCCAGTATGATCGTGGCCTCCAGTAGCGCTTCTTCTCGCATTTGTCTCATTGTTACCCCAATTCACTGCCCAATATGAAGACACTATCACTCAATCTCACCCATTGTGAACACGTGCTGCGCACGTTCTGCTCATTAAAACCTGCACGAACTGAAGATAACCTGATACTAATATCTGGGTGGTACAGACATCAAACTACATAACCCTGGAAAATGGATAGCACCGCTAAAACCATCATCTGGGCTTACGGCAAGCTCCCTTTCCAGAGTGTAGTGAATCGCTGAGAAGCCTATTTTGTATTGGTATGGGTATGTGGTATTCGTTTCTACAACTGCTATACTCCACCTAGTCTTCCGCTTGATGATTTGAAGGATTTCCTGGATCGACTTACCAAGAATGCCAAGCAGCACTCTCCCGTGGCTATCGCCGGAGACTTTAACTCCTGGGCAGTGGATTGGGGTACCAAGGAGACAAATGCGCGAGGAAAAGCGCTACTGGAGGCCACGATCATACTGGATGTGGTCTTACTCAATAGTGGCGATAAACTTACGCTCACAAGAGGAGAAGCAAATTCCATCGTAGATCTCACCTTCGTCAGTGGCTACCTCATTGAAGTGAGCTACCTCTGGGAGGTGACGGATATCTACACAGCCAACACATATAGGATTAAGGGTGATGGTAATAAATGGGTTTTATAATACTATATATATACCTACCCATTTAATTTGTTCGTTTGCTTGCATCAAATCTAGTCAAACCAAACTCAATGAATTTACTCCTTAGTACTGAGTAGTTCCTGTCAACATCTACATATCGCGCTTAGTGGTGTCTTATTAGATTACCATTAAACCTACATCATCCAAACTCAATAACTTCAATTGTGTTGTTCAGTGTTAGAAATTCTATGAATAAACTTCAATTTCCATAGTCCGATTTTGATAATTTTTTTACATTATTGTAAAGAGAAGCCTTCTAAATAAAAAAGGATCATCAGAATAGGTTGACAAATGTCGAAGATACTCCTGCTTTTTCAAATTCGGTTAAACATTATGGAGAATGATTTAGTGTGTAAATTAATAAGCTTTACATATGTTGTACTAATCTACTTTAGATTTTAGATTTTATATTGAGGAATTAGAAGTGGGGAAATTCATAGAAAATTCGGGAAAGATACAATTCGATCCCAAAACTAACCTTTTACGAAATTAATCTTCGAAATATAATACTATTTTTAAATAAAAATCAGTTAGGTTCTGAATTTTTAGTTTACAAAAATATAACTAGTTACATACGGTATTATAATATTCTGTAAAGAATTACTTATCAGCAAAATTAAGTACTTTTCTTGGTAATGATTTCGGTTACATAATAAAAAGGTATTTGTTTACCAAAAATCTAAAAATTTCGAAACGAAGAGTTGTGATGGGAAAGTAGAAAAATTTGTAACAATATAAAAAGAAAATTGATATTACTAAAATTTCTGTTGGAAACTTAAATACCTCAGAAATGGGTTTTATAAAATATCATCAGTTTTATATTTCACGTGCCCCTTATGGCAAAAAAAATTATTATTTAAAAAAAATAATTCATAACAAACTTAAATATCATGTAGACAGACGCAGGAAATACTGTTTTTTCTGCAAAATAATAAAATTACTTGAAAAATAGAATACACATGTTTTTAATTTCTTCTAATATTTTATATAAATAAAAAATGTTTTATATTATATAAAAAATAGTAAATAATTAGGTGTAGATTTAGAAATTTTAAGCTATGTCATAATATTATTACTCAAACTGATAAAATCAAAAACTGTTGCCAGTATACTGATATGAGTAAATGGGCTCAGGTGTATCTTCAGCTTACAAAAATATCGAAAAGGAACAATAGAAAAGTACTAATAAATATTGAATACATCGGATTTCGTTTTATATCGCTCTATTGTACATAACTTTAAATTAATTTTTAATGCTATATGAAGAAAGGTCAATAAGTGGCGTTATACACCGATTAGATGAAATGTGGATGGAAGTACAATATACGTATAGAAATATTATATATAAAAAATTAGTATTATATAGAAAAATTTGTATTATAAAAATTAAACAAAGATATTTAAAAAAATAGCACCATGCATTGGCACTAGCTTTGCTCATTACGTCATATCATCAGGATTTTCAAACATAGCCAATATCGATTCTTGATGAGCCAGAGACAATCTAGGTAAGATAATTAATGATTTCGGTGTGTTATTAGATTCATAATTTTTGTCGAACTCTGAGTTTCTGGATCATAAATCAGGGATATTACATAATAAGAGAGTGGGTTTACCATCCCAACTATCGTGGACAGATCACCAAATATCTGTACTTTCCTGTACGTAAAATGCTCACATATATCGGTCATTATCAAACATCCCCTTTCTGGAAAAGAGAAACGCTACATTCAGTTGAGTATTGAAACAGCAAACTTGTTAATAACTTTACTTATAAATAGGTGATGTAAGGATAAGTTAACATAAAAAAAATCCGACAATGGAGATTAGCGTGCACAAATACTCAAAAATCACCCCAAACAGTAAAACTTAAGTCATTAAGTAATACAATGTAGTAACCGATCGTGCAAAGGTATGTTGTAATTTCAAAATCTTTAATTTTTCTATTGTAAAATATTTAATTTCTTCAATTATATATTTACTTAATTTTCATTTAAAACTAAATGAAACTATATGATAAAATAGGGTTTCTGTTTTATTAATATTATTTTTTCCACGCTATTATTGTTATTTTTTTGATTATTTCTACTTAATATATTTATTTTAATTTACCTGTAAACAGGAAATAATTTCCACGAAGAGTGTTTTTCCGCCAAACGAGTTTCACCATAGTAACAAAAGAAGGTATAATAATGAAAATAGATAGACACCCCAGCTTAAGGAAATGTTTTTCAATACAGCATAATAGTTAAATGTTCAAAAAATACTTTCCTATGTAAGCACACTTTTAGTGCTTCTCCTGGCATTTTCTTCAAGTTCTCACTACTCTTTGTATATATATATCTATTTATTCTACTCAAAATATATTTCCCTGCAGGCAAAAGTAATGGATATTTTTATAATGTGCCTCTTTTTTATGTCGTATTACAAGAGTCAAAAGAGAACCAATAAATATATCATTCTATTTCCCGAACATATTTAAGTTTTAACGAAATAGACATTTGCTCTGACCATTCAAACTCACAATATATTTTTGTATTGTGGAATTGTCAGTTCCGTGTTTATAATTGAAAGTAATGCCTCAATAATTTGGATCTATTCACATTAAACTAATGTTTATTTCAATTATAACAGAGTGTGATTTGTGAGTATGGGAAGAGTATTTAATTTTATTCTGCGCACTTTCCAAGAGCAGATTCAGAAGGTGCAGTTCATTCATACGAATTTTTACGAAACTAATTTTTTTTCTAGAGAAATGATTCGGCTTTTTTCACAACTCAGCTGACGTCATAAACTCAGGACTTTATGACTTGCTATGAATTACTAATCATTTATAAATATTAGAGATAGCTGTTAACGTTAACTATTACACTCACATGTAAATTGTTTGTAATATTATAAAATATTTAACGGTGAAAGCTTCCATTGCCGCCTGTTTAATTATTTTAGGAGAGTAATTATTTATAATGTTTTTTACATATGTAAAACGTAATGTATTCCTTATCGCGTTTCATTAACGTAATTGAATTTTTAATAATAATTACTTTGTTTTACAGAATTAATTGAATTTCCTTTCATTTAAATTTTGCCAAATTCAATTAATTATAAAATGAAAATGTCTGAAATTTAACTCAGTCGACTTCAGAATATTTACTTGTCACAAGTTTAAATTGATTTCAAGTACTATTTAATTAATAATTGCGTAAAAATTACTTGTTTTATATAAGTGCATATCACCCTGCAAATTTTTCTATGCATGTTTCCCTTTCGTAATAAGTCAACAGATACCTGTATATCTTAATTTTGTATACAATATACACATTAATGTATATGTTAAGTCATAGATTAAGATATTTCTTAAATCAGAAAGAAGACCAATCAACTTATAATATTGCAATACGACACAATCAGATTTTAAAATTAAATCACGATTAAACATAAAACATAAAAATAGCTTTCCGTGCTACAATCGGTGTAGACATATGTTCTCGAGCTGCACTTGGATTGCTTAATTGAGAACAATGCTATGCCTCAAACTCATACGTAGTCGACGCTGTTTTACAATCCCACTAAAGGCACAGCACCGGTACTATCATCGCTTTCACCTGGACGTCAGAGAAGAACGTGTGGCAAG
Organism: Druceiella hillmani; assembly: GCA_039881145.1. NCBI lineage: Eukaryota > Metazoa > Arthropoda > Insecta > Lepidoptera > Hepialidae > Druceiella > Druceiella hillmani. The sequence goes on from JAYKKI010000013.1 coordinate 9,934,505, forward strand.
ATGTGGCGAGCGAGCATGACAATGGTTCCATAACTCGTATCATTTGTTATTAATAAAATTTGGAGGATATGTGGTCAAATATATTATTATTTAGCTCATATGTTGTGAATTAAGCATATCCGCTGAAATACGGTCCATGTAGAAATTAAATAGTTGGAAAAGAAAAAATATTAAAAATGTTATTTTTTCCCCGGAAACTAATAAAATGTGGCACTCTGTTTTACATTTTCTTTAACACAAATAAAATCTACTATAAGATATTACTACTCAATCTTTATTATATTAAGAACGTAGCACGAATTATTCAGCATCCCGTACTACAGATGAACATAGAAATTTATAAAAGGATCTCCAGCATTTGTGCCACGCAGACAAGTGTTTTTTTTATTAGGACGAAAGTATTAATGAACTATAGGTTAGCTAATCCCAAATATTTGTGTTAATAAATAGAAAAAAGCCTCTTAAAATATATATAAGAAGCATATTAACATTACAAACTAACGTATCTGCACTATTTATCGATTTCTAAGCAATATCTTGTTTCCATTGCATTGGGATCGGAAGAAATAAAAACTATTGTAGTTACTATAAAATTATATAGTGTACGGTACTTTAAACCTTGGGATGTAAAATTGACTCATTTGAGATGAAAAGATTAAATTGGAAAAAAAATACTTTTTTATTCCAAAAGTAGGAATCTAATTTCTTTCATAATTTAAACGTACTTACAATGATGGGATATTTATAAAGATCCTTTATCCTATCCTCTTTAATTATCAGCAGAATTTCGAACTATTAAAAGGGTAGACCAAAACCAAGCCAGCTAAACAAAACATCTGGGATCATGAGACAAGACTAACAAAGATTTTGTCATAATGTCAAGGATAAAGAGCAATGTCACTGATTAAAACATACAGATTAAAAACCTCCAGTTAATATAGAAGATATTTTAGAACTCAGTATGATTGAAATTCATTCACACATCAGTCCAATAAAAAAAGAATGAAATTGGAAATGACTTACATTGCCTATTGTTTTAAAATAGTCCAGCCAAAGCCACTAAAGTCCACGTAATGCTTTAAATTTACTTTTCCACGTCTTTAAATAATCAAGACATTCATAATTTGTCTATGTTATGAAAAAAAACACAATCCATTTTTTATTCACTAAGTCAATAAATACGGCCAGCAAACGCTTTCTACATTTTTTAAACTATTAAACTTATGCGACAGCTCATGAAACATTAATTTGAACTTTCATAATTTATAGAACCATCCAACTGTGCAAATCTATACATATAATAAAAATTGTAACATAATAAATTCTGTACATTGAAAATATTAAAAAAAAGTAATTGACGTAACATATAGAATGACTACAGAAGTCGAAACATTTGTTTACAATTTTTATCTTTCTGAATGCCATTTTGTGCGTTATCACGCAAAATCTATTCGACAGGCGTTGATGAAATTTGGTATCGAAATTAGTTTAAAAGTAAAAGCAACATATGGGAGAAAAAAAATTTCTTTTTCCAAATTTCACGCTAGAGAAACCTTGGAACACATCTCTTTTTTATACTATTAAACAAAAGACAAGAGACCGACAAAGCTATTAAAAAAAAATTGCTATGCGTATCATAAAAATGAAACAAATAGAATACTATATTTTATATTCAAATTACAAAAATATCAAACTATTTGCTTATAGAGATTCGTAGAGCGTTTATAAGGAAATATACAAAATTTTTGAAAAAATTCTAAAATATTCTACTGTCGTAAATATACAACGAGGCGCTGGGTTCTTTAACGTCATTTATAGTTTGACTAACAAAGATAAAAATTACCTGTGTCAATGCTTGTTTTAGGAATTACAATCCAGTCATTCTGCAGCAGGCATCCCAAGCAACAATGTCAGGGAATAGCTCTCGATACGTTGAAGATACTGCATGGTTTCAGCACATCTGTAGCTGCGATTAACTTTAAGGGTTCATTTCAAGCCTGGTTGTATTTTGCAATTAAAATCACCTATTAAAGGAAATTATAGAATTTAAATGCGGGTTTTGGTTCAATTTAATTAACTTTTAATTTAATTTAATTGGAAAACTTAAATTGAACCACCTTATAACTTGGAATGAAAAGTGGACTGCTTGTGCAAATTATATCTGTAACACAATTAAAAAGAATTGAAAAAATCGAAGCTAAAATGTTAACTCCTTCATAAAAGGTTTTTATTTTTTATTTTCGCACCAAAAATTCCTAGAATAAAATTTTTGGTGCAAAAATAAAAAACAATTCCAAATCTTTCTTATGCACTCCCCATTGTTCTTTCAAAGTTTGTCTGTTTAGGTCTTTAAGAAATGGCATGAAAATAACTTTGATGATGTGGACCATTTCCAAGGGCTAAAGAATTTTATCTATTTAGGTCGTTATGCTTGGTGGAAAAAATTTTGATCACGACAATAATAGTTTTGATAAATTAATATCTTCATGACCAAAATTATTTCGACTGTGGAAATAATTTTGTTTATTTCAAGAGCATGCGAGTTTCTATTTTGATTTTATTAATTCTTTACTAAATGGATAGAGATGAGAGTCAACAGTTACGATACATACGTCACTTTTAATTAAGATAATCTGAGATAAAATTACAGTATTACTTTTCAAAAGCTTGTCCTTTGTTTGAGTAATCACTAGAAACAAAAGAAAGTAATTGAGTATAACTTATCTCATTTAAGGATAAACTTCTAATATTCCACGAACGAAAAAAAATTCCTACAAAGTGGATTTAATGAAAAAGGTTTAATGCCGTCAATAATAATTTCAGAGTCTTCCAGGTCCATAAATAAAATCAGGACTGTGATATGAATCAATCCTTCTCTTTACATTTTTAACATACTTTCATCAAAACATTTTTTGGAAAAACTCCACAAACGTCTCCCATCTCAACCAACTACCTGCCGGCAAAATATATGTATATATACATGTGTCTGTGTGTGTATAAAAAATATACATACATGTATATATATATATATATATATATATATATATATATATGTTGTAATACACGACGTTGCCCGGTTAAAAATATCGCACGTTAAAGCCTCTACGTTAAAACCACAATATTGGAATTGATCTTGTACTTCTGTTGACGGTCATGCTATAAGCCAACTTTACTGGGAATTGCAATAATGATTGGCGAAACAATTTAAAGTTTAAGGCAGTGTATCGGAAGATTCAACGAATTTAAAATTTCAATGGGAAAATTTACACTTTCGTTTTCATTTATGGTGGTATCAATTGAATTGTTAATTTCTTCTTTATCCGGAATCATTTGTTAGATGGTCTTATTAACGTTTTTGTGAGTGTCATTTTTAGGGGCTACAATAGCTCATTTATGCAACCATTCTGAGTCGGTGTATTATTCGAAAAAGTCTGGATATATTTCATTATGAGTTATCTCATCAAATACTTGCGTTTTCTCATCATTTGACGAAAATCACCTAATAATGTTAATAATGCACATCCCATTAGAATCCCGTTATCTCATAAATGTATGTAGTTAATTATTAGAAAACGTTTAGATTAAATATCCCGGTGCGAGGGACCGGCGTCACTAATGATGTAAGTCAAATTGACAATACAATTAGCCGTTTAATATATTAATTGGAGATATATGCCCATTATCAGAAATTCATATGATTAAGCGTTCAAATATATGTATTTTACGAGATTGGATGCTAAAATCTCAAGATTTTAAGTGGATAAGTAACTATAAGAAGTACTACATAAGACAGCTCTGTGGATAGAATAATTAAATAAGGAATCTAAAGCTTTCGTGTAAAATACAACGAATAAATATGTAACTATTACTGAGAAAGACGACGGGATGAATACATTACATATTTAAAAAAAATTTAAAAACAATGGAGGTACAAAATTAGCATTGAAAAATCACCATCTAGCCATGTAAAAGTTTAAATAAATTTTAAGTGCCTGTTTTATATTAAAACACGTTCAACAATTTTTAAAATTGAAAAAAAATATTCCATATAATAAAATTGAGAAAACTACCCACAGAAATGATATCGTACCGAATAATATCGCCATTTCCTACTAAGTCAAATATTATTAAAAACTAATGTAGAAAAGGTAAAATACAGCTAGTAATGAAAGGAAACTCTTTTCGCTTCACCAATTTATATTTCGAACTAAACAATGAACAAGTTATTAAGTATATCCAATTATAAAAGTGATCGAAAACACGTTTACAGGAAAAATATTCTACACAGCGTTATCACTGGATACACCAGATATTTATCAAAGTCAGGCATGAAGGCTTAGAAAGTAGGGTTCATAAATTGTCTTACTTACTATCTTATCTCATTTACTATCTTATCCCAAAATCTTACTTAGAAAATAGTAATTTTAAAAAAAATTATGACCAAGAACATTCAGTAACGAAGCAGATTATTGTGGTTGTTTGGCAGGGCAGCATACGTGGTTCATTGTTATTATAAAAGAGACTTGATAATCAAGCAGAATTATGATAGTAATCTTTCATGATGATACAGCTATTATTGAAATGGCTAAATATATATCTCAGTCCAAAAAAATTTAAAAGGACATAAAGAACAAGTAATTGGACACCGAAACCGCCTACTAAATTCAATGAAGTCAATTCTACAATTATAAATTTTTTGTTGAATAAAATAACTCCACTCCTCTTACCAATAAATTAATAATAATAAAGTTATACCCTAGATTTATAGGTCTGAACATCTTTTAAAGAATCTATACGTTAAATGAAAATATACACTGAACTAATTTCGTGATTGCAGAATTATCTGCTGTCAAACCGGATTTCGGGCAAAACTTGTTTTGTCTACTTCAAATTAACTTAAATGTGTTTAATTAGTTTAGTTTTAGCCGTTTAACCTGGGTAATATCAGTGTATCTTTGTAATGAAATTTACACTCCAGGCTGGAAGTAAATCAGACGTCAAAAGTAATGTAATTTGACTGAACCTGACCCAACCTATCCTACAACCTAACATAAATTGACATATTTTAAACCACATAAACTTTAACTTAACTTTGATTTAAAACATAGCCTAGCATTGCCTACCCTAGTCTAACATAAAATAGTTTGATCTAACTTAAACTAACCTAACATTTTAATTAATTAGATAGTTTGCCTAGGTAAAATTAGATCGGCATGACGTCAGGTTTGACCGGTTTAAGTTTATTATTTATATATACATACATACAGATACACACAAATACACACACACACCCACACACACCCCCACACACACACACACAGACACACACACACACAGACACACACAGACACACACACACACACACAAACACATATATATATATATTTTTTTTTTTTCATCTACTCACATATTAAATCACAGATTAAAAAAAAAAAAAAAAATATATATATATATATATATATATATATATACATATATATATGTTTTTAATCTACTCACAAATCCCTTTCATATGATATCCATATCAAGTCTGTGTCCCACTTAATAATTACTAAACCATTTCGTAGAGTTAACCATATTAAATTTACATCGGCCGTTAAATACTGAATATTGTTTGTTGTGTTTTATATTAGCTCTCTTTTACATTTCATTAAAATATATTCTTTAATATCACCGCCAACCGTATCATTTTTTGAGTTTACGCAAGGCCATTCTGATTTCCTTACGTAATATATCGGTATTTTCTCTGACCCTATGTTTGTAATTTCTGCAAGAAGATTTTGTTTAATCCAGTCTGTATATGATATTCTCTTTTAAATCATATCAATCATAACGTTTATGGCTACCCTGGTTTGGATAATACTGTAATCACGGCAGGTGTAAAAATAATTTGGCACTGTTACGTCTCATACTTTCCATTTTTGGCTACAGAATATGTAGTCTACTCATTTTTGCATCTGGAACCTGGTGCTAGTCGCGTCAATTTTCTAGAAGGTAAGAGACCTTCTAAAAATTAACTAATGTGTAAAAATCCATTTCCATGTAATAAGATTGCATGCATATTTACTCTGCTGTTCCTTTCTCATAGCCAAATCTTCCAATAAATGTCTCTGATTATAATTATTTTTTTCCTATTTTTGCATTAAGGTGTCCAATATATTTTTGCATTAAGTTGATTATTACAAGTTTTCGTGTTTTAGCTATAATTTTTACACATCTGTTCAATTGCTCGTTCTGATAAGTTGGTTTTTGGAGCATAAACTTGAATAATTTTTACTGGTATTTTCTTACATATACACAGTACAGTAAAATACTATCTCCGACCTAAATTTTGGTGTTATAATCGTTATGAATCAGAGGTCTGACACTGCTCACTTTTGCTATCATCACGTCCTGTATAATACATCTCAGATTTAAGTTTTATGCTTTCTCACCAGGTCTTATTACCTCTGACAGATCCAGAATATCCCAGTAAATGTTGTTGAGCTCATAATTCAATTCTTTCATTCTGTCATCCTCTGTCAGAGTTCTGATATTCACCTATGTAAATGGAAGTGATATCTTTTTTACTTTTGTTATAATAGCAGATTGATAACCCCAGGGATTCTTAGCATCCTTCTTGTGGCCACGAATCCACGCTATTGATTTCTTCGGATATCGGCAGTTCACTGGGAACTCGAAGCCGATGCTTTGTCTTTACTTCTATATTAATTGAGGAGTTTAAGCAACTTAATTCATTCGTGTGCTCGATACGCTCTGGAGAATGTGGAGTACTTCATTTAACAAGAACTATAGATACCACCGTTGATCTTGATAATATAGGATTTCTTCGTTGCCACCATAAGAAGTAACCCGGAGGGGGGAGGGGTGTTACCACCTCTCTCTGAAGGTCACTAGATCGACAAGCCAGTTCCATCTGTCAAACAGATTCCTATTGGCTTTGTCTATTCGTTGACCTCATATCTCACTGGGGTGTCCACCTAACCTTTCACAAAGTTACTCAACTTAACAGAGCCGACCACCTAAAGATAAGATTGGAGGTAAGGCTCTGTGTTGAGATACTACATAACTTAAGATATTACACAACTTCTTGCGATTTAAGGAAGAATGAAGAAACAACATAAATAACTATAGGTTCAGAAGTCTTCTTTTGCAAGTACACGAACTATTGCTGAGTGTAATAATAAAATGATTGACTGCCAAGTAAGACTTCTACCAACCAAAACAGCAAACAGTCTTCAGACAAGGTTTCAGTACGCTTGAAAATATTCTGATTATGAACATGCATGTTGAAAAAGCTATATAACACCAGTTCATTCTATGGCTTGTATATGTCGAATACAAAAAAACATTCGACAGTGTGAACATTTGGGCAATGCATTGGTTTCATAGAAATGCGGATATAGATCAAAGGTACAGGTACCTGATAGCCAATATCAATTAGCATGCTAATCTGAGAGTATGTTTGTCACTACTATATAATAAACCCATTACTGTATGAAAAGGAGTTAAGCAGGGAGAAAAAAATCACACAAACTTTTGACCCTTGTCGTAAAATATGTCTTTAAAGAAAGGGATTGAGAAAATAAAGGCATTATGATATTAAATTAATCGAGGTTTGGGGATGAAATAGTACTGTTTGCGAATAATCAAAATGAACTTTTGACTTTTATTCAAAAACTGCATAAAACCTCGGTTGGGCTTGAAAGTAATATAGATAAGACAAAAGTCATCCAAAACCGGTAGCCCTGTGACGATAAATGGAGACGGTATTGCGCTGGAGAAAAGTGTATACATATCTGGCCCAAGAACTAAGAATGAGTAAAAAACCAGATCAACCAAATAGACGCATAAGATTGTGATGGGCAGCCTTGTCCAAACTCGGGTTTGCCTTTAAAATGAATATAAAGAACAATTTAAAAGCACGCATGTTCAATCAGTACCTACTAACAGTCCTCAAGAAGCCGAAAATTGTGTAACAACAAAAGCCGTCCTGCCAAAACTTATTGTTGTTTAAAAGTGCAATGGAAAGAAAGCTAGTAAGAGTTGGCTTAAAAAACCGCAAAGCAAATAAGTGATTTTAATGTATTCATTGACGGTATACCGCTGCGAATTACTTAAACCTTAATCGATTGGCGTGAAATTTGACGAGTAGTTAGGGGATGGCGCAAGATACAAAAATGTCATAGCACCGATGCGCTCTTTTACCCTGAGGCTAGATATATTTTTACTAGAGAATATTATTACTTAAAATAACTAGAAATTGATAGAGGAACAGATTTTAAGTAAACATTTTTCTATGAAGTTTTTTAGGGAAATCGATATTATTCGAATTATTAACGATTGAAACCCCGGATTTGTCGTATTAAAAATACTTTTTTTTCACGAATAATTCAAAAACTTTGCGTTATATCAACAAAGTTGCGATAACCAAAAATTAATCTTAAAAAAAATAAAGAGAATAGTTATTTTATTAAAGTTCTAGGTCCTAAATAAAGTGAGTTACGGTTCGATTAAAGAAACTTTCTTTCTGCAATAACTTTGTTCGAATTATTCAACGTTAAATAATGGAAAATCAAAGCATTTTCCGGAAAATAACTTAAAAAACAATTTTTGTAGTACGTAGATTAAATCATAACTCAACGAGTTACGATGCAAAAACAGTGGGCCACTCAAATTATTGAAAAAAAATTAGCGATAAACCCCCAGCCATTCCCACTCAAATTTACATTGATTGGTATCCCTTTACAAATTAATTCATTTTAGATTACTCATGTGATCATAGTTTGTTCGGGATAGACGTATTTTTTGGCCAAAATAGGATTAAACTGAAAAATATACTTTTCAAATTTCTTTAAAAAATATCTTCTTTTCAAAATAACTTTAAAACTAAGAAAGATACGTAAAAATAAATAGCACAAAAATGTTGGTTTTTTAATAAAATTTTAGATTCTCTTTATTTCTGTAGGATAACAAATAACGGTGATATAACTGTTGGAAGTTTGAAATGTAATGCGCGGATCACTCTTTCCGAAACGTTCAACTCTTTACCTGTTTGATATTATGGGTTTAGGTATATTGAAGTAAAATTAAAATTACCTATAAAATAGTTTTTGAATAGATGTCATAGCTTTAAAATTGAGGGACTTATGGTAAAAAAACCAATCGCATTTTTAATTTTGGTTAACCTGCTAAACATGTTTCTTTTAATCATGTTTAATTCGTATTGCACGATGGCTCTTTGGAGAGATTAATGTGTTAAGTGATACCTCAGGGAACATATTATCAATGTATTTTATATTATTTATTATATTATTAATGTATGTAAAGAGAAAGCTAATGCCAATGTCTCATGTACTTGTCAAGAATATATGACTTCCTTTCTAATTATATCCTGAGGTATGTTAATATTGAATACCTTCTAACATTTCTCCTTTCAGTTATACGATTGCTCGTTAAATATTAATGTTTAATATTAAATTATGGTTCATCAATCTCTAGTTTTTCTAAATTCCGTGATTGCTGTTACTTCTTCCAACTCTGACATTGGCAGAATTGCTCCACTTTTGAGCAGAAGCAATATTAAAAAAAACTTAGACAAACATAACCTTATTTCAATTTTATTTTAAAATTGATAAGATGCTAAATACGTTTAGCTGAATAAAACATACGTGTAAAAATTATTAATCAGTTGCTATTTGAGTATATATTTGTAGTTATTGCCATTTCATCGATTTTCATTGAATATTTAAGAAAATTAAATGCAAGGTAGCATTTTTATTATACCATATATCAGGCATTAAATATAATTTACAAGCATAAAAATTAATATTTCAGGGTATATTTTTGAACATTAAAATCACGTTAAAAATAAATGTGGATTAACTAAATACAACAAATAGTGCTGACAATGATAAAACTCGTTGTAGGATTTCCTCTTCAAATATTTCTGAAAAACTTATTTTCGTTAGTAAAAAGGGTAAAGAGACTTTAAAGGAAATATATTGTTTTTAAAATTTAACGGCTCAAATCCAGTATTTGTTCGTGCTATCTGTAGAAGTAATTATGTATATAAACATAATATCGAAGTAGCAAAAAGAAAGATCAAGGTAAGAAAAATAGCAAGTCTTAGCCCAGGGAAGAGAAAATTGGAAGTTACTGGAGCAGTTAGTGATACTTTTGACTTGGACAAAAATTATTTGATCTGTAGAGATGAAACAAATATATAAAAAGAGAAAAAAAGTACTCCTCAGTAAAGGAAGACGATTTGCCATGTTCAACTTTCTGATTTTGTATCAAATTTAGTAACGCTACTGACTTCATTTAAAGATGATTTATGCCGAGAAATATTGAGGGGCATTACAAGTACGCATGATAGCGTAACTGTGAAAGCCAAATAGCACAAGGAATGCTATGTTCATTTCAATAATATTCATAGAGACAAAATGAAAAGCCCAACAACCACGTATACAAAAAAAAATGATCAAGTAATGAACGAGATACATAACTTAATGCTATTAAGTGATGAATATCAATCCACTATTGATATAACTCATGGAAGTTGCGCAAATATATAATATAATTCTTCATGAAAATACTACAAAGAATCCTTTAAAAAGTAGATTTGCAGAACAAATTGTCATTTCGAGTAGGATGGGCGGTAGGACGTGCGCATATTTCTCAAATAATTTATATGAAATTTTCACGGATACGTAGTGTAAGAGTAGATCGACTACTATTGAAAAAGATCAAAAGCGGTTTTCGACTCTGCTTTGGAATGATTACGTAGAAAAATTAGAAGCACCACATGTCGCATGGATGAATATACCTCTAGTGGCAAGGTATTAACAAATGGTAATGAAAATATTCCACTTAATTTGCTTCGATATTTGAACCACGTTATTTACAAAGATAAAATTCAAAACGAGAACGACGAAAAATTTTATGGAGAAAGTATAGCAGCTATCGCCCATGCAATTATGTCTGCTGCTTTACCTAAAAGTTTTATTTCTCCACTTCAACTTGGAGCAGATGCTACATTCTATAGACAATTTTGATAGATAAATTATTGAATTAGGGACTCGGATTTTCGTATAGTTATGCTGAAGTGAAACTGTATGAAATTTCTGCTGCACGCCAAGTAGATCGACTTCTTACCGAACCATTTATATAAATATTTTCTGACAATAGTAACTTCAATATCTGTACAATAGATGATATGGGAACTTTTCACAATTTGGGATCAATTGAAATTATCACACCAGCTAATAGTTTACAAGAGATAAAACGGATAAAGTGTTTCCACCATTCAGATATTCCAAACAGAATTGAATGAAAAAATAAAATCGATATTTTGTTATATACTAAAAAAGAAATAAGTGGTACAAAAAATATAATTGTGAAAAGTGTTGAAGCGGAACCTTCGTTTAAAACCAAAATTATTGACAAGCTAAATAATTTGTGGATGTACTTGAAGTATGCACGAGATAATGATTGTTTGGGTTGGAACGGATTTATATCTATGATAAATATTGTTGAATTAATTCATAATTTAAAAGAAATTATTTTTTGCCTTTCATATATGAATCGCCATGTCAATAACTATAACAATACACCGCTATGAAAAACGGTTCTTCAATAGTATCGAAGAAAGGTATGAAAACCTCCATTATCAAATTCTATCAGCCATTATATAGTAAGGCTCACGATATTGTAGAATCATTAATTTTTTGTGAAGTTCATATGGTTTTGCATAGGCCGAATCATGGGAGAAAGTGGGGAATTTAGGATATTCTATCGCTTATATATACAGATGTGTAAGTAGATCAAATTCTAACCGGGTATTCTTATGCTCGTACAGTGTGAACTCATTGTATTTGCAGCAACCGATATCGCTGTTAATATTCAATGAAATGAAAAGAGACAACGTTGAATTTCACAAATTGCTTGAGAACGAAGAAATGTTTTCATACGAGATGAATTTTGATGAAATTCAGTAAATTGAAGAATGGAGAAATGGAAAAAATGAAATATGTACAAATTGTGGATATTATATTTTAGAATAGTATCTTTGTTTCAAAATTTCTCGCGGCAGAGCAAACGGGAGACTGGAAATTACACCATGTTTTCATCGAGCTCGTGATAATGTTATTTTATGCAGATGGCCATTTTTATTATGCTAAATCTATTCAGATATATCTACTAGATACGAAAAATTTTAAAAAACATATTGGACTGAGCTTAGTATAAAGAATTTACTAAAAGTGGATTTTTTACTTCCCTAAGAACCAAAGTTTTTTATTAGATCAAACCATTGAACAAACTTTGATCAGGGGTAAGAGCGTTGAAGGTGGACAAACGAGGTACTACAGAAAGAATTATATTCGAATAGATTAAATGTATTAAAAATAGTAAAAACATAATTAAAGTTTTAGAAAAATTTTCCGATTTAGAATTCAGTAAAAGTCATCAATTTGTAGATTCGAGAGACGCGAAAATTAAAAAAGACAAAAAGATATTTTAGTTTTGCAGGAATTTTTACCTGAATACAATCCATTTGATGATATTGATTAGTTGCAAAATATTGACTATTGATTGAAATATTAGTTGCAAAATAAATATACAGGATTAATCGGAACGGAGGAAATTAATTATTACAATGTTTTAACAATTAGTATTAAATGAAGGCAATCGATGGTATGAATTTGAATGATATGAAACTGACAAAAAAATATAGTTATTTTATTGCTTGAAGTTACCAACAAACTAAAAATTGGTGACAAATCAATTCCTATATATCCACTTTTATTGTTTCACACACACATTCCTGTATATCCACTTTTATAAAGGAGCTAAAAGAAATCGTCGTTCACTGAAGGTCTCTTCAAAGGAATATTAATTTACACCAGAAATGCCTGTAACTGTAAGTCAAGAAAATCTTTTAAAAAATTATGGAAACAAAAGTCGGTTATTATATCATACCTTATGAAAGAATTAGAAAACAATAACATTAACTGCTAACAAGGAAAAGAAGAAGTTGACGAATTAAGAGTAGAAATAGCTATATAACTCGACTCCAGTTTAAAAAAAGTTGTAGTTGCAGAAGACGTCGATATCCTAGTAATTTTGATTGCCAGAGCTAAAGTTAATGGAGAAATTTGTTTCCTGAAATTAGAAAAATAATAGGTTCATTCGTTGGTATAGTCATCGAAAAGTTTAAAGCTGGATTATCCGAACAGTGCAAAATTCGTACTTTTTTCTTATTGCTTTACTGGTTTCGACTTCACATCAGCCTCTTGAAAAAAAGTTAAAATAAAATTTACCTATATTTTAGAAAAAAAACATTCTGATTCGATAGATAAGGTTGAGATATTTTATAACAGTACCTCTGACCTCAAAGATATTTTAGAAATTTGTGGGTACCGGTCAATGGTTTTATAAGGATTTACTAATGACATACAATTGAATAAATGAGTCGTGTCGAAGGCTTATCAGTATATTTCGAGCAGCTACGTTATGAATCATATATTAAGGCTATCATAAAATACAGCGCGGTAAAGTTTTCATCTCTGGCTCCAACAGTTGCAGCACCGAATGAACACCATGAATGGGTTTATGTACAAACCCAAATGTGGCTCGGCCACAAAAATATTCGTCCAATTGATTGGGGGTGGATTAATACTGAATGATTTTACATACGCTCAAAACTTCCTAAATATGCTTGTACCAGAAGAGTTACTTAAAATGATATTTTGCAACTTTAAAAAAGGTTGCGGTGCCTCTTGTTGTTGCCGAGGACTAGAATTATACTGTAACGTAATGTGGAACATGCTGCGATAACAAGTGGCAGAATTGTCCTCCAATTGACCAAGCGGTAGGAGTTGATAGTGATAGTAGCTCTGATGATGTATAGTTTTAAAATAAATGTAATTTTTATATTGAAATATTTTTAAGATATTGTCGTTTTTTTTAATTTAGACATAGGTGAAAATTGCATATTTTCTATTTTTTCAAAAAGAGTAGTTTTCTTAGCTTAAAAACAAAAAGCACAAGTTGGGTGTATGTCACTTTTGAAGTTAAGGGTAAGGTGAGCTTAATACCAAATTTTTATGAACATCGACCTGTCCATTTGACGATGTCGGGATATCATGTCTAGTGAGTCAGCTTAGAGATTTGTATATATCTTTTTATGAATGTCAAAATTTACAATACAGTATAATGAAAATAACGATCATGGCATATAAACTTCGAATAATATAATAAAATAATGTATTGTTTACTTGCAAGAGGTAGAAAATATATGTTTCGTCTTACCAACATACATTAAATTTTTGTCAGTATTTTTTTAGCATTTGGTAAGATTGAATACGGGAAATAATAATTATTTGATATAGCGAGAGTTTCTTAAAGTTCAAACCACAGATCTGCCATCTTAGAAATAAGATCGGCAATAAGATGTACGCGTGTGTTATGCTACAAAAACTGATTTAATGTTTTCAAAATGCTGTGGTTTTTCCAAAAAAATGAAAAAAAACTCTTACATAAGGCAGTAAATATCCAATTAGATTCACATAAAATTATGTATGATGATTAAGGAATATTTTGCAAACAGAAAAAACTTTTTCGTATTGAAATATACAATTGGGTAAAATTAAATTACCCAGTAAATGATTTTCGTATAGGAAATTGTTACTTCAAATTAAAATTAATTCCACGCTAAGAAAAATATCAGCATGTTTTTCTATTTTTTTTTCTACGTTTTTATTTTCCACACATACACTTCGGATGTATTCACTATTACATGCACTAGCATATGCAGTATTAAACGCTAATAAATCTTATTGTTTTGTTTTCGTAAAAATTTGGTTGATTGCTCCAAAATAAACAAATTTTGTCCATCCATGTAGGATGGCTGTAAAATTACAATGTTCACTATTCTGTTCATCGTCGCAAATGATTTCTATATAATAAGGATATATATTTAAAAAAAGATATGCTCACTGCTCATCAGTATTTATTGTTACAGATTAAATCGGATAAACTTGATTTCTAGATTAAATTAAATTCTTTCTTTAATAAATTGACTCAAAATAAATTTTACTCTAATGTTTTATATTTTTTGTTACCATTTCCTGAGGAAATTGAAATAGAAAGTTATTACAGAACCCAAGGGTTTAATATTTAATGAGATTATCTAAGCAAGTTACATTATTTTACCTCAAATTACCAACACAGAAGTATATAACCATAGAAATTTATTTGGGAATAAAAAAAAATTCGAAATTTTACAATTTTTTGTAAGTCGAAAATATTTCAAAAATAAAAATTTTTATATATTTTTAAACTATTTTATATCTATAAGTCTCTCATAACTTGGGATATTTTAGGATTTGACCAATAAAAGGTTGGCTGGAAGAACATAAATTACTTTTTTAATAATGATATCAATTTAAAAAAATTATTAAACAGCGCTTTTAAAAATGTGTACACTTGCTGTGATAAAGGAAAAGCCACGTATTTTGATATTATGTGTTATACAAGTGAAATTTATCGCTTTATATATTACAATGAAGGTATTTTTTTTTAAAACTTATAATATATATATACTTTCGGTTCTGTGGTGATGAGTTGTTTGGAATAATGTTACTCACCAGTTTACTTCAATCATATTAGTAAATGACCATATCGGTCGAAAGTTCGGGTATGAGTATAAGTGCGCATTTGGTCAAAGCAAAAATTTTGTAAGACTTAAAAATAACTCAAAATGATACCAAGCCATTTGCAATAAACATAAATTTTAAAAGAAAAAGACGCAAAAATAATACTTTGTGGGAACTAGGTGTTTTAAAAGTGACAAATTTGGTTATTTAAAAATAGAATGAAAGTCTGAGCCGAGCTGGGAAGAAATTGAACAAAGAGAATTATAGTTACGCTACTGCTTTCAGTAGCCACTGCCTAGGTTGCCTCCGTGTAAACGACTATGCAGGATTACCATTTCCACACGGGTACGAATAGCCACGGGAGCTCGATGAAAAACGCTCTTAAAAATGTGATATATATATATATATATATATATATATATATATATATATATATATATATGTATATATATATATAAGTTCTTTACCACGACCTAGGTTTCGTTGTATTACAACATCTACAGATGGGCTCTTAGCAAAGATATTTTTGCTAACAGCCCACCTGAAGATGTTGTAATGCAACGAAACCTACGTCGTGGTAAAGAACTTAAAGACAGTAGAAATAATACTACATCACCTAGTTTCATTTAATCGTGCGTAATGGATTGGTAATGGATAGAAAATACTGACTTTGTGCAAACATTCCGGAAGGATAATGGCCCTAAATGTACAAATCTAGAAGAGAAACTAACGTTATAGCATCGAAAATAAAAGGTTCGAAAACTGAACGTGGTTTATTCAGAAAATTGTGATTCGACGGAAATCTAAAATACATACTTCATGGCTCTTTTACTTTTGTTATAACGTTGAATCGAACTTTCAAATTTCCCTTTTGATATGTCCATGTAGATTTATAATGAGAAATTAATTATTATAAATATAGAATAAAAGTGATTGTATGACTTCATTATAAAATATATACGTAAAACGTGAAATTAATTGAATGTAAACTTCATAAAGACACATGATATGTAAACTTCTCTCATAATGAGAACTTACCTATCAAAGCTGATCTATTAGGGACGAGGAGGGGACATATCAGTGTGGTGTAATCGTATTAATACGTATCTTGTGACATGTAAAGTATAAATAAAATATATAATACAAAAACTGCTAATGAAGGTAAGATCAAAGTCATATGAAAACATATTTCTGCATATGTCCTTAGTGAAATAATCACCCTGTAAGCTTTATTTCTATGAAAAACTGTAATCTGCTAGAAAGAGTCTAAATAAGTGGCAGTGTTAAAATATTTAGTCTATAGTAATATTGATCGTTCCTTTATACACACCTTGTAGTCTATGGCGGGGGACGTATAAACGGTAACTTGGTAACCATATTTTCCCTTTTATATATTTTGCTTTGTGCTTTTTAGAAAAAAACAAACAGAAAAAGACGCACAGTATTTAATTTATTAATTCACGAAAAAATTTGAGTTCCGTGCATTTTGACTAATAAAAGTAAAAAGATTCCAGCGAATAAAGAAGTTGCAGTAAGTGAGATACACATACTATTATTTACGAGAAAACCCAGATACTCACTGAGCCACAATACCATTTGAACTTAGAATCAGGGCGTAAATAAAATATTATTCAACTAGCTGACCCGTGCGAAGTCTTCGCACTATATCGCCATCTAGCGTGTTCCAAGTATACAATTTGGCTAAGATATTTGATGTGTCGCCCACAGATGGCGCTCATGCCAATTGTTATAAAAATTAATTTTTTTATTAACAAAAAGATTTTTCTCGAATTTTTTTATATTTTTCGCCCAAAGTAGAAAACATAAGCTTTAAGTGGGTATTTTTTTAATTTTTTTTGGTGCAGTAGTTAAAAAGATCGAGCCGCTCGACCAAAAAACACCTTTTAGAAATAATATATTTAGATTGACTTTAAAGCAAAAAAAAAAACTGCAAAGCGCTAGGCAAAATACCTAATTAAAAAAAATTAAATAAATCCATATAAAGCTATATTTGATTTTAAAATGAAAATAGGTGCGAATGATATTATAAATTACGACATGGGATCAAAAATTACAAGCGACAAAAATATGAAATTGGTTTTAAAAAAACAACCTTTAAAATAAAACTCTCAATCACATAACGCTAGATTTGATCAGAATTTAATATACAAAAGTTATTACTGTTAGAATAGAAAATGACAATAATACAGTTTATAGTTAGCACGATATTAATTATAATTAATTTTTTGCTAAACACGCATTGAATAATAAATTTGCAAACACGAATTTTGGTAATGACAACATAGCTATTAATTAATAAGAAACTTTAAATAACGGTAATTTGAAAAATGGAAATTTATTAATTAGAAACTGATCATTTCAGCCGCTTATTGAAATACATACAAAATTATACTGAACAATCGTTTGAAAGGAAACATGAGCAAAATACAAAACGCTAATAAATTGTTTGAAGCCATTACCCTATCATAACTTCATAGTTTCGAATTCAATTGAAATCCCTTTTATTCTTTTTATTTTTGAATCCACTTCCAAATAATTAAAATTTTATAGAACATATAATTAATATTAAGCCCTTACACCAACCTCATTCCCAATTTTTCGGGCATAGATTTGAAACATTTGAAAAAATAATTTTTGAGCTCTAAATTGCAATATTTGCGTAGAAACAGACCTAAGGATAAAACTTAAATTGGCTCAAAAATATTTATGTGATCAGTTAGTATTGAAGTGAAGTGCACGCTAATATTTTCCTGATGTCTTGAAAAAAACTAAAAAGCAGTAAAAATTGGAAATCATGTCTAACTAAAAAACGAGCAAAAATAATCATATGCACAATTTCACATCAGAGATGATTTAAAAATTCTTCGAAAAGAAGAGACACAAAAATTGTGTATTTTTTTATGAAATAGGTTGAGGCAACCGAGTTTAGCAATTTTAAATTTTAACTTTGTCACTTCAGCATTCCTTCTGACAATATATTATTTGTATGTATGAGCGGCGTATATAAATTAATAAATAACTACTTAATTAATTCATAGCGACATCTGTTTTTTTTTTAATAAGCAGCCATCATAGTTGTCAAATGTAAAAGAATTTTAAAATATCATTGTCAGTATATTACAACATATCCGCTAGATGGCAGTCCTCATTGTATTTTGGTTAATTGTTTTAATAGTGTATTTATATCAACAAATTAGTAATTGTAGTATATTTTCAGGACCTCCTAATTGCACTGAAAATAAAACAAACAGAAGATTTTAATTACGTAGCGCAATTGTTTACGAGCAAAAAACTTAGTACCAAACCTTGATGAGATATATAATTTTTAAAGCTAATTAACGAAGCATATCGTATTGTTCCCAAAATACCCCAGTGCAATCAAGAACCTGTGTATGCAAATATAATTCCCAAGACTTTTTTATTCGAGTGCCTGCACAAGTATTACCATAAATAAATTTGTCTATATAATATAAATATAGGTTCAGCCATTATTATGCTCGCTTTCTCAGTTCATTAAAATTGGCGATGCAAATAATGTAGTTCAAAAATATATTTAAATGTGTCTCAAAGTTAGTTCAGGATTCAGGATCATTATTGTTTATATATAATAAAACATTCGTAAACGAAACTAATTTCTCAGTAACAAATATGGAACTTATAATAGTTAATTTTTTTCTATTAAAATCATTTCAAAATTATTGTCTATTGACAAGTTATCTACGAAAAAGGAATAGTATTTTAAAATATTTATTTATAGCTTCATATTTATAACCGACATCCTCGCCGTATCAATTTACAAAGTTATTTTATTTTCAAATGTAATTAATAGCATTAATTTAATTCACTACTTTACAACAAAATCTTTTACCCAAAGATAATTCACATTGAATGTGTTTTCTTCCTACCCTCTTACTACTAAAATATGTGTCTTATATTTGTAATTCGTCAAGTTTTTAAAATATACCTACTATAAGTTATTAAGCTATCTTATAAATCGTGTCCATGTTATTATTGGCTCTAAATGTGTTAAGATAGTTTTAAAACATTTTAATTTGTTCCGAAATTTGGAAAAGGTCCTTAAGGCAGTGTAAATTAAGTCAAAATAAATTTTGCTATCTTTTATTCTTCAAATATTTTCAACTCTCAATAGCAAATATTGATAAAAGCTGAGGTCCTGGAGTAATATGTGAAAATTGGAGGATTATATTATTGAAGGGATTACAGGAAAAAATACATATTTGCAATTTGGCGTCCCAATGTTATGGAGAGAACCAACAAATCACGATACTAACTGTTACTTCTAGCTTACAAAAGCTTCAGGTTTTAACAGCAAATACATCGTATACAATCGTATACAATACACCAAAATTTCGTCAGTCACAAAACCTGTGTTACATTCTGAAGGAGTTCCTTATCCAACATTGTCCAGTAGTTCAAGTACAGAAAATTATGAAGAGCTCATAGAGACTAAATTAGAAAAGTCTAAGTCGAGCCAGGACAATAATTTGGATGACTTTCATGGATGTGAATCTAAAGATAGTGAACCACATTTAATATCACAGAGTGAATTAAATGATCTTATAAGAAATTTGCAGCTTGCAAAAAGTAAATTTGAATTGCTAACTTCACATTTTCAGCAATGGAATTTATTAGCCCCTGACACCCAAATGGGTTTTTACCGCAAGAGAAGTGATCAATTTACTGAGTGTTTTAAATCAAAAGATGAGTATGAGTATTCCCATGATATTCATGGTAGGTTTAAGTGTTAAGTTGTAATGAACCAGTCATACAATAAGAAAGATATTGAAGGATGAAAATTCTGTTGGCCACTTATCCA
The DNA here is from genome assembly GCA_039881145.1 of Druceiella hillmani. Classification (NCBI taxonomy): domain Eukaryota; kingdom Metazoa; phylum Arthropoda; class Insecta; order Lepidoptera; family Hepialidae; genus Druceiella; species Druceiella hillmani. The sequence goes on from JAYKKI010000013.1 coordinate 9,955,022, forward strand.
GTGTCAAATGCAGTAGTGAAAAATTTCTTGGGTAACAATAAATCGGAGGATTATAAAGAAATTGTTTCCAATTAATTGACGAATTCCTAAAAAATGAGGTCAAAATATCTTTAAAAATTATTTTTTTACATTCGAACCTAGATTTTTTTCCTGAAAACTTGGGAAGCGTAAATTATAAACTTGGTGAACGTTTTCGTCAAGATTTGAAGATTTTTGAACAGAGGTACCAAGGTTTTTGGGATAAAAATATGTTAATTGATTGCTGCTGGTCTATGTTAAGTGAAATTGACAGTAATCAGTATAAAATAAAGAGTATTTTGTGTTATTTTTAACTTTTTTAAAGATCATATACCCAAAAATTGTTAAAAATAAATACGGTAATTATTTAAAAAACTTGACGTCTGGTATTTTTTTCTACAACTTCAGTATCTAACGTAGGATTCAACCCTCTACTGATACACATTAATTTCATTTATGGGTAAAAAACTTTGTGAAGTAGTGAATTTTAATCCCATAAGCACAATCGTTTTCGTTATCACCATGTAACATTATAAAATAATCAAGACAAAGGTGAGAGAATCCGGAGAAGGTTCAACTAGGAAATTGAAATTTGCTCTTAATAAAGTTGCCATTTGGACTGAAAAATGGGGTATTACGTTGAATGCATTCAAATCGATACATATCAGTTTTAAAAATAAAAAGACAACACAACAACTAGTCTTTATTAATGGAACTAAATTACCATATGCCAACACAACTAAATAGATTGGTATAACTCTAGATAGATTATAATAGAAACAACATAAGAAGGAAAGCAACGAACTTAACATCAAGTTCAAAAAAATATGTTGGTTGCTTGATTGTAATTCTTATCTATCAACGTACAAAATTTATATCATAAAGCAAGCCAGTCGGAACTTGTGAAATATAGCTATGGAGCTGCATCAGTAAGTCTAGTATCCAAGTGATTAAAAGTTCGTAACTGTGACCTCCATCGCGGTCTTGGGACTGCGATGGTATTATCAGTAGATTTGCTAGTTCTCACCAAAAGATATTCCAAAACCACATCAACACAGAAGACTAGGTTCTTTAATGTGCAAAATATCACGATGCGACTAACCAAGTTAAAACCATTTGATTTGCTAGATATTAGAACACTAAGTGCAGGTGAAGACAACAAAAAATACACTTGACTATTTTTAATATTAGTGATATAGAAAAGAGAACGAAACAATAGTACATCTTATACTAAGAGTTTAATTACTCTTATGACAGATATTTGCAATAGTTCAGTCAAAATTGACTCTCAATTGAGTTTTCATTTCAATATTTAGGAAAATAATACATCAGGCAAATTATTTTTTCAAAACAAACCTTTTAGCCGTCATTGTCTGCAACACAAGTAATAATAGCTCCATGGTCACTTGAGACAATGCTGTTAATATTCACGCCAATGATAGAAAGACTAGTTAGGTAAATAACAATCGTAATTTTTGTTTGTGCTGAATGTGGCTAAATCAAAGTCTTGAGAAAAAAAGAACTTTGAAGAAAAGCTTAGTAACTATAATAAAATGTATATTTTTTTAGTTTTACATACGGTATCTATATAGTTAAACGTATTAATAAGTAATCAAAAATATTTATTTTTCATATGCGATATTGTCAACAACCACTGTTAGCATTATTTTTAAAAGCTCATTTGATAATTTTATGTCATAATCTCAGCTTCAATTTCGACATTGACTCTAAGTCGCACGCCACATTTCTTAAAGAGTATCAAGACTAGTATTTAATATTGAATTCAGTGCAGTTTCTATTTAATTTTAGATGGAGGATTTCTAGTTATGGCCGACGAATACTCGCATTGTACGTAACGCAAGTAGAGATCAGCTGATACACTGATTGGTAATGACTATACCCATGACTATAGCTGATGACTATATCTTAATGGTATGGTGCTATTGTAATTACGATTCTAGCTTTATTAAAATGGCTAAAAGGTTAATCAATAGGAGATGCTACTTTTGCTTGTCATCTTGCCTTTAACTTTTTTAACAGTTATTTAATATTATTTGTTTGCCTCTTTTGTAATAGTAGATTTACTAAAATATATTATCGTAAATGAGCTATATATTAATACCAAACAATTTTAAGATATCAAATAATAATGTGATTAACCAGCTACACGCTGTTCATTACATATTTTCTTAAATCATTGTGATTTTAAATTTTAATTGAAAACCATACACAATAGAGTAATGTAGGATATACTATGATATATACGAGATTTGTTAAATATTCACTTGCTGTGATTCAATCCTATCCGTTTGCATATTTACTCACGCAAGCTAATTTGCAGCAGTTTTTTTATATTGTTAATTTCACGTTAAAGCTGAAGACTCTTAAAGTAATAATTATATTTTTATCCAAATTTAATATACTATATTATACTGTTATATAACATATGACGCATTTGCTACAACCATATACTAAATAAGTTATAAAGAAACTGCCGTCATATTTTGCGAAATAATTTGAAAATAGTGACTTTAACTTATTTGTAACATAGAGATTATATGAAATACAAAGTTAGTAATGGTTAATAAAAGCTGTTTCTAATAATCTTATATTTCTCCAGAAATTCCTTAATTTTATTACTGATTTTCGTTTAATTGTTAATTTGCCTAACTAATTAATTTTCGTTTAATTGTAATTGTTACTTTTAACCACCGTTCTTTGTGCTTACGCTTTTTAAATTACCGTAAATAAAGTTAGTTGTCAGTTATTTTACCGTGTATGAATCTAAATATTTTTGCGAGTATTAGATTGGGCAATTTTTTTAGGAAAGATAAGTATTAAACAATTTTTAAATTTTCACTAGAATTATAACAAAATATGCATAACAATTGATTGAAAAAAATTGTATTTCAAATTATGTTATTACCGTATATAACTAGTTTGTATAGTGAAAAAATAGAAAAAAATATATGTGAAATATTAATTTTGTTGGAAAAAGTAAAAAGTCCGATATTTGTAAAGTTCTTGAAATGAGAAAAACATTTTTTTGAATAAATATTTTAAAAGAACTAGCTGACCCGTGCGAAGTCTTCGCACTATATCGCCATCTAGCGTGTTCCAAGTATACAATTTGGCTAAGATATTTGATGTGTCGCCCACAGATGGCGCTCATGCCAATTGTTATAAAAATTAATTTTTTTATTAACAAAAAGATTTTTTCGAATTTTTTTATATTTTTCGCCCAAAGTAGAAAACATAAGCTTTAAGTGTGTATTTTTTTTATTTTTTTTTGGTGCAGCAGTTAAAGAGATCAAGCCGCTCGACCAAAAAACATCTTTTAGAAATAATATATTTAGATTGGTGATTGTTGTATTTAATACTGGGGTAATGAAAATAAATTCATGCAAATATTTCTTTCACGATCACTTTCAGGATATCAGTGCAGTCTTTTCATTATTATGATGCCATGCACCCTCATTTATATGTATATATATATATATATATATATATATATATACACGGTGCCCGGAAAAAAATGTTGGAAAATACTCTTTTCAACACACCTAATACCGCTAACGCACGCACACAAGTCAAGCTAGCCGCACGCAACCACTACATATACTCTATTATTCAATATACCGAACAGCTAAGATTATTATTTCGCTAATACCCGCGCCATTACATACCTAAATATGGAATTTAATTTATTTGTTAAATGAATTAAATTTAATATTAAAACTGACTACTTATAAGACTGAGACTAATGATGACTATTAAAAATATAACAAATTAATTACTAATGTACTCGCTCATTTTGTAGTATGCGGAAATTACTTATCACATAACTTAAATAGTTTGTAAAATATTGCACAGAAAATTGTTTCGATTAAATTGTATTTACTTAACATATACTGAAAAATTATTTCACTTTAAGGTTTGCTTAGTCTTAAATATGTAATATTAATCATTTTATTGCAAACAAAATAACAATCTCCTAATTATCAAGTTAACCACTTTAACAATCATTTGAGTATTTCTATTAATTGTATTACAATTTTGCTAATTTTTTGGTGTAAAGTCTGTTTATAAATCCATCGATAGATACAATAAAATTAAAGTCTGAACTATAAAATGTGTAAAAATATTTATCTCCAATTAACTTCTCTCCTAAACATAGTAAACTATAACATCGAAAAAACAAGAATTCATTTAAATAGGTAACAGACCAATGTATTGCATTACTACATTTTAGTTCTCTAATTTATTTTATTAATTAAAAGGTTTTCGTACGTAAAGTATGAGACCACACACACATATATTTTCAACAAGGCTCCGTCTTTACTGAGTGGTTACTCTGAAAATGGCCTGATAGAAAGGAGCGGGGCATTATAATTTATTAAATATATTTAACAATTCCTCTTAGCTCATTGTTCACGTATTCTAGATTGGATTGGCTAACTTTTATCTTCCGATTATATCAACCAATTAGAAACGATCCCTTGTCTTAAAAGAAAGCCGAGCTACGAAACAAAAAATAGCCAGATGTTCCAAAACTGCGTTATCTTACGATATCAATGGATTCAGAAAGAATCCGACAATGATAAAATTCATGAAAGGTAATTCGTCAATAAGTTTTGTCATTATCCATACGTAATGTAGCTTTAAACTTTACATAATGAAGTTGTATGAAACTGTCTTCATACTGTTCAATATTTAGTTCGTAAAATTATGGAAGTATACCATTGATTAATAGAAAGTTGTAATTTTTAAGGAAGAATTTTATGTTTGTTTGGTTTTGTCTTTGTTGATAGAAACATTTTTGCTAATCAAAATCGTAATCGATAATTATACATCGGTTTTTGAATCATACTTTAAGTTAAATGTTTACAACATTATGTTTTATTTAATTTTGGCCACAATTCTTTTGATTTACTGACAGGACACGCGGCATTGGTGGCTTAAATTTCGTTAAGTATAATTTTTTTTCTCTTAAATAGGTGTTTAGTAATATATTCTCGCGTATATGCGATGCCTTGTACGGCAGCTTTGCGGTCATTAACTCTAACGGTACCCATTGAATTCTATATTTGTTTGGTATTGTCTTTGTTAACAGAAACATTTTTGCTAATCAAAATCGTAATCGATAATTATACATCGGTTTCTGAATCATGCTTTAAGTTAAATGTTTACTTAATTATTTTTATTTAATTTTGGCCACAATTCTTTTGATTTACTGACAGGACACGCGGCATTGGTGGCTTAAATTTCGTTAAGTATATTTTTTTTCTTAAATAGGTGTTTAGTATTATATTCTCGCTTATATGCGATGTCTCGTACGGCAGCTTTGCGGTCATTAACTCTGACGGTGCCTATTGAAGTGCGCAAGTATCGTGTGTATGAACAAAATAACTAATAATCATGAATATTATTTTAAATTTTCTGGAAAAAGTAATCTTTTAAATTTTATTTTGATTAGAATCATCTATTTTTCAGTCAACGAATAACGTCTTTGTCCGACATTTTATTTATATATATATATATATATATATATATATATATATATATATATATATATATATATATATAATCGTCAATTGTAGTATTAACCTTAACTTAATTTTATTTTTCTCCTTTTTTCTAGTTCTAATTCCTCGTTCAAGGTAACACAAAGAGCTTAAAGTTCAAGGTAAGATATAAAATTCTCTCCTCCTGGTCAAAGGTTGTTTTTAAGATGCAAATATCATTATCAGATAAAACTTCAACTCCTTGAATAAAATAAGGCCAAGTGCAGTTGCTACATGCAACTGCCATAAATTAGGATTCCATGATTGTATTAAAATTGTTAATGAATATTAAGTGAATATCTTAAATAGAATAATAACACTTATTGGAAAGTCTAATAAAAACCTGATATTCGTATTTTTTATTTTAAGTTTGATATTGGGTATATTGTAAATTTCGCTCTTCATTCTGAAGCTTAAAAAGAAGTAAATGGTTCTTTAAATTAAAAACACTAAATTGATAACCAATTTATTTGTATAGGCATGCACGAAAAATATATGTTCACACTTTTTAAAAGGAAAACAGTGAGGCTTTGATGGACCGATGAGCTGAAAGAATCGATGAATTGTAAGCAACTTTTGCATCACAAGGGAAGGTTGAAAGTCCATTTGAACCAATTTGCGGGAAAACTTATTATTTAACAAGAGCCAAGCTACATATTACATTAAAGGCTAGTTAGGACTTTTTCCTTGCAACAGTATACTAATGGACAAGGAGTTTTAAAACAAAGATTTATAATTCTGAAGATAAAATATAAAGTTCAAAATTAGGGTTTCACAGCCAAATGTTAAAGATGAAACTTTTTAAATTTTGTCATATCTGTCTGTGTGTCTATTATAATATACACGCCAGGTTAAGATCGATTGTATCGATTATTTAATTTTATAAGAAGTTGAAGTCGTTATAAGTAAATATACAGAAACGAAGAATAAAATATCATGAAATTTTGTTCAGTGTATATTCGTATAATAAATTTACAATATTTTATTTGTTCATTTCGTTAATATTTACACATTTGCTACTCTCTTTTCAGAGAGAACAACTGTATAAACATTACGTCACTGTAGTTTTATTACCATATTACCATTTTGTGTTTTATCTAATAGCTCAGCAGTTGTTTGATAAATTATAACTAAATTTATATATATATATATATATATATATATATATATATATATATATATATATATATATAAGTAATTCCTTAGGAAATAATCTTAACCTATTTTTTTTTACAATAGATAACGCCAATTTCTTAAAATAAGAATACTATGACTAAAAGCTACGTATTAGAATGAATGAAAATGTACATGTTTGCCAATTAAAAGTAAGAACATCTTCAGTTTACTTCCCGTGTCAACCTAAAGACTAAAAATATAGTGTTTTGGGAACCTAGACAAAGGTTATAACACTAGCTAACCAAAGGTTGTAACTATAGCTATTATCCAAAATTTTATAATTTTTGAAGTTCGCACCATGGTTTTTAGTGGTAATTATATAGTAGATAAAATGAATAGTATGATAGGTAATACGTTATAAAAAATTAATAGTTTTAAATATTTTAGGAAAACTAATATGAACCCTTAAATGTACAAGTATCTAAATTTGGGCGAATCCCACGTAATGTGAGTTCTACTCGTCCTCGTCAAGTTTTTTTTCTACTCTCAAAAACGACCCCAACTCATTTCAAATAGCTTCACATTGTTTTTTTTTTAAACAAGTGCTCTTCACAAAGAATAAAAGTAAGTAAGCTTAAAATAAACGATGTTTTGCATAGAAATGAAAGTCACTATAAACAAATTATAAGTAAACCAACAACAAAGGCTCCTGTCAATGACCGTCTTATTATTTTAAATGAATTATTTAAAAGACAGAGCACTTGTGGTGACTTTACGTTATGTTATGTGAAATTTATTTGTTATTTTCAGAATAAATTACTACTGTAAATGTTTACAAGCAAACGTCTTGTTTGTATTAAAGCTAAGGGATCAGACTTTGCATATTACTTAAAATTTATGAAAAGTTAATTGTTCGATTTCTCTAACCAGTGTATTGTTCCGCTGGAAGTCTATATTTTCAATGACTTTTCAAAATTGTAATGATATGTTAGTAGTCTCTTGTTAATATGGGATAATTGCACTTTATTTATTGAAGTTATTAAATATTTTGTGTGATGAATTAATAACTAAGATATAATATTTTTGATGAATCATAATTATATAGATTGATTCTATTTATTATCATTAACATGCAGTAACAAATTTAAGATTACTTTGGCAGTAGCTTTGTGATGCGCAATAAATATAGAAGCAATTATAAAATTTTATTTTAGTTTTTAAACTTTTGTTCACAGCTGTAAGACCAAAAGTGACTCTAAAGCGGGAGCGGGAACGGGTCGGTAGTAATGTTTCTTAATGAACATTTGAACGAATCATATAAAACGACGAGAGGTAATATATAGTAATTCATACTTCATCAATAGGAAATAATAAAGTGTCATAAAAGTAGACGAACATTTATCGATGCATACTTATTCTTAGTATAATTTGTCGAAGAAAAATGGACAGTTACCATCGAATTTAAGTATATATATATATATATATATATATATATATATATATATATATATATATATATAATATTGTGATTTTCAAGACCGTCGTCTCTTTTCATTCAATTTCCATTTACCTGACTCTTATTACAATCTGCGAAATCATCAAATCGCACATTTTGGCCGTCTATGTATAACGGCCCAGATTTTGTAAAGGATGATTTGTAATTCGAGCTTTAGAACACTTTGGAGTCGATATGGCCGACTGGATTGATTATTTTGACGATCTTTTTCATACCCACGTCAACACTATCGATCCGGCTGGGACAAGACGTTACTAAATTATTATATGGTTAATAAATAAAGGATCAATTTTTACTTTTAGTAACAATCGTATTTATTTTCACGGCTTGTCTCTTTGGACGGAATAAAAGTTGCAATTATGTGCTTTTAAATTGCGATAAGGCGAGTGTGTGTATGCATGTTAGTCTCTATGGCTTTGAAGTGGGTCGTTATAGACTCCATCAAGGATTTTGAGAAAAACCGGGTCGGAGAGATAAATACCATACGGACAAAAATTCATTATAGGCTTATGATTAAGCTTACGATGTGAAATGAACTTTTGGAATGTTTTAAAGCCTCGTGTAGATAAACATTGAAATCTGGATTAAAACGCAGGTACGAATAACAATATTAAAAAAATACTCAAAGCAAGCGCCAATCCGAAAATTGGATTCTGTTTCGGAGTTTTTTGTTACCCTTATTTTTAAACTGTGACACGAATCAATGTGAGAAAAAGAAATATTATATTTTATTTGCTAAAAAGTCCGCTTATAAATTGGAGGGGAAAATAAAAAAACAAAACAAACAATAACGTAGTGCTATCTAATTTACTTCTAGTTAAAATTTGATTAGGAGTTAACTTGTACGACGTTATTTACGTAGCAAGTATAAAAATCGTATTTATTTACGCAACATGAGACGAAATTGCCATAAATCAATTCATTAAATTTTGTCAATTAATGTCTAGCGCCTATTTAATATAGTTAAGGGCATTTTTAGGGTTTCGAAGCTAAAAGGTAAAAACAGAACCCTTATAATTTCATCCAGTTATCTGTTCGTCTGTCAGTATGTCATGGTCATTTTACTCGGAGACTATTGGGATTATAAAGATGAAACTAGAATGGTAGCTGTCTTCTTTGAAAATAATATTAAGATTAGCACTCCATATATGTAACTGAGGGATGAACAAGAAAACCAGAGGGGTATCGTTACATATGTCTTAAAAATGTTAGGGGAGAATCAAAATAACTTTTTATTTAAGGCAATAGTTCGCGAGATGAGCATCTAAATTTTTGAACAGTGCCCTCCTTCCCTTTTAGTTCTTTTTTCTTTGGGTTGCAATTTGCCTCCAGTGGGATACTTGACAATTTTTGTAATTCTTCGAGCGACACATCTTTATAAATTATTATTGTTTTTCCTCATACGAGGTTCTGGGGTATCCTCAATTTAAGTTTACTAGCAAGTAAAGTGTCTGCCATGAGGTTCTTTGCGTTGACTCTCTATTCTATGTTTATCATTTTCAGTAATTGTCTTGCTTATATTTACGAGTGTAGGTACTTATAGATCTTTGTATAGAATCTCGTTCAATGTACCAAGGCACCTGGACCATCACTCTCAGGATTTTGGATTGGAACTTCTGGATAATGTTAACCTTAGACTTGGAGCTGGTGCTCCACAGCTGAATCCGGTACGTCTAGATAGGTTTAATAATATATTTATAAATCCTAAGTTTTTATTACAAGTATGGTTGTGATGCTTACGTAGCATCCTGTGCATCTACTTAATTGACGTATCAAGTTGTTTCTTTTTATAATCAATATATTTATGTAAGACGTCGTTATGTAAAGTACCTAACATCATTTTCTTGTGGATTTTTTACGCCAAGTAATTGCATGACCATACCTCACCACAAAGTGCCTGTCACTAAGGTTGCTTTCAAGTATTTTGAGAACTTCTAATAAATTGATCTTGACTTTGTGTAGTAGTCCCTCGTATCACATCTTGTCAAATTCCAGTGTGTCAAATGCAATAGTGTTTGCTATTAAAGGCGTTATTAATAGTTTCTACTCCTCGAAACTTGTCTATTGTGCCCTGTATTTTATGAAAACCGAATTTCTGAAAAGGTATAATTTGTTTATTTTCTATTGTCGGTAGAATTCGTCTCAGAAGAAGTATTTAAAATATTTTGTACGGTGTAGGTTCTGGTTCCCACCACATAGTGTGACATAATGTATAGTTTGATATTACAATAATATTTCAAGTAGTAAAATGGGTCTGGGATATAAGCATTATATCGATACATTTAGTGTTTAGGAAAACAATTCTTGAGTTTGATTTGACAACCCATCGCCGTTCCGTACCCCAATCCTAAATGACGTGTCATGAGTCCGACAAGGAGTGTAATTATTGTATTCATTTGTTATATATCTGCCTGTAGAAGTTCTGTTATTTCAATTTGGAACACACCTTTTCATTTCATTTTCAGAGTTGCGAAGGTACTAAGAACTAGTGAAAATTTTAAAAAGTCTTTTTACACATGCTGAATTTTTATTTTGGTTGATAAACAGAAACAAGTACATCAACTAGGTAGGTAATCTTTTTTATAGAATCATGTAATTTTTTAGAATTTCCAACAATTTGCAAAGTTAAAATGAAGTATACCGTTTTAGGTTTTAATAAGTAACTTTATATATACATGTCTAAATAATGTAAATCATTTACCAACCGTTATTTTACGGTTTGAGTAATTACTAAGCGCAATTCGTAACATTATTTGCAGTACTTATAATATTTTGTACTCTAAGTGGTAGGTACTACTAAGTGGTATGTAATATAATAACCAGCAAATTCAACAGTTTCATTTCAATTAACAAAGAAATGTGTAACTCTTAACTGCCGATATGATTATGAAGCAGTATACTGGTGGTAGTTACACTTAGAAACTACAGATTATTTGCAAAGTAATTTAAAGATGTGAAAATATATTTTCATTTTTCTTGATAAAAAAAAATTTGGCAATTTTGGTTGCCAGATGAAAGATTAAAAATCAGTCACAATTTTAGATTTTAGACAATTTAACGTGATTAATGGAATGCTGTTGTTTAATCTATAAAAAGTTACACATAAAGAAATTAGAATGGGTTTTAAAAGTATATGCAAGATAGGTAAATATATTTTCACTCCCTTAATATCGTCAATAGCAACAATGCGATTATTGATACCTTGAATTAAAAACAATTGATTTTAAAAACGGATTATATAAAAGTTAGATTTACGCCTCGAAAGTTCCGATCAATTATAACTAGAAGTATAAAAAGAGCTTTACCCTGTTATATTCGAAAATATCTAGAAAATCTTAATTTTTTTGAGGTGTATAAGACCTCAAAATATTTTCCTCATGAAGAAAAATTTCTGTTTATAGGAAATATTGTTTGAATCTCTTATATTCATTTATCTGTTTATCATCACAATATCCCATCGGTATGATTATCTTAATTTTTTTGATACCCGTAACTCTTGAATTACTAATACTCTTAAATTACTAAGAAATAAGAGTACGGGCATAAATAAAAAAAATATCATTTACGAAGTAAAATGTAAAAATTATGCACGTTTACATCCCAAAAACTACTTGGACAACATAACAATTATAGTCATTATTTATCACTGTTAGAAATTTCATATTAAAATCGTATTTTAACACCTTTCATTTCAATTTTAAGCATGGAAATCACAAAGTTTAAGAGTTTTGATATGTTAACTTGAGACTGACACGTGAAAGGATAACGAATTTTCATCATAGGGGCTCCCTTATTGCTTTTTTATCTGCAGTTATACGAAAATGATAATAGATCGCAAAATTTATTTTCTTTTGATTCAACATTATTGATAAATTGCGAATTTTTTTATCATTAATAATAGGCATAAAAGCGCAAGTCATTTTGTCATTGTCTCCTTCCAATTTTCGTCAATTATGGATAATAAACTGAAGTGTTCCATTTGATATATTCTTTTTATTCTAAATTTTGTAAATAATTACACTTCAGTTAATATTTATACAACTTCAATGTTATTGTCAGTTGAAATAAATATTTCACTTGTTCTGCCATCTAAATATCAGAAATACAAAATAGAGAAGGCGCGCGCTGTGGTTATTTATACACAGAAAGGAGAATGAAAAACCGATTACAATGAAAAGTAAATTAACAAGGGCAGGTAGTGTTAAATAAACGAGTTGCAATTTTTCATTAAATGAACACTATATATATATATATATATATATATATATATATATATATATAAACTGCATAACAATTCTCTTTTTAAATATTTTCAAATAATTGTGAATTATAATATGTCTTTTTTAGCGTATTTAAAAAAAAATAAATAATAACCTTTTGATATATACATACTTTCACATATATCTACATACATGTGAATTTGTCTACTACATTTTTACTTTTTCGTATGTTCCGTAGGAATTGTCTCAGTTCGTGTTTTCCAAAATTACAAAATATTTCTTAGCGTTTGTGCTACATGAGTTATATTAGAATGGCAGCCGCGGCAAATTTCTTAAAAAAAATGTTTAATAATTGGTGTTTTACTGAATTTCCTCTTTAAGTTCGAGGTTTTGTAATGTGAGAATATTTTCATTTTTCATTTAGAAAAAAATCGAAACATTACCGTTAAAATTGCCCAGGGGTTTGTTTTGCTTAAATTAAATTAAAAAAAGTGTTTTATTCCTCCATTGTTATACTTGTAGGCTTCAGAAGTCACATGTCAAAGGTTAGAACATTTAAATGACTAAGAAAATAAATAATTCACAATTAAAGGAAACTATGTAGTATTATTTCTATTTTCTTTAAGTTCTTTATCACGACCTAGGTTTCGTTGTATTACAACATCTTCAGGTGGGCTGTTAGTAAAGATTTTTTCAATCTTTGCTTACAGCCCACCTGAAGATGTTGTAGTACAACGAAACCTAGGCCGTGGTAAAGAACTTAAAGAAAGTAGAAATAATACTACGTCACGTGATTTCATTTAATTGTGAATTATGAATTTCTACAAAATTAATGCCAAATATCTTCGAAATAAATAATGAAAACAAAACATTTTTTAAATAATAAAATAACGGACTGAGATTCACTGGCCCTAAAACAGACGCTATCAAATCCAATAAATTAATATTGAATAAATCTTGTGAATATGAACGTACTGATTTCTTGAACTGCAATATGAAATGGTTTTTTTAGAACTAGCCATTGATAACTATAAACTTTTTCTTCTGTATGACCGTAAAAAGTCAACACATTTATGGTAGTTTCAGATAAAACACAAGTGGACCTTTTGAAAGTAAGCGAAGAATTTCATGTAAATGGTCGAGCTTGCAGTGTCTAGAGAACCCATCTTTCTGTAGGCACATGGATTTTCTTATGCTAGCGTCAGTGAACTAACTATAAGATATCTTTACGACATATTAAACTCGTCCGGCAGTGCCCATCACTACGTGACGCGGGTCAAAGGCTGGTTTCTCTTAGTCCCGGAACATCGCACAACCGGTTATCGGAGTAATTGAAACTACTTCCAGATTTTAGTTCAGGCAAACAAGTAGTTCAAACTATTAGTTTGCCGGAATTAAAATGTGGAATGATCTCCCTCCGCTCCTGAAGATCGCTGGATCTATTACAAATTTTGAAAGGTCGATTCGTAAGTGGTTTTTAACCCAGCAAATGCAAACAGAATAAACGAAAAATATCGGCACTTCGAGATTAATTGTTTTCAATTATATTTAATATTACTTTCATTTTTTTCTTGCTTTTAGAATTTTGGTTTTTACTTCTTTTCTTTGTGCTATGTCTCCGACTTAGGTAATAAGGTGCTTATAGTTATATGTATTTACATAATACCTTTATTAAAAAAACAATTATTAACATTATTGTCTATTGTGTGAGTATATATGTACTTGCATATATATATATATATGCACACATGTGTGTGCGTGTATGTATATATACACGTATGTGTGTGTGCTTGCCGAGCTAGTTGACTAAGCCTTTCTGTGGAAAACATATCGAATAATTTAAAGTTGAAGTTAAGGCGTGTAACGTAATTTTTATTTGGTCATTGGTTCTAAGAAAATTGCTGTACGTACTTATTATTTTACTTGTTTTATTTTCTGTCCACAGATAAGTAATTATTAATATGATTATTATTTTATTATTATTATAATTAGAATCTGACGTGGTGCTAACTCGAAAAGTCAATGGGTTTTTCATTTAGAATGCTAGTTTCTAAATTAATTTTAAAGTAAAATTCAGACCTGATTTTTTCTCTCATGTGATCTTAAAATTATTGTCTGCGCAGCTTATACCGACTTGTGAAGTTATCTCTTGGCATGATGTTTTATCCGACCACCAAAATGTCATCAAAAGTATTTCGGTTTTTATTTTGTTTTCAGAACTCGTAAGCAGAAAGTGGCTCCTTGAGCAAAGTCAATAAGGCTAGAAAGGTTATAAGTATTGGACAAAATTTAATTGTTTAAAACCTGCAAGTTAATATTTTTGTCACTTTTTCTTTTGATTTTCTTCAACGCATCTTTCTTGGTCGCTTCATTCTGGCAGCCTTTCTTTATTCGTGTCACTTATATAGCACATGACTTATCATGGGTTTTAATATATTCTGATGAAAATGATGTGTTCAATATGACGATCACTGGAATTCTTTTCAGCGTACATTGTAGCAACATCATTAGCGTCACATTAACATGCATTGTAATTATCAAAGCAATGCCAATCGAGCCATAAAAAGAAAGGTCCAGAAAGTTTTGAAGCCGTTATTAAGAATCAAAACACAAAATAAATCAAATTGAAAGTTCAAAGTACTAAAAGCTATATTACAAAATGTTTTGAAGCAGATGGAAAGTGATGTGCACTGAGTTGATGAGGAAACTTAGGATAAGTGGAAATGTGGAAGTATTTAGTAAATAAAACAAAAATATTAATCATCATTCTCTGCCACCTTTACAAATTCATTGAGAATATTTCACTTAAAACCTAGTATTAAAAATATTAATATCCACATTTTATTTCCCTTTTTCAAATACGTTTAATTTATATCTATTTATATCTAGTTAAAGTACCCACATTTATTAAATAAATGAGAACTAACACACATTTTCTGAAAAATTAAAATTTCGTGAAATGAAGTGTTGTAAAACTTTAATAGTAATTTTAAATTGAACAGACCTAAGTGCGCTTGTGTACTTTCTAAATGTGTTATTTTTAAAAATATTTTTCCAGTAAATTTTTGATACATCTTTTACACCAAAGAAACTCAAACATAGGAAAGACATTAATAATACACACAACTAAATTTAATTATTAAAAACAAAAACTGCGGTAATCATTAAGGAATTCCAGGATTTTTTTTGCTAATGTAATATTTATAAATAATATGTAAAAACAGATTAGGCAAAATTGTAACTTTGGTATTCAACAAAGTAGCAATGGGTATCTATTTTTAAACAGTTTTAACTCTCCAAAATCGGAGTTTTATTACAAAAAATTAAACTTTCCAGCAATCTTGACCCTCCCTGTCCTTTGATGATTTTATAAACAATAGTTAAACCTGAAGTTTGTGCAGAACTCAATTTTACAACATCAGATTTAATAAAAGACCACGTGCACTCAGATGATTATATCGAATAATCCCGGTCAACAGACAATATTTTAACCTTTAATAAAAATAATGATGCCATGATAATGTAACCAGAGATAAACTTTTGAAGAACTAAAAAAACTGCATATTGTTGAAAACCAGAATATTAAGCGACATCAGTGGACTTCCATCGATTTGATAGATAAACAAATTTAGCAGATAATCGTGTGGTATTTTGACCATGAAAGGCAGAGAAAAGTGATTTTTGCTACGTTTAAAAAATCGTGGCCATTGAGAAAACAAAAATGAAGAGATTGCTTTAGTTAAAATGAAACCACCCAAAGGCAAAAAAACGAACCATCCTCAAAAATTGAATAGAGAATACATTTTGAAATATCAGTAAGAAGTGTCATTTTATTATATTATGAATATTAATAAGGTAAGTGTTTTCTATATTTTGTATTTTAATATTAAGTTTATACTAAATTTTGATTCCACAATTTTATTTTGCACTAAAAAATTAAGTAAAATATAACCTTAATATTAATACCCGATAACAGAAACTGTCTACATCGGTGTGTATACATCTATCTTTCTCTTATTATATCTATCATAAAGGAAACTGTTTATAGAAAAAATGAAAAAATGTCTGAAATGCGAGTAGAACTCTCACTGAAAAAGTTTTTAGCCGATTTAGGCATTTAAAAATATATAAGGTTAAAAAAATTATGTACATATATTAATTTCCACAAACCCATTCATTGCAATAAGTAAAATTTAAAAATATTGAATTCTTTATTCATCACTCTTCAATTATCATATAATTATTTTGAATAAGATAAATGTTAAAAATACCTGTGCTGATCAAGTTTCTATGACGTATAGACTCTGAGAAAAACGGCTGCAACAGATTTCCCTGTGTGCTGCAATTAGACGATTTTAAAAAAGTCATGTAACTTGTTATTTCTAGGAAGATAAAGGTCATCAGTTTATCCCGTTTTTTCTAAATGTGCCTTTGTGGACCAAAAATCGCACTATTTTGCAATTCAAACAAGATAATAACACAGGTATTTCGAATAGATCCGCAAAAGACGAATTACTAAAAAAGAGTAAATAGGAGTTATTTCCATAAATTCTTCGCAATGGCAATTTAAAAATGTTTAAGTGAGAAAATTCGGTATATGACAATGTCTTTGAACCTTATGAAGGAATTTTTATTAAAAAACCTCTACTAAGGAAACGGTAAAAAGATATTACATAAGAGTAGTGGTTGGTAGTGAAAGGCATTACCAAGAAACCGATAGCTAAAAATGAAGAATTTTCGCGACTCGTACTTTTCTGATTATTCACTATATTGTCAGTCTGGCAAAAATAAAATGAAGTAGATATGGAACCACCCACATATGTTTATATATGTATTACAATCATTGAATATATTTGGCGTTAATTTTGTAGAAATTCATTATTCACAATTAAATGAAACTACGTGATGTAGTATTATTTCTACTTAATTTAAAATAATACTACATCTAAAGAAAGTAGAAATAATACTACATCACGTAGTTTCATTTAATTGTGTATTACAATCATGTTTATTATGGACTCTGGAATATGGTGATATCATAGATTAGCTAGCTATTTAGCATCGATCAAACGCATCGTTAAAACAGTTATCCGAGCCGAGAAACGGGGAAGAAGATTAACGGGCATTTCTATTAAGATATTTAGTAGTAGGTTTTTCACAAGTGTAAGGTAAAGAAATCATAATAAATTGTCAAATTAATATTCAATTGTCATTAGTAAATTTAAAGACTACTAATTCGCTTTATGTTTAAAATTTTTATTTCATGTATTTTCGAAGCTAGGTATCTCAATTCTCTCATATTTTTTAATCAAAAGCTCAATTAATAAATTGAAAAAAATATATTTATACATACACACACACACGCACACACTCGCACGCACGCACGCACGCCCGCCCGCACGCACGCACGCACGCAAGTACGCAGGCACGCGCGCACACACGCTCGCACACCCGCACGCACGTATGCATGCACGCACGCACACACGCATGCGGCCACGTACGTGCGCACACATACACACACACACACACACACACACACATATATATATATATGTGTGTGTGTATATGTAAAAATAGCGTTTTAAGGATCTATATTTTATCCTTAAAACGATGCTTTGAATACGATATCGCATGGGTATAGAACTTCTTCATGATCACTTTTGCATTTTCTACAGTTTCGAAAATATTATTCATAGAGTGTTTAAAGTTTAGAATCCAAAAGTCGGTACTTACGGAAGAACTACTGAACGTAAGCAATGCTGTTCATTTCATGTACGGTGCCCTTAAAAAGAATTATCTTCACGTGTTTAATGCGTTAATTTATTTGCACATCTTTAAAACGCTAATCAGGAAATTGTTCCAACCACTGGTCAGTAAAATTGACCCAAAATAACTGCTTAGTTATGAGTTGGTCTATTATGTTGCTTATTTCACAAGTAGCAGACGAACATCCAAAACGTACGTAAAATAAAACTTACCTCCTAAAATTTTCGACCTGTTTCCTACAATTTTTTTTTAACCGGTTCTTTTCAAACCTTATCAAAACTTTTGAGGGAGGACGGATCTCTCCCTCACATTCTTTCCCCGTAGGAAAAATTACCACGTGGAAAAGATAGGAAAATGCCGGGAACTTGCTTAATTACTATGTTAACATTAAAAATAAATCAGAGTTTTTGAAGTTTATTTAATGTGAGGAAAAAATAAAATAACTAACCGTTATTTATTATTTTCACCTTATCATACTCCGATTTTTATTTCGGTCAAAAGTGAGGAAAAAAGCCAAAGTTTGGCTTAAGCCTAAAATTAACTTTCGCAAGAATACCTCTTACCACATTAAAAAGACAACATTTAAAAGCAAGTCTGCTTAGTTAATATTTGAAATCACTGCAACCTTTTGTTTCTCTCAGAGGACCTTTTATAATGGCCATAGGATGCACGCCCAGTATGAAGATGGAAGCACAAATAGTGGATGTTCAGGCTACGTTGATTGCCTACTGATCTGAGGCCCATTTGTATTATTTGATTACCTAAAAATTTATGGCCTTCAATCTAAGCACACTGACATGTTTCTAAATCTAATAAGAGGCATTGCATCATTGAAAGATTTACCTAGGTTGGTCTGTTTACATTTAGAAAAGGGTTAATCTAACTTCATTGTTAATCTTTGTTAAACCGTGCAACAAATATAATTTTGAAAGAATTGTGTAATTTTTTGAAATGAAATGAAATGATTTGAAAATGAATTGAAATGAAATGATTTTGAAAGAATTGTGTAATTTTTTTATTTTTAAAAACGTCAAAAATTAAATTTTCTATCGGGTGTTTCAAATATCTAATTTATTTCTTAATTTTTTGGTGCTATGCTAAAACCTATGTGAGTAGATATTTTTATTCCGAATAGGGCAGTTTTTTCTTAACTATATTTTGTCTTAAATTTAGTAGTTTGGTTAAAAAACAGAAGAAATTATAAATCAGAGGCATTCAAAACCGCTGAATTCACACACATATTTGTATTTTGGATAGACCATGAGATTCTCTACCTCTGTGCTCCCGGATTTGAAGGACCGTAGGAGAGAAGAATATTAATTGAATACTGATCATGTTGAAGCTCTTCTACAAATTGTACTGAATTCTGCGAGATTTTCAATAATAATTTTTTTGAATTTGAAACCTAATTAATTTCAATTATTCACCTCTGATGATAAACGTGGGAAATTTAGATTACTAAATTTTTAGTTATTTCATATTTATTCATAATTATTGACCTCTGATGATAAATGTGGGAAATTTAGATTACTAAATTTTTAGTTATTTCATATTTATTTAGTTTTTGAATAATTTTGGTTAATGTGAGCTAGACGCAGTAATCTAGAAACTTAATTTAATATACTGCCCAGTATATTAAACCATTAATGAACAAATACTCATACCCGTCGCCATACTTCAATCCCTTTAATCAAATATGAAGTGGATATAAGTAAACATTTTACAAAGCTATTGAAATGAGGTTTTCAACTTATTTATTTTGTTTAACTTTTTCAGCACTAATAAAGTGTTTTTTTCATGTACTGTATTTGATACATGTTACCACTTTGAAAATATTAATTTATTTTACAACTTATATGTATGCCTATTTATTTACACCAGTATATTCATAATAGTCTTTGACGTATTCAGTTTGTTTAATATTTTCATGTCACAGCTTACGATTTTTGAAACAACAGTTAATGTTTTAATAGAAACTCAGTTAATATGTGTTCCATTAATGTTTAATTATGTATAAACAATTATTGTAATATCGACAAATTACAAATTTTCTCCGTATTTTTTTTAAAATTTAAATTAGATTTAATTATTTAATATATAGTGAGTATATAAAATAAATATACCGTTTACTTATAATAACAGCTCTTTCTGCAATTCTAAATTAACCACTAAATATTTACATAAGTCAAAATAGTATTTGTACAGTTAAGTTTTGCCATCCTTGTATGGTAACTATATGGTTTTTTCAACTCAATCAAGGAGACCATATTGGGCCCGGCGTTACAGACATCAGTTATCAAAACGAAGTTATAAAAAAACTAAAACAAAACTATAAAAGAAAAAAAGTAAAAGTAGAAAAACAACTTAGGTAATCATAATTTCACTAAAATTCATTGAATTGTAAAGCAGAAGACGTCGATCAATTTTTAGATATCAAAATTGTTCTCAATAGAACATGTGTCAAAACTGATCACCACCTACGGCTTCAATGACGATTAACTTTCAATGAAACTAATCTAACCTAACCTGACTTGTTTTTTTTACTTTTCAGTTTTTTTTGACGTAGCCGGGTTTTAGATTTTTATGGTATCGTTTTTGTTTTACACTCTTTAAAAGCCTATTTTTATACATATAGTTCTAAACTGGATGCAAACAGAACTTTTTATTTTTATTATGTTATTTTTCATGTTTATGAAAAAATTATTGTAAAAACCTTAGAATATGTTTAAAAAGACCTTTCGGATGACATGCTTTTCGATGAGATACTAACATTTTTTTCCAATTGTGATTTTTTTGCCAAGTCCGCCAAAATGTTATTTACATTAAATATAAACCGATTGATGCCTAATTTGCTAAAATCGGTTCAGCAGTTTTTTGATTACGATAAAACGTTCATACATAAACTTCGTTCAAATTATTATCCTTCCTAACTGGTTCCTAGTCGGCTAATATTTTTAAAAAGCGAGAATTATTAAAATATGAAAAAACAAACAATCCACCGATTCAAGATCAAGCAAAAAATTAATTGCAATTTGTGATCATGATAAAAAACACAACAAAACCTCCGTTATATCTTTAATATATCGGGAATCATTAATAGGAAAAAATATTTACAATAAAAATCTAACAAAATATTTAACAGTTTTTTTGAAATTATAATTTGAATTACGTTACTTACAAAAAAAACATTCGATAACGATTGCTCTCTTTAATATACTGCCGTTGGACAAAATGTGGATTTTGTGACAACCTTGTGTATACGCATAAGTATATATCTTAACCACAACCTAAATATGTTGATAGCTCACCTTTGAATGGTAAACATTCTAATTGGCCATTTTCCAAAAAAGTATTGCTTATCGTAAAATGCTTACACTGCAGAAGGTTAGAAGAACATCGTCTGATAAGATTATGGGAATGTAAAATTTATTTTAATAATTAATTTTTATTATTTTGTTTATGTTTATTAAAAAATTATTTAATTTTTTTGATATTACGCCTAGTATTATGTATATAAGAACTAATTTTATTCGAAGTTGTTCTAGACTCGTATCACAATAATTGGTCAAAGATCGTATAATATTTTTGTTTTTTTTAATTATTTTGCGTTTCTCGAGATTTAAAAACGGTGATAAACAAGACAAGAGGTTTCCCTTACCCACAGCAATATTTTTCTAACTTTGTATTTGCTATCTTTATACTATGGTTGTCTTGTTTCTAATATTTCTTCACGTACGTCATGTGTAATAAATTTTCGAAAGCATTTTTTTGCATTTTTACCTGACCAAAGTACAAATAAAAGCAAAACAAAAAAGCAGCATATTATAACTTTGTTTACTCTATAAAAAATTAAAATGGTTTGTATATAATACCATTAAATTCATTCAATTCTCAATAAATATAATTAATTAGTGAATACCTATTTCTAAAAAAGATTATGTTAATACAAAGTGTTAGACAAGCGTTATCTACCTATATTAAATAAGACAAATAATTACAAAATATAAAACTATAGCGATAAACTGGTAATAATATAAAAATTAATTGCAATCAAAAAAATACTACATAATGGATTATGATAATGAACCAAAAATCTTCGTATATATGTATATATATATATATATATATATATATATATATATATATATATATATATATATATATATATATGTATATATATATATTAACCTACGATTATTTCACTTTTCTTTTGAAACAATGAAGCGACGTATTGATAATAATTAGCAGATAATTTAACCTTAACAAATCAGTAGTAAAGGGTGGTCAAGGAAGCAATAACATTTCAAGACTCCTGGTGTCTTGCAACAACGCAATGATTTACGTTTTATGCAATAGTAGATTTTCATCTTGCAACACATATTTATTGTCGTTGGTGTCACGAAATATTTGTTTCTAAGAAAAGGTGTACATACCCAATCTTCGGTGTATACAGTGTTTTATTGAAAGACTAAGTATTCAACAGAAACTAGTTTTTTATCCATGAAAATATATTCTTCAAAATATTTTCAACAAAAACTATAGGGGTTAGACTGCAGTCTGCCAGCTTATTCATCTTATTTGTCCGACATTGTGACATCTGATTATTACTTGTTCAGAGGTTTAAAAAATTATTTGCAAAATAAAAAATATTCAATATTAGATGTTATTGCCTAACAAATAGCGGAGCAAACAGAGAGAGATGGTTTTTATGACAAACCAAATTCAACTTAATAATATTTTGTTCCATCCAGTATGTCAAAAACCTTTGTAGTTGAAAGTTATTTTCTTTTACCGGGATCATCCACTTAATAAATGTTAAAAAGATAAATTAATGTAAACGTTTCCCTTTTCACCAAAAATAATAATACATTTTGCACTTTCTCTCGCGAATATCCAAGTTTACTGAATTTAAATCTATTAGTGAATGTATATATATATTTTTGGGTTACAGCCCCATTGTAAAAAAATTGGAATATTTTAATACTGTTAGTTTTTCACAGAACTTATTCCACATCAACTAGACTACGTGACAATGCGGTAATATCCGTAAATTTACATTAACTTCTTTTTTACCCATATCTTCGTACTATTTTGGTTTTTGTCCTTGCTTTGCTTATTATTTTGAGAAATTAGTTCAACATATATTTTGAACATGATTTTATTTTAATTTCTCTAAAAATTAACAGTTCGTTTTTTTTCTGGAGAACGTATATGTGGTATAAAGTTTTATTAAATATACAGGACACAAGGGAATAAAATTCGCCTGAAAATTTATAAGAAGCTATAGCTAAACCCAAGTAAAAATTGTAACACGTTCTTGTCGTCAGGAAGCACACAAAGCCCTTAAAAATGGACAGAAAAACTCAGATGTACTGCAAATAGGTGTGAGTAAAAACAATAAACTAGTACATATATAAGATCAGGAAATTTTCACAATTTCACTGGTAAACTGTAAGAGATTACATTGCATATAATACATAGATGTTAACTTTAATAAAAAGACCAGAAGTTGTAAATAACATTACAAAGTTGTAAAATGCTCTTGATTTTTAAAAATTAATCTTCTATGGGTTAAATCTAAATCACTTAAATGAAGAAATACATCCCGATTGTTTACTTACCGATGATAATCTTCATGTGTTATAATTGCTAGTAACCATCCATAGAATGGTTTAATTCATACTTAAAAGTTAATAACTATTTCAGATTTTGCAAAAATATTTCGGCGTTCACCTACTGGTTTCTTTAATTGCTCCTAAGTTTACTAAATTTTGCATTTATTTAAACATCTTTTCAACAAATGAAAAGACGCTTACTTACAAGCTTTATGTATCAGTTACAATGGAAATTGGTGAAAATTTGTAACTGACATAATCAGGCATCTTTAAGATCTTTATTTAACATTTTGGATAAAACTCCCACAAATTTAAATCTCTCATCCTGTAAAATTCTGACCACGATCTGCTGATCCACATACTTTCCAAATTTTGTTTCTTTATGACTCCTCGTCATCCTTTTGTCACATTCTCTTGCCGGTTTTATCAGACGTTTTCTAACGTCCTAGTTATGTTTACTCATACTGATATTAGTAAATATAACGATAGATTGTCTTCAATGGTTTTTAGGCAGGATTATTTTATTTATCTACTTAGTTTTTCAGGTATACTATATGACTTTCTAAATTTCTAAAGAGAAATTACACTGTTACTCAATAATTTTTAATTTTTTTGTGCGAATTTATACATTTTTAATAATATTAACCCATAAAAATATCGATATTAATGGTCACGTTATTATCGGTTTTCGATTTTAAATAAAACAATGAATCATCAGGTAATTATATAAAGTCATAATATAGTATTGTGCAACTTTTTCACGTATTGACATATATTTTTAATAGGTATGAATTCTAGAAAAGGTGAACAAGTAGGTTTAAACAAATGTGTACTTTGGATACTTTTCAATGGAAGAAATGGTTTACGCGTTGAAATTTTAGTAGTAGAATTTTAGCAGTACAGCCACGTAAGTGGGGTCGTATTTAGCTTTATAATATCTAAATAAAATTCAGACTTTTTATTACAGTCTACTATATATATCTTATTTAATTTTTTGTGGTGACTAAAAACTATGATATAATTTCCACGTACAAAATCTTGCCAAAGGAAAATTTTGAAGGCTCCTTCGACTTTTTTCTCGTTAAAAATGCTTTTGAAAATATGGTTTGTACCTGGAAATATGGAAACAGGCACTAATAAGATTTGAAATATTATTTTGACAATTTTTTCGAAAATTCTTAGCTGTCGCCATTTTCATATTTGTTTGTTTTTTGGCTTAGTTTGTTTCTATTTAACCAATATGTGTTATCTATGTAATGTAACTAAATATATTTAAATGAAAAAAAAATCACGCCTTATGAGCAAAGCCGCGAGCAAGAACTAATTCGTTAATAATTATTATGCTCCTAAATTTGTGTGTTCTGCGACCGCATGTATATATGCACACATACATTAACAAATACACATATATTAAATTCGTTCAGTCTGTGGATTATCAAGAGTTACACATATGCGTATTTGAAATTCATGCGACCTTCGTCTAATATATAATCTGCTTTTTTAGTTTTGAGGCAGCCAATCATCGAAAGACTAATAATTTTTACTGTCACTGTGTACTTTAGAACGCTAAGACCATAAATATGTAAGGTAAATAACAGACATGGTTTTTAGGCAAATTAATGGCTGACAGCTGAACAAATAGACACCTGAACAAACTAAGCAATAGTTTGCCATTAATTATTTACTTATAACGAGTCTCTTGCACGCAAAAGTTTCGAAAAAATATTTGTCTATTTAATAGTCTTTTGTGTAATTTATTACAGCGGTGCAAAGTCCATTAGTAGTTTTGTGTAATTTATTACAGCGGTACAAAATCCATTATTGCGTTATATGCCGTCGATATGGTAATAAAAAATTTACTTAAAAATCTTAACCGATAACATTACACAGAGAAGGAAATTTTGTTTTTTGAAATATAGATGTTACTCTCCTAAATATTTCGATTGATTTTGATGAAAGGATGGATACACTGCTCTTGAAGGATGGTTAAAATTTACATTGTAACTAAATAGAGCTAAGCAATGACGGTAGATGCAAGGAAAGTAGACAATGAAGCTTATTGGGTTTCCTTAAAAAGGGAATCCCTCATAAAATCATTCACACGTTCGACTGTCTCAGTTATTTTTTCAGAAACCGCTCGATATTGAAACTTGAAATTTGGCATAGTTATAAAACATATTAACTATAATATATATAGAGCTAAGCAAAGATGGTAGATGGAAGTAAAGTAGATAATGAATCTCTCATAAAATCAGTCACAGGTTCGTCTGTCTCAGTCGTTTTTTTAGAAACCGCTTGACATTGAAATTTGAAATTCGGCATAGTGATAAAACATATTAACCCACACTTATCACACTAATAACTTCTCAATAGGCCAGAATCAAAAATATTTACATGTAAATTTTAGAGGTCAAATTAAATACACGAAAAATAATTTTAAAAATGTACGGAGGAAATTGTAGAAAAGGGCCAGTTGCAAGACAGTTGTTTGAATGGTCTCAAAAATGTTTTTTAATAATTTTAGGTAGTACATAAACAATATACCCTCTTCTGACTTGGTACTGAAACTACTGAACCTAAAATTTTACAAAAGCAAGTTTTTCTTTAAACCTACACAAAGTTTGTAAGAAAACCACAACGTTGATTGTACATGATATAGTTTATGAGATGTTCTTTATAACGTAGGTAATCTTCGTAGTTTATTATATTAGGTAACAACCACTGATTTTTTACATTAGTTATTACATAATATTTATGGTACCAGGAACCCATAATAGTGATAACTCATGGTAAATAAAAAGATTTATCTTCATACGAGTTTAGAAACCCACGATGCCCGTACCAGTCTCATACTTTACCATTTCATTTCTTGGTTTCATTAATTATTTTCAATAATTTCAAAGAATGACTTAAATTGACCACTTTATTTATTACTTAGTACCCAATTTCAATTACTGAAATCAGTCTAAAACTAACTTGGGTAAAGCAAAGTATTTATTATCTGCTATTTTTTTATCCATTTCATGTTTGTTAACGCATTTATATTTCATATTCATTATATCCATTTAATGTTTGTCAAAAAAAAATACATTATTCCTGAATCTTATGACAGACGATATAAATACAAATTTTAAGGAGCATATTTTTTAAGTGTTGTTTCATAAGTTAGTCACTTTTTCGTAATAGCAGAATATAATTCCATAACGACTTTCGCTAATCTTTTTTAAAATTTAAAACAAACCAAATATATTTTAGAAAAGCTTATTCATGCTACATGAAAATAAGCCTTAAATCCTTAAATCCTAGTTCTATTTGATTGTTTTGTTTCTATTTCTCACTTTATTGTTTTCCCTCTAGTGGTTGACATTGGATTATTATCAGATCACAAGGTACTCCTCGGTCAATATCCTTGAAAGTATATTTGTAGTAAAATTGGTAAAATATTGCGTCTATTTCAACAGTGCAGGCAAATTACTATATGATTGAAGAGTGATAGCATTATAAATTATATAGCCTTTATTGCAAGTAATTCAATTTATTTAAAGTTTCTGCGCGATTTTACTAGTAGCTAGTGGGTAAAAAGGAGGGGATAAATTTTGAATTATTAAAAAAAAGTTATTTGTTACTTAATTGTTTATCGTAAGTGCTACTCATATTAAATGAAAATAACCAAAGAAGTTTTCTCATACGGATAATCAATAAGTAATAGTTATTTTATTGGCACACAAAATTCCTTTTCATTAACTTATTTTTCTTTGTATTTAGAGTAATTTACCTTTTATCTGCTTTCTTATATCGATACATAATTTTTACTCATCCAACCACAAAAGTCTGGAGGTTTTTTTAAATTCCGTTTGTTTTATTTACTTTTTAATTAACTAATATGAAAGCCCTGGAATTTTAAAGAATTCCTCTTACTTAGATTAACCCAAACAATATAATGTCTTGTTTATTTTTGTTCTGTGATATTGATTGAGTAATATCTAAATGTAATCCATAATATTTGTTTAGGTAAAATAAATAATCACGTCTAAACTTCAAGAAGAACATTTATGCAATTTATTATAGATATAGTCTATGAATGAAACAAACAAACAGGCCACCTTTTAGTTTGAGAAATATCGTACTTTTTATGATGTAATATTCATTGCTATTTATCAACAAATGCATAAATTATGTAATAAAATCGCTAATGTATTTTTAATGACTAAAATCTCTACGTGTATACCGCATTCATAAAAAAGCACGTTTGTAGGATGGCGATGGTAAAACTAAGTTTAAAATAGTTTTAATAAACTTCTGAAATTTCATCCATATCTCAGTGTTTTTAATCATCTTCATGAATGGATAAAATTGTCAATAGGGCATATAACACATCTTTTCCCATGTACCTACCGTTATAACTCGGAGATGCGCTGCAGCTGTATATACATGAAAAGAGAATAGTTACACGGCGTGTTTTCATGATTTTCTGAAAGAAAATGTTTTAGAGAGATCCCTCTAAATATAGTCAGGACGTAATAGTAAGCTCCTGAGATATCAAAAGGAGTTCTCTAATGGTTGAGAGTACAAGATTTCTTTGAAAAAATTGATTCGTCTGAATCGGTTTCGTACTCTGGTTTTATAATCCAAATAACACGTAACGACTACCGATACGGTAGTCACTATAATATAGTTGTAGAGACTAAAGCATGACCCGAATTTCTCAAGAATCGAAAGCTTTATGCAAACGCTAGACATAACAGCCAATTATACTCTTCGGATTTCCATCTAACCTGGAGCAGGATACGTATGTGGTCTAAGCTATATAGCCTGTTCGGCGACCAGCTTGTTCGGAAGACAAGGAGTTGTGCCGCTTGAAGCGACGAATATCGTGAGATACGTTAATTTCATTTCCATATTTAAAGTACGAGGACAAATGTGTCACCAGGTTTGTTCACTTCTTCCAATACCTGAAGAAGAATTGAAGTTTTTACAAATTTACTTCATGGATAATTTGGAGGAAAAAAATTATCGGCGATGCTTACTTTGTGTAGCAAGAGATCAGAATATTATTGCTGAATTACGAGCATTATTCCTTGAACGCAATTGCTCGTTGCGAGATTTCAAATCCGCATTCGAGAATCTGAGAGCGGATAACTTGAACATAATTATTAGGGTAAACAAAAGGCCGTCGAATAGTATGAAAGATGCTTCATTGTTAAATATGCTTCATTGTTGTAATTGCCCCTGAAGTAGCAACTGTCGGAATAGAAATTAAGCTGCGAGATATTGTTATCAGCAGAAGTGATCAACCTAATCAACGCATTGCTAAGATACGCCGATCGTATGGGGCACTTAAATATTCAATACTGTCTCCACGAGGAAGAAACGGATATCACTTTCAATTGTATTAAACTTACCCCGTCACGGACGCTGCGACAACGAAAAATGTTTTCGTATAATTTGACCCAACCACATTCCGAAGTGTTGTTAACTTTCCCAGTAATTAATCGTTGATGATTCAGGAAAATAACTTATAGATATGCCTCACAGGAGTGATTGGTTTACAATTTTTCTGCAGAGTGTTATCACTCTTTTTGAAGAACAGCACCAGCACGTCTTCCGACCACTATTTTAATACGAGGGAAATAAATACGTTCTGAAAGATTTTTATAAATGACACCCATAAGGGATAGTGATTCTATTTTGAGCCGAGATTAACATATTCAAGTATTTAATACGTTAGTTTAATTTTGCTCCCTTCATTACATTCAATGATAAATGGATATTTTGCATATACGACATAAACTAAAAATGTAATATCATGTTGTTGGAAATATTCATTTTCTTCTCTATTACGTCAAAATGATTTTTTCTAAAACGAAAAGAAATTCATTCAAAAAATTAAAGCTATTAGCTTATAAAACATATTTTATTTTATTTTTAAATATTGTATTGAATATACATTGAATAATATAGATTTTCCGAACACCGTGATCAAAACGACGTTTAAGCGGATGCAATTTTACTTGTTCTATGGTGACACTAATTTGAAGAGTAATTTTATTATCCTTTCAAATTATATTGTAAACATAAATTATTATCTCTGAAAACAATAAATAATCAGTGTCTGTGGAAATACTTAATTGCCCTTTTCACTTTCTTCGCTTTACGCCTTTTCT